>CM074720.1:137537652-138209652 GCA_037306005.1 Rhinophrynus dorsalis | reverse complement strand
GTTTGTTATTTAAGAAACATATAGTATCTCTCCCTAAGTGTAAAGGGTAATCCAGACATGGACTCCTTGCTCTCATTACCTGAGTAATCCAGCTGCACCTCCCTGACAAAGCCCAACAATGCTGAAACATACATCAGGAGTTAACTAGTGCTCTTGTGCAGAGGTGACTTAACTGTCATTTTTGACCTGGACTGCCCTTTTGGCAAGGGGTAGTCTAATATGTATGTGGAAAGTTTTCCTCTGTAATGGCACTAAAGAGCTAACACATGATGCTTTTGAGTGGTGACTAGCCATAGAACAGGCCATTTTGCAGTTGTTGATCCTCAGAAGCCACTCACATTTTGCATGCTTATTTTGAATATTCTTAGGGGGTCTCCCTAAGAGTGAAGGGTAATCCAGACATGGACCCCTTGCTCTCAGCACCTAGGGAATCCAGCTGCATCTCCCTGATTAGGCCTTACAAGGTCAAAATGTATGTCAGTGCTTAGCTGGTGCTCCTGTGCAGAGGGTATTTGGAACTGGTCTGGCTTTTTGGGCAGGATTAGTCTAATATGTATATATCTTCTTTAATATGATTAGAGAGCTAAAATGTGATGCTCTTGATCGGTGACTAGCTGGAGAACAGGAAACTTTGCTTTTGTTCATTCTCAGAGGAGCCTCTCACATCTTTTGGCTTGTTTTTGAGAAACACATAGGATCTCTTCCTAAGTGTAAAGGGTAATCCAGACATGGACCCCTTGCTCTCAGTGTCTAGGGAACCCAGCTTCACGTCTCTGATGAAGCTAAACAATGTACATCAGGGGTTAGTTGGTGTTTCTGTGTAGAGGGGACTTGCCTGTGATTTTGGTACTGGACTGCCCTTTTGGGATTAGTCTAATATGTATGTGGAAGTTTCTCTTCTGTACTGTCAGTATAGAGCTAAAATGTGATGCTTCTGAGTGGTGACTAGCCATAGAAAAGGCCATTGTGTTTTGTTCGTCAGTAGGAGCCTCTCACATTTTTATGCTTATTTTGAATACTTTTAGTGTCTCTCCCTAAGAATTAAGGGTAATCCAGAAATGGACCCCTTGCTCTCAGTGCCTAGGGAATCCAGATGCATCTTCCTGATGAGGCCTAACAAAATAGACATGTATGTTGTCGGTTAGCTGCCGTTCCTGTGTAGAGGGGATTTGCCCATCATTTTGGAATTGGACTGCTGTTTTGAGTGGGAGTAGTCTAATATTAATATATATATATATATATATATATATATATATATATATATATATATATTATCAAGTTTTAGCTCTCTACAACCATTACAGAGAAGAAAATTCCATACATATATATATATGTGTATGGAATTTTCTTCTCTGTAATGGTTGTAGAGAGCTAAAACTTGATGCTCCTGAATAGTCACTGGATGTAGAACAGGCCGTTGTGCTGTTGTTCATCTTCAGAAGTTTCTCATGTTTTGTATGCTTATTTTGAATACTCTTAGGGGGCCTCTCTAAGAGTGAAGGGTAATCCAGACATGGACCCCTTGCCATCAGCACTGAGGGAATTCAGCAGCATTTCCCTGAGAAGGCCCTACAAGGCTGAAATGTATGTCAGAGATTAGCTGGTGTTCCGGTGCAGAGGGCCCTTGCCTGTCATTTTGAAACTGGCTGCCCTTTTGGGCAGGAATAGTCTAATATGTGTGTGGAAATTTCTCTTCTTTTATTTTCCTGTTAAAGCTAAATAATGTTGAAACTTACATCAGGTGTTAGCTGGTGTTTCTGTGCTGTGGGGACTTGCCTTTTGGGTAGGATTAGTATAATATGCATGTGGAAATTTTTCTTCTATAATTGCATTAGAGAGCTAAAATGTGTTGTTTCTGAGCAGTGACTAGCCATAGAACAGGCTGTTGTGTTGTTGTTCGTCCACAGAAGCCTCTCGCATTTTGTATGCTTATTTTGAATACTTTTATGGTGTCTCCCTAAGAATGAAGGGTAATCCAGAAATGGACCCAGTGCTCTCAGTGTGTAGAGAAGCCATCTGCACCTTCATGAAGAGATCCAATAAGACATAAACATATATTGGGGGTTATTTGGTGTTCCTGTGCAAAAAGAGCTTGTCTATCATTTTGAAACTGGGCTTTCCTTTTGGCTGGGATTAATCTAATATGTATGTGGAAATTTCATTTCTGTAATTGCACTAGAGAGCTAAAATGTGATGCTTCTGGGTGGTGACTAGCTGTAGCATAGGCCATTGTGCTGTTGTTCATTACCAGCAGCCTTTCACATTCTATATGTTTATTTTGAATATTCTTAGAGGGTCTCCCTAAGAGTAAATAATAATCCAGAAGTGGACCTCTTGCTCTCACTGCCTATGGATTCCAGCTACATTTTCCTGCTGAGATCCTACAAAGCAGAAATGTACATTGAGGCTTAGCTGGTGTTCTTACATGTTATTTTGGAGCTGGCCTGCTCTTTTGGGAGGGATACGTCTAATATATAGTAAGTAGTTTTTCTTTTGTAATTGCATTAGAGAGCTAAAATGTGATGCTCTTGGTTGGTGACTAGTTGGAGAACAGGAAGCTTTGATTTTGTTCCTGCTCAGAGAAGCCTCTCACATCTTTTGGCTTGTTTTTTGAGAAACACATAGGATCTCTCCCTAAGTGTAAAGGGTAATCCAGACATGGACCCCTTGCTCTTAGGGTCTAGGGAACCTAGCTTCACTTCTCTGATGAAGTTAAACAATGCTGAAAAGTTTATCAGGGGTTAGCTGATGTTTCTGTGCAGATGGAACTTGCTTGTGATTTTGGAACTGGACAGCTATTTTGGGATTAGTCTCATATGTATGTGAAAATTTCTCTTCTGTGATGGCACTAGAGAGCTAAAATGTGATGCTTCTGAGCTGTGACTAGCCATAGAACATTGTGTTGTTTTTAGCCCTCAGAAGCCTCTCACATTTTGTATGCTTATTTTGAATACTTTTACAGTGTCTCCCTAAGAATGAAGTGTAATGAAGACATGGACCCCTTGCTCTCAGTGCCTAAGGAATCCAGATGCATTTCCTTGATGAGACCTAACAAGGTAGAAATGTATGGGGGGGTAGCTGTTGTTTCCATGCAAAGAGGATTTGCTCATCATTTTGTAACTGGACAACCATTTTGGGAGGGAGTAGTCTAATATGTATGTTGAATTTTCTTTTCTGTAATGGCTCTAGAGAGGTAAAACTTGACGCTCATGAGCAGTGACTGGCTGTAGAACAGGCCTTTGTGCTGTGTTGTTCATTCTCAGGAGCCTCTCACATTTTGTATGATAATTTTGAATACTCTTAGAGTTTCTACCTAAGACTGAAGGGTAATCAAGAAGTGGACCTCTTCCTCTCAGTGCCTAGGGAATCCAGCTGCATCTCCCTGACGAGGTGCTACAAAGCAGAAATGTTCATTGGGGGTTAGCTGGTGTTCTTGCTTGTCATTTTGGAACTGACCTGCCCTTTTGATCAGGATTAGTCTAAAATGTATGTAGCAATTTCTCTTTTGTAATTGCACTAGAGAGCTAAAATGTGACGCTCTCGGTCGGTGACTAGCTGGTGAACAGGAAACGTTGCTTTTGTTCATGCTCAGAGGGACCTCTCCCATCTTTTGGCTTGTTTTTTGAGAAACACATAGGATCTCTCCCTAAGTTTAAAGGGTAATCCAGACATGGACCCCTTGCTCTTAGTGTCTAGGGAACCCAGCTTCCATTCTCTGGTGAAGTTAAACAGTACTGAAAAGTATACCAGGAGTTAGCTGATGTTTCTGTGCAGCGGGAACTTGCCTGTGGTTTTGGAACTAGATTGTCCTTTTGGGTGGTATTAGTCAAATATGTATATGTGGAAATGTATCTTCTATAATAAGCACTAGAGAGCTAAAACATGATGCTTTTGAGTGGTAACTAGCCATAGAACATGCAATTTTGCAGTTTTTCACCCTCAGAAGCCACTCACATTTTGCATGCTTATTTTGAATACTCTTAGGGTGTCTCCTTAAGAGTGAAGGGTAATCCAGACATGGATCCCGTGCTCTCAGCACCTAGGGAATCCAGCTGCATCTCCCTGATTAGGCCCTACAAGGCCAAAATGTATGTCAGTGCTTAGCTGGTGTTCCTGTGCAGAGGGGATTTGCCCATCATTTTCAAACTGGTCTGTCCTTTTGAGCGGGATTAGTCTAATATGTACGTGGAAATTTCTCTTCTGTAATAGCACTAGAGAGCTAAAATGTGATGCTCTTGATCGGTGACTAGCTGGAGTTCAGGAAACTTTGCTTTTGTTCCTGCTCATAGGAGCTTTCACATCTTTTGGCTTGTGTTTTGAGAAACATATAGGATCTCTCACTAAATATCAAGGTTTATCCAGATGTTGACCCCTTGCTCTCAGTGTCTAGGGAACCCAGCTGAATTTTTCTGATGCGGCCCAACACGGGTAAAACGAATGTTGGGGGTTCGTTGGTGTTTCTGTGCAAATGTTGACTTGGCTGTCATTTTGGAATTGGACTTTCCTTTTGGCTGGGATTAATCTAACATGTATGTGGAAATTTCATTTCTGTAATTGCACTAGAGAGCTAAAACGTGATGCTTCTGGGTGGTGACTAGCTGTAGCATAGGCCATTGTGCTGTTGTTCATTACCAGCAGCCTTTCACATTCTATATGTTTATTTTGAATATTCTTAGAGGGTCTCCCTAAGAGTAAATAATAATCCAGAAGTGGACCTCTTGCTCTCACTGCCTATGGATTCCAGCTACATTTTCCTGCTGAGATCCTACAAAGCAGAAATGTACATTGAGGCTTAGCTGGTGTTCTTACATGTTATTTTGGAGCTGGCCTGCTCTTTTGGGAGGGATACGTCTAATATATAGTAAGTAGTTTTTCTTTTGTAAATGCATTAGAGAGCTAAAATGTGATGCTCTTGGTTGGTGATTAGTTGGAGAACAGGAAATTTTGATTTTGTTCGTGCTCAGAGAAGCCTCTCACATCTTTTGGCTTGTTTTTTGAGAAACACATAGGATCTCTCCCTAAGTGTAAAGGGTAATCCAGACATGGACCCCTTTCTCTTAGTGTCTAGGGAACCTAGCTTCACTTCTCTGATGAAGTTAAACAATGCTGAAAAGTTTATCAGGGGTTAGCTGATGTTTCTGTGCAGAGGGAACTTGCTTGTGATTTTGGAACTGGACAGCTATTTTGGGATTAGTCTCATATGTATGTGAAAATTTCTCTTCTGTGATGGCACTAGAGAGCTAAAATGTGATGCTTCTGAGCTGTGACTAGCCATAGAACATTGTGTTGTTTTTAGCCCTCAGAAGCCTCTCACATTTTGTATGCTTAATTTGAATACTTTTACGGTGTCTCCCTAAGAATGAAGTGTAATGAAGACATGGACCCCTTGCTCTCAGTGCCTAAGGAATCCAGATGCATTTCCTTGATGAGACCCAACAAGGTAGAAATGTATGTGGGGGGGTTAGCTGTTGTTTCCATGCAAAGAGGATTTGCTCATCATTTTGTAACTGGACAACCATTTTGGGAGGGAGTAGTCTAATATGTATGTTGAATTTTCTTTTCTGTAATGGCTCTAGAGAGGTAAAACTTGATGCTCATGAGCAGTGACTGGCTGTAGGACAGGCCTTTGTGCTGTGTTGTTCATTCTCAGGAGCCTCTCACATTTTGTATGATAATTTTGAATACTCTTAGAGTTTCTGCCTAAGAGTGAAGGGTAATCAAGAAATGGACCTCTTCCTCTCAGGGCCTAGGGAATCCAGCTGCATCTCCCTGACGAGGTGCTACAAAGCAGAAATGTTCATTGGGGGTTAGCTGGTGTTCTTGCTTGTCATTTTGGAACTGACCTGCCCTTTTGATCAGGATTAGTATGTAGCAATTTCTCTTTTGTAATTGCACTAGAGAGCTAAAATGTGATGCTCTTGATCGGTGACTAGCTGGAGAACAGGAAACTTTGCTTTTGTTCCTGCTCATAGGAGCTTCTCACATCTTTTGGCTTGTGTTTTGAGAAACATATAGGATCTCTCACTAAATATCAAGGTTTATCCAGATGTTGACCCCTTGCTCTCAGTGTCTAGGGAACCCAGCTGAATTTTTCTGATGAGGCCCAACAAGGGTAAAACGAATGTTGGGGGTTCGTTGGTGTTTCTGTGCAAATGTGTACTTGGCTGTCATTTTGGAATTGGACCCCCTTTTGAGAGGTATTAGTCTAATATGGATGTGAACATGTATTTTCTGTAATGGCACTAGAGAGCTAAAACATGATGCGTTTGTGTGCTGATTAGCCATAGAACAAGCCATTGTGCTGTTGTTCGTCTTCAGAAGCATCTCACATTGTGTATGCTTATTTTGAATACTTTTACGGGGTACCCCTAAGAGTGAAGGGTAACCCAGATGCTTGCTCTCAGCACCTAGGGAATCCAGCTGCTTCTCCCTGACAAGGCCCAAAAGACCAAAACATATGTTGGGGGTTAGTTGGTGTTCCTGTGCAAAGAGGGCTTGCCTGTCATTTTGAAAACTAGCATACCCTTCTGGGTGGGATTAGTCTAATGTGTATGTGGAAATTTCTCTTCTGTAATGGCACTAGAGTGCTAAGATGTGATGCTCTTAAATGATGACTGGCTGGAAAACAGGAAACTTTGCTTTTGTTTGTGTGCAGAGGAGTCTCTCACATCTTTTTGTCTTGTTTTTGAGAAACACATGGGATTTCTCCCTAAGTGTAAAGGGTATTACAGACATGGACCACTTGCTCTCAGTGGCTGGGGTATCAAGCTGCACCTCCTTGACAAGGCACAACAATGCCGAAATGTATGTCAGGAATTAGCTGGTGTTTCAGTGGGTAGGCATCTTGTCTGTCCTTTTGGGCAGGATTAGTATAAGATGTATATGGAAATTTCGTCTTGTGTAATGGCGCTAGAGAGCTAAAAATGTGATTCTTTTGAGTGGTGAGTAGCTGTAGAACACACCATTGTGCTGTTGTTTCTCCTCAGAAGCCTTTGACATTTTCTATGCTTTTTTCCCTACTAACATCGTTAAGCCACAGTGGTTCCGTTTTACTTCCCCAAGGGTACGTATTGACTTGTATATTTGTCTTAGAACATTTTAAACAAATTCTATGATTCTTGTGTGTTTTCATCTTTGAAGATTATGCCCCAATGAATATCCTTTAATACTGCTTTTAGCTTTGTAAAATTAGCTTTTTTTAAAGTGTAATGTTTTGGTTAAACCCTTACTACTGGGTTTCTTATAACCCAATACCATATTGTGGTCACTGCTACCCAAATGATCACTTACTTGTATACTGTTTATCATTTCAGAATTGTTTGAGAGCACTAGGTCAAGCAAGGCCTCTTTTCTAGTTGGCTCTTCTACTAGATGGGACATAAAATTATCATTAATCATTCTTAAAAATTTGTTTTCCCTTGTTGTACTGGAAGTTATATTTCTCCTGTCAATTTCAGGATAGTTGAAATCTTCCGTTATAATTACATTTCCAGACCTAGAAGCCTTTTTCCATTTGCAGTAAAAGTTGGGCTTCCTCCAATTCCCCAACATTAGATGGCTTGTAGCAAATCCCCACTAAAATATTAGATGTGCCCCCAATGTGTATTTCAACCCACAGGGCCTCTATATTTTCATTGGACTCTTATTTATCGCCTCCCTTATACTAGGTTTTAAGGCATGCTTTACATATAGGCATACCCCCCTACCCTTTTATTAGCCCCTCCTAAAAAGTGAATAGCCCTTTAGATAGACTGCTAAGTCATATGTATCATCTAACCAGGATTTAGACACACCAATCAGATCATACTGCTCATACATTGCACTCATTTCTAGCTCCCCCATCTTACCAGAAAGACTACAAGCATTTGCATACATTCATTTTATCTTTTTGCCATATTGAAAGATTTAGTTATTTGTAAAATGTATTTGCCTTTTATCAGGCTGTAACAATGGCACCTCCCTATTTGATGAACTAGCCCATTCCCCCTCTCCACTTCCATGTCCCTTCTCTAATCCCAGTTCCTTAATTATACTACCTTCCCCATCCTGTGTTGCAACTCCCTCCTCCCACTTTCTAGTTTAAAGTCTCCTCCAACCCTCTAACCATCCTAAAGCCTAGCATTGTTGCTCCCCTTCCAATAAGGTGCAACCCACCTTGACTATAAAGATTCCCCCAAGGGAAAAGGTCACCTAGAGCTCTCTGAGCCCAAACCCCTCCTGCTTACATCAAGTCTTTAGCCATGCATTTATCTCTCTAATCTCCCGTTGCCTTTCTAATGTTCTGCTTGGCACAGTTATTACTTCAGAAAATACTACCTTAAAGGTCCTATGTTTAAACTTATATCCTAAATCCCTGAAATCCTTCTTAACAGACCTCCATTTTTCACTGACTTGGTCATTAGTGCCAACATGTTCCATGACAGCCGGTTCATGCCCAGCCCCTCTCAGTCTCAACAATCTATCAAACCGACATGCCATATGTCGAACCTGAGCTCCTGGGAGACAGCAAATTGTTCTATTGTAGCAATACTGGCAAAAGATTACCCTGTCTGTCTTCCTAAAAATAGAATCCCCTACAAATACCATCTGTCTAGGTCTGCCTGAGTCCCAGATCCCATCAGTGCTTGAGGGGCTGTACTCCCAGCTGTTAGAGAGAACAGTCCTCTCAAGCAAAAGGCATTCCTGTGCCAACATCCCCAACATCATTACTCAGTGTAGTAAATCTGCTAGGATTAGTAAATACAGGAGTGTCCTCCTTATTCCTCTGCCCCCCCCTTGCAATGTTTCACTGTAACCCATCCGGCTACATGCTCTTTCTTTGTGCAGTCACTGCTTCCAGAACTACCTTCTACCACTTCCTGCTGCTTGGTCAGCAGACCTCTCTCAAGATTGGCCATCTCCCTCAATGGTGCAACTTGCCTCTCCAGATCTCTAATACAAGCTTCCAGAGAGACCACTGGCTCACATCCACCACAGAGGTATACACCCTGAAATGGTAATTTAAATTCCAACACTTGCCACACTTCTGCACGTTCTTAAATATCCTTAAATTCCCAACACTTACCACACTTCTGTACTTACACACTGATGCAAGATTCACACATTCAAGTAGTCACTGCCTCTCTGCCTGTTATAGCAGAAAACCACCACTTACAACCCAGGAATCAACCACTCCCACCACAGCAGACTGCAATCAATCCCTTGTACAACTGCAAAGGGAGGGGAAAAAAGGGTTTTGTTTTTTTAACTTCACCCTTACCACACTACACAACACAAAAAATACACATTTAATTTCTCCATCAAATTTCCCAAATTCACCTTTTTTTCCACTCACTGCTGAACTGACTTTGTAGTCTATATTTGCTCTCTTGATTGCAATGTTTTACCATTTTGTAGGAGCTCACTTTCCATGTCTCTCAAGGGTAGGGGTGGGCGAAAGGCCTGTTGTGTTCCCGTGAAAAAATTAGCAAAAACCACTTAGTTGTGTCCTTTTTTATGGGAAAATCTGCTTTAAAAACAGTGGTTAAAATCTTTGACATTTTCAACCATTAGCAAAAAATTTTTGCCAATTTTTCAATGGCAAGAAAGTTTTCGCCCCTTGATTAATCTGTTTTTTTGCCTTTTTGCTATTAAAACATGTCATTTTCCAGGAAGTGAAACACAATAGAAGAAGTTACAGAGTGAGACAGACATGTTATACTGTTCTGCTGTGTGTTTGTAGCAAAATTAAGGCAGGAGAGGCTCATAGTGACTACTTTAACTATGAGAAAGTTTACAACCAATAAAAGGAGCAGCTGAAAGGACCCTTATGTGTCCACTAAGTCAGAGGAGGAGGAAGAAGTGACCACTACATATTCAATGCTAGTAGTGACAGCAGGAAGGTCAGCTGCCTGTACCTGCTGCCAGACATGCTACACCTGCTGCCCCTGCTGCCAATAGTGCTGTGTCTGCTGTCAGTACTGAATCTGCTGTCTACTGAACCTGCTGCCAGTGCTGTTCCTGCTGCCAGTATGTCTTGTAATTCTCAGGAGGGGATGAAGGAGAAGATGATGCCAAGTGTAACAGCAGGGGAACCTAACTCACACTTGCCATCCCCAAGCAGTCCCGCCACTAGTACTACTACTAAGAAGGTCCAGGAGCTTGTTAATGTTAGGAGTGAAGGAGGGAGTGATCATCATATTACTAGTGAATGTGAGGTGGAATACTCAGGGGCTGAAATTGATGTGGTTGGTGTTACTGGTAGTAACAGTGATGGTGAAACAGTTGGTGGAACTAGCTTTAGGGGAGTGGTAGAAGAAGCAATACAGAGCATCCAGACTAGTGGTCAAGGGAGACCACACCATTCACCTGACCCTGGGAGTAATGTTCCCTCCACGATATTGATCCTATACATGATACATGATGCTATAGAAGGCTGAATTGTTACCTAGCAACAATATTACCACCACCACCAGGAGCATAGATCAGCTGCCTGTGCCTGCTGCTAATGCTGCCAGTCTGCCTTCTTCATGTCATCAAGAAATGGCAAGTATGAAATTGTGGGACCCTCTGTCACATTTCCCATCACCTCCTCCAACCAGCAGTGAGATGCCTGTAATAGAACAGCAGCACAAAGGGACTGGTGATGATGATGATGGTGAAGAAGCTGCAGCGGAAGAGACACTGATGGCCATTTTAGCCCAAACTGAGAAGGAATGGAAGACTGGGATGAGGATGGGCATCATCACCACCACCAACAGTGAGCTTTTGGTATTTGAGGAGTATTTGAGGAGTATCACACATGAAACGCAGACACCATGACATTTATGTCAAACATGTTAAAGCCAAACACCCACCACGGAAATCGAGCACCGATGTTGCTGTACCCCCTGACTCTCTAGAAAGGCAATAAGAGGTGAGACGGAGATCAAAAGAGGAGAAAGAATAGAGAAACCCAGGCAGAGGCTGGAAGTTCTATGACGAGCGAAACAACTAGCTCGCTATCACCTTCTTCATTTAGGGTAACTACATCTTCTGCCAATCCACCTCATTCATCCTTCCTAGTGATGAGCGAGCATGCTCGGCCGAAGCTCGGTTCGGCTCGAGCATCGCTCTGCTCGGCACATGGCGGTACTCGTACGAGTACCGCATGTGCTCGCCCGCCATGTTCGGGTCTCCTCCCCGCACGTTTCGCGGCTGCTGCGCAGCCAATAAACGTGCGGGGAGGCTCTGACATCAGTGTAATGCCAGCAGCCATGTTGGCTGCTGGCATTACACTGATTGGCTGGCCAGAACCCGTGATCGGGTGCTGTATAGCACCCGACGCGCGAGTTCGGCTCATTCTTAGCCAGGGAGAGATGCGCTTAGGCAGGGAAAGTCAGTGTAGGGAGAATAAAATTGTTGAAACTCTTTCAAGACCCAAAAGTCCTTTTTAGGACTGTTGTGTGTGGGGGCAGCATTTATATTTTGTTTGGGGGGGCACAATTTCCTTTTTTTTGTGGGGGGGATATATGTAAGGTGACATATAATACTAGATGCACAGGAAGTCAGTGTAGGGAGAATAAAATTGTTGAAACTCTTTCAAGACCCAAAAGTCCTTTTTAGGACTGTTGTGTGTGGGGGCAGCATTTAATTTTTTTTGGGGGTGGCAGAATTTCATTTTTTTGTGGGGGGGGACATGTTCTAAGGTGACATTGTACTAGGTGCACAGGGACAAATATTTCACAGTGCAGTGACAAGCTGACATATTCTGTTAGGTGCACAGGGCCAATGATTTTACAACGCAGCGACAAAAAGGGCCATTTTAAACGTGTGCCTAGCCATAGATTATTGTCACATTCTGTTTAGTGTGCAAATTCACAAATTAACGTCACATATTCCGTTCACTGTGCCTAGCCGCAGATTAGCGTCACATTCTGTTTCGTGTGCCTAGCCGCAGATTAGCGTCACATTCTGTTTCGTGTGCCTAGCCGCAGATTAGCGTCACATATTGTTTAGTGTGCCTAGCCGCAGATTAGCGTCACATATTGTTTAGTGTGCCTAGCCGCAGATTAACGTCACATATTGTTTAGTGTGCCTAGCCGCAGATTAGCATCACATATTGTTTAGTGTGCCTAGCCGCAGATTAGCATCACATATTGTTTAGTGTGCCTAGCCGCAGATTAACGTCACATATTGTTTAGTGTGCCTAGCCGCAGATTAGCGTCACATATTGTTTAGTGTGCCTAGCCGCAGATTAGTTTTTATCTTCCTTTTTGTGTGTTTTATGGTCAGTCTGTAAAAATGGCGTACTACGGGCGAAACATCGTTCCCAGCAGCGACGTTGGAGTCCAAGATGCATCCAGACATCCTCCCTATGCTGTCCCTGAACCATTTCTGTGGTGTTTCCATAATTTTCTGACCTTTTCCTATGAACCAGGCACCCTCCCCTCATCAGAGCAGGGGGTGCCTGGTGTAATGCTCGAGTCCTCCCATTGACTTCAATGGGGCTCGGGTGCTCGGCCAAGCACTCGAGCCTCCGGGGGCGCTCGGCCAGAGCACCCGAACACCCGAGCATCGGGGTGCTCGATCATCACTAATCCTTACCTTTGGAGGAGGGGCACGTGGAGAAAAAATTATTGGACAATTTATTTTTTTCTCCCATATTCTGGTGGCTACTTATTGTGCTGCTACTGCCTCAGGAGTATCCTTGGAGCTAGTCATGGCAAGTGGAAGCTTCCTCATCCATCACTCATGTTACTGCTGCTGTTGATCCCATTCCGTTTCAGCTGCCTAATCATCCTACTATTTAATCAACTCAGCAGAGGCAGAAGCAAGAACAGCAGTCGGAAATTCCATAATTACACCAGAGCATTTGACAATGGACAGTGTCCACAGCCAACACAACATGATCTGCTGACACTAGGCCATTTTTTTTTTCTCAGGGCTTGTGCTGTAAAAAAAAAAAAAAACAGGCCTACAAAAAAATAAAAAATGTAGGGGGTTTGTTTCTAACAAGCCTAAGTCCTACAAATCAATGTTTCCTCAGGGATTGGGCCTCTAACAATAAATATAACAAAATACTCTTACGTCAAGTATCAGCCCACCCCAGTGGCAACTGATGTCAGTGGGTCCCATCTCTATCACGTTGCATACAAATTTCTTATTTTATTGTATTTATTTTTTATTAACTGTCCCCCCAATACCAGTCAAAACACCACCCCAAAAAAAAATTCCCCGTTCAACTGGTTCTTTCCCCAGACTCCACCAACCAATAAAGGCACCCTTCTCAGATCCCTTTTATATCTTGTCTTATGGTGTATTTTTAATTGTATTTAGGACTTATTTTTATTAAATGCTCCCCAATCCCAGTATACAACCCCAAAAAAAATTCCCTGTTCAACTGATTCTTTCTCCACACTCCATCAACACAGGCACACTCATGCCCCATTTATGGTATACGGGAAATAAAATAATATGTGTTATGTGTTTTGTGTAAATTCAATGTTCCCATTGATTTCAATTGAATGAGCTAGGCAAAAAAGCAGAAAAATGGCAGTTTTCGCTGGAAATTATTCACCAAACAGGAAGTGCCATTATTCCCCAATTGCAGTTTGAGGCCTATACCTAGCCATGGGGGGAATGGGACTCCCAGGGTCATGAGAATGTTGTGAGCTCCCTTGACCGCTAGCCTAGCTGCTCTTCAGTACTTCCCCTACCACATTAGTATCAGTAGGAGGATCTAGTGTGGTAACACTAGTTCCACCAGCTGCTTCATCATCACTGTTACTAACACCAACTACATCATTTTCAGTCTCTGAGTCTAGTAGTATGATCACCCCCTCCCTCATGCCCAACACTCTGAGTCTGTAGCTGCTGGACCTCCTTAGTACTAGTAGTAGTGGAGAGACCGCTTGGCGATGGCAAGTGTTATTTAAGGTCCCCTCCTGTAACATTTGGCATCATCTACTTCTCCCCTCCCCATCCTGAGAATCACAAGACATCCTAGCAGGCGCAGAACTGGTAGCAGGCTCAGCAATATCAGCAGACACAGGCAGCTGACCTGTCCTGCTCACAATGCTACCCTCTACTTCCTCCCCATGACACAAATTTCCCCAAGATCCCTAGTAGTGATGTATGGGGACTGGCCATCATTGGGTCTGGGGATTCAGGGCATCCAGACCCATCAATGCTCTTAGTGGTCACTTCTTCCTCTTCATACTGACTAGATGTGTAATGGTCCTTCAGCTCCTGCTTTTGTTATTCTTCCCCTTGACTGCTATCTCTATGAGTGTCTTCTGCCTCAATTTTGCTATAAATTCACAGCACAACAGCCTAGTACCCACTCTCTATCTCTCTGTAGTTGCTTGTATTATGTTTTACTTCCTGGAAAAATCACGTTTTTATAGAGAAGGTGAAAAACATGTAATTAAAGGGGAGAAAAGTTTGTAGCCATTAAAAAAATAGTGAAACATTTTTGGCAATGGGTGAAAATGGCGACAATTTTAATCACTTTATTTATAGTGGATTTTCCTGTGAAAAAGCAGACACCCACGTGGTTTTGTGGATTTTTTTGCATGAACATTATAGGGCCTTTATTGCAGTCATATAAAATATAGGTATAAAATTACAATGTTGTCCTGGGAAATTTATTGACAGTGGTGAAAAGGGGGATATTTTATGTACTATCAATGGCAGAGTAGTTTCTCAAAAAAAGCAGAAAAATGTTTTTTTGCAAAAATTCCTGCATAACATTTCTCTGACTTTCAACCCATCCATAACCAGTACCACCAGCATATGGTAACTGTACAGATGTCTGAATCTGGCAATATGTCTTCCTTCATTGCACATTTACCATACATTGCAGTGAGGTGCAGGCAAATAGAATGCAGGGGATAAGGGAGCATCTGCAGATTGACCACCCTGCAGAATACATCAAGCTCATGTCAGACAGGTTCCAAGGACAAGGGACTCAGTGGCTGACACCACTTGATTATTTGTGGGATGGTTTAACATTGTTAACATGTTCAATTAGTGAAGATGTGACAAAGTGCGTGATCATTCACAGTCCTTCCCTCTCTTCACAACCTGATTTCTTGGGGGATGGCTTAACATTGTCAACATAATCCTAATAGTGGAGGTTATGCTGGTTGTGCATAATAAGAGCAGATGTGCTAAGTGTGATCCTGGTCCTTCCCTTCTTTCACAATGTTTTTACACACTGTGCACATTGCAGTTGTTGATACCTGCACAGTCCCTCCCTGCTCCCAAGGAGAAATATCCCAATAAAAATGACTTTAGAGGAGGTGGAGGAGGAAAAGTATTATGGTGACTTGGCAACTCCTTCCCAGATGTACAGGAAGTGGTGGTATGATGTTGTGTTGCTGCTGTCTAAACACTCAAGCTATTGGAAACCATCCCCAACACCTGTCTCATGTCACAACTGCTGCCGGTTTCACTACTATTACATGTGTGCTTGATGTTCCCAGTTCCTCTCCCACTACCCAAGGTTGAGGTGGATAAAGCAACCTAATCCTGAGACATTTGATTCTTAGAAGACTCAGCAGCAGGAACAAAATTAACATCAAAATGTTTCTTTCTGAACATATATTTTCACAACATTTTAGCAGCTTTTATACAACATCTTAGTACTTTCTACAGATAAACACTGATCAACAAGCAATTTTGCTGCCATATTAGGACCATAACAAATGTTCAAATGTTACCTTTCTCTACTTTAAAGCTTTGAGTGCCACAGGGGTACGCAATACATACGTAATGTGTTGCTCTCCCTTCTGGCATTCAAAGGGTTAAAGTGGATCGATCACCGTAATTCAAGTTTGCATATTTGAAAACTGCATTAAAAACTGTCTATGTGTCATGTTAACCAAATGGCCAGCAAACATACAGTTCAGGTGATATTCACACTTCTTTCATATGATAATGTATGCTAAATGTGGCACAGTATGGCATGAGTGATGTTTTCATATGCTGATTAAGCAAATCACTTATGTTTCATATGCTAATTAAGTATTTTCAATGATGTGTCATATGCTAACAGAGGTCTCAGTGATGTTTCATATGCTAATACAGCTTTGACTGCATATAATTCTGTCAGAGAGGAGTGGATTTTGGGTGAGATTTCTAATGACATCTGCTTCCAAAGGGTGCATGTTTTCATTGTTCTATGCTTTGGTATTTTGTCCTTCTGCATGATCCGTCCGGTACGATGACCAGATTTCAGATCTGTCTGATCCACCGATGACCTTGCTCAAAGGGACGGAAAGGTGAAACTTTGAGAGCCAAGTAAGAAGAAACTATAAAAATGAGAGGAGACTTGTTGATGGACTATTCAACACAAGCAATTTTGCAAACAATATTCTTGCAAGTAAAGATGAAGTATTACTATCCCTTTAAGACTTATTTTTCTTTTATAGGAGTAACACCAAGTTTACAGATGACACCAGGAGGAGAGGACAGATGAAGAAGAAAGAAGAACACCAGGGTTCTGAAGACCCCACTGGACCTTGGACATTCAGGTAAGTGTTACAGCTATAATACAGGGGTGATAGGATAGTATTAGGGTTAGTATTTGTAAACTTTATTTGTAACATTTGATGTGGTGTAGGGTCCAGGGTAGGGTTAGTGTATGGGAGGAGGGGGGAGGGGGACTGTGTTTTTAGCTCACGCTCAATGTTTGACACTGTGTCAAATAACGAGAATTAGCTAGTTTCCTTTGATGTTTCCACTTGTCACTTTTTTACCATGTGCTGTGAGGAAAAAACTATGATGAATTTTGGACTGCAAGTTAGGTTCTGTTTTCCAAAGCTCATTGTGGTTCATGTTGGTAGGGCAAATTAATGCTGACTATATCACTGTGCATGTGTCCTTTCGTATTACTTTTTTCCCTAGATTGTGTTTTACCAGTGGAAATTGAATCAAGCTCCTTGTATTTCTAATAAAGCTAATACATGTTTTGCTCATTGGTTGCTACACACAGTATATCGTAGTTTGTTGTTTTTGGGAACATCATAGCTCTATTTCTTTTTATATCCATTAGCTAGTGAGTTTAAAAAAAGACAAGAGTTCACCAGGTTAACCTTTTGCCATATATATTTTTGTAATCTTAATTGTTTTTACTGTAAGTAACCATTTTTGATTTGTTGAATGTTAAATGTTCTTTCTTCCAGGCTCATGTCTTAATACTTTATTAAGAGAATACTATAAACAAAATAAAATTTGGAAAAATGTGTGCTCAGATAAACTGTCATTGTTACAGATTATTTTGTATCTAAGTGGTAATACAGCTTGAATGTTGGGATTTAAACATTAACATCAGGTTAAATATATTTTTGTTTAGCACGACACATTAAAAGTAGCCCTTGTGCTGCTATGAATACATTTAAAATATTGAGGTATCACTGAGGGAAAAAACACAGTTCTCTACATTATTAACATTAAGATATGGTCACTAACTGATAATATTAGATTAACAATTTGTTTAAAGATACATGTAATACATAATATCAGCATACAATTCTAAATATATTGGTCATGCATCCTTCTAATGTATTGTAGCAGGTTGCTCAATCCAATATTCCACACAGTATAATCCACCCTGATCTTACGCTTGACTGTATATACAGAACAGTACATACTGTGCACCTATAATTACATATAAACTGGCATTTACTTTATCAGTGCTAAAGATTTTTAGGCATATCCCATTGGATGCCATCTGATGGAATATTGAATACAGTTGTTTTGTCAAATCTGTTGACTCTCCATTTTTGCTTTGTTGAATGTTAAATGTTCTTTCTTCCAGGCTCGTGTCTTAATAATTTATTAAGAGAATACTATAAACAAAATAAAATTTGGAAAAATGTGTGTTCAGATAAACTGTCATTGTTACAGATTATTTTGTATCTAAGTGGTAATACAGCTTGAATTTTGGGATTTAAACATTAACATCAGGTTAAATATATTTTTGTTGAGCACGACCATTAAAAGTAGCCCTTGTGCTGCTATGAATACATTTAAAATATTGAGGTATCACTGAGGGAAAAAACACAGTTCTCTACATTATTGACATTAAGATATGGTCACTAACTGATAATATTAGATTAACCATTCGTTTAAAGATACATGTAATACATAATATCTGCATACAATTCTAAATATATTGGTCATGCATCCTTCTAATGTATTGTAGCAGGTTGCTCAATCCATTATTCCACACAGTATAATCCACCCTGATCTTACGATTGACTGTATATACAGAACAGTACATACTGTGCACCTATAATTACATATAAACTGGCATTTACTTTATCAGTGTTAAAGATTTTTAGGCATATCCCATTGGATGCCATCTGATGGAATATTGAATACAGCTGTTTGGTCAAATCTGTTGACTCTCCATTTTAACGAAAATAAGAAATTTGTATTCTTGAATACATTTAATTATATTTCACAGATCAAATATACCACAGCTACAGCTCCAAATAATTTGTAATAATAAATATGTTCATGGCCTAGCTATATTAAATTCTTAAATGGAATGAAAACATTTTCTGGCCAAGGTTTATCAAGCTTTTTTAACTCTTAAGCCTGTTTATAGTGTTAAATATAATTAAGTTATGGATACTAGCTATAGAGCAGTTTACAAATCTAGTATAAGTAGATTAACATAGGAATTGGAAGACATTTTTATAACAAGGTAATTTTCTCACTACACTATTAAACTAAATGTTTTTAGTTTTACAACCAGCATGTGCTAAGGATGTGCACAAACAATAAACTCCATTCTTGTATGTATATATATTTTTATTTATCCAGGGCCTACAGGTGTACTTAGCACTTTACAGTTTACTGTTTGTATAGCAGGGGTAAACTAAGCACTGTAATTAAGTGGTTATATAGACAATCATAAGGAGAACACCAGGTGAGCATACATTAGGATAGGAGGACTCTGCCCCATAGAGCTTACAATCTAAATATAGAATGGGTGACATATAGATACAAGCAGGTAGAGGGGCTAGTGCAATGTTTACGAATGTGATCATGCTTATAATTATTATTATTATTAAAATGTGCTCTTTTACCTTGAATTTGAAGTGGTTGAGGGTCATGGCTTGGCAAATGCTGGGTAATAGGGAGTTCCAGAGGTAGTGAGTAGCAAAGCAAAAAGCCTTCAGTTTGGATACAGCAATAGTGTTTAAAGGAGCAGAGAGTTGTCCATCTTACATGTATTACTATATGGACAGATCAAGATTATTTTTTAATTCCGTATAGATTGTAAGAAAATGATGAATCTGGTAGAAATGTTTGATTTCTGATTGAATTACTATTCTCTACAAGCTTTTCTAATTACTTAAAAATCCATCTAATAGTCTTTAAGAATGGAGGATCTAAAAAAAGACTTTTTTTTTTTTTTGCTATTGAATGTTTTTTTCTTAGTCCTAATCCTAAAGTACTCAGGAATTTAAAAGTCGTGGACATAGACAACTATTTTTTGAAAGGAAAAAAAAGAAACAAATTCTATTAATAGTAAAAGGTGGTACTGTGCTAGCTGTTGAAAAAGCAGGAAACTGGTAGTGTAAAAGTGATACCTATATCAGTAGATTTAGAGCGTAAGCTTTCAAGACAATTTAAGTCTCTCCATCAGGCATGTGTAGAGTGAAGGCTGAGCATAAACTACATGACATAGATTATACATTCATGCAAGGGTTCCTGGTTAATTTGAATTTCATGTTGGTGAAACTCTTTTCACTAGTAACATAGTAACTTGTGGCACGATGCAGGAAACATGCGTAATCGCTATTTCCCGTGTGAAAACCACTAGGGAATAGGTTTGCGCATGATTTTGTTGAATTGCGCATAAAAATTCAAGATTAGCGAACGGCTGCGTATATTTATTTTTTTGTGGGCTTGGCTAAGATTACCGAATCTGTGTGAGTGGAATAGCGAATGCGCCTAATGCAAGAACTGCTATTGCAAATTAATTTTTACGTCTGTGTATTGTTGTTATAAAATGGAATTTTTCATGCGCAATTCAAGAAGTGTTCGGTATTTAGCTTCCTGGATTAGAATATGTGCAAAATCTATCTGCGCACAAAAATGCCTTTATCTGATGCGAACGTTTCTTGCATCGCGCCAATAATAACATAGTAATTTAGGTTGAAAAAAAGACTTGCGTCCATCTAGTTCAACCCTTTTCCTGTTTACCATTGTTGATCCAAAAGAAGGCAAAAAAACACCCTCAAAATAGCAATTTCAAATTCTGCCTTGAATGGGGGGGGGGAATTCCCTCTTGATTCCAAATGGCAATCAGATTTCTCCTTGGATCAACAAGCCCTAAGTAAATATTAATCCCAATACTAACGTACATAGCCCTCTATGTTATGCTCTTTTAAATAAGTATCCAGGCCCTTTTTAAAGGCGTCTAATGTATTTGATAGCACCACCTCCTCAGGCAGTGAATTCCATACCTTTATTGTCCTTACAGTAAAGAAACCCTTCCGCTGTTGTAGATTAAATCTCCTTTCCTCAAGTCTAAGCGGGTGGCCCCTTGTCCTATGTACTGTTCTGTTAATGAACAGGTCTTTGGAGAGCCCTTTGTTTGTGTAAATTATTCTTTAGACTTCAGTAGAGGCATCTCTGTAGCTGTGGTACAATATTTATTTCTTATACATGATTTATTTCCATTTTGACGTGTGCATAGCTCCAGTAAATTTAGTGTGTGGAGGGTCTGTCACTTGCAGCCAAAGATGGCAAAATATTTGGAATTTTCCAGAGAGTAACACAACTCACTGCTTTGCAATGCATCACATACCCCTCTGACAAGGACCAAAATATGTTCATTGTGTGGTGTTGCCCTCTCCCTCTCCCTCCCTTTAAGTTTCCCATCAGTAGAGTCACCCTGTGATCTAATCTAAGTCTATATAAACAGACTGGTTGGAATGTTCCAGTACTTGAAGTCTCCATCCATTCTCTGTAAGTGATCCCTTTTTCAAAGCTGTGCTGCCATGAAGGCATTTGCAATATTTAGTTTTTAATATAAAGCATTTTCATAAGCCATAAAGAAGTCAATATGTATTAGACAGGACTCTCTTTTAGAACTCACAGTAGTGGTTAGGACAGACTTCTATACAAATGGACTGGTAGAAATGTTCCAGTTGTTGAGGTCAGCACCAACTCACTGCAAGTGATCCCTGTTTGAAAGCATGTCAGTTCAGCCATGAATCCATTCATTAGACTAAACTTTTAACATGAAGCATTTTCATAAATCAAAATAAAAACAAAAAAGAGAGAAGCGCACATGATCTAAATGCAGACTGTAATGCCAACAATGATCCTCCACCAAATAATCACCTGTGAGTAAACTAAATGATTACTCACATTTGCATGAGGCAAAACCAGCCTCTCAGTGTAAAAGCCTCCACTGGATCACCCCCAGTGTGGGTATCTGTATCACTCCCTCCTTCAGCGTCCACTGGTCTTCCCAATATGTGTCTAGTTTTCCACTTCACCCAGAGTAGATGGAGAAGAGTCTTCTGCTCTCACACTTGAATCTCCAACATATAACTCTGATGATTGACTAGATATTTTATAAATGGGGACCTTATCTACAAATATAGATATCAAAAGGAGGGGCCACTGATACCAATAAATAATCTGATAGACTCCTGAAGAAGTGGTAATATATCACGTAACGCGTAGGGTGAGAGTATTGTGTTTTTATGTTCATGATATCACAGTATATTTTATATGCCAGTATTGCTTATTCTAGCATTTTTTATACGTTTTAGTGCTGTCAGTGCATATATATTTTTATGTTATTTTGTCGTGAATAAATAATATTTCAGAGAGAGTTATATATTCAAGTATGTGGTTCTTATGAATATAGGGTCACCAGATTATTTATTGGTATCAGTGGCCCCTTCTTTTGGTACCTATATTTGTAGATAAGGTCCCCATTTATAAAATATCTAGTTACTCATCAGATATAGAGTTATATGCTGGAGATTCAAGTGTGAGAGCGGAAGTCTCTTCTCCATCTACTCTGGGTGAAGTGGAAAACTAGACACGTATTGGGAAGACCAGTGGACGTTCAAGGAGGGAGCGATACAGATACCCGCACTGTGGGTGATCCAGTGCAGGAGTTCATACTGAGAGGCCGGTTTTGCCTCATGCAAATGTGAGTAATCATTTAGTTAACTCACAGGTGATTATTTAGTGGAAGATCATTGCTGGCATTACAGTCTGCGTTTAGATCATATGTGCTTCTCTCTTTTTTGTTTTTGTTTACATGTTTTGGAAGTCGAATACCAGCGACAGACGTTGGGAAGCAGCACCGTGAGAAAAAAAGAGGACAAGACAGAAGAAAAGCTATCTAGAGACTCTAATATTTATTTGCCATTTGTGGAACAGGTTATACCGTTCTTTATTGGCTTGTGTTACAGAAGTGAGCGCTTGTACATAGAAGGAGTGTCATAAACCATAATGACTGCAATATGTATTAGGTAGGACTCACTTAAAATGGGGCCCCCGTGGCAAGGTAAACAAGCTTAAACATATTTTGGCCAAACTATGTGATTAAACCCTCATTATTTGAAACAAGTGGATTAATACATTGGTATAATGTATGTTCTACACATGATTTACATTTAATTTATTTAAAGCAGTGCAGGATTGTCTTCTGTTTTTGTTTTGATTTTAAATTGGAGAATATGGAGGGTCCCCTCATTCTTTGCTGTGCTTCATATTTCATTCACTTGGGTTCTTTTGTATATATTATGTTGTTTTGGCACTGTGAGTTTTTTTCCTTTTTTATCCCAAAGATCCACATATAATGACCTCATAGCTTTGTCGCTCTGTCTGGTAGCTGGGTAACAAAGTGAAGCTCCCAGCTGTTGCCAGACTACAACTCACATTGATCAAAATCTGGTGGGGACTGATGGGACCTATAGTCTGGCAGCAGCTGGTTGACGTCATATTGCCCGCTACTTATGTGACTCCCAGATATGTCCCACGATAGCCACAGAACAATGCAAACTGACCTCCAGTCTTGTTCCACTGCAGTGGTATAACCAGAATCACACATGCTAACATGTGGGATTAGAAAAAATGAGGACATTTTGGGGGGTTTCTATATGTAGAGATTTGTATTGAAAATGTTACCAATTGAAAATTATTTGCAAAAATTCCCATAGGAAAACATTGAACATCCCTACTATTTATTCAAGGGGTGAGCAAAAAACAAGAGGTCGTTATATATGACTATAAGAAAGGCTACCTACAGTAAGCACAGTAAAGTTGTGTATTTCTTTGCATGAGGTAGCTGTGCTTGCAGATACTATATCTACTTACGAAAATGTATTGGGTAAATTGGTTTCATTATATATAGGATGCTGACCCAGGGAGATATTCAGCTGCGCTTTGGAGTCAGAAAGATTATTTATTTATTTATTTTACAACTTGAAGTTTAATTGGAAATGGCTTCAATAGGACTTTTTGACCTATGGAAATTAAAATTGTGTAGGAAAGGTACTAAGGTAGTTTCAAGAGAACAGTGGAGTCCTGCATGCATGCTGGGGAACCAAAAAAACTTGCGCGTTCCTCTTGCCTGTGGCAATCTGACAACTGGGTCCGTCAGCCATCAGATGTTGTTCTGGCTTACAGTCTCAGCCTGGGTCCCCTCTTTTCTCTCAGGCATAGTAGAAGGCAGTTCATTTTAATGCTTGATGTGTATTTACATATATATATTTATTAGACTTCTGCATTAATTTTGGAGATAATGCAAAATTTTATGAAAATCTTGTGTTTCACGAGCCTGACATTCTGATGTAAACAAGAAATGAATGCCTTGGAACACGCAATTCCATAAACATGAACACCACATTCAATATTTATTTCATTTGGTCATTCAGTTGCTTACTCGCATGATTAAACAGGTCATAACAGGTATTACACTTACTTTGTTGTTGGAACAAATCATTGGTTAGATGGAGGGATGATATTTGTATTCATGACCCTTTCAGCTAGATGCTGATTGGAATGTTCCCTATTCAATACTTTCTCATTATGGGTCAGACAACAGCTCAAGCAGGATTAAGGTTTTTAGAGGTTTTTTTTTTTAACCTTGTCCTCGGGGACAAGGCTGGTGGAGTTTCTAGGGTTATTTTTAATGTTTCTTTATATAACATGCAGGAGGCACAGGACATCAATAACACCACTGGACCTCAGACATCCAGGTAGTACTTACTGAATGGTCTAAATAGCCATGAAAGAATTTAGTTTGGCAACAAAAGTCTTCACTGAAATCCTCACTAACTAAATGGAGGTGTAAGCGTTCGCTTACCTTGAGCCCGCCGCAAGACCCAGTGGGCGGCGGTCTCGGCGTCCTCACGGGTAAACCGCGTGTGTTGGAACTACCGGTGCATCTTGGTGTTCATCCAGGTGACTGGTCTCCCCTTGGTGGCTCCAGCCGCATCTGACTCGGGCACGCTTCACAGGGATTCCCTGGTGATATTGTGCCTCGATTCTTAAAGGGACATTACACTAATTGCTCCACCT
Organism: Rhinophrynus dorsalis; assembly: GCA_037306005.1. Taxonomy (NCBI): domain Eukaryota; kingdom Metazoa; phylum Chordata; class Amphibia; order Anura; family Rhinophrynidae; genus Rhinophrynus; species Rhinophrynus dorsalis. Next base: position 138,185,118 of record CM074720.1, on the reverse strand, counting down.
CTTGGGGGTGGAGCAATTAGTAGATAAACTGTCTGGACAGCACTTCAGTTGCCCTTTCGTGATGTTCCAGTGCAGTTGTTTTTCATTGTGCTCTGTGTATTACCTGGTGTGTCTGACTACCCGACTATCCGCTCCTTGTATGACCCTTGGCTTGTCTGACATCTAATCTGGTGCAAACCTGCGGCTCTGACTGACTAACCACTTCATGTATGACCTTAGGCTTGTCTGACTAACCGATCTGGTGTTGACCTGTGGCTCTGTCTGACTGTCCGCTCCTTGTATGACCCTTGGCTTGTCTGACATCCAATCTGATGCAAACCTGCAGCTCTGGCTGACTAATCCCTCCATGTATGACCAGGCTTGTCTGACCATCCTATCTGGTGCTGCCCGTTGGCTCTGTCCGGCTTGTCTCAGTATTGCCTCCTTCCTGTGGACATCCAGCTGGAGCAGACCTGGGGCTCTGGTAGACTTTCTTCTATATAACAACTGTAGGCATGAGTCCGGTATTAGACCTCAGTGGTCCTGACTGCAGGAGTGAGTCAGATATCAGCTCCTAGTTAAAGTTGACTGCAGGCGTGAGTCAGCTTTCCTCCTAACTAGACTGACAGCAGGCATGTGTCAGTGTTTTCCGTTGTCATTGGTCAGTGTCTCCCATTCTAGTTCCAGTCCTTGTTCCAGTAGAAGACCCTCTGTGGTGGATCCGGTTCCTGTTTCAGTTCGAGTTCCAGTGGTAGAAGATCCGAGGGGTTCCTGTTCCTGCTCTAGCCTTAGCTTCTGTAGAGACTTCCAGTGGCTCCAGCCTAGTCTCAGCAGTTTGGTCCAGTCCAGGCTGCCTATCTGTCGACATTTTGCCTATTCCTATTGTCTCATCCTTTAGCTTGTTCTGTGCCTTAATAAAGGTGATTTATATTTATTTTCTGACTCCTGAGTCCTCTGGGTATCTGTGACAGGAAGTAAATGAAATTTGTTTCATCTGAATGGGTAAAAATAATTTTACCTAATCATTCTGATGAAACAATCTTTTTTTATTGCTGTGCACAAGTCTAATATTACAGTGGCAGAGTAAAATAGATATGTATATTTACGTCTATAGGTAATTTGTTGGTTAATTAATGAAACATAGTTTTAGCATAATTTATTATATTTGTAAGATTTGTCAAGTCAAACCATTGCATATTATTTCTAAAAAAGTAATAAGAACATTTGTAAGAAAAGGGTAATTTTACTTTTTTACAACATGACCCCTGAAATTTTTTGTTATGTATATTTAAATGTATTTCAATACAATAGATTTTCCTGCAGAGCTTATAAGAATCAGCAATTGTTCACTATTTCATGAAGATTTTTTTAATTTAAAATGCATTGTATATAGTAAATTTTTTTAAAACCTATTGCAATACGTCAGGAAGTATTCTAAAAAAAAAATCTTAATTTTTTCTATAACTTACTGTACCAAAACATGTAAAATGAATATGCAAGGAAATGGGGAACTTTCAAATGAACAATACAGGAATCCTTTCAATCATAAATTGAAAAACTCACATAGATATTGAGTGGGGAAAATCATAAGTTGAATTATTCGTGTTAACAAATGTACTGGCAAATGGAATCCAGTTTCACCATATGGTCTACCATGAATATACAGTCTCAAAACTTGGGTCACTGAATTTGCCTCTTCAGAACATCCCTCACTCTCCTAACCCAAAAAGTGACACAAACTTCTTAACCCCTGTTAACTCACTGTTTTGAAATATGTTGAAATCACAGAGGGATTAACTACTGTTATAATCAATAAAATAGCTGTCCCTCTACACATTCCTAAAATAATTGGGAATTATCCTAGCTTTAGTGAAGAGATAATCTGAATTTTAACAATGACAGGAGGTGAGTATTTGCTTACTTTCTTTACTTAACCTCCAATAGCAGCAAGAATAAAGAAAAACAGTAACAACCAGAGTGGAAATATATCCCCCAATAGATCTGTAGCCCACCAACACTTCCTCTTTCTTGAGGCGAACAAAACAGGAACCAAGAGTCCATTGAAGAAACAACGGCAACAAACGGTGAGCAGTGAATCAAAAGGTCCAACTGTAGAAGACGTTGACGTCCAAGAACCATGAACAGGAGATGCAGCTGAAGTTCCTGGAACAAACAGGAATATCACCAACCATCACTCCGCGATGCAAGTTAAGCTGAAAGACAGGAGAAGAAAAAACACATCATAGTAATTTCATAAGAAACTGAAATATTGACCTACAAGTATAATTGAATAAAACAATCTGCATCAGAGACATAAATCAAAACAATCATCAGTACTGGAGAGATACAATATAGAAAAAACACCAAATTAAGTAATGGAAGGACAAAAGAAGGGAGGGGGGGGAAAAGGGGTGGGAAATACTCGCCTCCTGTCACTATCAAAAATTCAGATTATCTCTTCACTAAAGCTAGGATAATCCCCAATTTTAACTCATAACAGGAGGCTCCTATTTGCAGTTTTAACGTTCAGATAAAAGAAAAGAACCAGGATGAGTTAGCGGTCTTAAGTAAAACACACAGAAAGTAGTCTCACAAGACCAGTCCGCTGCATGGAGAATGTTGACGCGCCAGAAGCAAAAGCAGCAGGCGCAGACGCCCCCTAAGAGAGTGAGCTCCAAAAGGTACGTCAACACTGGCTAAAGACAAGATCCAACATACCCAATGAGCTAACGTGGGCGTTGAGCCTGGTTTGAACGGCCTGGCATAAGAATTTGGAAGCTGTCTCGAGTCAGGAGGAGGAACCGCCGCTAATCTGTCTAAGTAACAGAGAAGAGTATTGGCCACACAAAGCTTGGGCTTTTCCGGAAAAAAGGGGGTTAGAGATGGAGAGAGAGTAAGATTTGGTACGGTGAGTAATTGAAAACACAACCCCAACCGGGGAGAAAACAATATAATCGACATCAAATGCTCTAACATCGGAGAATTGACGAAAGGAAATCAAACACAAAAGAAGTGTAAGTTTAGAGGACAATTGGCAAAAAGAGAGGAGTTCATTCTCAGGCCAAGTCTGTAAGAAGTGCAAAACAGTGGAAACATCCCACAAAGAAGTACACCTAGGTCCTGGAGGTCAGAAAAGTCTGATACCCAGCAACAAACGGCAAACCCATGGGTCTTTACCAATCGGAAGGCCATGAATAGAAACGTGACCAGCGGAAATAGCAGACCTGTGAACATTAATAGTCCAATAAGATTTTCCTTCGTCAAACAAGTGAGAAAGAAAATTGATCACTAGCTGAATAGGATCCGCAAAGGGATCGACACGCTGTTCCACGTACCACCGAGACCAGGATCCCCAGGCTGACGCATACAACATCGAGTTCCAGGTGCCCAAGAGTCCCGGAGGAGTCAACGAGCCGACACCGATTGTCTGCTGACATCCCAAGATCCCCTGAAAGAGCCAAGCCACTAGTTGCAAACGACCCTGGAGCAACAGAGGATGAAGGTTCCCCTCCGGAAATCTGGAAAGGATGGAAGCAGAAGAGGATTCTGGGCCGAGAGGTAAAGGAGAACCGGAAACCAAGGCTGACTTGGCCAGAGGGGGGTTATCAAGATGATCATCACCCGCTGCATCCGGAGATATCGAAGTAGTCTGGTGATCATCACAAAAGGAGGGAAGGCATAAGCTCCCACCAGAGGCCAGTCCTGAACGAATGCATCCACAGCTCTGGAACCCGGATCTGGAAGCCAACTGAAGTATGCTGGAACCTGATGATTCACCCAAGAGGCAAAGAGGTCTAGGATCAGAGGGCCTCTCCAATGCATCAACTGTAGAAAAACCGACTGATCTAGCATCCAATGCTGGTGTCCCGCCAGCGACAAGAAAACCAGTCTGCTTCCAGATTGGTCTCCCCTGGTAAGTACTCGGCTTGCAAAGAGATATTTCTCCTTTTTAAAGTATACTTTTTAAAGTATACATGGTAGGATCGAATTTGGGAGTGAAAGTCACTTTGTCTGGGATGATAGGGCAAATCGTGCTCTGACCTCCTTCTCCAGTGGATGTCGTAACCGAAAGTGTAAATATTGAGCCAGATGTGGAGGAGGGACCCATTTTGTAGAACGTGGATGTCTAATCCCACATGGGTCGAACACAGGTTTACCCAAGATCCCTTTATCCTCAGTATTATCCCTCTGGCTCTTAGTAGTTAGGTTGTCTGGCAATTGCAGCTCACCCGCAAACAATTTGTCCTCATGAGAGGTATATTCCTCATCGGAGAGATCAGAGAAATTTGCTTGCCATGTATCCACCTCCGTAAATTCAGGAGGATAATCCGGGTCCTCTTCATCTGAGGACAATCTAGCAGCCCCATGAACCTCAGGGGCAGAGGTCAATTTACCCTTTTTGGCTGGGTTTTTGCCTTTTTCTGGATTAGCCACGTAAATGAGAGCCTTTCCAGTGTCTTTTGGAGGAGTGAAATCTCTGCTGGCCTGACCCATCAGAATCTGGGGAATTCTCAGTCTCCAGAGTGGGATTAGAGGTTGGAATAGAAGTGGTTAACTGGGATAGTGATCCAGCTAAGGCCTTTTCAAGAGATGCAGCCAAGGCTGCATTGATAATAGCTTGCAAGTCACCAGTCATTAAGGAAGGCCTCTGAGGGTCAGACATGGTTTACACAAGAGTAACAGGCTGGGGCTCACCCACCTAATGTATGGGATCTAAAATGGATTAATGAGAAGGCCAAATAGATATAGGGGCTCACCCAAGTAAGTACAGGTTGGGGGTCACCCAAATGTACTGGGTTTTGAACTCAGAATATCTTCTTGAGAGGAGTGTGCTCTAGCCAATGAACTATAGAGGGAAGAAGGAGAAAAAGGCTTTCAATATATAAATATAACAAAAATAAATAAATAAATAAAATAAAATTATGCTTATCGTGAACATTTACCACAATCACTCTGGTGTTTCTTTTAACTGCATGTATACAATATAGTTTATATGACTATAATCACGAAGAGCAAAGGATAAGCTCTGATTTGAGTATGACCACGTGTATTCACTAAAAATCTCTGTATTGCTAAAATGCCTGTCACATAATTAAGGCTGAATTGTCATAATAACATATAGCACAATATTGTCAACAGAGATCTGCAAAGAAGTAATAATTATGAAAAGCAAAACTTATATATAGAATAAAACCTTTCTTATCTTGGGTGAAATATATTCATTGCTCATATGTTGGAGTTTTTAGACATAGTCATTAATTCCTGGTCAAGTGATCAGTGTCAAAAGCAAAGACAAAGACACTGCAATGTTTCATTAGTTGCATGTATCCATCACTTGTTATAAATTGAGTAAGTAGTGAGGCTGATGTAAATGGAACATTTCTGGAGCAAATCAACTGTATCTTAGGTGGATAAATACAATTACCCAAATTACCATTGATTTAACTGTGATTTCTAAACCCTGATTGCTATGCACTGCTTTAGCATGCATTAGAGACCTCTCTTATCATTAAAGGGCTTATAATCCACATTAAAAGCAATGAGAATATTTTTCTGTCTCACGTGGTGCATCTGGTTTGCTACACACTTAATAATATGTTCTGCAACATATAAGTGATAGAAGAAAAATGTATGCTGCAATATTGGAATGGGTCCTTGATTTCTTTTTTGATGCTCTGCAAATGAATAACAAATTTTCCATAGAATCCTTAACTATCAACCCTATAAAAATACTTAATTGTTCATATTCAATATAACATTCCTGGACATCGAATAGCACATCAATACCATAATAATAATAATGATAATGATTTAGGGACAGTATTTCATTAATAAATCGTAGGTTACTGCAAAGTTGAATAGGAGACATTCTAGAAAATATATCAAATGTTTGTTGTTATCCCAAGTCTCAATTAGCAGTAGTATACATGTACAATAATTTATGAATGAGTGAATGCATTGTATATTAATTGTATATACAAATGATCTTATACTAGGTTCTGGATGGAGTATTCTAAGCAAAAAGAGAAAAAAAGAAGAGCACAAAGACCCTTATCAGAGTAGCGTCTGTATAAAGATTATATAAAATAAACCACCATCTGTTGTGCTTGTACTCACAAAATGACAGTTGGAAATGTGCCTTCAGAAATATCAAATTATAGATTTTTCCACTCTGGCTTTGGATTCCTTAGTTACTGCTGAATATTGAATCAATGCAGTCCTTCCATTCCTCTCACTTGAATATCAATCTGATCACTCCTCTGGCAGATGGACTAGGGGTATAAACAGAAATAGAAATGCCAAGCAAAGAGCCCGCTAAGTGTAGCACCGTAAGGTAGCAAATATACCCCGGGTTTATACTTCCCCCTACTTACCAGACAAAGCTTATAGTAAAGCCTATTGGAGCATCAGACAATGGGATATATATAACAGAAACGACAGGAGTCGCTAGGATTCATGAAGAGCAGAAGTATTTAATACAATGTAACAAAGTAAAAAACTGTATTTAAAATCAATCGAATATTCCCATATAATATAAAATATAACCTCCGATGCGTTCCGTGAGAGAACCTCTCACTTCATCAGGGATGTCAGATATACTGACTGATATAGGCATTAAATACTAAAATCTTGAAGAAATAGATCCAATTAAATGCCAAATATACAAAGTACCACCTACATTGAGTTGGCAACAAACACATGAATCTTGGTGATGAGGAAGGTTCTACCATCAAGCACCAAGACTGAGACGTATCGCTATCCAGACCTCAGTATCAGCCTGAGGCTGTACATTGCAGTTTGTTCTCATACTAAATAAAGTTACATCAAAAAAAGGAAGGAATGGATCTCAATCATGATGTGATGTAGCCATCCCCTACACCGAGGTCCATTGAAAGTGCTCTAGAACTTATATATACCAATAAAGTATATCTCTAATCATTTAAACATGTATAGATACAGATGAAAAAGGCTTAAGTCAGACCTGCGATCAGAGGTATCATATACACAGGGATGCAAAGTGCAGTATATGTCAAACATTTGTCCGCAGTAAATACAAGAAGTATATAACGTACATAAATAGAGATTAAACATATAGTACATATATATATTATGTAAAAAACCGAGCCAAGGGGACATATAGCAATAATTAATAGGATAAAAGTAAATTCAAAAATTCTTATGAATACAGCACAGAAAAAACTTAATAGAAATTTCAGACACTGGATGAAATACCATCGGTTCGAAAAGATGAAGACTAAGAAAGGTATATATTATTGAACCCCATTAAAAGTATATAGAGTTTAGGTGTTTTGTATTTTTATTTACCATAAATACTAAAGTGTTTTTATGTATATGCAAATCTGGGGCTTGTCATGGTTTTGGTACTAAGTCAATAGGATTTCATAATAAGAAGTTACTAACTTGAAGTTCTTCATTTAGTCCATTGGGACTTAGTGTTTGCATATGAAAAATCCAATAGGCCTCCCATTTGCACAGCTGACTAAAATGATTTGGATTAGATTTTGGTATACATTCTATACCCATAATTTTTAAATTATTTGCACCTCCTTTTGGACACTCTCTCAAATGTTTGGGTACAGTGTATTCATAATTCCTTGTGGATATAAGTTGTCTGTGTTCACCAGCTCTTTCTCTCAAACTTTGTGTGGTTGGTCCGTTGTATTGAATTTCGCATCCACATTGTATTAGATATATGACAAACTGAGTCTCACAGTTTATTAAATATTTCATCTGAAATTCCTTATGGTTGGTGTAGCTTTTAAAAGAGAGCAAATTATTGAGCATGTGGTCACAATTCAGACATCTATTTGTCAGACATCTGAAATTGCCAACTGGGGACTTTGATCCAAAAATTCCCAATGGTTCAGTTCTTTTGGGATTTTTGGGATGACTGGGTGCTGAATGACCTCTCAAGATTTTTGCTTTCCTGTATGTTATTTAACTTTTCTCTCCAATCACATCCCTTCAAAGAGGATCCTGCTGTAGTATACTCCAGTGTTTATTTATTATCTTTGCTATGTCATTTGCCAATGAACTATATTGAGTAATTATAGCAGGTGGTCTTTTGTTCTTCCTTCTCAGTTGATTTCGATTGTTGGGGATAAGCAGTTGTTCTCTATCTAGATGAAGGGCCTTTTCCATGGCATTCTCTACATGGGCCTTCGTATATCCTCTTTCCAGGAATTGACTATGTAGCACGCTACTCTTCCCTTTAAAATCTTCCACATTGCTACAGTTTCGTCGGAGACGATGGAACTATCCAAAGGGGATATTAGCAATTCACTTCTGATGGTGACAACTGTCAGTGTGTAGATATTAGTTTCTGCTGACTTCCTTTTGATAAATAAAACTTACTATAGGCTGATCGTTTTTGCCACTTGGTCTAAGATCTAAAAAATGTATACTTTCTTTGTGTATTGCATTTGTAAAAGTTAGACCCATGGTAGTGGAGTTAAAATGCTGTCACGGTTTGTTTTGACTCACAGACACAGAGTTAAGATAAAAACACAACTTTATTGAAAAGTTTAATAAGAACCCTCACAGGTCCTGAACATACACATATGTTACACACGACAGATTCAAGTAGCATAGTATACAATGATACAATAGATATATAGACTCTACCGGCCTTGCCAAAATACCGGGTAAGGCAGCCTAGAGACTGGCACAATGAGATGAAGGAGGCTCTACCGGCCTTTCCAAAATACTGGGCAAGGCAGCCTAGAAGTAGCACAAGAGGACTGAGGAGGCTCTACCGGCCTTGTCAATATACCAGGTAAGGCAGCCTGGAGACTGACACAATGAGATGAAGGATGCTCTACCAGCCTTACCAAAATACCAGGCAAGGCAGCCTAGAAGTAGCACAAGAGGACTGAGGAGGCTCTACAGGCCTTGCCAATATACCAGGTAAGGCAGCCTGGAGACTGGCACAACAAGATGAAGGAGGCTCTACCGGCCTTACCAAAATACCGGGCAAGGCAGCCTATGACAAAAGTGACCCCGAGTCTTGAAAGCCCCACCGGTGCAATAACGGATGTAGCATCAGCAACCGGTGATAGAAAGGAGTGAATCAGTACCGCGTACTGGACAACACGGAGGCCCTACCGGTGCTATAATGGTTGTAACACAAGCAACCGGTGTAGAGTGGAGCAAACCAGTACCACGTACTGGACAACATGGAGGCCCTACCGATGCTAAAACAGAGGCAGCAAGCAACCGGTTAAAGAGGGGAGCAAACCAGTACCGCGTACTGGACAACACGGAGGCCCTACTGGTGCTATAAAGGAGGCAGCGAGCAACCGGTTAAAAAGTGGAGCAAACCAGTACCACGTACTGGACAACACGGAGGCCCTGCCGGTGCTATAACGGAGGCAGCAAGCAACCGGTTAAAGAGTGGAGCAAACCAGTACCGCGTACTGGACAACATGGAGGCCCTACCGGTGCTATAACAGAGACAGCAAGCAACCGTTTAAAGAGTGGAGCAAACCAGTACCGCGTACTGGACAACACGGAGATCCTACCGGTGCTTAAACGGAGGCAGCAAGCAACCGGTTAAAGAGTGGAGCAAACCAGTACCGCATACTGGACAACACGGAGGCCCTACCAGTGCTTTAACAGAGGCAGCAAGCAACCGGTTAAAGAGTGGAGCAAACCAGTTCAGTTTACTGGACAACACGGAGGCCCTACCAGTGCTATAACGGAGGCAGCAAGCAACCGGTTAAAGAGTGGAGCAAACCAGTACCGCGTACTGGACAACACTGAGGTCCTACCGGTGCTTAAACGGAGGCAGCAAGTAACCAGTTAAAGAGTGGAGCAAACCAGTACCACGTACTGGACAACAAGGAGGCTCTACCGGTGCTTATAACGGAGGCAGCATTAGCAACCAGTGTAAGTGGGGTAACCCAACATAGACAGTCAGTGCAAACTCGGAGGCCAGACGCCTGTAATCAGCGGTACCACCATAGGAGGAACCCAGCGGTGTGAATGTTGCTGAGGCCACTGGAGTCTTGCAGAATGCATCCAAATCAGGATCCAGGAACAGGAGCAACAGCAAAGCCGGAACAGGATGACAGAACAGCAACAAAAGCCAAACCGGGACAGGAACGGAAGCAGGAACGTCAGCCAAACCGAATCAGGAACAAAGGCAGGAACGTCAGCCAAACCGAATCAGGAACAAAGGCAGGAACATCAGCCAAACTGGATCAGCACACAGGAACAACTCTGGAGTGTATACTGGTTCTCTGGGTAGGTACATCGACTCTGGAACAGTAGAGAATTCAAGCAGGCCCCAGCTGACACAGGAACCCACATGCAGGCGATCACTGACATAGAGACACCACGAAAGGGCAGTGAAAGGGTGCAGGAACCCAGTCTATATAGGCAATACTGGGCAGACTAATCACAGGCAACCAATGGAGCACCCCCACAGCTAACTGACAGAAAAAGCCAGCAATCACGGGCACCGTGATAAATGCTTAATCAGGTCCTTCAGTTCTTCCTGTGTACCCCCCAAACAATCATAATATCGTCGATGTAACGACCATAGTAAATCAGGCCTGCCCCCACCTACTTTTAGGCCAGACAAATAGATCTTCCCAAAGACCCATAAATAAATTAGCGTAGGAGGGGACAAACCTGGTCCCCATGGCTATACCTCTGGTTTGGAGATAAAATGTCTCTTGAAACTCAAAAAAATTTGTGATGTAAAATAAACGAGACACATTCCAGAATGAATTCTGACTGTTAGGGGTCCATATATTGATCGAGTTCCAGAAAATAGCGAGTTGCTTGTAATCCCAGGACATGATCAATAGACATATACAACGAGGAAACATCTAAGGTTGCCCACATAAAACTTTGTTTCCACTTAATTGATGATAATTTACATAACACATCCTGGGAGTCCCTAATATATGAGGGCAAGGCTATAACATACTTTTGAAGGAAGAAGTCAATGTATGCCGATAGATTGGCTGTAAAATAACAAATACCCGCTATAATCGGTCTCCCCAGAGGATTAACTTGGTGTCTGGCATGACTGACTGGCAAGACACAGAGCCGGGGTCCAAATTGCTTGATCTTTTTATTTTTATTGTCTCTGTGCAGGGGGTAAGTCTGGGGTAAGAAGTTGTTGATTTTGTTCTTTACATATATATATATATATATATATATATATATATATATATATATATTTGGACTAATTGTGATAAGATAAGGTGGATACCAAAAAAAAAAAAAAAATTAAAAAATAAATATACTAAACAGCTGACTGGGAGCCTGATGTGAGCTCTATGGCTGAGGTAGACTTGATAGACAGCAGACAACATTGAGAATTTTGTTGAGGGCCAAGGCAAGACATCACACTCCATCAGTTGTGTACTGTAGAAACAAATACAGTTGTTGAGTAATGTCTAGCAAATGCACAAGCAGGAGGGGGAAAGGTGGAACAGTGCAGGGATGTGGGAGTAAAGTGGTAGTACAAAAACTGACTGCAGCAATGGTTGCTGCAGCATGTTCAATAAATCATGATGATCCCTCTCCTCCCGGGGTGGATGCCGTTTGTCAAGGACCCACCAATTACATCACGCTATTCCCCCACCACCACTACCATACACATCTGCCACATTGTAGGTTGTATTTTTTTAATCACATCACATCATCATGAATATGTGTCAGTGTTACTGAAGCAGGAGGTAAGTGTTGTGGGCAAAGGACAAATGCACTCTGCATGCTAACACATTTTTCAAGGTATATGTTGCTGTAGGTCTCACAACATTGACTTCCAGCCACTTATTTCTCCACTACAGCCCTCAGAAGAAGTAGTATTGTGCTGAGAAATGTTGTACCACATTAAGCATAGGAGAAAATGTGTAGGGATAGGAAAAAAATGTGTTGGAATAGGAGAAAAATGTGTTGAAATAACAAAAAAATTGTCTGGAATAGGCGAAAAGGAGGAAAATTTTGAATTGGAGAAAACTTTTGTGAAACAAGAGAAAAATCTTCCATTTTTGGTGAAAAGTCATGCGGGAAATTTTCTCACTTTTCGACTACTTATGGTACATATAGAAATAGCATCACTGAGTAGTAGCAAGAGGAATTTACCCAGTTGTCACCATGTAAAATGGTTAGAAAAAATGCTATGAACATTGGTGAATCACTGACAAATAATAATTTAATGTTGATTCAAATCATCTATGATACTACATATAGTTGTCTAGCATTCCTCTATTCATTATCATCTTATATTCGCCACCATCCACAATGTTAAATCTAACTTTTCATTTTATATTATGTTGTTGAATGATATTGATTATAATTTATTGTCATAATTCTGCATGCTATTTTTTTATTTAATTTTGAAATGTCACTATCAATAGTAAGTCTGTTTTTGTTAAGAGTACATACACAGGAATAATACAGATTACGGTTCAGTATTCACAGACACACAATCTCCAACAATATATTAGACTGTATTTTGATTCAAAGTGAGTATGCTTTTCAAAAAAGATTTTAACAGGCCTACAGCAATATTGTGGTACAGGAAGGACAGGTATACTGGAGGTGTACTGGTAGTAGAGAGGTAAGCCTTTTATATTTGTATTTTTAACCAAATATACTCTGGAATTGGTATGACCTTGTATAATTATTGTTAAACTTAATCAGAAAGAATTTCACAGAAGTGTTATCTATAGTCAACATACCTTTCAAAACAGTTTTGGTAAATATGGTTTATGGCAAAGTAAACTAATGAAAAACGATAACAATGCCTTACACATTGATTATTCTTTGCAATAATAAGCCTTGAAAAAACTGTTAGCATGCCTATGGCAAGGAAATCCTTGAAAAAAACATTATTCCTTTTAGTGGTGACGGGCTAATAGTGAGCTAAAAATAATAAGTGACTGGTGGTGGAAATTAACAAAACTGTCAATAATTACTCATTAATAATTGCCTTATACCCTTCATTCTATTAGTCTCCATCACATTGCCAACTCTAGTTAGTGCACCATGCAATGTGGGGAGATATATTACTATGCTTGACAATGTCAATAACAGAGAGGACCCTGAGGGTATCAGGGAGAAAATGAGGATATTACTAGCCTGGCCCTAGCAAGGCTAGACAACAAGACAGGTGATGATCTCATCATTGATTTCCTGGATTGGTTGATATTTGCCTGTACAGGCAGTCTAGCGTGGGATTTTGTGGTACTTTGTTGTCACTGCAGACTGTTAAAGGGGACAGTGACAGCGCCCAATTTTTGGGGGGAGAAACAGTTCCTCTTTTTGAATGTGAACCTGCATGTGCTAAATTATGATAGATTTGCCACAATGTGATCCCTCCTTCCTTATATTCACAACCTTGTCATAGAGTGTGCATATTCAGCTGTGAACAACTACGGATTCCCTGTCCCCCCAAAAAGAGTATTAAAAAACCCATGATTTCAGGTGGGAAGGTAGAGAATGATGGTTACTGCAGACCTTCTCCCTGGATGTACCTGAAGTGGTGGTAACCTGCAGTACTGCTACTGTGTCAGCATTAGTAGAAGAAATGTCCATAAGCACCTGTCATATATCACTACTGGTTCCACTTCCACCACTTCCAGTCTGTGGGGATGCTGATTCCACTACCATCACTACCATCACTACTACTACTACTATTACTACTACTACTATTACTAGTTTCCGTGATTGTGGACACACAACCTTGATCCACCTGCCATGACCTTTAATGTTCATTGTCAGATGATTCAGCAGTAGGAACTATCAAACCACACAACAACATTATTTCACTGCTAGTAGTTTAGGTGGTGCACCTAGTATCACACTCAGATGCAGCAGGCTCAGAGTCAGACAGTTGCTACTTGTGAATTCCTCTAAGTGTGCACCACTTAGAATGGTAATGCTAAATCCTTGCCTATAGACAAGGTTTTCTTACTAGATCTTGCTCTGCTTTTATAACTCTTTCTCCTCTCTCTCTCTCTCTCTCTCTCTCTCTCTCTCTGTCTCTCTCCCTCTCTAGCAACTAAACCTTACAGCAAAGTGGAAAGTTATGAGTTTTATAGTACTCTCAAGGCAATAATAAGGATAGGCAGAAAATGACACAGTTCTCACGAGAAATTAATTGATGGAACAGTTGCAATTTTATATATTTTCAAGGTGCAGGAATTTCCACGTAAATAGAGTCAATTTGTGTTTTTTCTATGAAAATTGCCCCCTAAATACAAAAAACTTTTCACCTATCCCTAATCGTAATTCACTGACTGTCTTATAGATTAGTATGGTTGACATCTGTAAGGGAAAGTCACATGACTGGTTACAAAGGAACAATATGTATAAATAGAATGTGAGAAACTAAGTTGCTAGTTGTAGATGGATAAATCATGACAATCTAACATAATGTAAAAGTGGAATATATAACAAACTGAATAACTTCAAAAAAGATGGTGTAAGGCAATTTATTTTATTTTTTTGTTTGGAAGTGCTACCAGGGACTAATAAATAAAATGAAAACATCTGAAAAAAAAAAACTCTTATAACACTGCACTCAAAAGGTTAAATCCTTAGACAAGCCAATTTATTTGTGATATATGCTGTATATGTGATAACAATTAAACCTTTACTTTCATTGAAACAAATTAAATAAAATGATGAACCTCATAAAAGGAGTACAAAATGTTTTCGTCTACCATGTACATGATACTATATGATGACCTAGATCATTTGTTCCAAGGCTGATTAATGGGATCATCACACAAGGTTAAGCACACTAATAGCAGACTGATATAATAAAATGATGATGACAGTAACCTAGTAACCAGTAGTCTGCTGTAAAACATTTTCAGAAGGTTTCCTTATTCAAAAAGACAAATCAACATTAATCCTTTCAATGCCGGCTATTCAAGCAACAGTGTATTATTCACACACCCCTTTGTCAATAGAGAGGGTTAAAAATAAAAGAGTATCCATCATACTGAGACACATTTTACACATATGGGTAGAAGTGAACCCTCCATATAATCTAGCTCCTACTTCCTCACCTCTCCAATCTTTCCTTCATAATCCTTCATTCCCTCAAGAGCTTCCTAGCCACATGCAAGAAGAATGGAAACTCGCCATCCTACACACTCTGGGCTCTCTGACCTTAGACTCTAAATTTCTCCCCATGGATATTCTCGCTAACAAACTGGGCAACCGAAATGCTTCATGGTGGCTACTTTCCCAGATCCGCCACTGGTACTTCTTTATTGTCAAACACATACTTCTGACAGTGACTTAACTCATGTAAAGGAGAAGATCACAAAACCCGCCTCTTAACTTCCTCTCTTCTTTTGCTACACCTTACTATACCACTCTGGAAACCAGACTAAACCCTTCTTTCTAAGATGATGGGAAACAGAACTGTCTATTTCCCTCCCTAGATATGTCACATTGGTCCCACATTCTTAGAGTGAACTTCAAACAGACTAGAAATACCTGCTTTAGAGAACTGAACTGTAAAATAATTACAGGATGGTATAGAATGCCTCTCCAGCTAGCCAAATTTTACCCTTCAGCTTCCCCTACATATTGGAGATATCTTCAACTAGATGATTCTCTGTCTCATATTTGGTGGAGCTGCTCACTGATACAATCATATTAGACACAAAACATTGCTACTATCAACTCTATTCTAAAGATCTCCCTCCTAATAGACCCACTACTCACCTCCCCCAACCCATACCCCCTATTAAATGGAAACTAATCCCAACATTATTAAATGTGGATAGGGCCCTTATACCAAAACATTGGAAACAAACCATTTCTCACGTCACCCAGTGGATATCCAGAGTAGACTCGCTAGCAGAAATGGAGAGATGTCATGCTCTCGTAACAGATACCTATTTCACCTTCTCGGCTATTTGGACTTGGTGGTCATTGAAAACCCCAATACAAATGACATGTTAGCGCTCCCCACTCAATTCCCTACCTCACCCTCTAGTACCTCTGACACAACTACCCCCCTTGGACATTTACAGTACTGTATATTTCATACAGTTTACAACCTTTTGACACATCATATAAGTCTAAGCTCTCTGATAAGGCACTCTTTCTCGACCCAGTGGAAAACCCACTTACCTTCACTCTTTCCTCTCCATTCTTCTTCTTTTTTTTCTTCTCCTTTTATGTCTCCCTCTCCCCCCAACCCTTCATATTTTTCTTCACACTTTCTCATGACTTCCAGCACAACTCCTTTCACCACACCCTACTACTTAACACTTTTGTAAATGTTGTGATTAATCCCCCACTAGTGCCCTCACCATGCCACTAATAGGCACCAAACCCACAGAATATTATTCCATGTATAACTTGTGCTCCTTATATGTCATTCTTGCAAGCTTCAACTTAAAATTCTTGTACCCTGTTAATCACAAAAGTATGATTTCTTCATTTATTGTTGTTTATTTGGTTGTCATGTCTTAAGACCAATAAAGATTTTAAAATCTTAAAAAAAAAGAGTATCCTATATGAATTCCTTGGGTGCTAGAACTATATCCAAAGCAATGTGCTTGAGTCTAGGGGTGGGCAAAAAGTGAGAATAATCTCCCACATGTCATTTCACTGTAAATTTTTCTCTTTTTTCGTGAAAGTTTTTTCCTTTTCTCCAATGGAACCCCGCTACCCTTACCGGGTAGCTCCCCTAACCTGTGCTCGCTTTGCTCGGGACTGCACTCAACGATATGCCCAACCACCCCAAACCACTCTGTATAGAGCTGTGTACATGGACATAGATTATGGAGCTCCTTACTCCTGCTGAGTATCTCTTCCGGTTTCCCCTTTCTCTACCTGGATTGGTATTGCTGGAGGGATATTGCCTGTATTGCTGGCTCACCCAAACACTGGACAATATTTAGTGAAGGGTGAATAAGAACATTTTATTGTAGAACACACAGGGTTTATATACACACATCTTGAAGAAGATCCTCACATAGTTTCCAATGAAAGCAATGAGGAATACATTCTTGACATTTTGCTGGGCAACCCGATTCAAACACAAAATTTCAGAATTTCTGCCAAAGGGCCATCAGCAGTTTGTCACAACAAGGAGTCATGGCAATCAGCAGCAACTCTCTGATGAATTGGATTCTGTCAAGGAATATTGAGATATGCTTATTGATCGAGTGCAGGGTTGCATTGTGGATGTGGGAAAAAGTGAGGGCACAACAAATATCTAGACATTATAGTGAAAAGGAAGTCAGCAAAGCATTTCAACCAGCAGAAGCAGTTACATCATCAAATATAATATCCCATTCTGATCAGAGGGCAATTCACAGGCTTCAACAGGGGCAGCAAAAGCCAAACATTTGTAGAGGTGATAGTGGTGGCAGCACATCTCTTTAGGACTTGCTCCCTAAGTATGGGTTGGTAACTGACACACAGGGACACAGTGTAGCTCCTAGGATTGGTCCCACTGCATGTGAGATGGTTTCTGCATACTTGCAGGATCACTTCATTCTAGGCATGACATGGACTACTGGCAAACAAAGCAGTGTGTGATACCAACATTGACACGTACTGCAGTGGAAACCCTTAGGTGCCCTCCAGCAAACATTCAATCTAAGCAGATATTCAGTGCAGCTGGTTACATTGTGAATGACGGTAGGAAACTGCTATAAAAGTGAACCAACATTGCATACCATCTGAGTATCAGGTAGCAGAAACCACACATGACAGAGAAGCCAGGAAAATATATTAACAGCAGCACAGATGAGGAGGAGGGATGTGAAGAAGGGTTGTCACCATCTACCCCACTTGAAACTACTGCTATGAGCGAAAAGTAATGTGTGTCAATAATCTGAAAAGGAGGATAGCGATTTGATGCAAACATGGCAATGGTAAAAACTATATACATACACAAATCACACCATACCAGCCAGTCCCCCACCACCACCACTACAACACACATCTGCCATATTGTAGGATGTATTTTTTTTTTAATCTCTTGACAGCATCATGAATATGTGCCAGTGTCACCTAAGAATGAAGTTAGTGTTGTGAGCAAAGGACAAAATCACTGCATGCTAACACATTTTTCAAGGCATATGTTCCTGCAGGACTCAAAACTTTGACATTCAGTTACTTATTTCTCCACTACAGCCCTCAGATGAAGTAATATTGTAGTGGGAAATGTAGTAACCATAGGAAATATAGGCGAAAAATTTGCTAAAATAGGTGAAAAGAAGGAAAACTTTGCACTGGCGAAAAGGAGAAAACTTCAGCAAAAAAAATGAAAAATCAGCAAATTTTCATGAAAAGTCATGTGGTAATTTTTTCCCACTTTTTGTCCATCCCTACTTGTCACCACTTCTGATTGGCCAGATTGTGTTTAAATATTGAGCCTGCCATTTAAGGAGTCTTGCTATATTTTAATTTATTTATCCTGATGAAGGGACTTGTGATCCTGAAAAGCATTGATACAACTGACATGCTTGTTTTTATACTTCGGTGACAAGCTACACTGTTTAACCTTGTACATCATTAACATTTGTCACTGTTTTATTTTCTTACATATTATTTGATTTTATCTATTTTTTATCAGTGCATCTTACCTATAATAAAAATATATATAAGACAACTATACACTCGTTGTCTGTGGGTAAATCATTACCTACCATCACATACACCTAATTCAGGGGCAGCACAAGTAAAGCTCCAGAGAAAGTTAACGAGTGAGAGAGGAATTTGCAGAGGAGATACATGGCTTACAAGTTCCAGCCCATTGGTATCAACCAGATGGGACTCATAGGTTCAATCTGCACAAATTTGGAGAAAGGAGACTTGAGAGGCCGATAAGGATTCATAGAAATTATGGGCTGTGATCAAACCACTAGTACAAGGCTTTTACCCAAAAAATGGGTCAGGTAAGCACAATTTGAAATAAACAATATTCACAATGCCATCATGCTCAAGTTCTAGCGAGGCAAGTTATTCTGGATAAGCCCAGTTTTACTAATGGATCAACTAGATCATCTTATTATCGCTATGTACTGCATCCTTTGTCCGTCTCCCTATATTTCCCACTCCTACACTGTATCTGACCACTCACTCATATAGATATATTCCTTGTCACTCCTCTCACACTTTTCTTTGATCACACCATTGAGTGACTAACAGACCATCCATTATACCACACACCATCTCTTTGGGTTATCAGATTTTTTCACATCCCTATAAGACTCGTTGATCCACTGAATGTACCTCTCTGGTCCACCCCACTATATTTAACTATATCATATTTTAAATCAAATCTAAACTTACAGCTTTCCAGTGCTTTGTCTCCTATATCTACCATTCAACAGGTTCAGAACAGAGTACAGGTGGGCTGGCTTCTGATTGTTTGTTACCTGTTCTATGTGAAGGTGGTTTGAGCAGGTACAGGACATGAGGTTTTTGCATCTCTCTCCCACTGGAATGGACAAATGTACATATCTTGATTGTGTAAGAATGAGTTTTTAGGCCAGTGCTTTATTCCTTGTGGACCAGGAGGTTTGCAATGCATTGATTCCTGATGTTTTGCACACTCTTTGGTATTCAAGGAGCTCTAGTGCTGCTGGTAGCTGTGCAGGAGTTAGGGGCACTTGGCTCACATTTCAGGAGTGTTTGGTTGTGCTTTCTAGGGTTAACTTGACAGTTCTCCCTTTGTTTCTGGCTGAGGAAGCATAAGTGTGTGGATTCTAACCTGCTTTCTTTTAGCTAGCAATGGTTTTTAACAGTCGTCGTGGATTTTATGACTAATCTTGGTAGGCCCAGAATTACAGGCAGAAAATATTTCCCCTTAACATGTGATAACATTGACTGCATACAATAAAATGCTTATTGCTCCCTGTTTTCCGTTAATCTGCCACTGTTTAGATTTACTGCATGTTGAATGTTGACAAAGTGGGTAATAGAACGCTAAACTGTACCTTCAAAACTACTGTGGTCATATTATCGAGCACATTGACGTCAAAATTATGTTTATAATTGACTATATTGTGAAAAATAAAGCAAATATTCAAGTTAAATTACATATTTTCAACAAGGATTTGTCTTTTGGCATATTACAGATAAAACTTGAGCAAAACAAGAATGCAAAACCACTTGAACATCATTCATGATTGAACGCATGATATGAAACTTAGATAAAGTGTTTATCAAAGTGTTTTTCAATCATTATTGTCAGTGTCAGTTCAGTTATTGTTTGAATACACTTGAAATGTGATAGACATCATATCATCTATAAACATACTGTGTTCAGTTTGCTGCACAATGTCAGAACTCAGATGTGTAATCTTTCATATTTTATTAATGACAGGGATTCTAACCAAGAAAGTATTTTCAAACCATAACACAAAACAAATATTCTTCAAGCAAGTGACATTTTCTGAATTATTATTATCCAAAAGTGTTCTTTTAAAAAACATTTTATGAAGAGTACTCATATTATAAAGCAACTTATAGCAAGAATAGTATAAAGTAGAAGAAAATGTCAGCCCTTCAAGGTCAAAATTCAATAATATGAAAATAATCTTACAATATCCTATCTCGTACTATTAAATTATTTATTTAAAAATCCCTATGGTAAATTATTGCATCCGTCTAAGAATTTTTGCGCATTTCAAAGTCAAAGGTAGGGTAGTAGCTGCAAGTAAATCACAGAGATAATACTTTGCAATGCAATTGCATTCTTAGAAAGTGGCCTAAATTAAGATTAGAAGGGGTGCAAGCAATCATAAGAGCTAAGTAATTCAAATTCATTTTATGGTGACCATTTTGGCACATCCAGATTCCGTCTGGACTGTGATCAAGTAGGCACCGTTCTTCCTTCCCAACAGAAAACAGAGCAGTCAGTTTGATTCTCATTAATAAAGTGTACATTTATCAGTAGCAACTAGGGATGAGCAAAACAATACTGTAAGTTCATAATTTATGCAAAACATGCCATATTGGAGTATTTGAAATGTGTTTAATTTCTTTAGTTTTCAGTGATATCAGTATAATTAATACAATTAAAAGTTCACCTTCCTTCAGGAGTCATTCAAACAAGTTCCAGTCTTGGGCACTCATCTAAACAAGGTAGGTGAGCTTCTTCAAAGGGTTATTAGGCATAACAATATTATCAAATTATTTTACCAGAAAGGATACATTGAGATTGTCTCTCATTTTCAGTTATGTCCTGGGGGTATAGATATTATTACCCAATTTAATGGTACTCATTTAATCAACCTTGGAAGGATGAAAGGCTGAGTTGACCCTGCTGGGACTAGAACCTATAACCTTGAGGTTATGAACAGATTCTACAGCTGATGTATTAACCAACTGAGTCATCTCACCAGTTATTGAACCATCACCAACATGCAGGACTTCTGGACAATTCTCCCCCTGTATTGCATTCTTGCCTGACTAAGCCTGCTAGGATAACAAAACTGCATGTCAATAATACTAACCAAGTTGGGGATTTGGGCCCCAACATGGGCTTTTGGGATACAATGATGTAGGTTGAATGACAAAACTTTAATGAAGAGTTGTACTGTGTAGTATCCTGTGTATGGAGATTAGGACTTTCTGTGTATTTAACTTTCTATGGTTTCTTAGACAATGTTTTGGCTCCGGCTGGAGGTTTTTCTATGTCTAAGTTTGGGTGTAAGGTCTA
Organism: Rhinophrynus dorsalis; assembly: GCA_037306005.1. Taxonomy (NCBI): domain Eukaryota; kingdom Metazoa; phylum Chordata; class Amphibia; order Anura; family Rhinophrynidae; genus Rhinophrynus; species Rhinophrynus dorsalis. Next base: position 138,163,448 of record CM074720.1, on the reverse strand, counting down.
GCAGGGCTTTAAAGTCTATTCTCAGTCAAGAGAACATTAGTCTTAAATTACAGTAAAAAAAACAACAACCAGATGTAGTAATGCTTCAAGAGACTCATCTGTACAGAGGCAAGTTATGGCCTGTAACCCCTTAAGGGTGCGTGGTCCTTTAAGAACCAGATAGGGAAGTTCGATGTGCTGCCGCATGTGACTGATCATGTGTGCCAGCACGTTGAACGAGGGACTGAAAGAGATTGCTCCGGTCTTGAAACTATCAACTTCAGTCCCTGGTATTACTCACCACGCTCCTGCAGGAGCGCGGAGAGTAAAAGTACGTGACGTGCCAGGACCGTCACTGGTCCTTAAAGGGGAACTACCACCCCGCAATAACTTAAGCTTCACTGATTGCTCATCTGGCGACTAGCTGCTTAGTAGCGCTAGTCGCCAGAAATATTACCCGGTTCAGCAGATATCGGCGTTTTACCGATGGTGACAGGAGCAGGAAGCACGGACGTCTCTTCACAGTGACGTCCGTGCGCCTGCGCTGTCAGTCCCTTTTGCACCGTGCGGTGCCTTCTTCAAGTCAATGAGAAATGACAAGTGTGACATTAGGGGACCCTCTGACACATTTCTCATCAGTTCCTCCAACCAGTGAGATAACAGTAATAGAGCAGCAGCACAGAGGGACTGGAGGTGGTAATGATGATGGTGGAGAAGCTGGGGTAAAAGAGACATTTATGGCCTTTTTATCCCAAACTGACAAGGAATATGAGACAGGGGTGGGGATGGGCATCTCCGCCACCAATGGCAATGAGCTTTTGGAATTTGAGGAGTTTGCAACTGTTCTAATTCCTGCTGCTGCTGAGTTGCAAAGGTAGCAGGATGTTGAGAAGCAGGCAAGTATGCCACAGACCACAGTGGGCATAGTGGGAATGAGGACAACAAGTGATGCAAGACTAGGACAGGTTCCACTTGCCAGCAGTAGCAATACTCCTTGTCCTAGTTGCAGAGCTGATTCTGAGGTGGTGCAGAAACAGTAGCAACATTATCCTATGCCTCAGCCAGTGAAGGAGAATGTGGAGTAGAAGAAGAAAGAAGCCGTTCTTATCCACCTTTCCCCTTCCCCTGAAGTCATGGGTGTGAGACTATTTTTCTCTTGGGCCAAGCACAATGCAGTCATCAACAATGGCACTGTGCATAATTTGTGACAAGTCAGTGAGAAGTGGAAAGGAGAGAATGCACCTTGGCACAACTGCCCTGATAACACACATGACACACAGACACTATGATATTTATGTGAAACATGTTAAAGCCAAACACCCACCAAAGACATCAGGCACTGCTGTTTCTGTAACCCTGACTCTCTCCAAAGGAGACAAGAGGCAAGGCAGAGCTCAAAGAGGAGGAAGAATAGAGAAAAACAGCCAGATGCTGAAAGTTCAATGATGAGCAAAACACCTGGGTCTCCATCACTTTCTCTAGGGTACTGTAAAAAAGCACAACAGGAGGAGCTCCTAGTGTCGTATGTTAGTAGATCTTCAAAATATCAACAGATAAATGGATACTCACTAGTGTTGAGCGAGCATGCTCGGCCGATGCTCGGATCGGCTCGAGCATCGCTCTGCTCGGCACATGGCGGTACTCGTACGAGTACCGCATGTGCTCGCCCGCCATGTTCGGGTCTCCTCCCCGCACGTTTTGCGGCTGCTGCGCAGCCAATAAACGTGCAGGGAGGCTCTGACATCGGTGTAATGCCAGCAGCCATGTTGGCTGCTGGCATTACACTGATTGGCTGGCCAGAACCCGTGGTCGGGTGCTGTATAGCACCTGACCAGCGAGTTCGGCTCAGTCTTAGCCAGGGAGAGCTGAGGATAGGAAGGGAAAGTCAGTGTAGGGAGGAAAAAAAGCAAAATTGTGAAAAAAAAGAACCAAAAGTCCTTTTTAGGACTACTGTGTGTGGGGGCAGAAGGTTATTTTGTGTGGGGGGGAAAAAAAAAAAAAAAAAAAATATATATATATATTCTGTTTAGTGTGCAAAGTTGCAGATTAGAGCACATTCTGTTTAGTGTGCACAGTTGCAGATTAGAGCACATTCTGTTTAGTGTGCAAAGTTGCAGATTAGAGCACATTCTGTTTAGTGTGCAAAGTTGCAGATTAGAGCACATTCTGTTTAGTGTGCAAAGTTGCAGATTAGAGCACATTCTGTTAAGTCTTCAAACTAAAATATCAGTCACATATTCCATTCAGTGTGCGTCGCCGCAGTTTAGCAGCACATTCTGTGTACTGTGCAGAGTTGCAGAATAGGAAGAAATACTGTTAAGTCTTCAAACTAAAATATCAAAGTCACATATTCCATTCAGTGTGCTTCGCCGCAGTGTAGCAGCACATTCTGTGTACTGTGCAGAGTTGCAGAATAGGAAGAAATACTGTTAAGTCTTCAAACTAAAATATCAAAGTCACATATTCCATTCAGTGTGCTTCGCCGCAGTGTAGCAGCACATTCTGTGTACTGTGCAGAGTTGCAGAATAGGAAGAAATACTGTTAAGTCTTCAAACTAAAATATCAAAGTCACATATTCCATTCAGTGTGCTTCGCCGCAGTGTAGCAGCACATTCTGTGTACTGTGCAGAGTTGCAGAATAGGAAGAAATACTGTTAAGTCTTCAAACTAAAATATCAAAGTCACATATTCCATTCAGTGTGCGTCACCGCAGTTTAGCAGCACATTCTGTGTACTGTGCACAGTTGCAGAATAGGAAGAAATACTGTTAAGTCTTCAAACTAAAATATCAAAGTCACATATTCCATTCAGTGTGCTTCGCCGCAGTGTAGCAGCACATTCTGTGTACTGTGCAGAGTTGCAGAATAGGAAGAAATACTGTTAAGTCTTCAAACTAAAATATCAAAGTCACATATTCCATTCAGTGTGCTTCGCCGCAGTGTAGCAGCACATTCTGTGTACTGTGCAGAGTTGCAGAATAGGAAGAAATACTGTTAAGTCTTCAAACTAAAATATCAAAGTCACATATTCCATTCAGTGTGTGTCACCGCAGTTTAGCAGCCTATTCTGTCTACTCTGCACAGTTGCAGAATAGGAAGAAATACTGTTAAGTTTTCAAACTCAAATATTAAAGTCACATATTCCATTCAGTGTGTGTCACCGCAGTTTAGCAGCCTATTCTGTGTACTCTGCACAGTTGCAGAATAGGAAGAAATACTGTTAAGTTTTCAAACTCAAATATTAAAGTCACATATTCCATTCAGTGTGTGTCACCGCAGTTTAGCAGCCTATTCTGTGTACTCTGCACAGTTGCAGAATAGGAAGAAATACTGTTAAGTTTTCAAACTCAAATATTAAAGTCACATATTCTATTCTGTGTTCGTCACCGCAGTTTAGCAGCCTATTCTTTGTACTCTGCACAGTTGCAGAATAGGAAGAAATACTGTTAAGTTTTCAAACTCAAATATTAAAGTCACATATTCCATTCAGTGTGTGTCACTGCAGTTTAGCAGCCTATTCTGTGTACTCTGCACAGTTGCAGAATAGGAAGAAATACTGTTAAGTTTTCAAACTCAAATATTAAAGTCACATATTCCATTCAGTGTGTGTCACCGCAGTTTAGCAGCCTATTCTGTGTACTCTGCACAGTTGCAGAATAGGAAGAAATACTGTTAAGTTTTCAAACTCAAATATTAAAGTCACATATTCCATTCAGTGTGTGTCACCGCAGTTTAGCAGCCTATTCTGTGTACTCTGCACAGTTGCAGAATAGGAAGAAATACTGTTAAGTTTTCAAACTCAAATATTAAAGTCACATATTCTATTCTGTGTTCGTCACCGCAGTTTAGCAGCCTATTCTGTGTACTCTGCACATTTGCAGAATAGGAAGAAATACTGTTAAGTTTTCAAACTCAAATATTAAAGTCACATATTCCGTGTAAGATGAAGAAGGCGGGTAAAAAGGGACGGGGAAGTGGACGTGATCCTGATAGTTCAGGGCGCGGGTCAGGACGCGGAGAAACTGTGCCTGGTGCCAGAGCACAAGAAAGAAAGACATCCACCATACCTAGCTTCATGTCTAATTTTACAGGGCGTCGCAGGACATCACTCTCGAGGTCCGACCACTGCGAACAGGTGGTCGGTTGGATGACAGCTGATACTGCTTCCAGTCGGTTAAGCACCACCCTGTCTTCCACCAAGTCCACTCTCAGTAGCCAAGAGTCTGGTCAACATAATCCTCACTCTGATCATCCTTCCTCCCACCATACACGGTCTGGTCAAAGAAGTGATCCCACACTGGGATATAGTGAGGAGCTCGTCTCATCACCAATCCTTCATTTGACCCTCTCTCCAAGCACGCTTGCAGAGGAACATGACATCTTGTGCCCTGATTCACAACCTCTAGAGGGTACCCAATCACAAGAAGATGACAGATGTGAACGGCATTTAAGGTCAAAGGAAGTAGTGGATGATGATGATGATGATGAGACACAGTTGCCATTAAATCAACCACTATTTCCGTCTCAAGACCTTGTTGAGGAGAATGTTATACAGTTGTCAATGACTGAGTATGTGGTGGGATCAAGACATGAGGAGGATGATCAGAGTGAGGAAGTGGAGGAGGACTTGGTGGACGATGAGGTGACTGACCCCACCTGGGAAGGTGTAGAGCCGAGCGATGACAGCAGTCCTGAGGGTGAGCCATCTGCAGCACCGCAACAGGCTGGAAGAGGCAGTGGTGTGGCTACAGAAAGAAGGCGGACCGCACCAAACCGGCCCGCAAATGTTCCACGGAGCACCCCCTTGCGTAAATCTACCTTGCCAAAGGGTAGGTGTTTCGCGGTATGGCGTTTTTTTAAGGAAAGTGCGGACGACAAAAGAATTGTAGTTTGCAACCTGTGCCACACCAGAATGAGCCGAGGCATGAACACTAGAAACCTCACCACCACCAGCATGATCCGACACATGGCATCCAAGCACCGTAGTAAGTGGGAGTAACGCCTGGATCGCCCATCTGTGTCTGCAGGCCACACCACTGCCTCCTCTTCCCCTGTTTTCGGTGCCGGCCAATCGCCTGTCGAAGGCGCAGGCCCGCATACCTCCCGCCCTGCACCTGTACCATCTGAAGCACCATCAGCGACCACATCCACTTCCCTGTCCCAGCGCAGCGTCCAAATGTCGTTACCCCAGGCATTTGAGCGCAAGCGAAAATACCCAGCCACCCACCCACAGGCCATAGCACTAACCTCACACCTTTCAAAATTACTGGCCATCGAAATGCTGCCATTTAGGCTTGTGGACACTGAGTCCTTCCGCAGCCTGATGGCAGCAGCTGTCCCTCGGTACGCGGTCCCCAGCCGCCACTACTTTTCCCGGTGTGCCATCCCCGCATTACACCACCATGTGTCCCGTAACATCACCCGTGCCCTGACCAACGCAGTTACTGGGAAGGTCCACTTAACGACTGACACATGGACAAGTGCTTGTGGCCAGGGACGCTACATTTCCCTGACGGCACACTGGGTGAATGTCGTGGAGGCTGGGAGCGACTCGGACCCTGGGATGGCACGGGTGCTACCCACGCCGAGGATTGCGGGCCCTACCTCCATCAGGGTTTCCGCCAGCACCTACGTTATTGGCTCCTCCTCCTCCGTTTCCACCTCCGAATTCTCTACACGCAGCGCCACTCCCCCATCAGCCAGTAGCTGGAAGCAGTGTAGCACTGCAGTGGGGAAGCGTCAACAGGCCGTGCTGAAGCTGATCTGCCTTGGGGACAAACAGCACACGGCCTCAGAGCTGTTGCAGGGGATTAGTCACCAGACCGAGCAGTGGCTCTCGCCACTCAACCTGCAACCAGGCATGGTTGTGTGTGATAATGGGCGTAACTTGGTGGCGGCTTTGGAGCTCGGCAAGCTCACACACGTACCATGCCTAGCGCATGTATTTAATTTAGTGGTTCAGCGATTTCTAAAAACCTACCCCAATGTGCATGATCTCTTGACCAAGGTGCGCCGCGTGTGTGCACATTTCCGTAAGTCATCTACAGCTTCGGCCGGCCTGTTGAAGCTGCAGCAGCGCTTACAATTGCCAGCTCACCGGCTGCTGTGTGACGTGAGCACGCGCTGGAACTCCACCTTCCACATGTTGGCCCGGCTTTGTGAGCAGCAGAGGGCAGTAGTGGAGTACCAGCTGTTACACGGTCGTCGCCTCTCCGTTCAACTTCCTGTAATCAGAAGTGAGGAGTGGGAATGGATGTCAGACCTCTGTGAGGTTTTACGCAATTTTGAGGAATCGACACAGATGGTGAGCGGCGATAACGCTATTATCAGTGTAACCATCCCACTTCTGTGTCTACTGAAACGCTCGCTGCTCACAATTAAAACCGACGCTTTGCATGTGGAAGAGGTGGAAATGGGGGAGGAAGAGCTTACACAAGGTGATAGCCAGAGCACCCTCACTTCGTCTTCTCAGCGACAATTGGAGGAGGCGGAGGAGGAGGAGGAGGAGGAGGAGGAAGACACGGTTGCCTCCGCTACAGAGGGTAGCCATGGAACTTTAGTTCCATCTCTTCAGCGTGGGTGGGCAGAAGAGGAGGAAGAGGATGAGGATATTGAGAGTCATCCTCCTGGTGAGGACAGCGAACTCTTGACTGTTGGTACTCTGGCACACATGGCTGACTTTATGTTAGGCTGCCTTTCCCGTGACCCACGCGTTATACGCATTTTAAACAACACGGATTACTGGGTGTTCACCCTTCTGGACCCCCGCTACAAAGAGAATTTCTCATCTCTCATTCCTCCGGTGGAGAGGACAAGCAAAATGGTGCAATACCAGAAGGTTCTTGTCGAAAAATTGCTCCAAAATTTTCCATCTGACAACGCTGGCGGCAGAGTACGTGCTACCTTGGCCAACCGAGAAGGGGAGAAAAGGGGAGCACACAGCAGTTCCGACAAAGGCAGGGCAACACTCTCCAAGGCGTGGGACACCTTCATGACACCCCGCCAGCACCCTCACCCTGATGCGCAGCCTAGTGTCACAAGGAGGGAAAAGTTTTGGAAGATGGTGAAGGAGTACGTAGCAGACCGTGTCAGCGTCCTCAATGATCCCTCTGTGCCTTACAACTACTGTGTGTCCAAGCTGGACACGTGGTATGAACTGGCACTCTACGCCTTGGAGGTGCTGGCCTGCCCTGCCGCCAACGTTCTGTCTGAGCGGGTATTTAGTGCTGCTGGTGGCATCATAACAGATAAGCGTATCCGCCTTTCCACCGACAATGCTGATAGGTTGACACTTATAAAAATGAACAAGGCCTGGATTTCCCCTGACTTCTCCACTCCACTGGAGGAAAGCCCCGGGTGAACATAAAGTCACTTTATATATGTTATTTACAATGATGTGAATACTCTGTATTCCCATTCACCCCTTCCACCCAAAAAACGGGTATATGGTTGACTCTTAATCTTCTCATCCTCCTCCTCCTCTTCCATATGCCCTGTGCTATAATTTTTATATAGGGCCAGCTAACCAGCGGGCCCTGTGATATAATTTTTATATAGGGCCAGCTCACCAGCGGGCCCTGTTTGACAATTTTTATATAGGTCAGCTCACCAGCGGGCCTTCTCATATAATGTTTTATTGGGTCAGCTCTCTAGCGGGCCCTCTCATATAATGTTTTATAGCGTCAGCTCACTAGCGGGCCTTCGCATATAATGTTTTATAGCGTCAGCTCACTAGCGGGCCTTCGCATATAATGTTTTATAGCGTCAGCTCACTAGCGGGCCTTCGCATATAATGTTTAGGATGGTCAGCTCTGCAGCAGACCCTCACCCATAATGTTTTAGATGGTCAGCTCAGCGCACGTTTCCCTCTTAATCATGGCCTCAGTTCAATAAAATCAAGGAAATTTTTGGGATAATTTGCCTCTGCGCACGTTTCCCTCTTAATCATGGCCTCAGTTCAGAAAATCAAGGAAATTTTTGGGAGAATTTGCCTCTGCGCACGTTTCCCTCTTAATCATGGCCTCACTTCAGAAAATCAAGGAAATTTTTGGGAGAATTTGCAGATGATATACAAGTAAATATACATCAAATATTGTTTGGTAACAATTTTTCGCCTAAAGTCGTTTTTATTTTCCTTTTTGTGTGTTTTATGGTCAGTCTGTAAAAATGGCGTACTACGGGCGAAAGATCGTTCCCAGCAGCGATGTTGGAGTCCAAGATGCATCCAGACATCCTCCCTATGCTGTCCCTGAACCATTTCTGTGGTGTTTCCATCCTTTTCTGCCCTTTTCCTATGGACCAGGCACCCTCCCCTCATCAGAGCAGGGGGTGCCTGGTGTAATGCTCGAGTCCTCCCATTGACTTCAATGGGGTTCGGGTGCTCGGCCGAGCACTCGAGCCTCAGGGGGTGCTCGGTCAGAGCACCCGAACACCCGAGCATTGGGGTGCTCGCTCATCACTAATACTCACACATTCAGGTGCTCAGTGTAACACATACAAGTTCACTGAAATTCATGCCGGAGGGATTTTAGACTGTCCCAACAACAGTAACCCAAGAATATCAACTCTTGAAGGTAGGTGCAGTAAAGGCCACTCCTTTCAGTCAATCATATCACATGGAAGTATATAAAAGAAAACAGAAACACATAAAGGGCGTCCAATAGGGCCTGTTACCTCGATAGATACCAATATGTGAAGATAAAATTATTCTCACAATGAGTTGTGAGTTGTCGATCCTCAGAAAGACAGGAATCAAATATCCAAAGTTTCTTCAAAGACGTAGCTGCTCCGATAACGTCTTATAAAAATATATTTAAAGTATAAAATACATAAAAATAACCAACTGAGAAAATAACGTAAAGTTTTGTGGCTCATACACGGCTTTCTCAAACCAACTGGCCATACAACATAAACAAAAAAGCTTCCTGCCTTTCTGAGGACCTACACTGGAGTTACCTGAGTAGGGACAGGTTTTAAATTCCCTATAAGCACTTTAGCTGGGTATGGTATAAACCATTAACCAGCAACTGTCATTGTGAGTATAATTTTAGCTTCACATATTGGTGTCTACCGAGGTAACAGGCTCTATTGGTCGCCCTTTGTGTGTTTCTGTTTTCTCTAGGGTAGCTACAACTTCTGCCAATCCCCCTCATTCATTGTTACCTCCCCCAGCAAGTGATCGCCGTTCTGTAGATGACAGGATATTTTAGTTCATGTCCACCCACTGCATACTGTTCAGTTCACTGACCACATATGGCAGTGTGGTGGAGGAGAATCGCAAGCAGGGCATAAAGTGGCATCTGATGAGATTCCATCCAGCAGAATATGATAAGCTGGTGGCAGGGAGGGTTCATCATTACTATTAAATTGTCTGCAAGTTGTCATATGTCCTTAGTGGGCATTGGTGACAGCATCAGTACTTGGATTCTAGTGGGGGGATTACACATTGGGGACCCTAAGTGTCATGGTGTTTGGCTAGAGTTTTGCAGGTGTGTCATGTGAGTGCAAATGTACCCATTGTTCCCAGTCCTTCCCTTATTTTCACTGTGCACATTGCAGTTGATGACGTGAGAGGCACAGTTCCTGCTCTCAAGGGAAAAAATTCTATTCTCAATACACCCATGGTTTTTGAGGAGGGGCAGGTGGAGAAGCATTATTGGCCAACTTATTTTATCCACATATAACTGAAGTGAGTGGTGCTGCTACTGTCTCAGGCGCATCACCGGAGCTAGTTGTGGCAACAAGTGGAACCTTCATCATCCATCACCTATGTTACTGCTGTTGTTGATCCCATTTCCTTTGCGTTGCCTAATCTTCCTGCTGTTTAAACAACTCAGCAGCAGCAAGACCAGCAGTAGCAAATTCAACAATTAAATCAGGGCATTTGACAATGGCTACTAGCACCAGTAAGATATTTTTTTTTCCTCAGGGCTTGTTTGTTGAAGAAAAAAAAAAAAAAGAGACTTAAGTCCTACAAATCAATCTTTCCTTAGGGCTTGTGCCAAACAAGTTTAAAGGGATAGTAATACTTCGTTTTAACTTTATTTTATTTTCTAGGCATTAAAGAAACATGAAGAATGATATAAGTCTTATCTCTCAAACCTTTATGGTTTAAGAGATATTCACAAGCAAAGTTTCCCCCTCCCGCCCCTTTTTCCTAGTGTAAGCCATCTCTTCTCAGATGTGAATCTGGTTGTATGACCAGACAGATAACAGCAGGGGACAATCTTCTTTGTATGAAAAGAATGAAAGCCCTTCCCCCTTTGACAAGTTTTTCAGCTTTTTCCCTTAACTTAATTGAAGATTGTCCCTCTCTGCAGTCTACCTGGGCACCTCCTTTCTGATCTGGTTGAACGGGGGGGGATACTTTGCTTGTGAATATCTCTTAAACCATAAAGGTTTGAGAGATAAGACTTACATCGTTCTTCATGTTTTTTTAATGCCTACAAAATAAAATAAAGATAAAACGAAGTATTACTATCCCTTTAAGTCCTACAAATCAATGTTTCCTCAGGGCTTGAGCCTCTATCAACAAATATTACAAATCATCCTCTACAAAATACTCTAGCATGTCAAGTATCAGTCTAACCCCAGTCTCAGCTTATGTCAGGGGGTCCCTTTCTCTGTCATGTTATGAACATATTTTTTATTTTATTTATATATTTATTTATTTTATTATTTGTCCCTCTTTACCAGTCAACAACCCCCCACAAAACAAATTCCCTATTCAATGATTATTTGCCCAGACTCCATCCACCAACACAGGTGCCCTCCTCAGACCCCATTTATACCATGTCTTGTTGGTTTTTTAAATTGTATTTAATTTTTTTTTTTTAATGAACTGTCCCCTCCCAAGCCCAGTAAACAACCCCCTCTAAAAAATAGTCCCTGTTCAACTGATTCTTTCCCCACACTCCACCAACACAGACACCCTCATACCACCCACCAACACAAATCAATGTTTCCTCAGGGCTTGAGCCTCTATCAACAAATATTACAAATCATCCTCTACAAAATACTCTAGCATGTCAAGTATCAGTCTAACCCCAGTCTCAGCTTATGTCAGGGGGTCCCTTTCTCTGTCATGTTATAAACATATTTTTTATTTTATTTATATATTTATTTATTTTATTATTTGTCCCTCTTTACCAGTCAACAACCCCCCACAAAACAAATTCCCTATTCAATGATTATTTGCCCAGACTCCACCCACCAACACAGGTGCCCTCCTCAGACCCCATTTATACCATGTCTTGTTGGTTTTTTAAATTGTATTTAATTTTTTTTTTTTTAATGAACTGTCCCCTCCCAAGCCCAGTAAACAACCCCCTCTAAAAAATAGTCCCTGTTCAACTGATTCTTTCCCCACACTCCACCAACACAGACACCCTCATACCCCTTTCATACTATGCCTTTGGGAAGTAAAATAATTTTTGCTACGTGTAAATTCAGTATACCCATTTATTTCAATGGAATGAGCTAGGAATCAGAGATAATTTTTATCACTCAGGCTTGTTCGCGTCAAAAGCCCTGAGGAATCATATATCATTTTTATCACTTAGGCTTGTTATTTTTATTCTTTATTTATATAGTGCCAACTAATTCCACAGCGCTGTACAATTGGGAATAGACATATAGAGGTATTAAATAATACAATCAAATGTGGAGAACAGAAGATCAGAGGGCCCTGCTCGTGAGAGCTTACAGTCTACTGTCGCAAGCCCTGAGTAATCAGAGATAATGTTTAGCGCTCAGGCTTGTTAGAGTCAAAGTCCCTGAGGAATCAGAGATAATTTTTATCACTCAGAATTGTTAGCTTCACAAGCCCTGAGAATTATGTAAAAATAAAAAGCAGACCACATGGTGACTTTAAAACAAAAACCCATTTAAGAAATGCACAAAGTGATAGTATCAAAAACTAATACAAAAAGTGTTATTAACAAATCAAATACATGAACAGCATAAAAACAATTAAAAACATGACAGGCTAGCAGAGAATAAATATCATGACCTTAGCTACATAGTATACTAGCAAAACAAATCAGTCAGATATGTTTACTACAGAAATAATATACTGAGAGTCTCCCAATAGGCGAACAAGTAAATCTCAGAGCAAATGCATATAGTGAATAAAATACAATATCAAGGTAACAAAAAATAGAAACAAGTGAACAAAGTATACTTATCTCACAGAGTATCAAAGTAGTAAGCACAGAGGGAATATCAAGTCTTAACTACACCAGTCATCTCAGAACCCAATACTTACTGCCACAATGGTGACTTTGCCATGTTTAGTGAGAGGTTCTAAAATGAGGTTGCTGAAATAATACAATCTACCCAATGAGCACTGAGTACTGCATATTATGGTGCCGTGCTATAAAATCATTGACCTGTTCAACTTGCCTGTTAGCTAAGGTAACTTATATGTATCAAATTTCCAACTTGAAAATGGCATTTGAAAGGAAAGAATTAGGATTCGATCCACATATTTGCTCTAAAAAAGCGGTAGGGCAAAATGGATATCGACCGACAAAAGAAAATCTTCATCTATATTCAAATGTCCTACTGGCTAAAAGCACGTTAAGTGCGTTAAGTTCCCAAAATGCCGCTAAATAGCAGCAGTATTGGGAACTTAACAGTAAAAAAGCTAACAATTTGTGCCTGACACACTGCCAAGCACCGATCGTTATCTTACATGTCCTTACCTGTCATCCACTGTCTCCTTCTGTCCTTCTCTTCTTTCTTCTCTTCTGTCTTCTCTTCTTTCTTCTTGTATCTGTAAAACAAAAACAAAGTATGAATATAATGCAGAATAATACAATACATTGGTTAACCCCTTGAGTGACAGAGGGCTACACAACGCATTGCAAAGCAATGCTTTGTGGACCTCTCTGGGGCTCAAAGAGTTAAGCAATGTATTAGTGCCCAGGTTTATTAAAATATGCCACCATTATTATTTTAAGACATAAGCCATTATAGTAAAGTTGTGCCAACATCATACATCCAAAAAACATAATATTAATATACTTAGCTTGCTAATAATAATAAATCTGCTGCTGTGTGTGGCTGCAGAGGTGGCGCCAGTAGCAGAGACATTGCTTTGTGCCACAGACACCCCCTTCTGCTGCCTCATGGGCCAATGCCCGTTCAGCAATGAGGGAATTTGAGCAGAGACTGCCTTCATATATGGGCAATCTCTGATCCAATTCCTTCACAGCCATTGGCTGAGATGTGCTTGCACACATTCCAGTCAATCAGTCGCTTGAATCTGGTTGGGATGTGCTTAAGCACACATCAGCCAATGGCTGTGAGGGAATTGAATCAGACACTGTCCATATATAAGGACAGTCTCTGCTCAAATTCCCTCATTGCAGGAGGCACATTGGCCTGTGAGGCAGCAGAAGGGGGGGGTCTGTGCACACAGCAATGTCTCCGCCACTTCTGCGGCCTCACAGTGACAGAGAAATTATTATTATCAAGCTAAGTATATTAATATTATGTTTTTGGGACATATGATATTGGAGCAACTTTACTATAATGGCTTATGTCTTAAAATAATAATGGTGGCATATTTTAATAAACCTGGGCACTAATACATTGCTTAACTCTTTGAGCCCCAGAGAGGTCCACAAAGCATTGCTTTGCAATGTGTTGCGTAGCCCTCTGGCACTCAAGGGGTTAAACAATGCATTGTATTATTCTGCATTGTATTCATACTTTGTTTTGTTTCACAGATACAAGAAGAAAGAAGAGAAGAAAGTAAAAAAGGACAAAAGAGAAGACTGAAGAGAAGGACAGAAGATGACCAGCATGCTGAGGTCTCCGCTGGACATCAGGATTAATGGCGTTACTTTTAATGGGATGTTGTTTTTTAACTTAGGTTAACCTCATGAATGCTGGCAGGGTAATTATACCCCACTGGTACTCATAGGGTTAATTCTACTAACTTTTGACACATTTTTCATACTTTGGATGTATTGATATGGGGCTTAGGGCCTCATATTAATACATCCACTGAGGACTTAAGTTTTTTTTTACTTTTTTCATTCAAGTTTCTGCGTCGGCTGTTTGAAGATCCGATAAGGGACACAAGTCATAAAAAACTGGGTCTTAACTTTCCTGCAGTAACTTGAGTCCATTATTGGATCTTCATGGCTAATGCAGACATTTGAATTGATAATTGCAGTGTTTTCTTTAATTTCTATGGGTGAAAACAGCTCTTAATGTTATCACACAGCTTTTTTGTCGGTATTTTTTCACAGCACAGGCATTTGACTAGCTTACTGTGCTTGAAAAAATGCCTTCAACAGAAAAAACAGCTGTCTCCAACATTTAGATCGAGCCCATAATATTCCAACTAAACACTCAATCAATCCGGTAAAATCAAATACAATCATAAACAGACAAGGTGCACCTTGTAAACAAAACAGGGTTATATATAAACCTGTGAGTAGTGATGTAATCCAGCTAGAAAAGTGGCACCACAATCACAAACTAGTCTGCAATGAGGAATCAAATATAATATAGAGCTATAACAGAATATAGTAAGTGTAAACAGGTTGATTATGTTCCTTACAAAAAATAGCAATAATATAATCGTATTTGAAGACAGATGAGACATCATAGTGAGAACACCATATACCCTCGGTTTATCCAAAAAACAAAACATAAAGCATAGGCATAAATACATAACTGATTGATACATTGTATGGCCATCTACAGTAATAGAGTCATTGAGATAAGAAGCCTAGGACACTATTAAAGTATAACTTTATATAAATTGCACATTAGTTCTAGAACAAATACTTTATACAGGCATTTACAAAAATGGAATCAAAGCATAAATCACTGACAAAATATCACATTGTTTAGATGCCACCTTTATGTTACTAACAAAAAAGAATTTGAACTTGTAGATACAAGACCGATAAAATTGAATTAAGTGAGAAACAAATTACAGCATAAGTGGTAAAGAATCAGTCTCAGCTATAAGTAGAAAGTACTTGCATATAAGTCCTTTAAAGGCATCTTCATAAATGTTTAGAAGCCAGATAAAGCACTGATCAAAATAAAATAAAGCATTGCCAGTGTCAAATAAAGACAGCTAAGGTCTGATCTGGCAAAAGAAGAGATGTAGACTTCACAATTATGTTAGAGTCAACATATCTCCAATTCATAGATATCCATGAAAGTGTCTTCATCAGTATTTGAATCTCATTGATTGGATACAGCACTACTCAAAATAAATAAGATAATCAAAGTCTGATGCAACAGTAAGAGAGATGTAGACTTTTAGTGTAGACACTAAATTGTGATGAGGTCAACAGATTTCCAAACAAAATCAAATAAATATTGATCACTTAAGGTCATCATATCCTCAATAATAGATAATCAAAGATAATGTACAGTGCTGTAGAACTAGAGAAGTCTATAAAGGCAAGATCTCATCATAAACTCAATCATAATAAGACAGACTAAAGGACTCTGCCGTAGGTCCATAAAACATAAATGGACATATATATGATAGAGGGAGAGGAAATCGACAGTGCAAGAGAAAAATCGTACTAACTTGTGGGAGATAAGAAGTTATGTGTCAATGAAATACCTAAGCTGTCTAATAGGGTAATGTAATGAAAGGTGAAGTGTAGTGCAACACAATGATGAGGGAGAGAGGGAGAAAGGAAGGGAATGGGGGAGGACCCCCCCGGAGTCAGCCAGCCAGTCGCTGTCAACATAAGTCTAGCAGAACAGGATACAAAGCCCAACATGAGGACCTTGTCAAAGCTAGGTCTATGACTATTTCCTATAAAGGTTGAGTTTGATTGGACTAGAATGTATTGATCTCCATCCATAAGAAACATTTAGTGTAGAATGCATGGGAAATATTTGTGGCTTTCGCATGAAGAGCCAATAATTCAGTGAAGGGAGAGTTTTGAGATCCCCAGTGAAGGGGAATAAGGGATTTTGCCACATTAAGAAGTATGATACAGGGCCAATGAATGATGTTGCTTAGTCGTAGGTCAAGTAAACTATGTAAAAATAAGCAAGGGAGTGGATCTAAAGCTAAGTCAGTGTGAAGAGAAGCATTAATATGACACACTAATTGGAACCAGTAAAAGGAAATAAGGGGACATGTCCACCAAATATGATACATGAATCCAATCTCTCTCTGGCATCTCCAACACAATATCAAAGTTGAGGCAGAAAAACTAGCCAATCTTTGAGGAGTCATTTACCATCTGGTTATGAATTTATAATAAAGTTCTCTTGGCTTTGAATCTTGTGCGGAGAATCACAAATTGTGAAGGATATGGTGCCAGGTATCAATCTCCATGTCAAAGCCAAGCACTGTTTCCCAAAGTCTAAGAAAATAGTATTTGGTAATGGGAAAAGAGTTAGAGATAAGGGAGTAACAAAAGGAAAGAGACTGAAAATGAGTAGGAGATTTAAGTAGGTGTTATTCAAGAACCCTGAGGGGCCTGCGTGGAAGATGTGACCTAGTCACATTGTTAAACTAATGGCGCAACTGTAAATAAACCCACCAAGGAATATGAGTATTATTGAGAAGAAGTGAGATTTCTTCAGAGGATAAAAAAACACTCGAAGAAGGTAGAGACCTGAAGGTATCAAGACAGGCACGTCTAAACATAGTGAAGATGGGGTGGGAATCGCCCATGGGAAATTTGGGGTTACTGATCATAGATATCAGTGGAGAAGGCAGGGGGTACAAGAAGAAAGACCTTACTGACAGTTATCCATTGATTAAGCACGTGTTTTATTATTACTGAGTTACAGTTACACTGGGTTGAAGAGTCTTTGCAGTCAAACATATTTGCAGAGGATCCCATGACCCCAACTGATTACATAAAGTGCTAAGGCATCTGAGTTTCGGGAAAGAGACAAAATCAAAAAGTTTAGCTATAGCCGTGACTCTGTGATATCTTTCAATATCCAAGGAGATTTAGTCCTCCTTTGTTAGATCTAGAGGAGAGAATAGAACTTCTCAGGCATGGGTTTTTTTTTTTTTTTTTTTCATTTCAAAAGCTTTATTGAAAAAATAAAGACAATACAAATATGGATGCGAGTGTACATATAACAGTAGCAAAACCAATAGTCATACATGTTAAATCAATGGAGAATAAGTAGAACAGTGTCAAGAACATTTCGTATATAGTTGTACCACATTAGCTGAAAACTATAATAGTCACATTTAACGATAATCTGACATTGATATGATATAAAATATACAGCTAAATCAAAGAGCCTACATTTATGAATATATATAGCATATATCGGCAATTCTCCGTAAAGAGCAGATTTATGACTGAATGACTAGATAGTTTATCATGGTACGTAAACTTTAGATAGAAAGGAGAAAGGAAGGTAGGGAGAAATCATAGCATAGCGCCCTGCCTGAAAGGCTGTAAAGTTAGAGGGAATGAGAACAAGAGAGTGAAATTGCTAACCATACACAACATGCTATGTCTGAACTCCCAATTTACTAACCCTGGAGAGGGGAGAAAAGAGCAAATTCAGGCAGGAATAGGAGGGCGTGGAGGCAACAGTATATACATACAAAGAGACTGAGACAGGGAGAGAAAAGGAATAATAAAGACAGCATAAGGAAAGAGTATATGGAATTAACGTGGACTGGGGAAACAGGCCTCTAAGGCCTGGACCCCAGTGGTACAAGCACGTAGTGGCCAAAAGGCCATGGGGGGAGGGTATAAGCATACTATAAGATGGATGTAAAAGTGGGCCTAACACTTATCCTGGATATTACATAATTAACAGACAGCAGTAGATAGCATATGCTCAGTATAATCCTCTGAAAGACATCGTCAGAGGTCGCAGAACGGAAAGTAAGCTATCCCATTCCGAGAGCTATAACATAACGGCTAAACCATATGTAAATAGCTAAAATAGAGCAATGAGTGAAATATTATAAACTTATAGAGCTAACTGATATAATAGGAACTCCATACTCCACCACCACCGGAGAGTCACCGGAGCCGGTCCCGACCCGCGCGCATGATCGGAAGCAGCTCCGCGGAGTCCACCGGTAGCGCTACAACATGCATATTTGAATAACAGGCATCTGAGCAATGCAAGCTTTACACTCCGAGGTGAAATCAACCCCTGCAGCATCAGCAGTGTGCATTAGAGTGGCAGACCAATCCTGCTGGGAGACTGAGGGATACGGCGAGACCCGAAATCAGGTCCCCCCATGCCCCGCAGCACGGCATCTAAACACAGAAGTCAGGCAGCAATATACCTATAAAAATGATTGCATGCAAATTACAAGGTAGATCTTAGCATAAACTTCATTTGTATTGGTCTTGCAAATAAGTTTCTACAGCCCCCAAGCTATGGATATGGTGACACAAGCACTAAGGCAAAGCAAGGCTACACACAGCTCTCATCAGGCATCATATAGTGAACATTACTAGAGATCCCGGGTCACACAACTATCAAATGATTCACAAACTACCAATACAACCATGCATCCCTCCCACATAACTGCAGTAAAAAATCCCCCAATCCAGCAAGCAACCAGGGCTGACCCCCCCGGGCCCAAAGGGGACCACCCGTGGTAATGTAATGTAGACAGTCTGTCCATGAGAGCGTCCAGTTCCATACAAAAAGGGGAGAGGAGGGAATGTAGAAGTCCCAGAACCGAGCTGGAGCACAGCTACAAATCTTAAGCAGAAGATCTCTATAGTTATTGAAAAAATCGACATCCAGTTCACAACACCGACTGCCGAAGTCACCGATCAAACTGGAGCCCCAGCAAACCATAAACTAAAGGATAAAACAGTAGGGGAGACCACAGGGTCGCAGATCAATCAGTGGGGCATGAATACCTGGGTCCCAAGGAGAA
The DNA here is from genome assembly GCA_037306005.1 of Rhinophrynus dorsalis. NCBI lineage: Eukaryota > Metazoa > Chordata > Amphibia > Anura > Rhinophrynidae > Rhinophrynus > Rhinophrynus dorsalis. Next base: position 138,144,589 of record CM074720.1, on the reverse strand, counting down.
GAGTCCCAGACAGACTTTAATCCTCCCGATGCAGAAAGTAGGTAAGGACTCTCCTCCAGCATCTTTAGAACGTAGTAGGAAAATTCTCCCAGAGTGCCAGCCAGACGTATCTCTGCCACAATCAGAGGCAAGCTGCAAGTACAGAGGGAACCCTCCTCACCCCCTCCAACAAGAACCATGCGGTGACCTGCGTAGCTATCCAGCCGCTCCTCCCTGAGGTCCAGGATCACATCCTCAGCCTCCTGTGGTCGAACCACAGCGGTCTCAACCGATGGCATGGGCGCTGAGCATGGTGCACATATCCCCATTGCTGTGCGTAATTCAGCAAATTCATCGTGAATCACTCCCCTAAACTCTTCCATCTTAATCGGTAGGTGCGCAACATCTTCTCTCGTGAGAAAATGAGAAAAGGGAGCAGGCAATGGTGAGCAAAGGGGCAAATGCAGGCTTTCAGCTACATTACTCATAGCCAATACCAAAGGAGACTGAAGTCTAACTACCATGGGGCTGTTCCGAGCATGGGTTTTCATGCGTGCCATCTGCTCGCTGAGTTAGGTGGTCGAAGGAAGGCCTCGTTAAATTTAGCCGCTTCTTCGTAAAAATCAGATAAGGTTCTCAAAATAAGACATCAATAAAGTGCCCAAGTAGCTCCACTTCAGGATAGGTAACAAAAAAAACATAAAATAAAAGCTGCAACCTAGTGGGTTAGGTATCTCAGTTTCGGAGCAGTAAAGAACACGTCCATCTTTGCTGGCTGCTAGCTCCACCCCCCCTCAGGCATGGGGTTTTCCCTGCCCAAATAACTCAAGAGATAATCTTTTGAAGGGAATGAAGAACATTTAAGGGAATCGCAATGGGCATGGCATTAAAGAGAAACAGGATGTTTGGAAGGATCATCATTTTGGTAAGATTGATCCTGCCCATCCAAGACATTGGGAGATTAGTCCATTTAGCTAAGTCTTCCGAGATGGAGGCTAACAGTTGGGAAAAGTTAATAGTAGGGAGAGGTGCCAGATCAGGAGATAGGAGGATTCCTAGGTATTTAATCGTGTCTGAAGACCATTTAAAACAGTAGTTGTTCTGAATGTATGGGTGGGAGATTTATATTAAGGACTTCAGATCTGGAGTAATTCATAAGAGCTTGGGTTAGAAAACAGTATTCCTCTAATGCTGACACCAAGGGGGAAGAGATGTTTCAGAGCGAGAGATAAAGTACAATACAAAACATAACAGAGTTTGTGAGTAAGCACTAGTAAATCACCAATTAAACTGCAGTAGGTTGTAACAAATGAATCGAGTGATTTCCTGTCACAGTGATATTCAGTGTGGTATGGGTAAAACTATTCACCCAATTGTGGCTTAATAAAGAAGGAGAACTTTAAGGGCTAAAGGAGAATCGTCGCTAGTGACAAGGGGTAAAACACTTTGCAAACACATGAAAACTAGCAGAGAGGGAGTATTAAGAAGTAAATTGCTCTAGTACACATATAAGGGAACTAAGGAGCTAATCAAGGAAGCAATCAATAAATTCCAAATGTATCGAACAACAACATTACAAAGAAGTAATAAGATAGTTACCTCATGATAAAAAGAGTCTCAAGGTGTACAAAATTAACAGGGAAAAGAACACAGGGAGTAATAAATGAAAGCAATAGTTGAACAAATTAAGTAGCAACTAAAAGGCATTATAGGTTTAAGTAACAGTCTCAGAAAATGTTGCAGTGGCGACTGCAATCCCAGGGGGAAAACCACCCAGGATAAGAATGGGGAACACTACCTCGGAGTAGTATATGAAAGTACAGGCCCACTCGGCAGTCGCTGAGGAGCAGGTGGATGTCCCAGCATCCTGACGTCGAAATCTCTTCTTGGAGGTTGGGAATCCTGGGGACCATTCTAAGCATCTATGGGATTTGGCAGAAGATGGATTACCCAATTTGGTACAAAAAATGAAGGATTCTTCTGGTGTGTGGAGAATTTCAGTAGAACCGTTATGTGAGACAGACAGGGAAAATGGGAACCCCCATTTATAACGGATGTAGTTCTGTAAATGATCAGTAAGAGGCTTGATCATCCTGTGCAAATACGGAGTGTGAGGGGAAATATTGTTAAATAATTGAACAGATCCTTGAGCTCTTTGAGGTAATTGGTCTTCCATACTCCTCTTCATGATCATTTCTTTGGTGTTGAAATCTTGAAAGTGCATCACCACATCTCAGGGCCATCATCTTTGCTCCAAGGCACAGTGGATTCTATCAAATATGATCGGGGAGTTGAAAGATTCACCTGGTAGCAGTTTAAAATATCTAGTAATAGTGTCTCGCAGCACTGGAGGCGTGATTCTCTCAGGTAAGTTCTTTAGGCGCAAGTTGCATCTGCTTCTGTTGTCTAAGTCATCTATCTGAAGAGTTAGATGAGTTATAGTGTCCCGTTGATCTGCGATTGACTGCTCTAATGAGGTGATATATTCCTCCGAATTATGTCTTTCCTCTTTGAGCAAAGTGATCCACTGTGATAATTGAAGCAGATTGGAGTTGATGCTGGTAATTCCAACCATCAATGAGGATTTTAAGTTTCAGATCATGTTTAATATTTTCCAGGTCATCTTTCATTGGTAAGCCTGATAAAAGTATTTCTAAATCCTCTCATGTGATATTGGAGGTCAGCCTAGAGTCATTCAGTGACCACTGTGGTGTTGAGAAATACTGTGGGGAGGAAGCTGCAGGAGAATTTAGGAGAGAGGTGTCAGGAGATACAGCAGAGCCCTGCTGAAGAAAAGGTATGATCTTAGGGAGTCCAGAGGTATTTTTTGGCTTCTTGTCCTGTTTTTTCATGGGGAGCCAAGAAATAAGTCCAGAGGTGAGCGATAGGTGAAACAGTGAGGAAAGAGTTGTGTTTGGATAAGAAAAAAAAGTCTAACTAGAAGCAAAAAAAACTCAGTAGAGAAGGAGCTCTCTAGTTATGTGACCAGCTCCATTGCTGATCAGGGCACTCCCCCCTAGATAATATTTGTTGACCTGTAAGTGCACCAGGGCTATTAGTGCTGCATTATTTAGTATATTGAATTACAGGCTGGCGAGATCCTTTGTTGATACTACAAGCCCTGATATTTGTAGGACTTATGCTTGTTAGTAGGCCTCTGGTTTATGTTTAAAGAACAAGCCCTGAGAAAAAAAATGCCCTACTGGCCTAGCACCAGAAGGTCATGTTATCATGGTCAGTGGCCACTGGCAAATACCCCTGTGTCATTGCAGCATTTGCTTTAGCTGTTCTTGCTGCTACTGCTGCTGAGTTGTTTAAGAAACAGGATGATTAGGCAGCTCAAAGTGAATGGAATCAACAACAGCAGTGATATGGATGATAGTGATGATGACGATCATGGGTCCACTTGCCACTACTAGCCCCAGTGATATGCAGAGACAGTAGCAGCACCACAACTAGCCCTCACCACTTCAGGTAGTAGTGTAGAAAAAGAAGTTGCCCAGTAATGCTTCCCCTCCTGCCATCCTCCAAAATCATGAGTGTTTTGTGGAATATACATTTTTCCCTTGAGAGCAGGAATTGTGCCTCACATTAGTTTCAATGTGCATATTGTGTGTAGGAAATAGGAGCAGGACTGGGAACAATGAGCATATTTGGACTCATATGAAACAACTGGCACAACTGTAAACTAACAGCATGATGCTTCTGTCTGCAATGTGAAATCATCCCCCCAGAAACCAAGTACTGTGGCTGTCACTATGCCCCTTGTCCACTCCCCACTAATGAAACATGACAATTTGCACTCTTTATAATAATGCTGAACACTCCCTGCCACCAGCTTAGCTTATTTTGCTGGATGGAATCTACTCAGATACCACCTGATGCCATGGTTTAGATTATACTCCACCTGTTGCCATGTGTGGTCAGTGCACCACATAGTGTGCAATGGGTGGACACGAACTGTCACATCCTGACATCTACAGAATGGCTATCAGCTGGTGGGAGAGGTAGTGATTAACGAGGTGGAATGCCAGAAGATGTAGCTATGTCTTCCCGCACCTGGACCCTAGAGCAGGTGTTTTGCTTGCCATCAAAATTTCAGGCTGTGACTGGGTTTTTCTATTTTTCCTCCTCTTTGATTTATGCCTCGTCTCTTGTTGCCTTTGAGGAGACACAGGGGTAGAGCAAAAGCGATGCCTGATTCCTTTGTTGGGGGTTTTGCTTTAACATGCTTCACATAAATGTCATGATGTTTGTGTTTCATAGGTGTTATGAGGACAGTTGTGCCAAAGTGCATTCCCTCCCTTCGCCTTTTCACTGACATTACAAATTGTGCAAATTGCCCTCACTGATGACTATACTGTGCCTGATCCAAGAGAAAAATAGTTCTATACCAGGGACCTCAGCGGGGAGGAGAAATGTGGAGAAGAATGGCCTCTTTCTTCTTCTCCTCCACATTCCCATTCACTTGCTGGGGCAGAGGATGATGCTGCCGCCTCAGAATCAGTACTACAACTAGGACCAGGACTATTGCTGCTGGCAAGTGGACCATGTCCTAATCCCACATCACTACTGCTAGACTTAATTTTTACTGCCGTCTTTGGCACGCTAATCTTCTCATCATCATCCTGCTGCCCTTGCAACTCAGCAGCATCAGTAATTACAGCAACAAACAATGCAATGTCATCACTGCTGCTAGTGGTGGTGATGCCCATACCCATTTATATATTGGTCTTCCATTCTTTCTCAGTTTTGGCTAAAAAGGCCATTAATGTCTCTTCCACCCCAGCTGCTCCACCATCACCCTCATCATCATTAGGGATGGGTGAAAACATTTGCCTCAAGCTAAAATTGGCAAATAATGGCACTTCCAGCTTGGTGAATAATTTCCAATGAAAAGTGCAGTTTTTCAACTTTTTTCACCTAACTCATTGCATTGAAATCAATGGGAATAAAAATATTTCCCCACCACACAAAAGTTTTCTATACTTTTCTACAGCCATTTACAAGGATGTCAGGTTCTCCCAGCATGCCATTCTTTGTGAGAGGAGAAAGTAGCACTTTTTTGAGCTAGAGAAGATAGGTAAATGAAGGGGAATTGAAGCTTAGTTCAAGGACTCTTTTAGGTAGGACATTTGTTTTCTGTATTAGTAGAGTCTGGGGAGAAGAAGGGAGGAAGGAGGTTTACCCCAAATACCCCAAAAATCCATGTGACTAACTGGCAAGACACAGACAGCTGGAGACCAATTTGCTTTCTGATCTTGCTGTTATTGTCTCTGTGCTGGGGAAGTCTGGGGAAAGAAGTTGTTGATTTTGTTTTTCAGTTATATGTTTTCTTTGGACAGACTGTGATAATATAGGGTTGTCAAGGTCCCACCAAAATTTCCAGCTCCACCAGGGTAATGGGCAAAAAGGGCAGGTGATGCTGAGGATGACCTAATGATGACTGGTGATGATGATGAGATCTAGAATATATCCCTCCAGCATCCTTCTTTTGTTCAGATACAGATGAAGTTGAGAGTGAGAGAGGGGATGATGACATGGCCATAATGTTAGCAGAAAGGCAAAGGCTGAGTCTTCCACCACTGAAAAGGAGCACTGTGCCTGTCTATAAACTGTTTGAGAAAGCCATTGGAAAGTCTGACAAAGATCTGCAATAGGGTAGACATTCCAGGGGGAATAAGCCAAATGACAAATTGTTTAGGTAAATTAGAAGAATGGAAAAGGATGTGGCAGCTGCAGTTTAATGTTGATAAATGTAAAATAATGCACTTAGGACATAAAAATCCAAAGGAAGAATATACTATTAAGGTTACTGTGCTAAGAGATTTGGGAGTCTTTTTTTCTAATGACTTCAAGTTGGGCATGCAATGTAATAAAGCAGCTGGGAATGCAAGCAGGGTGCTGGGTTGTATAGCTAGGGGCATTAGTAGCAGAAAAGGGGAAGTGGTCATGCCAATCTACAGATCTCTAGTTAGACCTCACCTAGAGTATTGTGTACAGTACTGAACCCCATCTCCAGAAGGATATACATAATCTAGAGAAAATTCAGAGAAGGGCTACTAAAATGGTAACTGGTTTACAGGAAAAGAAATATCAGGATAGACTAAATTATCTGAACATGTATAGCTTGGGGGAGAGAAGATAGAGAGGGGATATGATAGAAACATTCAAATACATGAAGGGATTCAATGAAGTGCAGGAAGGAAGTACATTTCAAAGTAGTAAAAATGTTAGAACAAGAGGTCATAGTCTAAAACTAGAGGGACACAGGTTTAGACATAATGTAAGAAAGTTTTACTTCACTGAGAGGCTAGTAAATAAGTGGAATAGCCTACTACCATGTTAATACAGTGACAGAATGTAAGCATGCATGGGGCAGGCATAAGGCTATCTTTAACATAAGACAAGACCAAGGACCAAATAAGGTTTGAGGTTTTTACAGCAGGAAAATGGGCAGACTAGATGGACTGAATGGTTCTTATCTGCGGTCAGATTCTATGTTATAATGTTTCTATAACCCTGGACAAGTAAAGATGGCAAAAAGTACAGTTACCATATCAGTCATCATCAGCATTATTGCCTCTTCCAAGTCCAATCCCACACAGTCACACTCACTCCTGTGTTGAGTACCCAGTAGCAACATCAACAGCAAGACAGGTTATTAACATTCACAAGTGCTGCACCTTTGACACCTAGTAGTAATAGCAGTAGTAGAATTGCCTCAACATCTAGCCCCAGTAGTATTACCAGCCCCTAAGAACCCCTCAGTACATGAAGTCTACAGTATGGAGATACCTCATTCAGGATCCAAAAGATATGACAGAGAAAGCCAGGCCAAATGTATTAACAGCAAAGATGAGGATAAGGAATGTGAAGACAGGTTGCTACCATCTGCCACACTTGGGACCATTGCTATGACCAATAAGTAATGTGTGTCAATAATCTGAGAAGGAGGATAGCAATTTAACACAAACATGACAATGGTAAAAAATGCTGTAGGTGTATATATATATATATATATATATATACAAATCAATCACACCATGCCAGTCCACCACCACCACTACCATACTACCATACACATCTGCCACAAGTTGTACCTTTTTTATATCTTGACATCATCATCATCTTGAATATGTGCTAGTGTCACTTAAGCAGGAAGTTACTGTTGTGGGCAAAGGACAAATGCATTCTGCATGCTAACACATTTGTCAAGGCATATGTTGCTGTAGGACTCACAGCTTTGACTTTAAGCTACTTATTTCTCCATTACAGTCCTCAGAAGAAGTAATATTACAGTGGGAAATATTGTATCCATAAGAAAAATAGGTGAAAAATGTGTTAAAATAAGAGAAAAGGAGGAACATTTTGCACTGGCAAAAAGGAGAAAACATTTGAGAAAACAGAGAAAAGTCGTCCAGTTTCTGCAAAAAGTCACGTGTGACATTTTTCTCACTTTTTGCCCACCCCTAATCATCATCATCACCACCACTAGTCCCTCCTTGTTGCTGCTGCTGCTGCTCTAATAGAGTCTCACTGGTTGGAGGTGATAACAAAAGTGACAGAGGGTCCTGTACTGTTACACGTGCCATCTCTTGAGGTGAAGAAGGCTGTTAGTACTAGCTGCAGGCACAGTCAGCTCTTTTGTTCTCATGGTGGTATTACTGCTGCTATCCACCAGTTCTGCCTTCCTCAGTATCAAGTCCCAGAGGCACAATGCTTGGGGAAGGAGAATCACAGGGATCTCTTGACTGCTAGTCTGGCTGCTCAATTCCCCTTCCACCTCAGCAGGGTCAAAACTGGAGCTAGTTGCAGCAGATGCTTCACAATTACCACTCCCACCCTCAACTCCACCACTCTATAACTGCTGTGTGCTGTGAGGTAGTAGTTGGACTGCTTGCAGATGACAAGTGTGACTGTCAAACTTGCCATAATCTCCTCCTCAGAATCAGAAAGCACAATGGAATCATCAGCAGCAGGCACAGGCATCTGACCTGTCCTGCTCACACTGCTACCCACTTCTTCATTTGTGCCCCAGTGTCTGATCCACCAGGGACCTCCTCAACAGCTGTGGCCGACATGTTTTGTTGCAGTGTCTCCTTCCAGCTGCAGAAGGTGATGTGGGCAGGGGACCACCTCCTCTACCATTGGCGTACAGGGCAACCTACCCCATCTTTTTTTTCACCATCCTCTTGCACTCGCCCCATCTCTTCTTGATGGACTCCAAGATCTGTCTGCAGGTGGCAACCGTATTCACCCTGCTGCACACTTGCTTCCAGGTGGCCTTCCTCTTCACAGCCAGGCCAGGGACATTCTCCCTCTGATAGAGGATGCTCTTCCTCTCCAATATAGCCTCCATTAGGGTCCGGTTCTCCTCATAGGTGAAATGAGGATCACTCAGCTTCTCCTTCTCAGCTCTGGCCTGTGAGATGTCAGAGCTGTGGCCAGAATATCCTCCCTGCTCTGCCCCTGCCTGTGTATGGTGCTCCCCAAAGGGTACCCCTCATTCCACTGAAGGTTCTGTCCCTGTCTGTCCTTGTTCTGTCTGTATGCCTCTTCTTGGCCGCATCCACCTTCGCCCTACAGATCTCCCTCTCCCATTCCTTCTCTCAACAGGGATGCCCTGCTCTCCTTCTGTTACGGTTTTCAGACACTTCAGACAGAGGGTATGGTAAAACGCAGTTTTATTAAATAAATTAATGAACAATATCGCCCTCTACAGGCACACAGGGTAAACAAGAACAAATGTCTAGACCCTTACAGGCCAGTATACTGAGAACAGACAGAGTAGAATATATGTACAAGAAATATATACTAGGACTGGTAACCCAAACAGGGACACATAATAGTTAACTCAGTCCTCATCTGTCTTTGTTGTGGTGTAGGCACGCCCAAGGTGTAGCTGAAGCTTGTATAAGTATAAGGAGTCAAAACCAAGTCTGTAGGAGAGCACTCGACTTGCACGACAGAACTGACCCAGAACGCTAGAGCAATAATGGATAGCCCCCACGGGCGTAACAAGTGCCACCAGTATTTGGGAACTGTAAGTCATTAGCCCCCACGGGTGTAAACCGGAGACTACAAGCTGCAAGAGTAAGGATCTAGCCCCCTCGGGCGTAAACGGATGCCAATAGCTAGTGCCAGGTAGCCCCCACGGGCGTATAACTACTCCACCAGTGCAAGTGCGTGGGCAAGATGACCCCCGGTACGGTACCGGAACAACTACTCTGCATAGATGGACTATGAGCCACCGTCTCTCAGGCCCAAGCGACCGGCTCAGCAGTAGTAGCGTAGCACTGAACGGGTTAACAAGGCACTTGGTAGGAGGTGAGGCACAGCAAGGAATCTGCTCAGCAATCGGAATCGCCCTGATAATCGCTCTGCAAACTTAAGGAGACTCAGCAGTAGTATAGCTCAGTAGCGTTTGACAGAACAGTGACTCAAGGGTTAAGGTCAGTCTTGAGCACGAGCGCGACTCCAGGAGTAAGAATGTCGCCCAGTAGTTGGCAGCAGGAACGTAGATAGACTGGAACCGGGAACTGTGGAGAATCGTAGAAGCCGGATCAGCATCAAGCAGGAACTTCAGCCAGGCCGGGTCGGACACCAGAGCGGGTTCATAGACAAGCCGGATCAGCAACAAGCAGGAACGTCAGCCAGGCCGGGTCAGATACCAGAGCGGGTTCGCAGACAAGCCGGATCAGCAACGAGCAGGAACACAGGAGAGTCTCAAGCAGGCCTAGTCGGTACACGGAAATCAGGAACGCAGAGAACAGCAGCAAGGCTCAGGAACACCACGAAAGGGCACCAGACTGGTGCCAGCGGCCAGTATAAAAAGGGCAACCAGGGGCTGGCCAACACAGCTCAGCCAATCAGGGAGCAGCACAACAAAGAGTGACACACAGGATCACGGGGACCGTGATACCTTCCTCCTCCTCTACGCCCCCCATCTCTCTATCCTGTCCTCCTCTCTGTCACGGACACCAGAGTAAATAATACACACAACACAGGTACAGTGAAGTTTGACCAGTTTATTAAGATAAGCAAGAATAAGCACTTCCCCAGCCATAGTAGGAACAGGCGTGAGGACAGTGCCAAGCCCACTACCCAAGGATTGACACTGAACTGTAACCGGTTCTCAGTAGCCTATAGATGGGAACAGAACCAGGCTTGGTTCTATACCTAGCAAATAGAAACCTAGAACTGCAGAAAACCTGATCACTGGAGCGACAGCTAAGCTCCCAGACACGAGACAGGCAGACAGATGTCTCAAAGTAGTGATTCTACTATGGAGTGGTAAGAGGCGCATGACAGAGAGTAACTAGTACTCCCAAAGAGTCACGGAACCATTCTACTAGGTAGGCAATGGGCGGAGACAAGAGAGTGGAATATAGCCAGCTGCAACACCAGTAAGTGTGTGAAGGCAATACTGTACGTAGGCTACAGAGCAGAGGGTTACACAACAGGCCCAGTAGGCAAACAGATACAATGGCACGGGATGGAGGCAACAGAGTGAGAGGCAATCAGCAACTTTACCACTGAGGTAGCATTTGCAGTACACCGATGGAATGCACCCACAACTAGTCCAGACAGGTGGTTGTCAGACTGGAGCGAAGGACAGCACAGAGGGTAATTCAGACAAGCCACAGTTGAGACCAAAATCAGGTAGGCAGCCACAGCCAAGGTCAAAACAGAGCAGGTAGTCAGACAAGCCAAGGTCATACACAGATTGGGTAGTCAGACAAAGCCACAGGATCGATCAGGAGTAAACACGGCAGCCAAGCAAGGGTCAAACGAGAGCAACACTGAAGAAACACACAGATACACCACGAAAGGGCAACAAGTCCTAGCCTCAATGAGGTTTATAAAGCAGCAGAAGGAGGTGGGATCCAATTAGGCCAAACAGAATAGGCCCATAAACAGACGTCAGTGCCAGTGCCTGTAACATGACTTTAGCAATGAGGAAGTGGCCGGAGGCCATGCTGGCCGGCGGCCATACAGAGGTAAGAGCACAGGATCACTTAGGCCTCAAAGGGAGACTGTGATACTTTCCTAGTCATTACTCACCCACTCAAACCCAGGCACTCACACAGGCCCTCACAGGCACACTCGATCCCACTCACTCTCTGTCACACTGTGTCACTCACAGATACACACTGAAAAAACGAAGTTTAAAATATGTATATATGTGTGTGTGTGTGTGTGTGTGTGTGTGTATGTGTTTGTGTTTGTATGGGTGTATGTAATATGTGCAAAAGAGTGCTATGTGTAGATTTAAGTGCAACTCGTCCAAATTTCTCCGCTCCAAAAATTCTTTCTACCTCCAATGTCAGCTCCTGTCTTCCTTGCTCAAAACACTATCCTCCACTCCTGGGTCCTGTGATCTAGCTCACTAAAACTCGAAACACAGACAAGATGGGACCATTATTTTTGGGTATATATAGATGTATTTTAACATTTTTGATACTTTGGGGTCTTGGGATTGGCTGTGGGTTTGAATTTGTTGGTGCATCAATCAGGGTTGCTAGACAACATCGGCTGTTATGTTACAATTTGACTTAAGACGTGTTTTATCGGGTGATTAGGACGCAGGGTGATCAAAAAAAGGTGTGACGCAGGTTTTTGTGTTACGTGTTTCTGTTGTGCCTACGGTCATTAGCTATTCTTGTAGACTACCTGTTGAATCCGACGTAAATCATGTATTATTTGCGGGTGATGTGCCTTTTTTACTTAGTGGCTGCTTTAACCCCTTGAGTGCCAGAAGTATACGCCACGCATTGCTTTGCAATGTGTTGTGTACACCTCCGGCACTCAAAGGGTTAGCGCAAACATTTAACCCCTTAACGACCCATGACGTCACGAGTGGATGTCCCCAAAGGACGTACATGTACATCACGGAATTCCGGGTCACCGTGTGGCTGCGTTCGGGAGTCCAGAAACGAATGGCCAAAAAAAAAAAAATGTCCCATGGGCGTTAAGTGATGGCCAGGTGCATGCACGGCCGTGGTTAAAGGGTTAAATCTGGCCCTTGGAATCATGCACAGAGTTAAAACAAAGAGTTAAAAAAAAATCCATATTTATCAACTACTAAACTGCAGAATTTAATTAATGCAGGATTTTTCTATGTATTATACAATAAAGTTGTAACTTTTTTTTTATACTTGGCTCATAAATTCAAAAGTACCTATCATTCCCCTAACAATCCAGATTTCTAAAGTGTATTTAATAGCAAAGATTACTTAGTTTAACCCCTTAAGGACCAGCGGTCCTGGGACGTTTTCGTCCCGTAAGGACCGCTTTGATCTTTGCCGAAGTGCCGATACACGTGACCTGTTGCGTGTACTGGTGCGCCGCTTTGGGGCCTAAAAGAGATTGCTCCAATCTTGAAGAGGTCAATTTTAGGCCCCATTTTTAATCACAGCGCTCCCAGTGGAGCTCTGTAACTAAAAAGTAAGTGACGTACTATGGCCGTCATCAGTTCTTAAGTATTTAAGGACCGTGACAGTCATAGTACTTCACGTAGTCCTTAAGGGGTTAATTTGTGTTTTGTTTTTGTAATTTTTACTGTAATTGAGAAAAGATGTTATAGCATAATGTACAAAATCTCTTTTGAACATGCCATTTTCTCAAAATCCCTTACAATTTTTGGGCTTTAAACATTTTATTCTCTTAATCTCTGGTGACAGAATTAGGCAATTTTCAATATAAGTAGATAGCATTGTCTATCTTTTAATGGCTCACACTTTGTTCCATCAGCCTAAATTGCATCATAAATTGAAGCTATTGAACACTACAATCGTTTTTACTGTCATGTCAAACTATTTCAAAAGTAATAATGAGAAAAGTGGCTTGTATTTTCTTATTCCCCTGACACTACTCATTCTGTATTAGACTATTTTAGAGTTCTAGAAGTCTTGAAATAAGTTCTACATTTTATATCACCATATCTTTCAGAGAAAAATACTTTCTTATATTTATATATATAAATCTCTGGTAATAGTATAGATGATTCTACATTATTTCAAAAGTAATCTCTTAGGTAGTTTTAGCTTTTGTAATGGAAGTATATTCAGTTAATACAAGCTGATACTGAACATGGTCAATTGCTTTACAAAAATGCAATATGTGTATCACTCTAGCATTATAGTCAACAGTTGTTAACTGCTGTAACAAAAGTAAGATATATCACAGTCTAGGGAAAGCAATAATAAGCTGTTCTCTAACTTCTGGTATTTGTGAACATAAAGAAGAGTATTGCTTTGTGCTGGGTGAGGAAATATGCTGAAATTGTGATGCTAGCCAGTGTAAGCAGATGGTCAAATACAGAGCTAGAGTTTCTTGATAAGAAAATTTGTGGTAGCCGCAAACATTTGATCACTAGGTATGGGTGTGACTGAAAAATGAGAGCTGAATAGATACATACTAAAGTAACTAACCAAATCCCTTTTTACTGACAGTTAGAGATAGACAGGTGATCCATGTTCCACATACATACTAGACTAGTCCCACCCCAAAGCACAGCCCATGTCCAACATGGGCAAGTCCACTCTGCGAGGGTACACCAGCTAACCTCAGATGTGTATCTTATTTACTTGTCCAAGTCCCATATCACTGCTTGTTGAAGCCAATCGCATGGAGGCCACAGTGGTCTTTGACACATTAGCCTTGTCATCAGCCTGCTGCTATGTCTACTCAATAGCAGGAATTACAATAGCAACAAATGTCAGAATGTCAGTGCTGGAGGTGGTGGTTATACCCATTCAAAATGCATCTCTTTTTCCCCATCAGTTATAATTTTCTACCAAGAACAATCTTATATTCTATTTGACAGCAGCTGCTCCACCACCCTCACTCTCATCACTTCCAGCAACAGCCTCTTGTGGTTCTCTAGTGCTATTAATAATAGCAAATGTGGCAGAGGGTCCCCTGCTTTAATGCTGAAATGTTACCCTCTATTTGGAGACCAGCAAAAGGACAACATCATAATGTCACCTGAATGATAATGGAGATATCAGAATGTCGCCAGCATCAAAAGGGGAAGCATGCTGATGTCACATGTTTAGTGGTCTCAAAGTGATTGAAAAAGTTAAAACAGAAGGTTTACACAGTTTGACTAACATAGCCAGACAACCTGAAATATGTTAATTAATGTATGCATACCCTCTGTGGAGAGAGCAGTGCTCAAGCCACTTCTCCATGCTGTGCCTTAAGCTGCTCTCTCCCACCCGGGTGGCTGAACACTCACGAGCATGCTGCCAGTGCTGCCTCTACTGCCACCAGTGCTGAACATGCTGCCAGTGCCAAAGCTGCTGACAATGTGTCTTGAAATTCTCAGGGGAAAAAGGAGATGACGCCAAGTGTGACAAAAAGGGACCCTAATTCACAATTGCCATCCCCAAACTGTCCCGCCACTAGTACTAATACTAATAAGGTGCAGCAACTTGTAAAGAGTGTTAGAAGTGTATGAGGGAGGGATCATGATATTAATAGTGAGGAGGAATACTCAGGGACTGAAATTGATGTGGTTGGTGTTAGTAGTAGTAACAGAGGTGGTGAAGCAGCTGGTGGGGCTAGCATTAGGGGAGTGGTAGGGGAAGTAATGCACAGAGTCCAGACAAGGGAGCCCACACCATTCCCCCTTCCCCTCACAGTATTGTCCATGTGGAACAGGATGCTGAGGAGCATGCTAGTGTGCCACAGGCCACAGTGGACACAGTTGGAATGGGGTCAACAAGTCATGCAGGACTAAGGCAGGTTCTGCTTGACAGCAGCAAAACTCTTTGTCCTAGTTGCAGTGTTGATTCTGAGGCAGTAGCAGCAACAGGAGCATTATCCTCTGCCCCGGCCAGTAAAGGGGAATGTGTAGTAGAAGAAGAAAGAGTCAATTTTTCTCCACCTTTTCCCTCCCCCCGAAGTCCTCAATGTGGGACTATTTTTCTCTTGGAGCAGGCACAGTGCAGTCATCACCTATGGCACTGTGCATACTTTTGTGACAAGTCAGTGAGAAGGGTAAAGGAGAGAATGCCCCTTGGCACAACTGCCATGATAACACACATGAAACACAGACACCATGACATTTATGTGAAACATGATAAAGCCAAACACCCACCAAAGAAATCAGGCACCACTGTTGCTGTACCACCCGACTCTCCCCAAAGGCAACAAGAAGTGAGTTGGAGATCAAAGAGGAAGAAGAATAGATAAAAAACAGCCAGAGGCTTAAAATTTGATGGTGTCACCGCTTGCCACGTATCCCCGGCCACATCTCTCTGAGGCGGCAGTGCTTCCGGGTTTTGGCTTGATCTGGCTGCACATGCATAGTACACTGCTGCCTTCTCCTTGGCAGCTGCTCATGTGCCCGGTCCGGCACGCTGTTGGACAGGCTGCTTCTAACCCATTCAGCTCCCAGACGAGCCTCTCTCTCTCTCTGCCTGTCCATTGGCTGTTTTTCCTATTTAAATGAGCTACCCCTGTCATAGGGTGCCCGTTCCACGAGCTTCTTAGCACTTAGTCTGAGTCCTGCTCTACTTTGTTACTGACCTTTGACTCTGATCCTGACCTCCGGCTTGTCTCCAGTCCCTGGCTTGACCTTTGGCTCTGATCCTGACCTCCGGCTTGTCTCCAGTCCCTGGCTTGAACTTTGACTCTGATACTGACTTCTGGCTTCTCTCCAGTCCCTGGCTTGACCCTTGGCTCTGATCCTGACCTCCAGCTTGTCTCCAGTCCCTGGCTTGATCTTTGACTCTGATCCTGACCTCTGGCATGTCTTCAGTTCCTGGCCTGACCCTTGGCTCTGATCCTGACACCCGACTTGTCTCCAGTCCCTGGATTGACCTCTGGCTCTGTGACTGACTACGTTGGTGCCTCCCGTCCGGATTCCAGCTTGTCTAGTCAGCCTGTTTCCTAATGGTACCCAGGGGTAATGGTTTGTTTGACTCACAGACACAGAGTTAGGATAAAAACACTGTTTTATTGAATACAATAATACAGTAAGAACCCTCACAGGTCCTGTAATATACAACAGTATAGTACAGACACATGACAGGTAATTTATTCAAAGCCCATACAGGTCCAGCACAACATAGAAGTACAAACAGTATGTACTGACACAGGTCAGGCAGAGAAGTAGGTTCCCAGGATTCCGGCACTGCAGGAGTTAAAGTTCATCACTGATGGTAAAAAGTCCCATATGTGAAGGTACTGGAATCATACTTTAACAAGCCAAGGTCAGCACACATACGTCAGTTACCAGTCCAACTGAGACAGAAGAGCACTACTGGAGCAATCACGGACGCACACACTTGCACCCGGTATGACAGTAACGGAGGACTAGACCAATGTAGCTTTACCGGAGCAATCACGGAGGCAACACATGCAACTGGTATGGCAGTAGCGGAGGACAAACCAAGGACACTTTACCGGAGCAATCACGGAGGCAACACTTGCAACCGGTGTTACAGTAACGGAGGACTAAGCCAATGGCGCTGTACCAGAGCAATCACGGAGGCAACACATGCAACCGGTATGGCAGTAGTGGAGGACAAGCCGATGGCACTTTACCGGAGCAATCACAGAGGCAACATTTGCAACCGGTATGACAGTAGTGGAGGACTAGGCCAATGGCGCTTTACAGGAGCAATCATGGAGGCAACACATGCAACTGGTATGGCAGTAGCGGAGGACAAGCCAATGGCACTTTACCGGAGCAATCACGGAGGCAACACTTGCAACCAGTGTGACAGTAGCGGAGGACTATGCCAGTGGCGCTATACCGGAGCAATCACGGAGGCAACACTTGCAACCGGTATGACAGTAGAGGAGGTCTAGGCCAGAGGCACTCTGTCGGAGCAGTAACTGAGACAACACTTGGCAACCTGCAGAGGTGTAGGACAAGCCGATGGCAACCGGATAAGAATGTCGCCGAGGCGACAAGGACAAGGGAAGCAGGAATGTCGATCAAGCCAGGTCGGTGCACAGGAACAGGAACGTCAGCCAGGCCGGGTCAGAACACAGGAGCAGGAACGTCACCCGGTCCGGGTCGGTACACGGGAGCAGGAACGTCAGCCAGGCCGGGTCGGTACACAGGAGCAGATACTGAAGAGTAGTCAGGCAATCCGGGTCGGTACACAGGAGCAGGAACTGTAGAGTAGTCAGGCAGGCCAAGTCGGTACACTAGGAACTTCTGAGCAATAGTTAGCACTGGTACAGGAATACCATGAAAGGGCACCGCGTGGGTGCAGGAGCCCAGTATATAAAGGCCATATTAGGCGGGCTCAACACAGCGCAACCAATGAGAGCATAACACAGGATAACTGACAGGAAAACATAAACAAGGAAGCATGGGCATCGTAATACCAGAGCACGCCCATCCTGGTTGCACCCCGGCTCAACTGGGGTGGAAGAATCTGGTTTTGTGACCAGTACCTTTACTCAGCATCGGCTGCAGCAAGAGAGTACCTGACAAGTCATCTCCGATCTCAAGCATTGCTCCCCAGCATCTCTCTCCAGCTACTGAACCAGTGCCGGCTCCACACGGGTCCCTACTCCCCGCGTGGTGACAGATGATGAGCGAAACACCTGGCTCTCCATCACCTTCTTGCTCTAGGATAACTGCATCTTCTGCCAATCCACCTCATTCATCTTTACCTCCCCCACCAAGTGATAGCCATTCTGTAGATGTCAGGATGTGGCAGTTCATTTCCACACATTGCAAACTGTGTGGTGCACTGACCACACATGGCAGTTTGGTGGAGGATAATTGCATGCAGGGCATAAAGCAGCATCTGAAGGGATCCATCCCACAGAATATGCTAAGCTGGTGGCAGGGAGGGTTCATCATTTCAATTAAACTGCTGCAAGGAGTAGACAAGGGGCATAGTGACAGCATCAGTACATGGTTTCTGGTGGGGGATTTCACATTGGGGAGCCTAAGTATCATGGTGCATGGATAGAGTTGTGCCAGGTGTTTGATGTGAGAGCCAATGTGTCAGCACCCCTATTCGGGTGCAAGTGGTGGAGAAAGTGTAGGAACCTAATATGTGGTCTTCCAAGAAACAATACAAGGAGCTATTTAGGGAGAAGAGCAGAACAACATATACCATGTACAATGAAACCTACACAAGAAATATACAAGTGCCACACAAATACGCTACACAAAGAATATAAAAACATAAGAGTACTAGAAAGAATGTGGAGTTCCACAAAAAAGAAAAAACTTGCTAGGGGGCTTACCTGGGTCATATAGCTGAAGAGTGTACCAGGCCAAAAGTATATACACACAGGGGCTTACCTGGGTGGAGTAGCTGGAGAGCGTAGCAGGCCAAAGGTATAAACACAAAGGAGCTTACCTCGGTGGTGTAGTTGGAGAGTGTAGCAGGCCAAAGGTATACACACACACACACACACAGGGGCTTACCTGGGTGAAGTAGCTGGAGAAAGTAACAGGCCACAGGTATACATACGCAGGAGATTACCTGGGTGGTGTAGCTGGAAAGCATCTCAGGCCAAAGATACACACAGTTGGTATAGGTACAAAACCAGTAGAGAGGAGTCCAGGGTCAAAGCTAAAGGTCATGGGCAGGCAGATGGCAGAGTGGTCAGACAGTCCAAGGGTCAACGGCAGACAGAGAAGATGCGGTGGTCAAAACAAGCCGGAGTCAGTATGTAGAGGCAGTCCATGGGGCAAAAGAGAAGTCATGGTAGTCAGGCAGGCTGAAGTAGATTATTCGAAAACACAATTAAACAGAGCAGAATACTCAGGAACACACAGACTCTCAATAACTGAGCTCCAGACTCGATCCACGCACTCTTTAAGTAGGCCTTCCTGGAGTGACGTCAGGGCACCGATGTTGACGCACGCACACCGGCGTAATGCCCAGACATTGGTGCATGCCCTCTAAAGAAGTGGAAGCCCAGACTGGCATCTGATGCTTCCTTCATTGTCCCACAGAAGGCAGAAGGTACCACCAAGATATACCCAGTGTCCCAAGACTTTCCTTTATTTACCACACATAAACACACACTGTGCACATTGCAGATGAAGATGCGAGAGGCACAGTTCTTGCTCTCAAGGGGAAAAAATTATATTTTAGTAAAACACACCCATGATTTTGCAGGATTGGATAGCTCAAAGGAGATGGGACCAACAGCAGCAGTAACATGGGTGCTGGATGATGAAGGTTCCATTTGCCACGACTAGCTCCAATGATGTGTCTGAGGCAGTAGCAGCACCATAACTAGCCCTCACCAGTGCAGGTATATGTGGAGAAAAGAAAAAGTTGGCCAATAATGCTTCTCCACCTGCCTCTCCTCCAAAATCATGGGTGTTTTGAAAATATAAATGTTTCCCTTAAGAGCAGAAACCGTGCCTCACATCATCAACTGCAATGTGCTCAGTATAATTAAGTGAAGGACTAGGAAGTGGAACAATGGGTACATCTGCATCTGGCACAACTCCAAACACCATGACACTTGGGGTCCCCAATGTGAAATCCCCCCATCAGAAACAAAGTACTGCTGCTATCACTATGCCCCTTGTCCACACCCCTCTAAGGACACATGACATCTTGCTGACAGTTTAATAGTAGTGATGAACCCTCCCTGCCACCAGCTTACTATATTCTGTGGGACAGAATTTTCTCAGATGCTGCTTGATGTCCTGCTTGAGATTCTCTTCCACCACACTGCCTTGTGTGTTCAGTGCACCTCACAGTGTGCAATGGGTAGACACAAACTGCCACATTCTAACATCTACAGAGTGGATATCACTTGGTGGCAGTGGTAACTATGAAAGAGATGGATTGGCAGAAGATGTAGTTACCCTAGAGCAAGAAGGAGATGATGAACTAGTTAGTTCACTCATCATCGAACCTCCAGCCTCTGCCTGGGTTTCTCTATTATTCTTCCTCTTTGATCTCTGCATCACCCTTTGTCGCATTTCTGGAGAGTCAGGGGGTACAGCAACAACGGTGCCTGATTTCTGTGGTGGGTGTTGGCTTTATGTTTTACATAAATGTCTTAGTGTCTGTGTTTCATGTGTGTTATCAGGGGAGTTGTCCCAAGCTGCATTTCCTTCTTTCACCTTTTAACTGACTTGTCACAAATTGTGCACAATCCATTGTTGATGACTGCATTGTGCCTGCCTTAAGAGAAAAATAGTCCTACACCCATGACTTCAAGGGGGAAGGTGAAAGGTAGAGAAGAATGGCTTCTTTCTTCTTCTATTCCACATTTACCTTCACTGGCTGGGTCAGAGGATGATGTTGCTGCTGTTGCTACTACCACCTCAGACTCTGCACTGCAACTAAAATCAGGAGTATTGCTGGAACTGGCAAGTGGAACCTGTCCTAGTCCCGCATCACTTGTTCACCCCAGTCCCACTGTGTCCACTGTGGTCTGTGGCACACTAGCTTGCTCCTCAGCATCCTGCTACCCTTGCAACTCAGCAGCAGCAGGAATTAGAGCAGTTGCAAATTCCGTAAATTCCAAAAGCTCACTGCTGCTGCTGCTGGTGGTGATGCCCATCCCCATCCCTGTCTCCCATTCTTTCTCAGTTTGGTCTAAAAAGGTCATCAATGTCTCTTCCACCCCAGTTTCTCCACCATTATCATCACCACAACCAGTCCCTCCGTGCTGTTGTTCTATTACAGACATCTCACTGCTGGTTGGAAGAGGTGGCGAGAAATGTGACACAGGGTGCTCTAATATCACATGTGCCATTTCTTGGTGACCTGAAGAAGACAGACTGGTAGCACTAGCAGCAGCACAGGCAGTTGATCTGTGCTCCTGGTGGTATTGGTATTATTACAGTGGTAACAATTATGCCTTCTTCAGGATCATGTTCCACATGGACAATGCCATGGGGGGAATGGGACTCCAAGGGTCAGGGGGAATGATGTGGGCTCCCTTGACCTCTAGTCTGGATGCTCTGCATTGCTTCCCCTAAAGCTAGTCCCACCAGTTACTACACCATCACCGCTGCTACAACTAACACTCTGTTCAAGCCACTGGACCTTCTTAGTAGTCGTACTAGTGGTGGGACAGATTGGGGATGGCAAATGTGAGTTAGGGTCCCCTTCTGTCACACTTGGCATCATCTTCTCCTTTCCCCCTCCTGAGAATTACAAGACACACTGGCAACAGGTTCAGCACTGGCAGCAGACACAACACTGGTGGCAGCAGGGGCAGTACTGGAAGCAGGCACAGCACTGGTGGAAGCATGAGCAGCACTGGCAACAGGTTCAGCACAGACAGCAGGCACAGTTCTGGTGGCAGCAGTGGCACACTGGCAGCAGGCAAATCACTGGTGGCAGCAGTGGCAGCACTGACAGCAGGCAAAGCACTGGTAGCAGCAGTGGCAGCACTGACAGTATGCACAGCACTGGTGACAGTAGGGGCAGCACTGGCACAGGTTCAGCACTGGCAGCAGGCACAGCACTGATGGCAGCAGGGGCAGTGCTGGCATCAGGGGCAGCACTGGAAGCAAGTACACCACTGGTGACAGCAGGCACATCACTGGCAGCAGGCACAGCAAGTCTGACAGAAGGCACAGGCATCTGACCTGTACTGCTCTCATTAATACTCTCTTCTTCTTGCCTTGAGATTAATTTCCCCAAGATCCCTATGGGTGATTTAGGTTACCTGGCTAGAATTGGGTCTGTAGTGATCACGTCCTCCTCCTCAGACTCAGTGGATGCATAAGGGTCCTTCCAGTGCCTCCTTTTATTATTTTTAAATTTGTTCATAGTGATAGCAGTCACTAGACTTGTGCGATTCGGTTTGGCCAATTTCGGAATTCAGACAAATAAGGCGTATTCATCATCATTTGAACCTTTCTAAAGCCAAGGTCCACCCACAAAAAAATTTCGGAATCCAAAACAGACTTAGTCCGAAATTTTGGTGTAAATTTTGGATATTCGGGTGGAGCTTTCCCGCCTGAAACTATTACAGTGTTGCTACATGCTACTAAAAATAGAGGCGCTTTCCTGCCTGAAACTATTACAATGTTACTACACACTGCTAAAAATAGATCTGGTAAAACAGGTGCTTTACAGTTCATGCAAAGTGCAGATATTACCCACTTAAGGATACAAGCAATTTTGGCATTTTTGCTATGTGTGTGTTCAACCATAATTTCTATCTTTCTCATTTATTGCACAAACACATATTATATAACCAATAGCAACAGCAACAGCAACACAGGTTATTAATATGCACAACCTTAGATATGATAAGTGCCTCTGATGTTGCTGGAAGTGCTGCACCTTTGACACCTAGTAATAGTAGCAGTAGAATTGCATCAGCATCTAGCCCCAGTAATAGTGGCAGCCCCTCTGGAACCCATCAATCTATGAACTCCACCATATGGAGATACTTCACTCAGGATCCAAAATCTAAGCAGGTTGCTATCTATTGTCTGCAAAAAAGCACATGAGCAGGGGGAAAATAGGCTCACACCTATGCACCTCCTCTATGAGATTCCACTTGAAACTTAACCACAGGTCTGACTGGGAGATACATTATCAGCAGGTCAGAGGTGCCACAACTAGCAGCAGCAGAGCACTCGAAAATGTTCCCAGGGCTCTGGGGCAGCTAAGAGAAACAGTGATGTTATTGATGTGTCAGAGAGTGTTCCACTGAAAGCAGTTAGTTAAGTCCAAATAACAAATATGGCTCCTGCTGTGGCAGTGGACATCCTGCCACATTAATTTGTAGAAAACTGAGGCTTCAAGGGATAGTAATACTTCGTTTTAACTTTATTTTATTTTGTAGGCATTAAAAAAACATGAAGAATGATATAAGTCTTATCTCTCAAACCTTTATGGTTTAAGAGATATTCACAAGCAAAGTGTCCCCCTCCCGCCCCTTTTACTGATGTAACACTTCTCAGCCAGGGCAGAAGGGAGCTGCCCAGGTAGACTGCAGAGAGGGACAATCTTCAATTAAGATAAGAGAAAAAGCTGAAAAGCTTGTCAAGGGGGGACAGGGATTTCATTGTTTTCATAGGAATAAGAGTGTCCCCTTCTGTTATCTGTCCAGTCTATGGACTGGATTCCACATCTGAGAAGAGATTGTTTACAGTAGGTAAAAGGGGCGGGAGGGAGAAACTTTGCTTGTGAATATCTCATAAACCATAAAGGTTTGAGAGATAAGACTTATATCATTCTTCATGTTTTTTTAATGCCTACAAAATAAAATAAAGTTAAAACGAAGTATTACTATCCCTTTCAAAGAACTAATGTCATGTGTAGCTCCACACTGGTATAGCCCAAGTCATAGTTATTTTTCCAGGACAGCTGTATTATACAATCAGATCAATAGTGTGGTGGGCAAAGGGGTGGAAAGTGCGTACAGCAAGAAAATCCATCTGACCAAAGATATGTGTACAAGTGGACAGAGCACAGACTATATTACTGTGACTGCTCACTGGGCTTCCCTCCCACTGCCAACAGTGGGCAACACTAGCTTACAGTATCAAGTGACAGCCAGTAATCGTGCCTCTGGCTCTGGCAATGTGATCAAAAGGCAGCAGCAGGATAGCCAATACCACTGGCATGCCACCTTATGCATACAGGGTTTTGAGAGACAGTATTCTAAAGCCATAGGTGTTTTAAGTAAACTAGAGCAGGTGATAGAGGAATGACTTGTACCCCCACTCATTAAAAACTGGCTTTAAGTCTGATGATAATGGCTACAACATAATCACTGCCTTGAGAATAGGTTATATGGTGCATGTGCCCTGCTTTGTCCATTTGCTAAATTTAGTTGTGACCATATTCCTGGCAGAATCTGAAACCCTCAGAGAGATGCTTACTATCACCTGCAACATTTGTGTGCATTTTAGTCACTTTTACAGTGCACGTAATGCTCTATATTCCATACAAGAGTGTAAAAACCTGCCCCATCATCAGCTGAAAATAGAGGTCCCAATAAGGGGAAATTCCACATTGTACATGCTAGAGCATTTGTACAAGCAGAAAGAAGCCATTATTGAGCACACCATGCAAAACTGGAAGGCTTCGGAGGGGGCCTCTTTGTCACCTGGCCAATGGCAACTAATGTGTGATGTATGTAAGCTGCTGAAACCCTTTGAGGAGGCAACCATGCTAGTGAGTCACACAGGGGCAGGAATTATTGAAATTCTAACACTGATATATTTATTGCAGAAAAAAATGAGCAGGACTAAGGAATCTTACCATAATGATAACACAGACAAGCACCAGCTGGTAAAGGACATGTTAGAATGCTTTGAACACGATCCTAGCATAGTGTCCATTAAAAGCAATGAGGAATACATTGTTGCCACTTTGATAGACCCCAGCTTTACACAAACAAAATTCAGAATTTCTGCCAAAAGTTTCATCAACAGTTTGTGACAACAAGGAGTCATGATGACCAGCAGCATCTGTCTGAGGAATAAGATATGTCATGGAATATAAAGAAATGCTTAACGATTGAGTGGAGGGTTGAATTGTGGATAATGAGAGGGAGAAAGTTAGGACACAAAAAAGTATATAGACAGTATACTGAAAAAGTAGGCAGCAAAGCAGCAGCAGGAGCACCTACATCTCATTCTGAACACAGAACAAATCATGGGTATCAGCATGGGTGGCAAAAATTCAACATTTGTGGTTGAGGACAGTGGCAAATGTGGCAGCACATCTCTTTGAGACTTGCTCCCTGAGCATGGTTTGTTATCTGACACACAGAAAAAATACAGCACCATTGAGTATATCCTTCCTTGTCCCTTCAATTCTTGTGTGTTTCTTGGGCTACAGCTGTGTATAAATGATACATACACTATGTTAAAAGGATAGTAATGTTTCATAATAAAAGCAGCTCTAATCAATCATCATAGTATTTGGACTTTGGAGAGTGTTATTTCAATTCTGTCAGAGTTGTAGTTCAAGAGAAATTCAATGACAACGTATCCCCCTCCTGCCCCTTTTACTGATGTAACACTGCTCAGCCAGAGCAGAAGGGAGGTGCCAAGGTAGATTGCAGAGAGGGTAGGGTCAATCTTCAATTAAGATAAGGGAAAAACCTAAACAACTTGTCAAGGGGGGCAGGGCTTTCATTGTTCTCATAGGAAGAATATTGTCCCCTTCTGTTATCTTTCTGGTCTATGGACTGCATTCCACATCTGAGAAGAGATGGCTTACACTAGGTAAAAGAGGCAGGAGGGGGAAACTTTGCTTGTGAATATCTCTCAAACCATAAAGGTTTGAGAGATAAGACTTATAATGTTCTTCATGTTTTTTCAATGCCTACAAAATAAAATGAAGATAAAACGAAGTATTACTATCCCTTTAAGTTGAACCACTTATCTATATTTGTCTTGCTTGTTTGTCACATCAGATGCATTGTCTGTTGGTATCCGTCATTGTCATATCACTTATTCTGAAGATGGCTGGCTGCTTGTTGTCTCAATCTGATGCTTTGTTAGAGGGTTAACTCTCACTTCTTCTCACCACACACAGAAAGAAATGGCAGTGTCTTCCCAACTGTCCTCTAATGTCTTTACAAACAAACAACTCACTTTATAGGTTTCTATTTGTCAAAAGTCACTAGAAATCACAGAAATCTCCTTTCTCTCTTCACTCCTAAGCACAGACTGGCAGTCTGTGGATGATGACTCCCTTTTATACTAGCACTGTCAGATTAGTCACAGCATTGGGGGTGAATTTATTTCTACCATTGACTATAATAAAAAGCTGAAAAAGCTGAAAATCTTCACTTTTCGTGAAACATTTTTCATAGAGTTTTAAGTGCCAAATTTCCCTTGTTTTGGTTTTCAGGTGAAATGATTTAAAGGGATAGTAATGTTTCATAATAAAAGCAGCTCTCATTAATCATCATAGTATTTAGATATTGGAGAGTGTTATTTCAATTCTGTCAGAGTTGTAGTTCAAGAGTAATTCAATGACAAAGTATCCCCCTCCTGTTCCTTTTACTGATGTCACACTGCTCAGCCAGAGCAGAAGGGAGATGCCCAGGTAGATTTGCAGAGAGGGACAATCTTCAATTAAGACAAGGGAAAACCTGAAAAACTTGTCAAGGGGGGCAGGGCTTTCATTGTTCTCATAGGAAGAAGATTGTCCCCTTCTGTTATCTGTCTGGTCTATGTACTGCATTCCACATCTGTGAAGAGATTGCTTACACTAGGTAAAAGGGGCGGGAGGGGAAACTTTGCTTGTGAATATCTCTCAAACCATAAAGGTTTGAGAGATAAGATTTATATCGTTCTACAAGTTTTTTTAATGCCTACAAAATAAATTAAAGATAAAATGAAGTATTACTATCCCTTTAAAGAGGTCTGCTTATGATGGACTGTATGGAATAGTATATGCTTCATGCATCTGCTCTCAGTTTTCATTACTCTTTTGGTTGATTTTTGTCCACGTTAGAGGGAACATTGGACCAGACAAGCAGGAAGTAAACACACGCTAGATCTGAATGACAAGCAAGTCACTTTCATACGTATGGCACAAAAACACATACAAAGTAAATAATTGAAAATTCAACTAGATATATGCTGAAAAGGAATAGATTACTTGATTAGCTTTCTGTTTATTTTTAGCAATGAAATAATGTTACTATGACAATAGATGCAATTTAATTAATGAAAACAACACATGTTCATTAGTCTCTCAGGTTTTCAGAAAAACAATCACATTTGTCATATGTCTAGTTCTTGCAACTTGAGATAAAAACAATTTTTCTTCCTGTGTTAGAAAAGACACTCTCACCGTCAAAACATGCTGTATATTAAAAGGGATAGTAATACTTAAAATGTAAAAAATTTGTTGTAGGGTTTATCCCCCTGAGTAAAAATTTCAACTTTGAAAGTTAATAACTTTCGAATGAAACACCTTTCAGAGTTGAAATTTTTAGGTGCAATATCACAGTGGCCTGAAATTGTACAGTGGCCCTGTTGCTACACCATCCTATGGAGATTTATGGTCCCGGGACCAGAGCTGTCCTTAGGATCGTGTAGCAACAGCGCCACTGTACAACTTCAGGCCACTGTGATATTGCACCTAAAAAATTCAACTTTGAAAATTAATAACTTTTGAATGAAACACTTTTCAGCAGTGGGAGTACTCTTGTTTTACTCAGGGGGATAAACCCTACAACATATTTTTTTTTTTTACATTTAAAGTATTACTATCCCTTTAAAGCGAAACTTTCACCTTAATTCAAGTTTTCATATTTGAAAACTGCATTAAAAACTGCCTATGTGCCATATTAGCCAAAAGTCCAGCAGATGAATAGTTTAGGTAATATTCATACTTAAATTTCTGGACAAAGTAAAACTAAACACTTCCTGGTACTGCATATGAAACATCATTGAAACCTTCTTTAGCACATAACACGTCAATGAAAAGGCTTAATTAGCATATGAAACATCATTGATTAGCTTAATTAGCATATGAATGTGTCACTGATGCCTCACTGGTGCCATAATTAGCATGCATTAGCATATGAAAGCAGTGTGATTATCTCCTGAACTGTACATTTGCTGGTCTTACGGCTAACATGACATATATGCAGTTTTCAAATTTGCAAACTTGAATTAAGGTGAAGGTTTCACTTTAAAGATGATATGGTACAATTTCAAACTATCCCTATCTGACATGGACCACTTAAACAGAGGGGCCAGATTATTCAGCACACCCTTCTTGTCTAAGTGAATGAACATTTATGTGTGTACATGTGCTCTAGCGAGCTTGTAGTCTGGTTTAGCTCTGCCTTTACAAATTAACTCCTTAAGGACTACGTGACGTACTATGACCATAACGGTCCTTAAATACTTAAGGACCGTTGATGGTTATAGTACGTCACATACTTTTTAGGCCCCGGTGGAGCACTGTAAGTAAAAACGGGGCCTAAAATTGACCATTCCAAGACTAGAGTGATCTCTTTTAGGCCCCAAAGCGGTGTACCGATACACGCAACAGGTCAGGTGTACCAGCACGTCGGCATAGATCAAAGCAGCCCTTATGGGACAGAAACGTCCCAGGACCACTGGTTGGCAGGACCTGTATGATATGCTTAAGATTATTTCTTCTCTGCATATATTTTTTGGGTGCTAAAAGAGATTGCATCCTAGGCATGAGGACACAATCCCAGTGAGCTTTTGCGTACACTTGCAAGCTCATGAACCTGTTTACAGTACTGCAGTGTTATACAGCTTGCAGTAAAATAATGAAAAATACAGCACCACTGAGTATATCCTTCTTTGCCCCTTCAGTTGCTGTGAGTTTATTGGGCTACAACTGTGTATAAATGATACATACAATATGTTAAGTTGAACCACTTGTCTATATTTGTCTTGCTTATTTGTCACATCAGATGTATTGTCTGTTGGTATCTGTCATTGACATATCAATTATTCTCAAGATGGCTTGTTGCTTGTTGTCACTCACTCTGATGCTTTGTTAGGGGGTTAACTTACTTCTTCTCATCTATACCTTGAAAAAAATTGCAATGTCTTCCCAACTCTCCTCTAATGCCTTCACAATCAAACAACTCACTTTATAGGTTTTTATTTGTCAAAAGTCACTAGAAATCACAATATTCTCCTTTGTCTCTCACTTCTAAACACAGACTGACAGTCTGTGGATGCTGACTCCCTTTTATACTAGCACTGTTAGATTATTCACAGCATTGGAGATGAGTTTATTTCTATCATTGGCTATAATAAATATGTAGGTGAAAAAGCTGAAAAGCTAAGTCTGACAGGGTTTTCGATGTAGCTGGTTACATTGTCAATGACTGCAGGATGCAGCTATCAAGCAACAATGTTGGGAGACTAACATTCTGAAAAATGAACCAGCATCTCATACCACCTGAATATCAGGTAGCAGAAACAGACACATGATAGAGAAAGCCAGGACAAACATTAACAGCAGCACGGATGAGGAGGAGGAAATGGGATGTGAAGAAGGGTTGCTACCATCTACCACACTTGGGACCACTGATATGACCAATAAGTAATATGTATCAGTAATATGAGTAGAAGGATAGCTTACATTTGACTGCTGTAGGAATATATATAAAATATATATATACACAAATCAATCACACCAAGCAAGTCCCCCAACACCACTACCATACACGTCTGCCACATTGTAGGTTGCACACATTATGTATATATGTATGGGGAGAGAGAGAGAGAGAGAGAGAGAGAGAGAGAGAGAGAGAGAGAGAAAAGATATATATTCAGGTGGAAGGGGTTTTCATTCACTTTTTTCCCCACCATAACCTTTTCAGCTTGTGCTCCACATGTACAGTAAGCCTCAATAGCAAGCCAGTAAAACCAACATCATGCTGATGAGTTGCATTAACAACGAAATGGCCATACATGAGTGGTTTACTGGCTTTGCATCTCTTCCTGAGTTGTGTCTTAAAGCTGTTGCTCAGCATACACATACTCTAAGGAATCCATGTATAAAGTGGAATCTGAGGCAAAAAGGTGATTCCTTGTTAAACTTATTTGCATATGCCTACCCAGAATCCCTTGCAGTAGTAACAACACTGCCAATGTGAGATTTCTGTGGGAAAAGAAAGTATTATGGCTTGACTGGTGTGTCAAATGTTTGTTTAACATTGTATATACCACTATATATATATATATATATATATATATATATATATATTTATTTTATCTTTCATGTGACAACACTGAAGAAATGACACTCTGCTACAATGTAAACACACAGCCATTAATGTCTAAACCTTGGCAACAAAAGTGAGTACAGACTTTAGAAAGGCTGATTTTTCTAAAATGGAAACATTTTATGTCAGTCTTTAACAACTTAGAGATCTTTAGATGGAGTCCAGGAGAAATGGGATTATCTGAAATGTGTTTTACTAAACGCAACAGAACATTGCATTAAACATGTCAGCAAGGGTAAAAGAAAAAGAAAACCACTGTGGTACTCAGCAAAAGTGGCAAATATAGTAAAAGAAAAAAAAGAAGCATTTAAGAAATATAAGCAGACGCAGAAGGAAGAAGATAGGTATCGGTACAAAACTAGGCTGAAGGAGGCCAAATATATTATTAGATGTGCCAAAGCACACACATAGGAAAAAATTGCCCAGTCAATAAAAAAGGGGGATAAAACATTTTTTAGATATATAAGTGAAAGGAGGAAAACAAAACAAGGAATAGTTAGACTAAAAACAAAAGATGAAAACTATGTAAATGAGAATAAAGGGCTAGCTGACTCTCTCAATGACTATTTCAGTTCAGTTTTTACAGAGGAAGATGAAGGGAAGGGACCTCTGTTAAAAAAAAGAAATGGCAAGACATGGGAAACATGCATGTTTACAGAAGAAGAAGTTCTAATTCAACTTTCTAAGGTAAAAACAGATAAATCAATGGGTCCAGATGGGATACACCCAAAGTTATTAAAAGAACATAAGTGAGTTCTGGCAAAACCTTTAACAGAATTATTCAATCAGTCACTAGCAACAGGAACAGTTCCAGAAGATTGGAAGGTAGCAAATGTAGTACCGCTACACAAAAAAGGTAGCAGGGAAGAGTCTGGTAACTACAGACCACTAAGTCTTACATCAGTAGTGGAAAAATTAATGGAGAGTATGTTAAAGGAAATAATTGTTGAATATCTGAATATGAATAGCTTGCAAGGTACCAAAAAGCATGGGTTTACAGCAGGGAGATCTTGTCAAACTAACCTCATAGTTTTTTTTGACTGGGTAACTAAAATAATAGATCAACGGGGAGAGTAGATATAGCTTATCTCGATTTCAGTAAAGCATTTGACACTGTCCCTCATAGAAGACTCATAAATAAATTGCAGTGTTTGGGTCTAGATGTAAAAATAGTGAAATGGATAAGGCAATGGCTGAGTGAAAGGAGACAGAAGGTGGTAGTCAATGGAGAATATTCGGAAGAAAGGATTGTTACTAATGGAGTACCTCAGGGATCTGTTCTGGGGCCCATTCTTTTTAATATTTTTATTAGTGATATTGCAAAAGGTCTTCAAAGAAAGGTATGCCTTTTTGCAGATGATACAAAGATCTGCAATAGGGTAGACATTCCAGGGGGAAAAAGCCAAATGGCGAATGATTTAAGTAAATTAGAAGAATGGTCAAGAGTGTGGCAGATGCACTTTAATGTTGATAAATGTAAAATAATGCACTTGGGACATAAAAATCCAAAAGAAAAATATACTATTAGGGGTACTGTGCTGTCAGAGACAATAGAGGAAAGGGATTTGGGAGTAATTATTTCTAATGATTTAAAGGTATGCAGGCAATGTAATAAAACAGTGGGGAATGCAAGCAGGGCACTGGGGTGTATAGGTAGGGGCATTAGTAGCAGAAAAAGGGAAGTAGTCATGCCACTCTACAGATCTCTAGTTAGACCTCACCTAGAATATTGTGTACAGTACTGGAGACCCCATATCCAGAAGGATATTGATACTCTAGAGAAAATTCAAAGAAGGGCTACTAAAATGGTGACTGGTCTACAGGAAAAGAAATATCAGGATAGACTAAATGATCTGAGTATGTATAGCTTGGAGGAGAGAAGAGAGAGAGGGGATATGATAGAAACATTCAAATACATGAAGGGATTCAACAAAGTACAGGATGGAAGCATATTTCAAAAGAGTAAAAATGTTAGGACAAGAGACCATAGTCTAAAACTAGAGGGACACAGGTTTAGATGTAATGTAAGAAAGTTTTACCTCACTGAGAGGGTAGTAGACAAGTGGAATAGCCTACCAGTAGAAGTGGTAGATGTCAATACAGTGACAGATTTAAGCATGCATGGGATAGGCATAAGTCGGTCCTTAACATAAGAAAAGACCAAGGACCAAAAGAGGTTTGAGGTTGTGTGTTTTTTATTTATTTTTTTTTTACAGTAGGAAATTGGGCAGACTAGATGGGCTGAATGGTTCTTATCTGCCATCAAATTCTATGTTTCTATGTTTCTATATCCAAATTAGGCCTAATTAGCCATTTTCCCTCCCCGGTATCATGTGACTCGTTAGTGTAACAAGGTCTCAGGTGTGAATGGGGAGCAGTTGTGTTAAATTTGGTGTTATCTCTCTCACACTCTCTCATACTGGTCACTGGAAGTTCAACATGGCACCTCATGGCAAAGTACTCTGAGGATCTGAAAAAAAAAATTGTTTCTCTACATAAAGATGACCTAGGCTATAAGAAGATTGCCAAGACCCTGAAACTGAGCTGCAGCACGGTGGGCAAGACCATACAGCGGTTTCACAGGACAGGTTCCACTCAGAACAGGCCTTGCCATGGTCAACCAAAGAAGTTGAATGCACGTGCTCAGCGTCATATCCAGAGATTGTCTTTGGGAATAGATGTATGAGTGCTGCCAGCATTGCTGCAGAGGTTGAAGGGGTGGGGGGTCAGGCTGTTAGTGCTCAGACCAAACACCGCACACTGCATCAAGTTGGTCTGCATGGCTGTCGTCCCAGAAGGAAGCCTCTTCTAAAGATGATGCACAAGAAAGCCCTCAAACAGTTTGCTGAAGACAAGCAGATTAAGGACCTGGATTACTGGAACCATGTCTTGTGGTCTGAGGAGACCAAGATAAAATTATTTGGTTCAGATGGTGTTAAATGTGTGTGTCAACAATCAGGTGAGGAGTACAAAGACAAGTGTGTCTTGCCTACAATCAAGCATGGTGGTGGGAGTGTCATGGTCTGGGCCTGCATGAGTGCTGCCGGCACTGGGGAGCTACAGTTCATTGAGGGAACCATGAATGCCAACATGTACAGTGACATACTGAAGCAGAGTAGGATTCCCTCCCTTCCAAGGAGTATTCCAACATGATAATGTGAGCACCTTTGGAGGCATTGCTTTTGTCTTGATGAGATTACCGGTGAGGAGGTGGTGGTCAGAGAGGGGAAAGGGGATATTAGAGAAGTTGGAGACCAGAGGATAGTGAAGATTAAGTCATGGGAGTAACAGTCACTGTGCGTGGGAGAGTTAGTCCATTGTGATAGCCCAAAGGAGGTTGTTAAGGAGAGGAGTTTGAGGGCAGAGGGGGTGTTATGATTATCTATAGGTATGTTGAAGTCACCCAGGATGAGAATAGGGACATCAGAGGACATGAAGTGAGGGAGCCAGGAGGTGAAGTGATCAAGGATTGTGTAGCAGGACCAGGTGGCCTGTATATAACCGCAACACGCAAGGGGAAGGGAGAGAAGAGGCAAAGTGTGTGAGCTTCAAATGTAGGGAAGGAGAGCGAGAGAGAGGAAACAGTGGGGATTACTTGAAATGTATGGTGAGGGAACAGCAGGATGCCTACTCTACCCCCCTGTCTTTTGCCAGGCCTGGGCGTATGTGTGAATTGAAGGCCTCCATGTGAAAGTGCAGCAGTGGAGGCAGTGTCTGATGATGTGAGCCAAGTTTATGATGGCCAGGAGGTTAAAGGAGTGAGAAATGAACAGATCGTGAACAGCTGTTAGTTTGATACACACAAAGCGGGAGTTCCAGAGACCAAAACAAAAGGGGGGGGGGGTAGGTGAAGTGGTATGGGTATTAGATTGTGGATGTTACGTGTGTGAGTGGGTGAGTGCAGTACAAGAGAGAATGGAAGGGGGGCCTGAGTTAGGTGAGATGTCACCAGCAGCAAGCAGGAGGAGAAGGGACAGGTACATAAGGTGGGAGTGAGATTTGAAGCACCAGGGCTTTTTTGCAGGGGTAGAAAAAGATGGTGGTGATAGGGAGTGGAGGAATGAGAAAAGCTCATGGGAGCAGAGAAGCGGTGAGGGAAGAAGTGAGGGTGCAATAAAAATAGAGTGACACTTAATGTGGAAACTGGAGGAGGAGAGTCTTATGCAGGTGAGAAAGGTGATGAGAAGGCAAGGAGCTAATTTGGCCAGAGTGGGGTTAATGCATGGGGCAGTAAAATTTGTGCAACAGTCAGTATTCAAGGACAGTACTGGTGACTTGGCAAACAAGGGTCAGTCCAGGTGCAGAGGGTGTAGGAGCCAGGGAGCATGAGGAGAGTCAGTTGCAGGACTGTAAAGTATTTGGTGAGGGCAGGAGCCAAAGCAGGGTTAACCCCTTCAGTGCCAGAGGCTTGGGCCATTTTCTGAACCCTGCAGGCCAGACACTTTTTCAACATTTTTGCTATCCTTCCGTTTAGGCTTGATTTCCTCTGGGGATTTTTAGTTACATATGGAAAACTATACATTGTTTTTTTCAGAACGAATTGAGCTTTCTCGTGGTACCTTACATGAAGAAAATTTTACATTGTGCAAAAAGCTATGATGTCATAATGACAAAAAAAGTGAAAATTTACTCATTTTGCTAAAATCACATACTATGTATCAAAAACATTTACCTTGATTGAAAAAGTTTCAATTATTTGAAAAAGCCTCGAGTCCCCCGAGTAAAAAAATACCAAATTTGTATAGTTTTACCTACGTCCATGGCTAGCGTAGAGCCCTAATCACCAGCAGCGCAAAATTACATTTTCAACTTTATAAACTAATATGCGCATTCTACGGTTTTTGTGGTAAATCTACCCTAAAACAGTGGAATAATTATATAAAACTATACATTTCTGGAAAGTAGACAACCTGCTGCATCTAATGAGGGGTGATTTGCCTTGTTACCCCAAGCCTGGTGTGCACAAATGCCTCCAGAAAATGGCGCTAATGAAAAAAAAAGGCATTTTCTTACATTTCTGCCCCTTCAAATGTACTAAAATGTGTGAAAGCCATGGCATTTCCAACTGTATTCATTAGCTAGTGCTCTTAGGAGAAAAATGACACCCCATTGGTATGAGTTCACCTACCTCAGGGGGCGCTACAAGTACAAAACTACACCTATTGCAACCTCTAATTTTTCTAACATTTTCTCAAACATTACCTGTCTGTACAAAAATGGTTATAACAATTACAGAAGTGAAGAAAGGGTACACAAACCATACCATTTTGAAAAGAAGACACCCTGCCGCATCTAATGATGGGTGACTTGTCTTGTTACCCCAAGCCTGGAGTGCACAAATGCCTCCAGAAGGTGGCGATAATGGAAAAAAAGGCATTTTCTCACATTTCTGCCCCTTCAAATGTACAGAAATGTGTGCAAACCATGGTATTTCCAACTGTATTCATTAGCTAGTGCTCTTAGGAGAAAAATGACACCCCATTGGTATGAGTTTAACTACCTCAGGGGGCGCTAGAAGTGCAAAACGACACCTACTACAACTTCAAATTTTTCTAACATTTTCTTAAACATTACTTGTCTGTACACAAATGGTTATAACAACTACAGAAGTGAAGAAAGGGTACACAAACCATACCATTTTGAAAAGAAGACACCCTGCTGCATCTAATGATGGGTGACTTGCCTTGTTACCCCAAGCCTGGAGTGCACAAATGCCTCCAGAAGGTGGCGCTAATGGAAATAAAAGGCATTTTCTTACATTTCTGCCCCTTCAAATATACTGAAATTTGTGAAAACCATGGCATTTCCAACTGTATTCATTAGCTAGTGCTCTTAGAAGAAAAATGACACCCCACTGGAATGAGTCAACCTACCTTAGGGGTGCCAGAAGCACATAACTACACCTACCTGTTTGCTTCTTCGAAAATGGCTGCTTGTACTAAAATGTCCATAACTGTTAGAGACATGAAGGAAAGGTATAAAAGGTATACCATTTTGGAAAGTAGACATTCTCCCGCATCAAATGAGGGGTCACTTGCCTTTCTACCCCCTGGGCTGAAGTGCACAAATATTTACAAAAGGTGGCGCTATGGGAATAAATACATGTTATTTTACATTTCCACCACTTCAAAGATACTAAAATCTTTGAAAACCATAACATTTCCTGCTGTATTCAGTACTTGCTACTAACATGAGAAAAATGGTAGCCCATTTGTGTGGGTTAACATACAATATGTGGGTGCTAGGAACACGTACGTAAACCTGACACTTTTGTTTTTTAAATTATCTGCTTGCACTAAAATGGTTATAACCATAATAGATATGCAGGAAAGGTAGAGAAACAATGTCATTTTGAAAAGAAAACAACCTGCCGCATCTAATGAGAGGCCACTTGCCTTCTTACCCAAAGGCTGGTACGCACAAATGCTTCCAGGAGGTGGCGCTAATGAAAAAAAAGGCATTTGCTTACATTTCTGCCCCTTCAAATGTATGGAGCTCTGTAAAAAGCATGGAATTTTCAACTGCATTCATTAGCTAGTGCTCTTAGGAGTCAAACGACACCCCATTGGTATGAGTTGAACTACATTAGGGGGTGCTAGAAGTAGAAAACTACACCTACTACAAACTCTGATGTTTCTAACATTTTCTCAAACCTGACTTGCCTATACAAAAATGGCTATAACACCTTCAGAATTGAAGAAAAGGTAGATAAACCATACTATTTTGGAAAGAAGACAACCTGCCGCATCTAATGAGGGGTCACTTGCCTTTTTACCCCTAAGTTAGTTGGCACAACTATTTCCAGAATGTGGTGCTACAGGAAAAAAAAAAAAACATTTGTTTTACACATCAGTCACTTCAAAGAGACTAAAATGGTTCAATGGAGTGGGATTTCCTAGGAGGACTTCTTGCCAGCCTAAGAAAAATGGTACCCCACTGCTGTGGGTTGACATACCAATTTACACTACAGGAACGTAGCTACCAGTGAAACAGATGGGAAAGCAAACAGTGTATGTGTGATTTTATGGCTAACATATGAAAGAAGCTAGGGCGTCAGCCGGTGTACGTGCGGACCTGTGACTACAAGTGTAACAAAGTGTGTGGGAGGGTGAGGGATTAGGCAGTGAGTGTGGGTATGAGCAGAGGAGCAAGGATGGTGGTGAACCCCAGCTCCCAGTGGCACACACAGGGTTAATTTTTGTTTTAATTTTTTTTTTTTATTATATACCTCATTGAGGGGCATCAGGACCCCCTGATCCCGCCCCAATGAGGTCTTAGTAAAAAAAATATATATATATGTCCACAAACGGAGTGACCCTGTGAGTGCCACAGGGGTCTCCAGCGCATTGCAAAGCAATGCATTGGATCCTTGTGGCACTCAAAGGGTTATTTTTCATTACTTTGTAATCAGAGCTTGTTGGGGGGCCATCAGGACCAATCCTGATGGCCC
Source organism: Rhinophrynus dorsalis (assembly GCA_037306005.1). Classification (NCBI taxonomy): domain Eukaryota; kingdom Metazoa; phylum Chordata; class Amphibia; order Anura; family Rhinophrynidae; genus Rhinophrynus; species Rhinophrynus dorsalis. The sequence goes on along the minus strand of CM074720.1, from coordinate 138,107,481 downwards.
CCCAACAATCTCTGGTAACAAAGTAATGATAAAAGCCCTGTGTGTGTGCCGCAGAAGGGGGGCTGCATTGGCCCTCCTGTGGCACACACAGGGTAATTTTTTTTTTTATTTACTTTTTTTTTTATTATAGACCTCATTGGGGGGTATCAGGACCCCTCTGATCCCCCCCCAATGAGGTCTTACAAAAAAAAAAAGGAATAAAAATACATGTCCCTGTGAGTGCCACAGGGGTCTCCAGCGTATTGCAAAGCAATGCATTGGACCCTTGTGGCACTTATAGGGTTATTTTTTTTTATTATAACTTTGTTATCAGAGCTTGTTGGGGGGCCATCAGGACCAATCCTGATGGCCCCCCAACAATCTCTGGTAACAAAGGAATGATAAAAGCCCTGTGTGTGCCGCAGAAGGGGGGGGCTGCATTGGCCCCCCCCAGTGGCAGACACAGGGTTAATTTTTTTTAATTTACTTTTTTGTATTATAGACCTCATTGGGGGTATCAGGACCCCTCTGATTCCCCCCAATGAGGTCTTACAAAAAAAAAAAGAGTAAAAATAAATGTCCCTGTGAGTGCCACAGGGGTCTCCAGTGTTAATTTTTTTTTTTTTTTAATTGTTTTATCATAGACCTCATTGAGGGGCATCAGGACCCCCCCCCCGATCCCCCCAATGAGGTCTTGGAAAAAAAAAATCCCCCAAAAATAAGTGACCCTGTGAGTGCCACAGGGGGTCTCCAGCACATTGCAAAGCAATGTGTTGGGGATCCCTGCAGCACTCACAGGGTTACTAGTGCATTTTTTTTAATTTTTTTTTTTAATTTATTTATTCAGACCTCGTGGGGGACATCAGGACCCCTCCTGGTGTCCCCCCAGTTCTTGATCTCCCAGCAAAAGCTCTCCTGCCCTTCTCTCCTACCACCGGTAGGAGTGAATGGGACCGGGGAAACTTCCCCAATGTCACCGATGACGTTGGGAGGCTTCCCCCGGTCCCACCCACTCCTACCCGGAAGTTCGGGTAGGAGAGACAGGAGAGGAGAAGCTGTGCTTTTGCTGAGCTTCTCCTCTTGTTTTATTGATCTCCCAGCGCGATCGGCTGGGAGATCAATAACAGGGGGGACATGAGGAGTGATCCTCATGTCCCCCCACAAGTGCCAAGCTTTTTTTTTTTTTGAAATGCAGCCACTGCATGCCGGTTATACCGGCTCATGCAGTGACCGCATTTCACTCTTACGCCGTACGAGCATGGCACAGCAGGTACAGCTGTGTCCACTCGTACGGCGTAAGTGCTTGGCACTCTAGGGGTTAAATGAAGCAATCAGTTGTTGATCAGTAGCGGTAGATGTTGTAATGGTTAATGGTAGTGGGAGACAAAATCAGAGTCAGTTTTTTTCCCCCCATCAGCAGTTGGTAGTGGTTAAACTGAGCAGCTTGTGAATTCAGTCCTGGTAATCCTGGTTTCTTTGCATCAGATGTTCAGCATTTTTGATAGAAGATGCAAAAGTCAGTGTTTGGTGAAAATAGATGTTTCTTTGGTCTGAATACAGCAAGGGTAGCTCTCTTGTTGAATAGTGGTCTGTCCTCATTCCAACCTCTGTCCAACTCACTGTTATGTTGACTTAATGGCACAGTTGCTCAGTGGTTAGCACCGTTGCCTTGCAGTGCTGGGGTCCTGGGTTCAAATCCCACCAAGGACAACATCTGCAATGAGCTTGTATGTTCTCACTGTGTTTGCGTGGGTTTCCTCTATGTACTCCAGTTTCCTCCCACACTCCAAAAAAACATACTGATAGGTGAATTTAGATTGTGAGCCCCAATGGGGACAGGAACCAATATGAGTGTAAAGCACTGCGGAATCTGTGTGCGCTATATAAATAAAGGATTATTATTAACACTGAACACTGCTAAGTAGTAACCTTTAAGTAGTGAGTTCTAGGGCATGTGAGACAACACAGCTGATTCCATTCAACAGATTTGCACATCAGAGAGAGACAGGGCATTAGAGGTGTGAGTTTAGACAGACAGACAGGGGGCAGCAGAAAGAGATAAACAATATTACCTGGATGGAGAGAGACAGACAGGAGGAGGTTACAATCCACTAGAGGCCAGAGATGAGATTCCAGATAGCAAAAAGGCAGCTTGGAATCAATAAATCATATCTATAACTCAGTCCAAATCACTGTTATGTACAAATAAAAATTCCTTAAACCCCACTGATTTAAATGTTGCTTTTAATTATTTCATTGCTAGTGGTCTCCAATGCACTGTTTTTCATTTAAATCATTGAGGATTTTATATCCCTTGTATGGTGGAGCTGGTTTACTCTAGGATTGCAGTGCATTCATTTTCTGCATAAGGTCACAAATTCTTATTTTCTCTTTTTTTCTGATAGTGATTTGTAAAATGATCCGTAAGCTCGGTATTCATACAAAACTGTATGTCTTGTAAGACCCAAAGCCTATTTTGTGAAGTAGGTGTTTCATAATGTTTCATTTGTCATCTTAATTTATCAGATTGTAAGAAAAGCAAACACATGATTGTCTAAAATAAAAAAAAAGTTTGCATACCCATCCCTCGATGTTATTAAAATTGGGTTCCTATCCAGCACTACTCATCTAAGAAAGGAAGGAAAACTGCTTAGAGCATGTTATTACTACAAACTAGTGATGAGCAAGCACCCCAATGCTCGGGTGTTCGGGTGCTCTGACCGAGCGCCCCCGGAGGCTCGAGTGCTCGGCCGAGCACCCGAGCCCCATTGAAGTCAATGGGAGGACTCGAGCATTACACCAGGCACCCCCTGCTCTGATGAGGGGAGGGTGCCTGGTCCATAGGAAAAGGGCAGAAAATGATGGAAACACCACAGAAATGGTTCAGGGACAGCATAGGGAGGATGTCTGGATGCATCTTGGACTCCAACATCGCTGCTGGGAACGATCTTTCGCCCGTAGTACGCCATTTTTACAGACTGACCGTAAAACACACAAAAAGGAAAATAAAAACGACTTTAGGCGAAAAATTGTTACCAAACAGTATTTGCTGTATATTTACTTGTATATCATCTGCAAATTCTGCAAAAAATTTCATCGGTTTTTCTGAAGTGAGGCCATGATTAAGAGGGAAACGTGCGCAGAGGCAAATTCTCCCAAAAATTTCCTAGATTTTTCTGAACTGAGGCCATGATTAAGAGGGAAACGTGCGCAAAGACAAATTCTCCCAAAAATTTCCTCGATTTTTCTGAACTGGGGCCATGATTAAGAGGGAAACGTGCGCTGAGCCGACCATCTAAAACATTATGGGTGAGGGTCTGCTGCGGAGCTGACCATCCTAAACATTATATGCGAAGGCCCGCTAGTGAGCTGACGCTATAAAACATTATATGAGAGGGCCCGCTAGAGAGCTGACCCAATAAAACATTATATGAGAAGGCCCGCTGGTGAGCTGACCTATATAAAAATTGTCAAACAGGGCCCGCTGGTGAGCTGGCCCTATATAAAAATTATATCACAGGGCCCGCTGGTGAGCTGGCCCTATATAAAAATTATAGCACAGGGCATATGGAAGAGGAGGAGGAGGATGAGAAGATTAAGAGTCAACCATATACCCGTTTTTTGGGTGGAAGGGGTGAATGGGAATACAGAGTATTCCCATCATTGTAAATAACATATATAAAGTGAGTTTATGTTCCCCCAGGGCTTTCCTCCAGTGGAGTGGAGAAGTCAGGGGAAATCCAGGCCTTGTTCATTTTTATAAGTGTCAACCTATCAGCATTGTCGGTGGAAAGGTGGATACGCTTATCTGTTATGATGCCACCAGCAGCACTAAATACCCGCTCAGACAGAACGCTGGCGTTCATACCACGTGTCCAGCTTGGACACCCAGTAGTTGTAAGGCACAGAGGGATCATTGAGGACGCTGACACGGTCTGCTACGTACTCCTTCACCATCTTCCAAAACTTTTCCCTCCTTGTGACACTAGGCTGCGCATCAGGGTGAGGGTGCTGGCGGGGTGTCATGAAGGTGTCCCACGCCTTGGAGAGTGTTGCCCTGCCTTTGTCGGAACTGCTGTGTGCTCCCCTTTTCTCCCCTTCTCGGTTGGCCAAGGTAGCACGTACTCTGCCGCCAGCGTTGTCAGATGGAAAATTTTGGAGCAATTTTTCAACAAGAACCTTCTGGTATTGCACCATTTTGCTTGTCCTCTCTACCGGAGGAATGAGAGATGAGAAATTCTCTTTGTAGCGGGGGTCCAGAAGGGTGAACACCCAGTAATCCGTGTTGTCTAAAATGCGTATAACGCGTGGGTCACGGGAAAGGCAGCCTAACATAAAGTCAGCCATGTGTGCCAGAGTACCAACAGGCAAGATTTCGCTGTCCTCACCAGGAGGATGACTCTCAATCTCCTCATCCTCTTCCTCCTCTTCTGCCCACCCACGCTGAAGAGATGGAACTAAAGTTCCATGGCTACCCTCTGTAGCGGAGGCAACCGTGTCTTCCTCCTCCTCCTCCTCCTCCTCCGCCTCCTCCAATTGTCGCTGAGAAGACGAAGTGAGGGTGCTCTGGCTATCACCTTGTGTAAGCTCTTCCTCCCGTATTTCCACCTCTTCCACATGCAAAGCGTCAGTTTTAATTGTGAGCAGCGAGCGTTTCAGTAGACACAGAAGTGGGATGGTTACACTGATAATAGCGTTATCGCCGCTCACCATCTGTGTCGATTCCTCAAAATTGCGTAAAACCTCACAGAGGTCTGACATCCATTCCCACTCCTCACTTCTAAAATAAAAAGAAAAAACTATGCACACTCTCTATTAAATCGGTCTCAGTAAAAAATCAAAGGATGCGCTGGTAATATCAGGGTGCTACAGGGGATGTAATAGAATAAAGACAGAAAGAAGAAAAGATAACCCTGCCTAACTAGCACACCTAAATACTCTAACGCACAGATGAAATAAAGACCCCAAATAGCGGATAATATAAGATGTAATTTCTACCTATAACACCGGGGCATAATCCGGCTTGCCATGAATTAACACAAAATAAAATAAAACATAACTTTTATTGATCCCTACCTAAAAGATGCCGGGGCACTAACCGGCTTGCCATTTAAAAAGGAGAAATTAAAAACCAAAAATCCTACCCACTCGAAGGCTCAAAACTGAGATAGCGTCTGTCTAATAAATTCACTCAGACTCTTCAAAATCTATCTCCCTGAGCTACGTCTCAGCTAATATCGAGTCTCCTTCAGTTAGGGCAGATAAAGTAGTCTGCTATCGTCTATTCATTCACAGTATGGCTACAATTAGCAACATAGCGAATCTACGAGACACCAAACAACTCTCTAATTTGAAACAAAAGAAAGCAGACTACAACGATACACGCCTGACGCGCGTTTCGAAAATGCCTTCATCGGAGGCAGAGTATCAGACGCAACGGCTCTAGAGTCACTCCTATAAATACCTCCACCAATATCTATTTGCATAAGTGGGCGCTGTACCTCTTAACCAATCATTTCAAATTGGAGGAATTCTCATAGTTAATTGGTACACGATCGATGCAATGGTAAAACATGATTTCTGACAATCCTCATTCATATATCCGCTGTATGTTGATATATGCACAAATTCTGATACCATCCCCAGCATCCCAACTATTATATATCAGGGACTACCGAACGTAGAAACGTTAAAGAGCATGCAAACACACTGCTTCTCGATCCCATGTTCAAGGCATCAGAAAGATATTGTAGTTAGTAGATAATATCCTAATAGATTTAATGAGAATAGCAGTCTCACAAAATATGATAGAAAATGCCTAAACAGACCAAAAAGCATCGTCCCCCTTAGATTGGTAATAAAAATAAAAGTGTAACAGCAGTCTCCAAAACTCCATTTTAGTAATTAAAGTTAATAGGATCTTTGAAGAAAAAAGAGGGTTAATAAAATGGCATTGATATACAAGTATTAGGGTATACCTCTAAAGTTACAGTAAATGTACTCCCAAATTCCATTCCTCATTAAGGCCAAATGGAGAAAGAGAGTTAAGTAAGAAAATCCATTTATTCTCACAGCATAATAATGCCCGATCTTGATCTCCTCCTCTTATTCCCAGATAAATTCTTTCAAGACCCCATGCTTTTAAGCCTATAGGATTGGATTGATGTACTTCTAAAAAATGTTTCGCTACAGATGTAATTTTCTTTTCAGGGATTCCAATGTCCTGAGGGGCTTTTAAAATGCTATTAACATGTTCTCGAACCCTAATTTTAAGTTTTCTTAGGGTCTTGCCTACATAAAAATAGCCACAAGGACATTTCAAGCAGTAAACGACTGACATGGTTTGGCAAGTCATATAGTCCTTAATAACATGCATCTTGCCAAAACGGTCAGTAATGCATTTCATTGTAGCCATATTTGGACAGGCCACACAATGTCCACAAGGATGAGATCCTTTAATTGTCACTTGACGTGGTATGTGCAGGTGACTATGCACCAATTTGTCACGTAGGTTTGGGGCTCTTTTAAAACTCATATGAGCCCTATTGCCCAATACCTTTTGTAAATCATTATCACTTAAAAGCACATGCCAATGTGTATTGATAATCCTAACAAGACTATCCCACTGACAATTATATGTGGAAATAAAGCGAATTTGATTATCACTGCTTTGCTGTTTGTGTTTGAACAGTAGATATGGTCTAGAGGTATACAGAGCTCTCTTATATGCTCGCTTGAGCACACTTCTACTGTAACCCCTACTAACAAATCTTTCTGTTAATTCCATGGACCTCATTTTAAAGGTATCGACATCACTACAATTACGACGAAGTCTTAAAAATTCTCCAATAGGGATATTTTTCTTCATATGTTTGGGATGATGACTAGAAAAATGAAGAAGACTATTCGTGGCAGTAGCCTTTCTAAACAAATCTGTAGCCAAAAAATCATCTTTACCTCTCTTGATAGTGATATCAAGAAAGTCTATGGCCATATTACTATATGACATAGTCAATTTTAGATTGAATTTATTATTGTTTAGAATATCAATGAACTCTGTCAGTAAATCATTGGGACCCTCCCATAAAATGAAGAGGTCATCAATGTATCTCATCCACATAAGAATATGTTGAGTATACTGTTCATAGGACTCAGCAAAAACTTGAGTTTCCTCCCACCACCCGAGGTACAAATTGGCATAGGTTGGTGCACATGCACTACCCATAGCGGTACCTCGGGTTTGGAGGAAAAAGGAGTCCCTAAACACAAAATAATTCCTTTTAAGTACAAATGACAGGAGATCTAGAAAGAATTCTTTCTTCTCATTGCTCCATCGTTCATCTTTTTGCAGAAAGAATTTTATAGCCTCAATCCCATATTCATGTTGAATTGAGGTATACAGTGACTCAATGTCACATGTAACCAATAACGTATCCCTACCTATTGGTAATGATTCAATTTTGCATAAGATATCATTAGTGTCTCTAACATAGGAATTCAAATTATATACATGTTGTCTCAAGATGTAATCTAAATACTGACTAGCATGTTCACTTAAACTGCCATTACCAGAGATTATTGGTCTTCCTGGTGGTTGCATTGCATTTTTATGTATTTTGGGAAGAAGGTAAAGTGTAGGTATTCTTGGGTGTGGAACTTGCAAAAATTCATAATCTTTTTTGGTTATCAAACCTTTCTCAAAAGCACCCAAAATTAAATTATCATAGATACTTTTCAGATCATGAGTTGGATTGCCCAACAATTTCTTATAGCACTTTATATCATTCAATTGTCGATAGGCCTCTTCCATATACATATTAATGGGCCAAATAACAACATTACCTCCTTTATCGGAAGGTTTTATCACTATATCATCCCAAATCATAATTTCCTTAAGTGCCTCATTTTCACTCCTATCAAGATTTCTATTAATCATAATATCTGGTAATTTAAGAATATCCTTTATAACCAGATTGTTAAATGATTGTACTGCTGGAGAAATATTAGAAGGAGGAGTAAAGGATGATTTCTTCTTAGGTGGTAATGGTAGGTTATATTTAGAGCCCTCATTTTCTTCTAAAAGTTCCAGTAAAATATTAGTAGTATCAATGTCCATTAGCTCACCATTAAATTCTCTACCATCATTATCATTGGTTTTATTGAAGAACTTATGCAGTAATAGCTTTCTTGAGAAAGCAAAAAGATCAATAATAACATTGAATTTATTCAATGAGTTAGTTGGTGCAAAACTCATCCCCTTTGATAAAACCTGAATATGATGATCTGATAGAGAATGATTGCTCAGATTGATAATTAGGGTTCGAGAACATGTTAATAGCATTTTAAAAGCCCCTCAGGACATTGGAATCCCTGAAAAGAAAATTACATCTGTAGCGAAACATTTTTTAGAAGTACATCAATCCAATCCTATAGGCTTAAAAGCATGGGGTCTTGAAAGAATTTATCTGGGAATAAGAGGAGGAGATCAAGATCGGGCATTATTATGCTGTGAGAATAAATGGATTTTCTTACTTAACTCTCTTTCTCCATTTGGCCTTAATGAGGAATGGAATTTGGGAGTACATTTACTGTAACTTTAGAGGTATACCCTAATACTTGTATATCAATGCCATTTTATTAACCCTCTCTTTTCTTCAAAGATCCTATTAACTTTAATTACTAAAATGGAGTTTTGGAGACTGCTGTTACACTTTTATTTTTATTACCAATCTAAGGGGGACGATGCTTTTTGGTCTGTTTAGGCATTTTCTATCATATTTTGTGAGACTGCTATTCTCATTAAATCTATTAGGATATTATCTACTAACTACAATATCTTTCTGATGCCTTGAACATGGGATCGAGAAGCAGTGTGTTTGCATGCTCTTTAACGTTTCTACGTTCGGTAGTCCCTGATATATAATAGTTGGGATGCTGGGGATGGTATCAGAATTTGTGCATATATCAACATACAGCGGATATATGAATGAGGATTGTCAGAAATCATGTTTTACCATTGCATCGATCGTGTACCAATTAACTATGAGAATTCCTCCAATTTGAAATGATTGGTTAAGAGGTACAGCGCCCACTTATGCAAATAGATATTGGTGGAGGTATTTATAGGAGTGACTCTAGAGCCGTTGCGTCTGATACTCTGCCTCCGATGAAGGCATTTTCGAAACGCGCGTCAGGCGTGTATCGTTGTAGTCTGCTTTCTTTTGTTTCAAATTAGAGAGTTGTTTGGTGTCTCGTAGATTCGCTATGTTGCTAATTGTAGCCATACTGTGAATGAATAGACGATAGCAGACTACTTTATCTGCCCTAACTGAAGGAGACTCGATATTAGCTGAGACGTAGCTCAGGGAGATAGATTTTGAAGAGTCTGAGTAAATTTATTAGACAGACGCTATCTCAGTTTTGAGCCTTCGAGTGGGTAGGATTTTTGGTTTTTAATTTCTCCTTTTTAAATGGCAAGCCGGTTAGTGCCCCGGCATCTTTTAGGTAGGGATCAATAAAAGTTATGTTTTATTTTATTTTGTGTTAATTCATGGCAAGCCGGATTATGCCCCGGTGTTATAGGTAGAAATTACATCTTATATTATCCGCTATTTGGGGTCTTTATTTCATCTGTGCGTTAGAGTATTTAGGTGTGCTAGTTAGGCAGGGTTATCTTTTCTTCTTTCTGTCTTTATTCTATTACATCCCCTGTAGCACCCTGATATTACCAGCGCATCCTTTGATTTTTTACTGAGACCGATTTAATAGAGAGTGTGCATAGTTTTTTCTTTTTATTTTACTATTGCTGGCCACTATTTGTGGCTTTTTAAAACTATTGCACCTCTTCTATTGGATCATATGGATAATTTACCTACATACTCATTACGACAAAGTAAATGGGCAGAAAAAGCAAAAGAAGTCTTTTCAGTATGTGAACCAGTTTCTACCTCCAATGAAGGGAAATCTTGGGAATCTATATATAAAGATCTAAGGGATGCACAGTTTAAGCATACAAAAAGTTGGTGGACTCGTTTCACTTTTCAAAAATATAAAGAGAAAGGTTATATTCCTAGAGGTTTGAGGGTACAGGTATTGCCCACTTATAGCTTCACTGATACTACATTTACTAAGAAATGGGATGATCTATCCAATAAATGTTCACAGGGATATATAGATATATTAATTGAATATGAAAGTGTCATTATTATGAATTTGGAGAAAGAAATTCAGAACTTAGAGGAACAGGTGAAGAGATATGATAATATTGAAAAAATTAAGAAAGATCTCAATAAATTGAATGATGACCTGGATAGATTTGAAACTGAATTGATTGATAATAAAAAGAAGAAATTTGATAGGGATCAGTCTGACCATAAAAAAGGTTCCATTTACTTCTGGTATAAAAGAAAGCCTAGGTATACTAATAAAGATGATCCTCTCAATACAATAACTGATACATCAGCATCTGAGTCTGAACAATCAGATATGAGAGAAGGATCACAATCTTCAGTATCCTCTGTACCTTTTTTAAGGGGAAGGAGGAAAAATCGCAGAAACAGAGGCGCAAGAAACCAACCAGAAGGGGGCTCAAGAGAGCTAAGGGACAGACAAGTATGGGGATACAAGGATCCAAGGGCGAATCAATGGCCCAGGCGATAGAAAATAAAGATGCCCTACAAGTTATCAATCTGAGCAATCATTCTCTATCAGATCATCATATTCAGGTTTTATCAAAGGGGATGAGTTTTGCACCAACTAACTCATTGAATAAATTCAATGTTATTATTGATCTTTTTGCTTTCTCAAGAAAGCTATTACTGCATAAGTTCTTCAATAAAACCAATGATAATGATGGTAGAGAATTTAGTGGTGAGCTAATGGACATTGATACTACTAATATTTTACTGGAACTTTTAGAAGAAAATGAGGGCTCTAAATATAACCTACCATTACCACCTAAGAAGAAATCATCCTTTACTCCTCCTTCTAATATTTCTCCAGCAGTACAATCATTTAACAATCTGGTTATAAAGGATATTCTTAAATTACCAGATATTATGATTAATAGAAATCTTGATAGGAGTGAAAATGAGGCACTTAAGGAAATTATGATTTGGGATGATATAGTGATAAAACCTTCCGATAAAGGAGGTAATGTTGTTATTTGGCCCATTAATATGTATATGGAAGAGGCCTATCGACAATTGAATGATATAAAGTGCTATAAGAAATTGTTGGGCAATCCAACTCATGATCTGAAAAGTATCTATGATAATTTAATTTTGGGTGCTTTTGAGAAAGGTTTGATAACCAAAAAAGATTATGAATTTTTGCAAGTTCCACACCCAAGAATACCTACACTTTACCTTCTTCCCAAAATACATAAAAATGCAATGCAACCACCAGGAAGACCAATAATCTCTGGTAATGGCAGTTTAAGTGAACATGCTAGTCAGTATTTAGATTACATCTTGAGACAACATGTATATAATTTGAATTCCTATGTTAGAGACACTAATGATATCTTATGCAAAATTGAATCATTACCAATAGGTAGGGATACGTTATTGGTTACATGTGACATTGAGTCACTGTATACCTCAATTCAACATGAATATGGGATTGAGGCTATAAAATTCCTTCTGCAAAAAGATGAACGATGGAGCAATGAGAAGAAATAATTCTTTCTAGATCTCCTGTCATTTGTACTTAAAAGGAATTATTTTGTGTTTAGGGACTCCTTTTTCCTCCAAACCCGAGGTACCGCTATGGGTAGTGCATGTGCACCAACCTATGCCAATTTGTACCTCGGGTGGTGGGAGGAAACTCAAGTTTTTGCTGAGTCCTATGAACAGTATACTCAACATATTCTTATGTGGATGAGATACATTGATGACCTCTTCATTTTATGGGAGGGTCCCAATGATTTACTGACAGAGTTCATTGATATTCTAAACAATAATAAATTCAATCTAAAATTGACTATGTCATATAGTAATATGGCCATAGACTTTCTTGATATCACTATCAAGAGAGGTAAAGATGATTTTTTGGCTACAGATTTGTTTAGAAAGGCTACTGCCACGAATAGTCTTCTTCATTTTTCTAGTCATCATCCCAAACATATGAAGAAAAATATCCCTATTGGAGAATTTTTAAGACTTCGTCGTAATTGTAGTGATGTCGATACCTTTAAAATGAGGTCCATGGAATTAACAGAAAGATTTGTTAGTAGGGGTTACAGTAGAAGTGTGCTCAAGCGAGCATATAAGAGAGCTCTGTATACCTCTAGACCATATCTACTGTTCAAACACAAACAGCAAAGCAGTGATAATCAAATTCGCTTTATTTCCACATATAATTGTCAGTGGGATAGTTTTGTTAGGATTATCAATACACATTGGCATGTGCTTTTAAGTGATAATGATTTACAAAAGGTATTGGGCAATAGGGCTCATATGAGTTTTAAAAGAGCCCCAAACCTACGTGACAAATTGGTGCATAGTCACCTGCACATACCACGTCAAGTGACAATTAAAGGATCTCATCCTTGTGGACATTGTGTGGCCTGTTCAAATATGGCTACAATGAAATGCATTACTGACCGTTTTGGCAAGATGCATGTTATTAAGGACTATATGACTTGCCAAACCATGTCAGTCGTTTACTGCTTGAAATGTCCTTGTGGCTATTTTTATGTAGGCAAGACCCTAAGAAAACTTAAAATTAGGGTTCGAGAACATGTTAATAGCATTTTAAAAGCCCCTCAGGACATTGGAATCCCTGAAAAGAAAATTACATCTGTAGCGAAACATTTTTTAGAAGTACATCAATCCAATCCTATAGGCTTAAAAGCATGGGGTCTTGAAAGAATTTATCTGGGAATAAGAGGAGGAGATCAAGATCGGGCATTATTATGCTGTGAGAATAAATGGATTTTCTTACTTAACTCTCTTTCTCCATTTGGCCTTAATGAGGAATGGAATTTGGGAGTACATTTACTGTAACTTTAGAGGTATACCCTAATACTTGTATATCAATGCCATTTTATTAACCCTCTTTTTTCTTCAAAGATCCTATTAACTTTAATTACTAAAATGGAGTTTTGGAGACTGCTGTTACACTTTTATTTTTATTACCAATCTAAGGGGGACGATGCTTTTTGGTCTGTTTAGGCATTTTCTATCATATTTTGTGAGACTGCTATTCTCATTAAATCTATTAGGATATTATCTACTAACTACAATATCTTTCTGATGCCTTGAACATGGGATCGAGAAGCAGTGTGTTTGCATGCTCTTTAACGTTTCTACGTTCGGTAGTCCCTGATATATAATAGTTGGGATGCTGGGGATGGTATCAGAATTTGTGCATATATCAACATACAGCGGATATATGAATGAGGATTGTCAGAAATCATGTTTTACCATTGCATCGATCGTGTACCAATTAACTATGAGAATTCCTCCAATTTGAAATGATTGGTTAAGAGGTACAGCGCCCACTTATGCAAATAGATATTGGTGGAGGTATTTATAGGAGTGACTCTAGAGCCGTTGCGTCTGATACTCTGCCTCCGATGAAGGCATTTTCGAAACGCGCGTCAGGCGTGTATCGTTGTAGTCTGCTTTCTTTTGTTTCAAATTAGAGAGTTGTTTGGTGTCTCGTAGATTCGCTATGTTGCTAATTGTAGCCATACTGTGAATGAATAGACGATAGCAGACTACTTTATCTGCCCTAACTGAAGGAGACTCGATATTAGCTGAGACGTAGCTCAGGGAGATAGATTTTGAAGAGTCTGAGTGAATTTATTAGACAGACGCTATCTCAGTTTTGAGCCTTCGAGTGGGTAGGATTTTTGGTTTTTAATTTCTCCTTTTTAAATGGCAAGCCGGTTAGTGCCCCGGCATCTTTTAGGTAGGGATCAATAAAAGTTATGTTTTATTTTATTTTGTGTTAATTCATGGCAAGCCGGATTATGCCCCGGTGTTATAGGTAGAAATTACATCTTATATTATCCGCTATTTGGGGTCTTTATTTCATCTGTGCGTTAGAGTATTTAGGTGTGCTAGTTAGGCAGGGTTATCTTTTCTTCTTTCTGTCTCCACTCCTCACTTCTGATTACAGGAAGTTGAACGGAGAGGCGACGACCGTGTAACAGCTGGTACTCCACTACTGCCCTCTGCTGCTCACAAAGCCGGGCCAACATGTGGAAGGTGGAGTTCCAGCGCGTGCTCACGTCACACAGCAGCCGGTGAGCTGGCAATTGTAAGCGCTGCTGCAGCTTCAACAGGCCGGCCGAAGCTGTAGATGACTTACGGAAATGTGCACACACGCGGCGCACCTTGGTCAAGAGATCATGCACATTGGGGTAGGTTTTTAGAAATCGCTGAACCACTAAATTAAATACATGCGCTAGGCATGGTACGTGTGTGAGCTTGCCGAGCTCCAAAGCCGCCACCAAGTTACGCCCATTATCACACACAACCATGCCTGGTTGCAGGTTGAGTGGCGAGAGCCACTGCTCGGTCTGGTGACTAATCCCCTGCAACAGCTCTGAGGCTGTGTGCTGTTTGTCCCCAAGGCAGATCAGCTTCAGCACGGCCTGTTGACGCTTCCCCACTGCAGTGCTACACTGCTTCCAGCTACTGGCTGATGGGGGAGTGGCGCTGCGTGTAGAGAATTCGGAGGTGGAAACGGAGGAGGAGGAGCCAATAACGTAGGTGCTGGCGATAACCCTTATGGAGGTAGGGCCCGCAATCCTCGGCGTGGGTAGCACCCGTGCCATCCCAGGGTCCGAGTCGCTCCCAGCCTCCACGACATTCACCCAGTGTGCCGTCAGGGAAATGTAGCGTCCCTGGCCACAAGCACTTGTCCATGTGTCAGTCGTTAAGTGGACCTTCCCAGTAACTGCGTTGGTCAGGGCACGGGTGATGTTACGGGACACATGGTGGTGTAATGCGGGGATGGCACACCGGGAAAAGTAGTGGCGGCTGGGGACCGCGTACCGAGGGACAGCTGCTGCCATCAGGCTGCAGAAGGACTCAGTGTCCACAAGCCTAAATGGCAGCATTTCGATGGCCAGTAATTTGGAAAGGTGTGAGGTTAGTGCTATGGCCTGTGGGTGGGTGGCTGGGTATTTTCGCTTGCGCTCAAATGCCTGGGGTAACGACATTTGGACGCTGTGCTGGGACAGGGAAGTGGATGTGGTCGCTGATGGTGCTTCAGATGGTACAGGTGCAGGGCGGGAGGTATGCGGGCCTGCGCCTTCGACAGGCGATTGGCCGGCACCGAAAACAGGGGAAGAGGAGGCAGTGGTGTGGCCTGCAGACACAGATGGGCGATCCAGGCGTTCCTCCCACTTATTACGGTGCTTGGATGCCATGTGTCGGATCATGCTGGTGGTGGTGAGGTTTCTAGTGTTCATGCCTCGGCTCATTCTGGTGTGGCACAGGTTGCAAACTACAATTCTTTTGTCGTCCGCACTTTCCTTAAAAAAACGCCATACCGCGGAACACCTACCCCTTGGCAAGGGAGATTTACGCAAGGGGGTGCTCCGTGGAACATTTGCGGGCCGGTTTGGTGCGGTCCGCCTTCTTTCTGTAGCCACACCACTGCCTCTTCCAGCCTGTTGCGGTGCTGCAGATGGCTCACCCTCAGGACTGCTGTCATCGCTCGGCTCTCCACCTTCCCAGGTGGGGTCAGTCACCTCATCGTCCACCAAGTCCTCCTCCACTTCCTCACTCTGATCATCCTCCTCATGTCTTGATCCCACCACATACTCAGTCATTGACAACTGTATAACATCCTCCTCAACAAGGTCTTGAGACAGTAATAGTGGTTGATTTAATGGCAACTGTGTCTCATCATCATCATCATCATCATCCACTACTTCCTTTGACCTTAAATGCCGTTCACATCTGTCATCTTCTTGTGATTGGGTACCCTCTAGAGGTTGTGAATCAGGGCATAAGATGTCATGTTCCTCTGCAAGCGTGCTTGGAGAGAGGGTCAAATGAAGGATTGGTGATGAGACGAGCTCCTCACTATATCCCAGTGTGGGATCACTTCTTTGACCAGACCGTCTATGGTGGGAGGAAGGATGATCAGAGTGAGGATTATGTTGACCAGACTCTTGGCTACTGAGAGTGGACTTGGTGGAAGACAGGGTGGTGCTTAACCGACTGGAAGCAGTATCAGCTGACATCCAACCGACCACCTGTTCGCAGTGGTCGGACCGCGAGAGTGATGTCCTGCGACGCCCTGTAAAATTAGACATGAAGCTAGGTATGGTGGATGTCTTTCTTTCTTGTGCTCTGGCACCAGGCACAGTTTCTCCGCGTCCTGACCCGCGCCCTGAACTATCAGGATCACGTCCACTTCCCCGTCCCTTTTTACCCGCCTTCTTCATCTTACACGGAATATGTGACTTTGATATTTTACTTTGAAGACTTAACAGTATTTCTTCCTATTCTGCAACTGTGCAGAGTACACAGAATAGGCTGCTAAACTGCGGTGACGCACACTGAATGGAATATGTGACTTTGATATTTGAGTTTGAAGACTTAACAGTATTTCTTCCTATTCTGCAACTGTGCAGAGTACACAGAATAGGCTGCTAAACTGCGGCGAAGCACACTGAATGGAATATGTGACTTTGATATTTGAGTTTGAAGACTTAACAGTATTTCTTCCTATTCTGCAACTGTGCAGAGTACACAGAATAGGCTGCTAAACTGCGGCGAAGCACACTGAATGGAATATGTGACTTTGATATTTTAGTTTGAAGACTTAACAGTATTTCTTCCTATTCTGCAACTGTGCAGAGTACACAGAATAGGCTGCTAAGCTGCGGTGACGCACACTGAATGGAATATGTGACTTTGATATTTTACTTTGAAGACTTAACAGTATTTCTTCCTATTCTGCAACTGTGCAGAGTACACAGAATAGGCTGCTAAACTGCGGCGAAGCACACTGAATGGAATATGTGACTTTGATATTTTACTTTGAAGACTTAACAGTATTTCTTCCTATTCTGCAACTGTGCAGAGTACACAGAATAGGCTGCTAAACTGCGGCGAAGCACACTGAATTTAATATATTTGACTTTGATATTTTACTTTGAAGACTTAAAGGGATAGTAATACTTCGTTTTAACTTTATTTTATTTTGTAGGCATTAAAAAAACACGAAGAATGATATAAGTCTTATCTCTCAAACCTTTATGGTTTATGAGATATTCACAAGCAAAGTTTCCCCCTCCCGCCCCTTTTACCTACTGTAAACAATCTCTTTTCAGATGTGGAATGCAGTCCATAGACTGGACAGATAACAGAAGGGGACACTCTTATTCCTATGAAATCAATGAAATCCCTGCCCCCCTTGACAAGCTTTTCAGGTTTTTCTGTTATCTTAATTGAAGATTGTCCCTCTCTGCAGTCTACCTGGGCAGCTCCCTTCTGCCCTGACTGAAAAGTGTTACATCAGTAAAAGGGGCAGGAGGGGGACACTTTGCTTGTGAATATCTCTTAAACCATAAAGGTTTGAGAGATAAGACTTATATCATTCTTCATGTTTTTTTAACGCCTACAAAATAAAATAATGTTAAACCGAAGTATTACTATCCCTTTAACAGTATTTCTTCCTATTCTGCAACTGTGCAGAGTACACAGAATAGGCTGCTAAACTGCGGCGAAGCACACTGAATGGAATATGTGACTTTGATATTTTACTTTAAAGACTTAACAGTATTTCTTCCTATTCTGCAACTGTGCAGAGTACACAGAATAGGCTGCTAAACTGCGGTGATGCACACTGAATGGAATATGTGACTTTGATATTTTACTTTGAAGACTTAACAGTATTTCTTCCTATTCTGCAACTGTGCAGAGTACACAGAATAGGCTGCTAAACTGCGGCGAAGCACACTGAATTTAATATATTTGACTTTGATATTTTACTTTGAAGACTTAACAGTATTTCTTCCTATTCTGCAACTGTGCAGAGTACACAGAATAGGCTGCTAAACTGCGGCGAAGCACACTGAATGGAATATGTGACTTTGATATTTTACTTTGAAGACTTAACAGTATTTCTTCCTATTCTGCAACTGTGCAGAGTACACAGAATATGCTGCTAAACTGCGGCGAAGCACACTGAATGGAATATGTGACTTTGATATTTGAGTTTGAAGACTTAACAGTATTTCTTCCTATTCTGCAACTCTGCACAGTACACAGAATGTGCTGCTAAACTGCGGCGAAGCACACTGAATGGAATATGTGACTTTGATATTTTAGTTTGAAGACTTAACAGTATTTCTTCCTATTCTACAACTCTGCACAGTAAACAGAATGTGCTGCTAAACTGCGGCGAAGCACACTGAATGGAATATGTGACTTTGATATTTTAGTTTGAAGACTTAACAGTATTTCTTCCTATTCTGCAACTCTGCACAGTACACAGAATGTGCTGCTAAACTGCGGCGACGCACACTGAATGGAATATGTGACTTTGATATTTTAGTTTGAAGACTTAACAGAATGTGCTCTAATCTGCAACTTTGCACACTAAACAGAATGTGCTCTAATCTGCAACTTTGCACACTAAACAGAATGTGCTCTAATCTGCAACTTTGCACACTAAACAGAATATATGAAATTTTTTTTTTTTTGTTTTTTTCCCCCCACACAAAATAACCTGCTGCCCCCACACACAGTAGTCCTAAAAAGGACTTTTGGTTCTTTTTTTTTCACAAATTTGCTTTTTTTCTCCCTACACTGACTTTCCCTTCCTATCCTCATCTCTCCCTGGCTAAGACTGAGCCGAACTCGCTGGTCAGGTGCTATACAGCACCCGACCACGGGTTCTGGCCAGCCAATCAGTGTAATGCCAGCAGCCAAGATGGCTGCTGGCATTACACTGATGTCAGAGCCTCCCTGCACGTTTATTGGCTGTGCAGCAGCCGCAAAACGTGCGGGGAGGAGACCCGAACATGGCGGGCGAGCACATGCGGTACTCGTACGAGTACCGCCATGTGCCGAGCAGAGCGATGCTCGAGCCGATCCGAGCATCGGCCGAGCATGCTCGCTCAACACTACTACAAACTCTATTGCCAACCAAATCTTGACAGTTTTGCTCATCTCTAGTCTGTGAACTGTCTCCCTCTGGATTTAGTTTTGATTTCTCACTCAGAAATTATTAAATTCTCCATGTAAAAACCAATAGAAATTTGAGAAATTTGTACTTAACTTGCATGGTGCAGTTGATTTGCCCCAGAATTGCACATCTTTTTCTTTCTGCATACGGCTTTAAGTCAGTGTTTCTCAGTCTCACTCCATGGAACATACCAATAATCAACTTTTCCAGGTGTCCTTAGTTAATCAGAGGTGGGCAATCAGTGGCTTATTAGGGATATCCTAACACATTAACTATTTGTGTGCCCCAAGCAGTAGAGCTGAGAATCACTGCATTAAGCTGTTTAACAATCCCCTATTGCCCACTTGTTGCTACTGGTTAAACGGATAGTAATATTTCACAATAAAAGCAGCTCCAATTCATCTTCATAATATCTGCGTCATGGAGAGTGTTATTTCAATACTGTCAGACTTCTAGTTCAAGAGTAATTGAATGATAAAGTATCCCCCTCCTGCCCCTTTTACTGATGTAACACTGCTCACCTCAGAGCAGCGAGACTGTCTGGATGGATCACAGAGAGGGACAATCTTCAGTGAGCATAAGGAAAAACCTGTCAAGGTGAGCAGGGTTTTCCTTATGCTCAGAGTAAGAAGAGTGTCCCTTGCTGTGAGCTCTTTGGTCCCAGGACCAGATTCCACATCTGAGGGGAGGTGGCTTACACTACAGTAGGAGAGGGATACTTTAATTCAATTACTCTTGAACTACAACTCTGACAGCATTGAAATAATACTTTCCATGCCCCAAATACTATGAAGATTAATTGGAGTTGCTGTGTTTGTGAAAACTTACTATCCCTTTAATTTTATATTAACTAGATTCTTGAAAATAGCTGTTTACCCAATGCATACCTGTTAGCTGCAGTGATTTATAATTGCATTTGGAGATAAGTTTATTGGATTTACAGAGCTATGAAAAAAGAAAAAAGTTTATCAGGCCTAGTATGCATTGTTTGAATTTGCATTGTGGAATAGTTTTAAATTAAACAAAAGCAACCATACTCCATCTTTGTCATTTAAGACCTGCTTTCCTTGACTTCTTCAGGGTTTAATTTCTACAGTACTATTTATGAATTCCACTTTCTACCAGTGAAAAATATGCTTTGAATTAATCATCTAAAAATGGGAATTATGTTTAAATGATTTTCCTGCTAATGTGTGCAGTATAATGAATGCAAAAAGGTCTTCACTGTCTTGCATTTTCACTCCAACACCCACATCATGAAATGCATAATTTGAAATAGGGCTTGTTAAACAACCTTTGAGCAATTTGAATACTGCTATGATTTTCCTTTTGAAATGAAATGAGATAATAGAATTTAAAGTAAAAAGCACAAAATAATAGTATGAAATCTATTGAATGCTCAATATCCAACAGTAAAGGAAAAACAATCTATTTAGAAAAATAGGGCTAAACTAACCAGTAAATGTAACAGACATTTCTGAGACACAACCCGTTATGCCTGAAAAACAAAACATCTTCAGTAAACATTGTGTATTTGAAGCTAGAAAACCTTAATTATTTTTTTTTAAATGAGTGTATTCAATAAAAGAAATATTTCATGTAGATTCATGTAACTGAGGGAAGTGTACCACTTTTGCTCATACCAGAGGTTTTTGTAAATCTGTCTGTATTGTAATTGAAGCACACTTAATTTGGCCTAGGGTATCTATAAAGTAGGCACACAAATCTATCTTTAGGTCCGCCATCAGTACACATTTTATGAATATCTTCAATTGAGTAACATTGAGTCAATCCATGATTTATTGTTTCTGAAGGATTACATTTGCTGGAGATCCAGAAAGCCTGTGCTATTAGAGCGAAATTGAGTATAGATTTGAATGTTTGAATGCCTCTGATATATAACATAGATGTATCTTAGTTTATGTAGATTTCAGGAAAAATAGACCATATCCTAAGGCCTCTTTCATATGGGCAACACAATACTGCATTGGTTATGTCACCAATGCTGAAAAGTATATTGGAGGACAATGGTGCCTTTCACCAAGTGACTATCACCACAGCATGAATGCAACAAAGTCCAGCAAACTGCAACCTGTCCTGAATTCAAATAGATCTGCAGGATAGCTCTAATGGGCAACCAGATGATCTTTCACACCAGTTAGATTGTACGTTGTGATGCTCATTGCAAACTCCAATGACTGTCCCACCCATGTGGACATCACCAATAATATTTAGATGATGCTCATTATGCTTCACTATGTTCCCTTATGTCCTTCTGTGAAGGGATCACCTGGGAGAATGCAGGAGAAGGTAAGAAGAATAAAATGGGCAATCAAAATTTAAAGGGATAGTAATGTTTCATAATGAAAACAGCTCTAATTAATCATCACAATATTTGGACTTTGGAGAGTGTTGTTTCAATTCTGTCAGAGTTGTAGTTCAAGAGTAATTCAATGACAAAGTATCCCATTTCCGCCCCTTTTACTGATGTAACACTGTTCAGCCAGAGCAGAAGGGAGGTGCCCAGGTAGACTGCAGAGTAGGACAATCTTTAATTAAGATAAGGGAAAAACCTGTCAAGGGGGGCAGGGCTTTCATTGTTCTCATAGGAAGAAGATTGTCCCCTTCTGTTATCTGTCTGGTCTATGGACTGGATTCCACATCTGAGAAGAAATAGCTTACACTAGGTAAAAGGGGCGGGAGGAGAAACTTTGCCTGTGAATATCTCTCAAACCATAAAGCTTTGAGAAATAAGACTTATATTGTTCTTCATGTTTTTTAATGCCTACAAAATAAAATAAAGATAAAAGGAAGTATTACTATCCCTTTAACATGTGACTGCTACATATCTGTCACCTGTTTATAAGGGCCTTAAAACTGCAACAAGTTGTGATGAGGATAGAATGCAGGCTGTAGCTAAGTAAAGAAATATAAAAAAAGAAAATATTGGGCACCAGTGTTATACAGCAAAAATAAAGTACTTGTGTGCAATACTGGCAAGGTGTATAGTAGATGTTAAAGCTTAGAACATTGCAGTGTCAAAAAAAGCATTCCACTATCTAGCAATATTTGTTCTCCTGACAACCTGGAGCAAACATGTTAGGATATTTTATTTATTCCTGCAGGCATGGGAAAACATTCTCATTTTTTCCATAGGAACTTCCTTGGACAAAGAATACTTCCTAGCTTTTTTTGCAGGAATTCCCTCCCATTGCAAAACCCGTAGAATTCCCACCTCTAACCTAAAACCAAAGATTTTCCACTGAGAATGGTCCCCTTTTTTTGCTTTTGTTTTCTAAGGCGGTGAAAATTCTTGCCCTCCTAATATAAAAACCCAGAATTTCCTGCCATGCAGGGAGTTGTAGATTAAACAGAAAAAAGTGAAAGCTAGTCTTAGAGAGAGAAAGACAGAGCGAAAGAGAGAGAGAGAGAGAGAAAAAAAATTAACATCCTGTTGTGGTGCTTGCAAGAGTGTGGAATCAAGAGTAGCTTGAGAGGTGCTGCTGCTGGTTCTGCTACAGCAGAATCTGAAGTGAAAATACCCAGCAGTAGTGAAGGAGAGAGCCCACTACCTCCATTAGATATTAGCCACAGGCTCCCAAAATCCTCCCCAGGGATCTGAGGAAGAACTGGGTTGCTGGATCCTTTGGCTGTGCTATTGTGAAGCAACAGCAGCACAGGGTATCAGCCTGTGCCTGCTGCTGACACTGTGCCAGCTGTGATGATGTCTGACATTAGATTCCCCTTTGTCACATTTATAATCACTAAATAGGCTGCAGCAAGAGACTGTGATGACTCAGATGGTGATGGATCTAGAGGTGTAGTTGAGAGCATGAGAACCTTCATGGTTACAAGCAATTTAGAATGAAAATGAGAGCTGCAGTTTCTGAATGGGCATCACCACCACTAGCAGTGAGATTATGATGTTTGCTGGCAGTGTACTTCCTGCTGATGAGTCACCTGAGACAAATGCACATCTGTTGCATGATCACGCTGATGAGCAGGCTAGTGAACCCCAACACCAGCATGTAACATTGATGACAACAATAACACCTGTGTCATCATCTTCTTTGTTCTATGGTACAGGATAATATTCCTGTTGTTCTCCTTGGCACCATCAGGATTCTCCTCCTCGGCACTGCAACTGTTGCTGCCAATACCACTCCGGCTGACAGAGAGTCTGCAGATATTAAAATGTCTCCGTGCCTTGCACCTAGTGTGTTGCACCAACTACAAATGGCAATATTGTTGAAAGCAATGGGATGCAGGGAATCATGGAGAATCATGGAAGGTCTTTCCATGCTTCAGAATATTCCAAACACACGGAAGGTGAATTATTTGTTGTAACTTGTGGGCCATGGTGGGGTCACTCACCACCACACAGAGACTTGCATTTAGTGGAGTGGACAAAGGTCATCGTGAATGACACAACAGCACACCGTTTTTTGGCAAGGTTCAACATTGTCAGCATAAACATAAAAGTTGTTATAGTTGTGCTTAATATGAGAGCAGATTTGCCAAGTATGATCTCAGACCTCATCTTTCACTATGCTTTCACACACACTGTGCACTGCATCTGAAGAGGCGGTGTCTTGTTGTGATGCTGCTGCCTCTGCAGCACTAGGATTAGTAGGAAGTATCATCATACTATCACCTTTCTCATGTCACCATTGCTGCTGATTCCACCAGTCCGTATGAATAATGTTGTAGGTCCCCAAGCCTGAAACTTGCAAGCAATTTTTTCAACTCATACCTTGTTTCAAACCTGCAATAAAATTTTGAAGGCTAGCCTTGCTTTAATATTTTGAAGGCTTGGATGGTAATGGAGAAGTAATTAATCCTATTTAATAATTTGCTACAAAGTTTGTAACTATGCAGTCATGTGCAGTAGAGACTGCTGCGCGTGCTGCAGTCATGCGCAGTAGAGACTGCCCGTGACAAGGCTGATACAGAGCGTCCAGCTCTGCATCAACCATGGTGCGGGTAGTCTCTACTGGGCATGACTGCACCGCGACCACCCGCCACCATGGCCCATGTACACAGTTTCTTCTACAAGTATAATATAAAACAATAGGGCAGCATGTAAACAGCCACATTTTTGGGAACATTTGAATTATTTTTGTGCAGGTTTTGGGATGTCAGATTTTTCAACTTATATCTCAAAGAGTTTATAAAACAGCATAAAACAACAATTCTCATTTTTAGTGGTAGACAATTTAGTCTTTTTTCAGCTATTTTATGGCCATGTCATAATCAATTTTACTTTCTACTACATCTGTATAAGAAGAAGGGGTGGAGGAATATATTTTATATCAGCATCATCATCATGAAAAATTGTGCATCATGAACATTTCCAGTTTCCTCACCATTTTTTTCATATTCTTCTAAGCTCTTTGAAGTCTCAGTGTGTTTTACTTTTCCCCTTAGGAGACCTAGAGAACATTGGCCTCTGCTTTGAGGACACGTGTTACTCTTACAGTCAGACACAACATTTTAACTGCTAAACCCTCTTTCTCGTTAGCGACAGCAGTTGAATGTGACTCATTGTCCTTTTCAGTATTCTTTTTTTTTTTTCAGAAGCTTTATTAAGAATAGAAAATAGTAGTACATTACAAGACTATCAACAACGAAAAATCATAATACAGAGCATTAAGAATGTCACAAAACAGCTTACATTAAATCCATGTCAGAAGAACAGGAGTAACATGAATCCATACACAGTGGGGAAAAAAGCCCTGTAAGTGTAAAGGGGTAGTGAAGAGTGGGAAAAAAATAAAATAGAAGAACATACAAATTGCGTATCTCGTATCATAGTACACACCTCTGTACAATAGTATTGAACACATTGCGTAGTAAGGATGTTGTAATACTATATTATAAGACTGAATGTGTAGTCTAATGAAGCCAGACCAGAGTAACCAGTACCCTGGCCAATAAAAGGGACCAAGGTAAAGGACCATACATATATAGAGGAATAGAGGTGGACTGAGATAAGTAAGGTAGAAAAGAAGTAGGAAAGGTAGAAGGAAAGGAGGGACTACAAATTACTGTAATAAAGAACTTCCCGGAATATATAGGGAATAGCATGTAAGTTCCCTCAGGTAAGGAAGATGCAAGTCTGAGAGTGACAGTATCAGAGCTGGTCATATAAAACAGAGACTGACAATTGAAAACAATACAGTCCAGCAAAGGAAAAAGAAAAGGCGGAGAAGGTACAGAACAGAAGATAACAGAGAGCTATAGGAGATAGATTCTGCAAAGAAGAGAGCGAGAAAAGGAGAAAGAAGAGAGGGAGAAGTAAACGTGAACAGAGAAATAGGCTGCGAGGCCCAGTTCACCATGTAACAAGTACGTAGGTGTCAAAAGACCTTGGGGGGGGGAATGCATATCAGAAATCAAGAGGAGATGGCACAATAAGAAACTTCTAAATTCTGATACACTCAGGAGGAGCAAAGTATAATATTGGAACAGGAACCTTGCCAGTAGGTAAAACAGAGTGCTATGTAAGGAGGCAAGGGAACCATATCTAGGTAGATTTACATAAACAGTCACCATAGTAATGGTAAAGCAAATATACATGTAGCTAAATTATAAACCCTAGGGTACATAGTGCAGCAGAACTGAGGCTGCTCCCAGAACCTCAACATAAGATAATGCACGTGAGATAACATCAAGGTTGGAGGATCCGCTGAAGCCATGGGTACTAGAGCCAAAGTTAACGATGAGCAGTAAATTACCATTATGAACCCATAAAATTCTCTAACACAAAAGTAATCATATATCCCACCACCATCAGAGAGACACCGGAGCCGGTCCCGACCTGCGCGCGAGATCGGGAGCGGCCCCGGGGAGTCCACCGACAGGGCAAGAATAGACACAATCAAATAACATGCATCGAATATTCAAACCGGGAGAACATAATAACTGGGCTGAGTCCTTAAAAGTCCATAAAACAAGGTAGAGGTAGCATCTATAAACCATAGAATATTATCTGGAATCGCCGGAAACCCTCCGGGCCCAAGAGTGCCTCCCGCGATCTCTCAATACCTTCACAATATACTGCTCCGCAGACATACTGGAAAGTACACAGTCAAATATGCTCAACTGGATAGAGTGCTGTCAAAGTGAATAACGACGTCCCATTTGAGCGTGAGACGAGAGAAGTAGGAATGTTAGGAAGGAAACTGGAGCTCCAGCGCAACGTATGATCCCAACATTGTAATACCCGGATCCCAAGGAGTGACATCCCAACTACAGATCATGTCTCGGAATGGAGAAAGGTGAGTGATCCATAATGCTGGCTCAGTTGCCTGGCAGAGCTCCGGATCTGATCTGAACATCTATAGCTTGGAGGAGAGAAGAGAGAGAATCTAAAGAAGATAAGATCAAGGAAATAGAAAAGTCTAGACAGAATAGAGAATGTGAGACATTTGAGGAGCGAACAACCAGATATGTCACTAAACACCAGATTGATTTGTTGTAGAGGAAAAAGAAAATGTTCTCTAGGGAGGTAAATGGCTGTAAGAGTGATCAAATTCGAAATTGGGCCAAAAAAAATCTAGAGGTCTTGCAATCCCAATGTTCAAGACAGAAAGAGGAATTTGATTCATTTTGAATCTTCCACCTCCCTTGACAAAGGGAAGGACAGAAATAGGAATAATGGTGGAAATGTTAGTAATCCTAGAGATAGAAATTTGCCAAATAAGATGGCGAATAAGGTGGATCCTTTAACTGAATTGAGGAGTGTAGAAAAAGATGTATACAAAAAAACAATTATGACATCAAAGACAGGATTTGAACAAACCAATTCCCTTCCACAGGAAGCTAGTAGATAGAATACAGCCACAAATGAGAACCTATATCTTAGAATCTCTATAAATACAAATGTAGAGGATTATACAAGAGGATCCAATCCAATGATGTCTGATCCCTGTGCTTCTTCTTCTTTTTTTTTTTTGATACTAGTATGAAAGCCCGTATACACAGGCTAAAGTGCATCCAGCTGCCCCGGAGCCAGGAGCAGAGACAGGACGTGAGCCATCCGGAGTGGGGCAGCACGTTTGGCAAGTCTCTACTGCGCATGACTGCAGTCATGCACAGTAGAAACTCGCTGAACACGCTGATCCTTAGCGGGGCGCTCCAGACGACTTGTTGCATTTTATATTGTAATTCTTCTGTTACTGTACCTTTACATCTATATTTATTTAAGTTCTTGATACTATATATAGATTCAAGCAGCTCACACTGCTATAGTCTGCCATCTTTTATTGAATCGCAGGAGCGCTTTGCAATTTTACAATCTTTCTTCCCAGCGTATATTCATATGGACTACTATTTTCATTCCCTTCAAGGCTATGCTGGCTCATGAGTTGATTGCCTTGAACATCTAGCCAATTAGGGACTGAGAGAAGGTTATATAGATGGTTTCCTTTGGAGAAGGTGATCTTTTGTTTGAGCTTTTTATTTAAGCTTTGAGAAAGAGGTGGTAAACCATGAAACTCGTAAAAGCCCTTAGTATTTTAAACATTAATAAATCTGTATGTGATTTGTACTTCAAAGAGCTTCATCCTGTGAATGCCAAATTTTTGCATCTGGAAACACACCAGACATTGAAGGTAGACCAGAACGGAGATGGGTATATGTTCCCTGTATGCTCATTTGTTAGTTTGACTAATATCAGCAGCCTAACCACTCTATTTGTGAGTATAAATCAATTAATCTGTCTTGATCCATTTTCCTGTAACAGTGTTACGCTACTGGGGGCCTCTTCTTTTGTTTCTTGTGGAGGAGAGTGGTATGAGAGAGAGCAGCCAATAACTATATTCAGTGATCCTGTTTCTGGGGGCAGGAATTAACCCCAGATGCCCATTTGCTGGTCTTGACATATGCCCCACTGTTTGTTGTCCCTTCTTTTTTCCTCTGTAGATATATTTTCAATTTTGTGTATTCATGAACAATACATGCTGGGATGATTTTGGTGGAAACCATTTTCAAAATAATAGGGAACACATAAAACATCTTTTTTTAATTAAACTCATCTTTTGCTCCTATAAACAATATGAGAAATGTCTCTAACACCTTGCTTCCTAATCAATTACATCACCATCATTCGAATATTTTAAAGTCTCTTTCAAATAAGTAGATATTATTAATAATTTTAATTTAGCCTACCCATGGTGATATTGGTTTGCTCCAGAATAGCTCCACTTCCTAACCCTGAACAGCTTAACAGAGTATTCACTGTGGCACACAAAATACATAATGTTGTCATGTTGTCTTTCATGATACGTTTTGCTTCTTCAAAAACTGATCCCTTGTTTGAACCACAAGGGTCCCTCCTTTATCAGCTTCTTGAAATACCGAGTTAGTATTGTCCATTAGCTTTTTCTGGCTGATTTCCTCCTTTCTTGTGAAATTCTTTTTGATTTTTATTGTTTTTTTTGTTCTTTCTGTAAATCAGAAAAACACTAATTCAATAAATGATTCAATTTATTGGACTGGATAGAGCCTTCAAATTATAGACTGGATTCCACCACATCCTAGAGGTGGGGAAAGACATAAACAGCTGGCCCAACAAGAAACATACAGGATCTTCAAACTGCAAACCATGGCACCAAAAGGTCTAAATGAAGAGATGGATCTATGGTGCTATAAAGAGGTTTTCTATTCATCCAGTATCCAATAATGCCAAAACTACCAGATGAAGGAGCAACAAATCACTATACACATAATAGTATAGATCAGTGGTACTCAACCCATGCCCTCAGTGGCTACTAACAGGCCAGTGTAACGGACCCCTAGGCCGTTACATGGAGGCCTTGTCTGTGTAATGTATGCAAAGTTTTAGCATAGGGTTTGCAGGGGACAGGTAGGCTGCCTAGGGATTGGTCCCTCCTGTCCAGGCATCTGGTGACTCACCTGACCAGGATTGGTCTGTGTATTTTGTCACTCTGAATTCTATTGGTCAAGATTCAGAGTGGCAAGATTAAATTATGTAGAATGCCCTTCTTTGTGTACAACCCCATTGTGCCTTTTGTTCTACTGTTTATGTTTCATTGTTTAGATGTGTATTGCAGCCAGACACTATTGATTCCCCTCAGTAGGTCTTTGTACTAACCCCATTGTGTATTGTCTGAACAACTGTATAAAAGAGCTGATTTTTGACTGAATAAAGCAGAAGTCGTTTTGGACTTGAACCTGTATCCTGTCCTTATTCTGAATGGTTTAAAGGGACCCCTCTGTCCCCCATTCAGGCAGCTGATGTTCCAGGGTTCCAGTGGGCAGATTTCCTGTGTTCCAGTCTTGTTTCCAGTGACTATTTCCAGCCTATTATCCAGCTGCAAAGTTCAAGCCAGCTTTCCAGCCTACAGCCTAACAGGAGGGATTCCAGCTCTTTGTAGTGGATTTGCCAGGCTACCCACTTGTAGCCAACCCCAGGAGAGAGAAACCCAGCACGACGGCCCTGGACAGCGCGGCGTCCTAGGGGTTCCGTTACACTGGTGGGCAGCGGTGGGATCTCTCTCTCACTACACTGAGGAGATTCAAACCACCCACTGGGATCGGCGATGGCGGAGCAGTACAGACACAGATCTTTGGCAGAACTGCAGGCTTTGGTGGAGGAACGGGGGAGAGAAACCAGAGGACTTAAACGAATGGATCTCTTGGCCGTACTGCAGGAGATGGACGAAGAAGCTGAGGAGCAAGCAAGAAATACTGCGCTACCCAGAGATTCCAGCCCAACTCCCCGGGACCGGAGTCCTGACCCGCAACTGGAGGACTTACGACTGGCAGCTGCTCACCCGGTGGACAGGAAAATCCGCCAGAGGATGCGGCATTTGGGACCTAATCCTGCCTGGGCAGATGTACAGCAACTCATGAAGGACGCCCAGACAGAGTACTTGGCTGAACTACGGGCCCAAACCCCTGGCTCCTTCAGCCCAACTCCCACTGTACGCTCGGATCAGGAGGACACTAGACCTCGAGTTTCCCATCATATGTTTCAACCATTTGATGAGAAAACGGGAGATATTGATGGATATTTGCAGGGGTTTGAGAAACAGTGCCACCTGCATCGCATCGACTCCAGGGATTGGGTCAATTATCTGGTGGGCAAACTGACTGGCAAGGCAGCAGAAGCATACCGGGCTGTGCCTGTTGAACACATAGCCGATTATTCGGAGGTAAAGAAGCGATTGCTGGCAAGGTACGCCATTACGCCGGAAACTTACCGCCGGGCCTTCAGAGACATGCAGCGGAAGAAGGGCAGTACCAATGTGGAAGTAGCCTACGACTTGGAGAGGGCCTTCAGGCAGTGGATGCAGGGATCAGGGGTTACTACCATGGAGGAAGCGTACCAGCTGTTAATGTTGGAACAATTTTACACACAGCTTTCTGCCCCAGTGCAGGCATGGGTTAAAGACCAGGACCCCACCACGGTGACCCAAGCGGCAAAGTTAGCTGATCGATATGAGGACACTCGAGGGGTGGAATATCTGGGGCCAAAAGGACCTACCCTCAATCCTCTTGCCCCTTCATACAAGGCTAAGACAGCTCCTGAAACTAACCGGCCAGGGGCTCCTGTCCAACCCCGGTCCCCGTCCCGGCCGGCACAGCGGCCTGGACCAGAGTGTTTTGGATGTCGACAATTTGGACATATCAAAAGAAACTGTCCCCAAAAAGAGAAAAATTCCGTGCCTCGGCCTGGTATATCTCGGGGCGGTGGGTACGGAGCTATGCCCAGTCAGGGGTACCGGCAAGTGCACTGTGTACACGAGGACTCTTATGCCCCGGAAGGCCCCCCACTTGACCCCGAAGATCAGGGGTGGCCTGGCCCTAGGGAAATATGCCTGCATCCCGAGGATAGAGGAGCAGGAACCTTTTGCCATGAGATTGCAATGGTGAAAGACAATAGGAAACAGCACGTCCAACCCGTACAACTAAATGGTCGGCCCGTGAAGGGACTCAGGGATTCGGGGGCTACCCTTACCTTGGTGCAGCCCCGCTGTTTGGACCCGGGTCACCGGCTTCAACGGACTGTGGAAGTACGAGTGGCCGGAGGAAAACTGTACCAGCTGCCCATGGCTCAAGTTCACCTGGACTGGGGCTCTGGCCAAGGATACCGAGAAGTGGGAGTAATGCCTGGACTCCCTGCTGATGTGCTGCTGGGCAACGATTTGGGCGATTTGCAAAGCCACTTTGGTCAACCCTCGGAACCACAGGATTGTCAAGCAGTCACCCGGAGTCAGAACCGGAATCCCGGGGTAAGCCAGACTAACTTCCCGGCCAACCCTGAACTACCCGGGGCCGAGCTTAGGTGGTCCCCACCTGCAGAGTTTAGGGCCACATTACTTACTGACCCTACCCTAGCCAGCTACCGACAGAGAGCCCAGACGGGGGAGGTAGGCTCTGGGGGGGAGACGTTCCAATGGACAGACGGGTTATTGTACCGACACACGGTTAGCCCAGTTCATGGGGTGACTAAGACCCAGCTACTGGTACCCACGCAACATAGGGCTGACTTACTAGCACTGGCACATGAGATTCCCCTAGCCGGACATTTAGGGGTCCGGAAAACAGAATACCGCCTCAGCAGGGCCTTTTTCTGGCCCCGCATGTCCAGGAATGTGAGAACCTTCTGCCGGACATGTGACACGTGTCAGAGGGTAGGAAAACGGGGAGACAGACCCAGAGCCCCCCTTCAGACCTTACCTATCATCGGGGAACCCTTCCAGCGGGTGGCGGTGGATATCGTGGGCCCTTTGGCTAGGGCCAGCGCATCCGGGAAAAAATTCATAGTCACACTGGTGGACTTTGCCACCAGATACCCGGAGGCGGTTGCCCTATCCAAAATCACGGCAGAAAATGTAGCCGATGCCCTCATACCCATCTTCACCCGGGTAGGATTTCCCCGAGAGATCCTGACTGATCAGGGGACACAGTTCACCTCAGACCTCCTCCAGCAGCTTTGGAAAACCTGTGGGGTGAAAGCTATCCACACGACGGCTTATCACCCCCAGACAAATGGGCTCTGCGAAAGGTTCAATGGGACCTTGAAGCAGATGCTCCGAGCGTTCACTGACACTTACAGGGACTGGGAAAAGTATTTACCTCACTTGCTCTTCGCCTATCGGGAGGTGCCACAGGAGTCCACGGGCTTTTCTCCCTTTGAGCTGTTATATGGGAGAAGAGTCAGGGGACCCCTGAATATCCTCCGGGAGTACTGGGAGGGAAAATGCCCCACGAAAGAAACCCCGGCAGTCACTTATGTGATAGAGTTAAGAGAAAGGCTGCAATCCCTTATGGAGGCAGCTAGGCAGAATCTCCAGAAAGCGCAGGATCACCAAAAAGAATATTATGACCGGACGGCCCAAGTCAGGGAATTCAGCGCAGGGCAGAAGGTGTTAGCGCTGCGACCCATTCGGCAGAACAAGTTACAAACTGCCTGGGAAGGCCCCTACCAAATTGTGGATAGGCAGGGGGAAACCACGTACATTATCAGTCAGGGACCCCATCAGCGGGATCGCAGAATTTGTCATGTGAACGCTCTAAAGAGCTATCAGGACAGGGCAGACGCCGTCCTTGCTATTTGCACCCCAGTCCCTCAGGAGGAGGAAGATCGGGAAATTCCCGACTTCCTAGCCACGGCCCAAGACCCAGCTCCCAAGGACCTGACCCTAGGGGAACAGCTTGCCCCTACCCAGCGGGATCAGATTAGGGAAGTCATCAGCCACTGGTCCACCATATTCTCGACTAAACCAGGACTGACTCACCTCACCCAACACGTAGTTGACACTCCAGGCCAACAACCCCTACGACAGCCCCCATACCGGGTCCCGGAAGCGGTAAAAAATCACATCAGGACGGAAATACAGGAGATGCAGGAGATGGGCGTCATAGAGGGGTCCAGCAGCCCATGGGCCTCACCGGTAGTCCTGGTGCCCAAAAAAGATGGAACCACGCGGTTCTGTGTGGACTACCGGCGGCTCAATGATAAAACCACCACAGATGCCTACCCTATGCCAAGGGTGGATGACTTGCTGGACCGATTATCTGGGGCCAGATTTGTGACCACCTTAGATCTCAGCCGGGGATATTGGCAAATCCCTCTAGCTCCGGAAGCCAGGGCCAAGTCGGCATTCATCACCCCTTTCGGCCTGTACCAATTCACGGTCATGCCGTTTGGGATGAAGAATGCCCCAGCCACCTTCCAAAGGCTAGTGGATCAGTTGCTCGAGGGAGCGCAGGAGTTCGCCTGCGCTTACCTCGACGATATTGCCATTTACAGCCACTCCTGGGAGGAGCACCTATTACATGTGGAGGCCATTTTAGGGAGAATTCACAGGGCAGGGCTGACCCTTCGCCCCGACAAATGCCAAGTGGGAATGGGTGAGGTGCAGTATCTAGGACACCGAGTAGGGAGCGGAGTGCAGCGTCCCGAACCAGCCAAGGTGGAGGCCATTGTCCAGTGGCCCCGGCCTACAACCAAAAAACAAGTCATGGCTTTCCTGGGTACTGCGGGGTACTACCGCAAATTCGTACCCAGATACAGTGACATTGCGAAGCCGCTGACTGACCTCACTAGCAAGAAATTGCCCCGAGTAGTCAACTGGACCCCAGACTGTGAAACAGCCTTTGTAGCCTTGAAATCAGCGTTAGGGGAAGCTCCAGTATTAGCAGCACCGGATTTTAACCTGCCTTTTCTACTACACACAGATGCCTCCAACGTGGGCCTGGGAGCGGTACTAAGCCAGGTGAACGTCAAGGGGGAAGAGCATCCGGTAGCCTATCAAAGTCGTAAGCTCTTGGAGCGAGAAGTAGGCTATGCCGCAGTAGAGAAAGAATGTTTGGCCTTGGTCTGGGCCATCAAGAGGTTCCAAGCCTACCTCTATGGGCGAGAATTTACGGTGCTCACCGACCACAACCCCTTGGTCTGGCTTAATCGAGTATCGGGGGACAACGGGAGGCTGCTACGGTGGAGCTTGGCCTTACAGCCGTACAATTTCACCGTCCAGTACCGGTCTGGCAGAGACAATCGCAATGCAGATGGACTATCTCGTCAGGACGATGTTTGATTTTCCTGTTGCCCAGCCTGGACAAGGGTACTATTTGTTGTTGCACAGCCCCGGACAAGGGGGCTACTTGTTGTTACTAGCCCAGAACAAGAGGCTGTCCAAGCCTTTGGCCCCGGACTGCCAAGGCTTGGGGCTGGAAGGGGGGGGTGATGTAACGGACCCCTAGGCCGTTACATGGAGGCCTTGTCTGTGTAATGTATGCAAAGTTTTAGCATAGGGTTTGCAGGGGACAGGTAGGCTGCCTAGGGATTGGTCCCTCCTGTCCAGGCATCTGGTGACTCACCTGACCAGGATTGGTCTGTGTATTTTGTCACTCTGAATTCTATTGGTCAAGATTCAGAGTGGCAAGATTAAATTATGTAGAATGCCCTTCTTTGTGTACAACCCCATTGTGCCTTTTGTTCTACTGTTTATGTTTCATTGTTTAGATGTGTATTGCAGCCAGACACTATTGATTCCCCTCAGTAGGTCTTTGTACTAACCCCATTGTGTATTGTCTGAACAACTGTATAAAAGAGCTGATTTTTGACTGAATAAAGCAGAAGTCGTTTTGGACTTGA
Source organism: Rhinophrynus dorsalis (assembly GCA_037306005.1). Lineage (NCBI taxonomy): Eukaryota > Metazoa > Chordata > Amphibia > Anura > Rhinophrynidae > Rhinophrynus > Rhinophrynus dorsalis. The sequence continues at coordinate 138,072,710 of CM074720.1, read as the reverse complement.
ACCTGTATCCTGTCCTTATTCTGAATGGTTTAAAGGGACCCCTCTGTCCCCCATTCAGGCAGCTGATGTTCCAGGGTTCCAGTGGGCAGATTTCCTGTGTTCCAGTCTTGTTTCCAGTGACTATTTCCAGCCTATTATCCAGCTGCAAAGTTCAAGCCAGCTTTCCAGCCTACAGCCTAACAGGAGGGATTCCAGCTCTTTGTAGTGGATTTGCCAGGCTACCCACTTGTAGCCAACCCCAGGAGAGAGAAACCCAGCACGACGGCCCTGGACAGCGCGGCGTCCTAGGGGTTCCGTTACAGCCAGGATTAGAGAATTTAATTTTAAGAGCACAGGTGAGTTAATCAATATGACTGAGCCTCTGATCAACACACGTGTTCTAGCAGGGAAATTCCTAAATCCTGGCCTGTTAGTGACCACTGAGGGCACGGGTTGAGAACCTCTGTTATAGATTACATTCACAACACTATTCACTAATCCACTGGAGTGCCATCGGGATATCTGGCGTATTGCCTCAGAGGTGCATTGGGTGTCACTCTGGTACTCAGAGAGGACAAAAAAAAGGCACCGCCTATTATAGCGCAATCAATCCCAGAAGTTTTTTTTCCTCCTTTATTCTAAGTGGAATAGAAACATTTATAATAATGCATATTTTATATAGTACCAGGTCATATTGTTCTAGTTCAAAATTTATGGAGCAACTGTCCTTTTTTGGATATATAGGTATTTTTTAACATTAGGATTTTAAAATAAGCCTCAATAGATTCTAATAATAAATTTAAACCAACAAGGATCTAATCTGGTTTACACAAGTATTACATCTAAATTAGTGGTGCTCTTAGTGGTGAACTTTATAATTCTGGTCAAATATCATTTTTAAATCTCTCTGTTTCATTCAATATAGCATATTTATAAACTAGGTCCAAAGAACAACCACTTCTTTTTTTAAATGTTTATTTAATTTTTGGTAATTTCATTCATGCTTTGGTTTTAATCATAATAATAATAATAACATGATGGTTTTTATAACTTGAATTTTTTAGTTAAACACATATTCAAGTATATAGACTTCATCCATTCAGTTGCATCACTTATATAATCACCAATCATTTTCATCAAATTCATCCAATCTCCATCATCACCAATTTACAGGTATTAGTAGACCTACTTTTATATCATGACATTTGAGATTAAACTGCCTAGTATCCAATTCCAATAGATAGACTTTTAATATCAAGAGATTGTTTCCATTTTAAACATTTAGACTGTGATTGTTTCCCAGTGGTTCTTTATACTCTAAATCAGTCACTGTATTTGTGATACACTGTCAGTTTTTTTGAGCATTTTATTATTATTTTATTATGTAAGGAGTATTTATCCAACCAGTGGTCTTGGAATAGTGTTTTTAATTTTACTCTAAGCAAAAAAGTGCCATTTTTCTCCTTCACTTTTCACATTTCACTTTTGAGGCAAAAACATTTGCCATCCCTATCGATGAAGATAGAGTGCTATATATTCTACTACTAGTGAAAAAGCCTGTGTACACGGGCCAAAGTGCATAAAGAAACAAGTTTTCAGAGCGTTAATAGATTATGTGGTATATTTTAATGTAATTTATGTTAATAGAAAAAACAATTTCTTTTTCTCAAAATAAGGAATTAAAAATATAAACAGTAAAGTAGACATGAGATCATAAAATAAAGTAAATTAAAGTAAAATAACATTTAAAACGTACATGAAGAATCATCAAATAATATAAAATGCCAGATGTATGTTTGTCCGATGCAGTCATGAACAGTACTGACTGCCTGAACGCACAGAATGCTGGGAGGTGTAGGAGTGCTGGGAGGTGGAGGTGTAGGAATGCTGGGAGGTGCCCAGAATGCTGGGAGGTGCGTTCAGGCAGTCTGTACTGCACATCACTGCATCGGACAAACATACTGCTCACTACTGCAGAACTACACCTTTACTTTACAACTTTACTTTTCCTCCCTGATCTACTTTCCCCTTCAACCCACAATATCTCCTTTCAATTGTTACCTCTCTACTGACCTCCCTGCACCTATACCCCCTCCCTTCATTCACAGGCTAAGACCTTGGCACTTATTTTGACCCCTTAAGGACCCATGACATGCCAGGACCATCATGGGAGAACTTGCCATAAGGACCTATGACAGTCCTGGCACGTTTTGGAATTCAGGGCTGTGGCTGCACACCGCTCGGGGAGCCCTGAATTGATTCCTGAAAAGAAAAAAAGCCCTGTGGTCCTTAACTGCCGGCCACTCTGCAGGGTTGGGTGAGGGTAGAGGAATGCTCTGAAGGGCTGGGTGAGGGTGAAGGAATGCTCTGTGGAGCTGGGTGAGGGTGAGGAATACTCTGTGGAGCTGGGTGAGGGTGGAGGAATACTCTGTGGAGGAATGCTCTGCGGGGCCAGGTGAGGGTGGAGGAATGCTCTGTGGAGCTGAATGAGGGTGGAGGAATGCTCTGTGGAGCTGGGTGAGGGTGTAGAAATGATCTGCAGAGCTGGGTGAGGGTGGAGGAATGATCTGCAGGGCTGGGTAAGGGTAGAGGAATACTTTGCAGTGCTTGGTAAAGGTGGAGGAATGATCTGCAGGGATGGGTGTGAGTGGAGGAATGCTCTGCAGGGCTGGGTGAGGATGAAGAAAAAAAAAACATTTTTGAGAAATTAGCCTCCATGTTTTGGTGACACAATGTTGCATTTTATCCTAATTTCTTGAACAGGTTGCTAATTAGTTCATTTGAAGACCCAGTTTGTCACTTCCTGTGCTATCATAAATGTTTCCAGTGTGTGGATTCTGTCCAGATTCATAAGAGGCCAGTGTGTGGTAATACTTGCCCAGCATGGAACCTAATTACTAGTGTTGAGCGAGCATGCTCGGCCGAAGCTCGGTTCGGCTCGAGCATCGCTCTGCTCGGCACATGGCGGTACTCGTACGAGTACCGCATGTGCTCGCCCGCCATGTTCGGGTCTCCTCCCCGCACGTTTCGCGCCTGCTGCGCAGCCAATAAACGTGCAGGGAGGCTCTGACATCAGTGTAATGCCAGCAGCCATGTTGGCTGCTAGCATTACACTGATTGGCTGGCCAGAACCCGTGGTCGGGTGCTGTATAGCACCTGACCAGCGAGTTCGGCTCAGTCTTAGCCAGGGAGAGATGAGGATAGGAAGGGAAAGTCAGTGTAGGGAGAAGACAAGCAATTGTGAAAAAAAAAAAAGACCCAAAAGTCCTTTTTAGGACTACTGTGTGTGGGGGCAGCAGTTTATTTTGTGTGGGGGGAAAAAAAAAAAAAAAAAAAAAAAACTTCATATATTCTGTTTAGTGTGCAAAGTTGCAGATTAGAGCACATTCTGTTTAGTGTGCAAAGTTGCAGATTAGAGCACATTCTGTTCAGTGTGCAAAGTTGCAGATTAGCAGCACATTCTTTTTAGTGTGCAAAGTTGCAGATTAGAGCACATTCTGTTTAGTGTGCAAAGTTGCAGATTAGTAGCACATTCTGTTGACTGTGCACAGTTTCAGAATAGGAAAAAATTCTGTTAAGTCTTCAAACTGTAAAATATCAAAGTCACATATTCCATTCACTGTGCGTCGCCGCAGTTAAGAAGCACATTCTGTTGACTGTGCACAGTTTCAGAATAGGAAAAAATTCTGTTAAGTCTTCAAACTGTAAAATATCAAAGTCACATATTCCATTCACTGTGCGTCGCCGCAGTTAAGAAGCACATTCTGTTGACTGTGCACAGTTTCAGAATAGGAAAAAATTCTGTTAAGTCTTCAAACTGTAAAATATCAAAGTCACATATTCCATTCACTGTGCGTCGCCGCAGTTTAGCAGCACATTCTGTTGACTGTGCACAGTTTCAGAATAGGAAAAAATTCTGTTAAGTCTTCAAACTGTAAAATATCAAAGTCACATATTCCATTCACTGTGCGTCGCCGCAGTTAAGAAGCAAATTCTGTTGACTGTGCACAGTTTCAGAATAGGAAAAAATTCTGTTAAGTCTTCAAACTGTAAAATATCAAAGTCACATATTCCATTCACTGTGCGTCGCCGCAGTTTAGCAGCACATTCTGTTGACTGTGCACAGTTTCAGAATAGGAAAAAATTCTGTTAAGTCTTCAAACTGTAAAATATCAAAGTCACATATTCCATTCACTGTGCGTCGCCGCAGTTAAGAAGCAAATTCTGTTGACTGTGCACAGTTTCAGAATAGGAAAAAATTCTGTTAATTCTTCAAACTGTAAAATATCAAAGTCACATATTCCATTCACTGTGCGTCGCCGCAGTTAAGAAGCAAATTCTGTTGACTGTGCACAGTTTCAGAGTAGGAGAACATTCTGTTAAGTCTTCAAACTGTAAAATATCAAAGTCACATATTCCATTCACTGTGCGTCGCCGCAGTTTAGCAGCACATTCTGTTGACTGTGCACAGTTTCAGAATAGGAGAAAATTCTGTTAAGTCTTCAAACTGTAAAATATCAAAGTCACATATTCCATTCACTGTGCGTCGCCGCAGTTAAGAAGCAAATTCTGTTTACTGTGCACAGTTTCAGAATAGGAAAAAATTCTGTTAAGTCTTCAAACTGTAAAATATCAAAGTCACATATTCCATTCACTGTGCGTCGCCGCAGTTAAGAAGCACATTCTGTTGACTGTGCACAGTTTCAGAATAGGAGAACATTCTGTTAACTGTGCAAACTGTAAAATATCAAAGTCACATATTCCATTCACTGTGCGTCGCCGCAGTTAAGAAGCAAATTCTGTGTACTGTGCAAAGTTGAAGATTTGCAGCACATATTCCGTGTAATATGAAGAAGGCGGGTAAAAAGGGACGGGGAAGTGGACGTGATCCTGATAGTTCAGGGCGCGGGTCAGGACGCGTAGAAACTGCGCCTGGTGCCAGAGCACAAGACAGAAAGACATCCACCATACCTAGCTTCATGTCTCATTTTACAGGGCGTCGCAGGACATCACTCTCGAGGTCCGACCACTGCGAACAGGTGGTCGGTTGGATGTCAGCTGATACTGCTTCCAGTCGGTTAAGCACCACCCTGTCTTCCACCAAGTCCACTCTCAGTAGCCAAGAGTCTGGTCAACATAATCCTCACTCTGATCATCCTTCCTCCCACCATAGAGGGTCTGGTCAAAGAAGTGATCCCACACTGGGATATAGTGAGGAGCTCGTCTCATCACCAATCCTTCATTTGAACCTCTCTCCAAGCACGCTTGCAGAGGAACATGACATCTTGTGCCCTGATTCACAACCTCTAGAGGCTACCCAATCACAAGAAGATGACAGAGGTGAACGGCATTTAAGGTCAAAGGAAGTGGATGATGATGATGATGAGACACAGTTGCCATTAAATCAACCACTATTACTGTCTCAAGACCTTGATGAGGAGGATGATATACAGTTGTCAATGACTGAGTATGTGGTGGGATCAAGACATGAGGAGGATGATCAGAGTGAGGAAGTGGAGGAGGACTTGGTGGACGATGAGGTGACTGACCCCACCTGGGAAGGTGTAGAGCCGAGCGATGACAGCAGTCCTGAGGGTGAGCCATCTGCAGCACCGCAACAGGCTGGAAGAGGCAGTGGTGTGGCTACAGAAAGAAGGCGGACCGCACCAAACCGGCCCGCAAATGTTCCACAGAGCACCCCCTTGCGTAAATCTCCCTTGCCAAGGGGTAGGTGTTCCACGGTATGGCGTTTTTTTAAGGAAAGTGCGGATGACAAAAGAATTGTAGTTTGCAACCTGTGCCACACCAGAATGAGCCGAGGCATGAACACTAGAAACCTCACCACCACCAGCATGATCCGACACATGGCATCCAAGCACCGTAATAAGTGGGAGGAACGCCTGGATCGCCCATCTGTGTCTGCAGGCCACACCACTGCCTCCTCTTCCCCTGTTTTCGGTGCCGGCCAATCGCCTGTCGAAGGCGCAGGCCCGCATACCTCCCGCCCTGCACCTGTACCATCTGAAGCACCATTAGCGACCACATCCACTTCCCTGTCCCAGCACAGCGTCCAAATGTCGTTACCCCAGGCATTTGAGCGCAAGCGAAAATACCCAGCCACCCACCCACAGGCCATAGCACTAACCTCACACCTTTCCAAATTACTGGCCATCGAAATGCTGCCATTTAGGCTTGTGGAGACTGAGTCCTTCCGCAGCCTGATGGCAGCAGCTGTCCCTCGGTACGCGGTCCCCAGCCTCCACTACTTTTCCCGGTATGCCGTCCCCGCCTTACACCACCATGTGTCCCGTAACATCACCCGTGCCCTGACCAACGCAGTTACTGGGAAGGTCCACTTAACGACTGACACATGGACAAGTGTTTGTGGCCAGGGACGCTACATTTCCCTGACGGCACACTGGGTGAATGTCGTGGAGGCTGGGAGCGACTCGGACCCTGGGATGGCACAGGTGCTACCCACGCCGAGGATTGCGGGCCCTACCTCCATCAGGGTTTCCGCCAGCACCTACGTTATTGGCTCCTCCTCCTCCGTTTCCACCTCCGAATTCTCTGCGCGCAGCGCCACTCACCCATCAGCCGGTAGCTGGAAGCAGTGTAGCACTGCAGTGGGGAAGCGTCAACAGGCCGTGCTGAAGCTGATCTGCCTTGGGGACAAACAGCACACGGCCTCAGAGCTGTTGCAGGGGATTAGTCACCAGACCGAGCAGTGGCTCTCACCACTCAACCTGCAACCAGGCATGGTTGTGTGTGATAATGGGTGTAACTTGGTGGCGGCTTTGGAGCTCGGCAAGCTCACACACGTACCATGCCTAGCGCATGTATTTAATTTAGTGGTTCAGCGATTTCTAAAAACCTACCCCAATGTGCATGATCTCTTGACCAAGGTGCGCCGCGTGTGTGCACATTTCAGTAAGTCATCAACAGCTTCAGCCGGCCTGTTGAAGCTGCAGCAGCGCTTACAATTGCCAGCTCACCGGCTGCTGTGTGACGTGAGCACGCGCTGGAACTCCACCTTCCACATGTTGGCCCGGCTTTGTGAGCAGCAGAGGGCAGTAGTGGAGTACCAGCTGTTACACGGTCGTCGCCTCTCCGTTCAACTTCCTGTAATCAGAAGTGAGGAGTGGGAATGGATGTCAGACCTCTGTGAGGTGTTACGCAATTTTGAGGAATCGACACAGATGGTGAGCGGCGATAACGCTATTATCAGTGTAACCATCCCACTTCTGTGTCTACTGAAACGCTCGCTGCTCACAATTAAAACTGACGCTTTGCATGTGGAAGAGGTGGAAATGCGGGAGGAAGAGCTTACACAAGGTGATAGCCAGAGCACCCTCACTTCGTCTTCTCAGCGACAATTGGAGGAGGCGGAGGAGGAGGAAGACACGGTTGCCTCCGCTACAGAGGGTAGCCATGGAACTTTAGTTCCATCTCTTCAGCGTGGGTGGGCAGAAGAGGAGGAAGAGGATGAGGAGATTGAGAGTCATCCTCCTGGTGAGGACAGCGAAATCTTGCCTGTTGGTACTCTGGCACACATGGCTGACTTTATGTTAGGCTGCCTTTCCCGTGACCCACGCGTTACACGCATTTTAGACAACACGGATTACTGGGTGTTCACCCTTCTGGACCCCCGCTACAAAGAGAATTTCTCATCTCTCATTCCTCCGGTGGAGAGGACAAGCAAAATGGTGCAATACCAGAAGGTTCTTGTTGAAAAATTGCTCCAAAATTTTCCATCTGACAACGCTGGCGGCAGAGTACGTGCTACCTTGGCCAACCAAGAAGGGGAGAAAAGGGGAGCACACAGCAGTTCCGACAAAGGCAGGGCAACACTCTCCAAGGCGTGGGACACCTTCATGACACCCCGCCAGCACCCTCACCCTGATTCGCAGCCTAGTGTCACAAGGAGGGAAAAGTTTTGGAAGATGGTGAAGGAGTACGTAGCAGACCGTGTCAGCGTCCTCAATGATCCCTCTGTGCCTTACAACTACTGGGTGTCCAAGCTGGACACGTGGTATGAACTGGCACTCTACGCCTTGGAGGTGCTGGCCTGCCCTGCCGCCAGCGTTCTGTCTGAGCGGGTATTTAGTGCTGCTGGTGGCATCATAACAGATAAGCGTATCCGCCTTTCCACCGAAAATGCTGATAGGTTGACACTTATAAAAATGAACAAGGCCTGGATTTCCCCTGACTTCTCCACTCCACTGGAGGAAAGCCCCGGAGGAACATAAAGTGACTTTATATATGTTATTTACAATGATGGGAATACTCTGTATTCCCATTCACCCCTTCCACCCAAAAAACGGGTATATGGTTGACTCTCTTCCATATGCCCAGTGATATAATTTTTATATAGGGCCAGCTCACCAGCGGGCCCAGTGATATAATTTTTATATAGGGCCAGCTCACCAGCGGGCACAGTTTGACAATTTTTGTATAGGTCAGCTCACCAGCGGGCCTTCTCATATAATGTTTTATTGGGTCAGCTCTCTAGCGGGCCCTCTCATATAATGTTTTATAGCGTCAGCTCACTAGCGGGCCTTCGCATATAATGTTTAGGATGGTCAGCTCCGCAGCAGACCCTCACCCATAATGTTTTAGATGGTCGGCTCAGCGCACGTTTCCCTCTTATTCATGGCCCCAGTTCAGAAAAATCGAGGAAATTTTTGGGAGAATTTGCCTTTGCGCACGTTTCCCTCTTAATCATGGCCTCAGTTCAGAAAAATCGAGGAAATTTTTGGGAGAATTTGCAGATGATATACAAGTAAATATACAGCAAATACTGTTTGGTAACAATTTTTCGCCTAAAGTCGTTTTTATCTGCCTTTTTGTGTGTTTTACGGTCAGTCTGTAAAAATGGCGTACTACGGGCGAAACATCGTTCCCAGCAGCGACGTTGGAGTCCAAGATGCATCCAGACATCCTCCCTATGCTGTCCCTGAACCATTTCTGTGGTGTTTCCATCATTTTCTGCCCTTTTCCTATGGACCAGGCACCCTCCCCTCATCAGAGCAGGGGGTGCCTGGTGTAATGCTCGAGTCCTCCCATTGACTTCAATGGGGCTCGGGTGCTCGGCCGAGCACTCGAGCCTCCGGGGGCGCTCGGTCAGAGCACCCGAACACCCGAGCATTGGGGTGCTCGCTCATCACTACTAATTACCATAAAGTGCTATGCTGTGTCACCAAGAAACAAATGAAGAAGAAGTTTATACCTGTAATCTTTATGACAGGAGGACTGTGGAGAGCATATATGGAGGGAGGCAAGATTAGCTAGCATTCCTTTATTAAAGTACACTGAACCCCTTGGATATTAAAAGTATTTGCAACACATTGCTGCTTAGTACTTTGGAGATATCACTGACATTCAAGGGATTAAAACGGATCGCCTCCCAGAGTTACCAGTAACCTAGGGAGAGAAAGAGGAGGGGGAGGAGTGATGACGTGAGGACGCATTTCAGTTGACGCCAGGAAATGGAGACCTGGGCGGTAGTACCCTCTGCTGAGTAGAGTGGCAGAGGAGAGATGCAGAAAAGAAAAGAAAAAAGGCAAAGGAGAAAGGGAAAAGGAAGCCGAGATATGACCTCTGTAACTTGGTAGCTGGTGTCCCGGATGGATTACATTCCCGGTGAGGCTTTGTTGTGGTTGGAGGTGGAAGGAGTGATAAGAGAGTTGGGCTGGCTTAGTGGGCAGCATAAAGTGATGCAGGGGAGCTGGAAGCAGCGGGCAAAGAGTGGTATAGAGCCTGACCCAGATAAATGTACCCCTGCAAAAGAGCTGCATAGCCGGAAGAAGCCCAGAGAGAAGGAGGCACGACGGAGGAGATAGAGGAAGCATCTGGGGTTGATACCCCGAAGAAGGGAATGTTTATCCACTCCTTGTGGGACAGAGAAGGAGGTAAATACAGACGGAGGGCGGGAAGTAGCCCTGAAGATATGAAGCAAGTCGCAGAGTGAGCCACGCAGTATGCTTACCCCAGAAGCAGTAACAGATAAGTCTCTGAATAACATGCTGGAAGGTGTGAGTAGTGAATGATTTAAAGATAACTGCCTTGTCCTTAATTTAAAAGGGAAGTGAAGATAAGATTATTTAGAGCTATCGAGAACACTGCTTTAGGAAGACACTTACTCGCACTAGAGACTTAGTAAATAATTTCTGCTTTGATATTGAATAAGAATTTCAGGAGCCCTGGAAGGTACAGCTTATGGAAGTAAGAGATGCTTGCTTATGGTGGAAAGGTCAAAAAGGGCTGCAAAATGGTGGATAAGGGTGTCTCTTAAGCACATGGAAGGAAGATAAGGTTTCCTCTGGGGCATTTGTGACAGATGATTATATGTCTCCTACTGTCTGGTTTACTGAAATAGAAATTAAAAATTGATAATCTTTGATGAAGTCAAGATGCCTAAAAAGAAATTACAGGAAAAGAATAGTATGAGGAAAGAAAAGAAGGATAGCAGAGAGGAGAAGTTAAAAAAGAAAAAGCTGCTGTGACATTTTTTTCACCAATCCCCATAAAAGGGATAGGGGCATCTACAAATAGCCCCCTGAATCGAGGGAATGAGTCAAATAATATTTCACAGTGATATATGGAAGCTACACAATGTGAAGTTATGGCTGCTGAGCCACAGGTTATGGTCTCAGAGGAACGGTTGAAGCTTTGTTTGGATCATGTACTGGAACAGATCAAAGCAAAGATCCAGTTGACCTCAAAGGATATTAGGAATTATATTATCTGATTGGGGAAGAGAGTCATACAGCTGGAAGAGAAAGTTGATGTAACTTTAATACAGAGTAATAAAAATGTTGAGTGAATAGATCAATTGGAAAAAAAAATTCAGACTCTGGAGCAGAAAATTATAGAGTATGAAGATAGAGCAAGGAGACAGAATTTAAGAATCAGGAATATACCAGAAGAAGTATCGGCGGAGGAAATGGAACAATATCTAATACAATATTTTGAGTCCCTTGGTCTTACATTTGAGCAGAAGGACATGGTATTGGGCCGTTGTCACCGGATATAGAAACCCACTTCAATTTCTGATTCAGTGCCTAGAGATGTAGTAGTGCTTTTCCAGTCATATAAGTATAAAGAGATGGTCCTTAAAGCAGCAAGACAATTACAACCCAGGGAGGGATGATTTTCGTATCAAATGACTTTTCAAGATTTATCGTATATACACGTCAAAAGAGGAAATTGTTTATGTCAGTTACTAAAGTCCTTAGAGAGAAAAATATTAGTTATAATTAGGGTTTTCCGGCTTCTCTGATTATACATTGGGAAGGAACAAGGAAAGTGTGTAAATCACCAGAGGAAGCGGTGGAGTGGATGGGGGAGAGAGGACTGGGCGCTCCAAGTTAGAGGATGTCCTTTTTTCCTCTCCCTCTCTTCTCCTCGCCCCCTGAAGGCAGAGGGCGTTGCTCTGGCTGGATGGAGAGTTAGAAGAAAGGATAGGGGATTGAGAAAGTTTAGAGAGAGGTAGAAGGAGATAGCACTGGGCTGAGGTTGAGAGGGTGAAGAGAATTTGTTAGAGTAGTTAGATTTGGATATTGTATTTTAGAAGATAGCTACACTTGGAGATATGATAGTTAGAAAGAGGGGTTAGTTGTAGAGAAGGAAGAGGGAGTATGGGATAGTTTTTTTTTTTTTTTTTTTCAATTATTCTTCTTTCTCTCTCTCGCTCTCTCCCTCTTGGTGTTGTAGGGTTTTTTCACAGTATAAGATAGTAAGTTGGTTATTCTTTTAGCCACAACAATGAAATATGTGCTACACATGTCCAAGACTCATTCAGTCTGTACCTGGATATCCTCAAAGCACTTCAAAAGGAACCATGGGTGCTCAGCTGTCCCGGTCTTTCCCCAATCGTAGAAACACAGCAAACTGACTTGAAGATTGACAGCTGCACTCCAAATAATTAAAGCAACAATGTTGCAACAAATTAGTAAAAAAGAAACTCCTTAATTGTAAAAATAAAATACAAAATCAGCATCTGATGGAATGAAAATAGCAGAAAAAGACAAATGGAGAAAAGAAGACTCTGTCTAACGCGTTTCACGCCCACTGGCACTTACTCATAGACCAAAAGATAGATCACTATCAATCACAAATTTCAAACCTCACTAACCAAAATCAGGTTGGTTATTCTTTTTGTGGTAGAAACTAGGAAGTATAGTTTTTAGGATGATGGTAGGGGGTTGAAGGGGAGGGGAAAGGAAAAGCAAAAAAAGATAAGTGGAATAAAAATAGATCACTAAGAATTTGCAGTGATGAGAATTTAGAGTTCACTTTGTATTTAGTAGAGTAGGGGTGATAATATATTGGGGCTGTATTAAGAGCAAAAGATAGATATAAGAATGATTTTGGTAGGGAAAGGGAAATGAATGAATGAGAGGAAATTGGATTAGGGAGGTAGATATAGTTGACCAGAGTGGCGCCTTTGATGCTTGATGTCTAATAAGGTGAGAAATTGTGTGAGTAGGGTGAATAGGGGTGGATACTCAGTTAGAGGGTCTGAGCACCGGGTCTCTGTACTGGACTCAAAGTAGTCTAAGAATTTGTGCTGTACAAATTATGGGGGAAGCACAAGTGCAGCAGTTGGGGAGGGGTCCTTATCTGCATGCACATTATTTGTTTTATGTCATCCAACGTAGACTGAGCGTCCCATATCGGTTTGTTAAAATGACAGGTAGGGAGATGACTGAAAACAGTGACTGTCCTCCATGTCAAAGTGGATGACAGTCAATACACAGGGTCTGAATACCTCCTATAAAAAAACAATGTTATCTAAATTATTGAAGAAGGAAAAAATAGATATTTGTCTGATTCAAGAGATTCATTGGATAAGGGACTCGATTAAGAAAATTAATATACATGGTTATAATGTTGTAGCTGAATCCTCGCTCCAAAAACAGACAAAAAGGGGAGCTGCAATATGAAAAAAATCGGATTTGAGCGTGTGTATCAAGAGATAGATCAGGAGGCACGTTATGTTTTGATGGTATGTCGTTTAAATGGGAAATTATTTAGGATTATAAATTCGCATGCTCCTAATAAAAATCCAGTCTCATTTATAAGGAAATGGTAGAGAAAGCTGAGAGAATTAAACAGGGCAAGGTGATTATGGCAGGCGACTTCAATGCGATATTGGATATACATATGGATAAGAGACTGCAAAAAGGTCATTCTTTTTCAAATGAGTTGATAAAACAAAATAATATATTTCAGCAAGTAGTTAAAGAGGGGGTGTTATATGATTTATGGAGAGGTTTCAATTCAAATGTTTATGACTTTACCCATTTTTCGTATGTCCATCTGTCATATGCCAGACTAGATTTGTTTTTGGGAGATGCAAATTTAACCAGAGACATTGCCAAGATCTTTATAAAAGATCTAACTTGGACGGACCATAACGCTGTTGTAATGTGTATAAAGGGGAATGAAGGAAAGGATGTTAGGGCAAGATGGAGATTAAATAATGTAATGTTGCATGCAAAGGAGACCCTGGTGTATTTGCAAGAAATAACAGATAGATTCTATGAAGAGAATATTCCTACAGAAATCCCATTAACAACAGTTTGGTGTACCTATAAATGTGTTATAAGAGGTCATATAATTATGTTGGAAGCTATGGAGAGGAAAGCCCGCAATACGTTATTACCAGATCTTTATGTAAGCTTAGATAAATTATTAAAAGAAAATAAACAAAACCGTACAGCAGGAGTGACTTCAAAGATTCAGGAGGTCCACTGCAAATAAGTGCTTTAAATAGGATAAAAACAGGAGAGAGTCTGCAAAAATGAAAGCAGTTATGGTATTACAAAACTAATAAGGCGGACAAATTATTAACAAGTAAATTAAAGAAAAAAGTGGCTATGCAAAGAATTCATAAGATAAAAGAAAAAGGAAGGGCCTGCTGTGATCCTCAGGAGATTGGACAGGCTTTTGGAAGGTATTATAAGGAGTTGTATAACATAAAAAAATGTTCAATTGAGCAAGATATTGTGCATTATTTAGACCAGATTAATTTGCCCAGATTGACTGATTACAATTAGAAATACTAAATAAACCGTTTAATATAGAAGAAATCAGGAATGTTATAGCTAAATTGAAAGTAGGGGTAGCCCCAGGACCGGATGGCCTTTCAAACACTTTCTTTAAAATTATGAGATCAAAAATATAATATAGATTACTTGAAATGTTTAATTCTGTAGGTAGTGGTAGGCTATTCCCGCAAGAAATGTTGCAAGCAAACATAGTCCCTATTTTGAAAGCTGAGAAAGACCCAACTCAGATTGGTAGGCCTATATCACTGTTAAATGGGGATAGTAAGATATATGCGACTATGGTGGCAGAGAGGTTGAAGGATATAATTCCTACATTAATAAATGAAGATCAAGTGGGATTTGTAATGGGAAGATCAGCAGCTAGTAATATTAGATGGCTTATTCATGTATTAGACTGGACAAAGAGACAAGAGATTCCGATGCTGGCCCTGTTTTTGGACGCAGATAAAGCATTCGACAGGGTCAGCTGGGAATTCTTGCGGGCTACTATGGGTAAATTTGGGTTTGAGGGCAGTATTATGGGGAAAATAGGGACGTTATATGAGAATCTGTCAGCTAGGATAGTTGGCTCTGGCCTAGCCTCTCCTTGTTTTTTCATAAAAAATGGTACGAGACAAGGATGTCTGTTGTTTCCTTTGCTATATGTACTTGCTTTGGAACCCCTAGCGCAGATAATAAGAGATCAGCAAAGTATAAAGGGTTGTAATTTTGGTGTGAAGCCAGTAAAGATCAGTCTTTATGCGGATGTTGAGGTCACTTTAACGGATCCCATCTCTTCCGTTATTTATTTAATGGAGGAGTTGGAGAAATATGGAAGAGTGTCAAATTATAAGTTAAATATGCATAAAAGCTCTGCGTGGATATCTAATGTGGGAGCAAAGGAGGAGAGGAGGTTGAAACAGAACTTTCAGTTTAATTGGACTGAGGAGGAAGTTCTTCACCGTGGAATAAAAATGGTTAAGTCCCCAGACAAAATTTTGGAGATAAATTATAAAAGTCTCTTGAATCAGACAAGAAAGAATTTTAAAGTATGGAGTGATGAAGAAATATCATGGTGGGGTAGGGTGAATACTGTAAGATCTTATGTACTGCCTAAATGGATATATTTGTTTAGAATGATCCCACTGACTTTTCCAAAGAATTGGATAAAAGAAATTCAGAGTTTGTTCGTCAAATACATTTGGTTGGGGAAATCTCCAAGAATTAAAATGGGAATATTAAAAAAAAATAAGAGACAAGAAGGTATTGGGTTCCCAGAGATAGTAAAGTATCATGATGCAGCGATTTTGGACCATGTGGCAAAATGGTATAAAAATAAATTTGTAAATGATATTTGGTATAGGATGGAGGCATCTGTTTTTGGTAAGGATGATCTGAGCTACATGTTGTGGGCAGGAGATAAAGAGTTTAAGAAAAGGGGTGCACCGTGTAATTTAATAATCAAAAATCTTTGAGAATTTTGGAAGAGATATAAGCAAAGTAGGGGAATAGGTTTGATCCTGCTCCCAGATATGTCGCTTGGGTTCTTAGAGACAAACATAGATGACCTTCCTATAGTTAAATGGTTTGAAAGGGGGGTTAAAAAAATTAATCAGATTTTTTTTTTTCAGGGAAGTGTTATGAAAAGTTTTGCACAACTTAAGGAAGAATTTGACTTACCGAATACTGAAATTTATACGTATTTAAGATTTAAAACATATATTGTTAAAGAAATTAATAGAACAAAATACCCTCTGTGAGAAGATGTAGTAAATTTTTTTTGTAGGGATATTAAGATTGCAAATATTGTCAATAATGGTATGGTGGATAAAAGAGAGATAGAGGAAACATCATGTAGAGCTCAAAAGAGCTGGGTGAAAGATATAGGTAAAGAAATACAGCAAGAGCAATGGTATAAAATTATTACCAATGTAAGGAAGACCACACATTGTTTGAACTTAATAGAATTACAGTATAAATTGATGTATAGGTGGTATTTGGTCCCTCATAGGTTAAGTAACATGTATGTACGATATTCCAGTAATTGCTGGAGATGTCGAAAAACAACTGGAACATATGAACATATATGGTGGTCTTGCGATAGACTTCAAGAATCATGGGATATGGTAAAGTCCATTATAGAAGTTTGGGGAAATACTGACAAAAATACACTATATGTTTTAGTTTTTCTATGTATTTTTATAGTTAATAGGGTATATCAGGGGTATTAAATCTGTCCTTAAGGGCTGTATACAGGACAGATTTACAGAAGAAGTAACACTTCAAGATTTACTATGGACAGAAAATCATAATTGCTCCTATTCATTTTTTGTCTTGTTCAAGAAAGAAAATCTTCAGTCAGTACTGGGAGCCTACAAACCAAAAGAATGTGACGAGCGCACACCGAAAAAGAGCAAAATGAAGAAGTTTGCTCAAGGCATGTGTGGCCATCAGGTGCTGCTCAAGTCACGTTTTTTGCTCCCATGTACCATTGCAGAGAGGAAATTTCCATCTTCGTATCAGTCTGGTCCCACCCACAGGCAGTCCAGCCACAAAATGTCAGGCAAATCCTCTCCGCACGAGAAAAACAGCACAACCCCAGTCGTACGTTTCGGTCTATGTGGACCTCGTCAGTGGGATGCAGCTGTTCCCCTCTAGGCACACAGAAGCAAGGGCCCATGCCTGGGATACCCCTTCCACTTAGGGAGACAACAAACCAAAAGAATGTGACGAGCGCACACCGAGAAAGAGCAAAATGAAGTAGATTGCTCAAGGCATGTGTGGCCTCTCAGGAGCTGCTCAAGTCACGTTTTTTGCTCCCATGTGCTATTGCAGAGAGAACATTTCCATATTCATATCAGTCTGGTCCCACCCACAGGCATTCCAGCCCCGAAATATCAGGCAAATCCTCTCCGCACCAGAGAAGCAGCACAACCCCAGACGTACGTTTCGGTCTATGTGGACCTCGTTGGTGGGATGCAGCTGTTCCCCTGGCCGCAAACAGAAGCAAGGGCCCATGCCTGGGATACCCTTCCACTTAGGGAGACAACAAACCAAAAGAATGTGACAAGCGCACACCGAGAAAGAGCAAAATGAAGTAGTTTGCATTGCAGAGAGGAAATTTCCATATTCATATCAGTCTGGTCCCACCCGAAGGCAGTCCAGCCCGAAACGTCAGGCAAATCCTCTCCGCACATGAGAAACAGCACAACCCCAGACATACGTTTCAATCTATTTGGACCTCGTCAGTGGCATGCAGCTGTTCCCCTCTAGGGGCACAAAAGCAAGGACACATGCCTGGGATACCCTTCCTCTTAGGGAGACAACAAACCAAAAGAATGTGACGAGCGCACACCGAGAAAGAGCAAATTGAAGTAGTTTGCTCAAGGCACGTGTGGCCCCTCAGATGCTGCTCAAGTCACGTTTTTTGCTCCCATGTGCCATTGCAGAGAGAAAATTTCCATATTCATATCAGTCTGGTCCCACCCACAGGCAGTCCAGCCCCAAAATGTCAGGCAAATCCTCTCCGCACGAGAGAAACAGCACAACCCCAGACGTACGTTTCGGTCTATGTGGACCTCGTCAGTGGGATGAAGCTGTTCTCCTCTAGGCACAGAGAAGCAAGGGCCCATGCCTGGGATACCCTTCCACTTAGGGAGACAACAAACCAAAAGAATGTGACGAGCGCACACCGAAAAAGAGCAAAATGAAGTAGTTTGCTCAAGGCATGTGTGGCCCTCAGGTGCTGCTCAAGTCACATTTTCCGCTCCCATGTGCCATTGCAGAGAGGAAATTTCCATATTCATATCAGTCTGGTCCTACCCACAGGCAGTCCAGCCCCGAAATGTCAGGTAAATCCTCTCCGCACGAGAAAAACAGCACAACCCCAGACATACATTTCGGTCTATGTGGACCTCAGCAGTGGAATACAGCTGTTCCCCACTAGGCACACAGAAGCAAGGGCCCATGCCTGGGATACCCTTCCACTTAGGGAGACAACAAACCAAAAGAATGTGACGAGAGCACACAGAGAAAGAGCAAAATGAAGTAGTTTGCTCAATGCATGTGTGGCCCCTCAGGTGCTGCTCAAGTCACGCTTTCCGCTCCCATGTGCCATTGCAGAGAGGAAATTTCCATATTCATATCAGTCTGGTTCTACCCACAGGCAGTCCAGCCCTGAAATGTAAGGCAAATCCTCTCCGCACGAGAAAAACAGCACAACCCCAGACATACGTTTTGGTCTATGTGGACCTTATCAGTGGAATGCAGCTGTTCCCCTCTAGGGGCACAGAAGCAAGGGCCCATGCCTGGGATACCCTTCCACTTAGGGAGACAACAAACCAAAAGAATGTGACGAGCGCACACCGAGAAAGAGCAAAATGAAGTAGTTTGCTCAAGGCATGTGTGGCCCCTCAGGTGCTGCTCAAGTCACGTTTTTCGCTCCCATGTGCCATTGCAGAGAGGAAATTTCCATATTCATATCAGTCTGGTCCCACCCACAGGCAGTCCAGCCCCCAAAAACCTTACATACACTCTACATCACTGCACTTCCTAAAGGTTACTAAACAGACCTCCTGAGGTGCTATAGGGGAAATTAAATGTATTAAAACCAAAAAAGATAACCCAGCAAAACTAGCACAAACCAGTAGGACTGATAAACAGGTCTGAAGAAATGGCAAGGAAAAGAAAAGTTAATTTTCACTATTATTACTAAAGTTGATGCAGCAAAATAAAACATGAAAGATTTGAAAGAAACATGCACTGCCAGTCTGCCAGGGCCAAAATATCCACCTTGCGAGAAAACCTTAGATCACCTTAGATAAAACAAAATAAAAAAAGGAAATGGAAATTACTAGTGATGATCGAGCACCCCGATGCTCGGGTGTTCGGGTGCTCTGGCCGAGCGCCCCCGGAGGCTCGAGTGCTCGGCCGAGCACCCGAGCCCCATTGAAGTCAATGGGAGGACTCGAGCATTACACCAGACACCCCCTGCTCTGATGAGGGGAGGGTGCCTGGTTCATAGGAAAAGGTCAGAAAATGATGGAAACACCACAGAAATGGTTCAGGGACAGCATAGGGAGGATGTCTGGATGCATCTTGGACTCCAACGTCGCTGCTGGGAACGATGTTTCGCCCGTAGTACGCCATTTTTACAGACTGACCGTAAAACACACAAAAAGGAAGATAAAAACTAATCTGCGGCTAGGCACACTAAACAATATGTGATGTTAATCTGCGGCTAGGCACACTAAACAATATGTGACGCTAATCTGCGGCTAGGCACACGAAACAGAATGTGACGCTAATCTGCGGCTAGGTACAGTGAACGGAATATGTGACGTTAATTTGTGAATTTGCACACTAAACAATATGTGACGTTAATCTGCGGCTAGGCACACTAAACAATATGTGAAGTTAATCTGCGGCTAGGCACACTAAACAATATGTGACGCTAATCTGCGGCTAGGCACACGAAACAGAATGTGACGCTAATCTGCGGCTACGCACAGTGAACGGAATATGTGACGTTAATTTGTGAATTTGCACACTAAACAATATGTGACGTTAATCTGCGGCTAGGCACACTAAACAATATGTGACGCTAATCTGCGGCTAGGCACACGAAACAGAATGTGACGCTAATCTGCGGCTAGGCACACGAAACAGAATGTGACGCTAATCTGCGGCTAGGCACAGTGAACGGAATATGTGACGTTAATTTGTGAATTTGCACACTAAACAGAATGTGACAATAATCTATGGCTAGGCACACGTTTAAAATGGCCCTTTTTGTCGCTGCGTTGTAAAATAATTGGCCCTGTGAACCTAACAGAATATGTCAGCTTGTCGCTGCACTGTGAAATATTTGTCCCTGTGCACCTAGTACAATGTCACCTTATAAATATCCCCCCCCACAAAAAAAATGAAATTGTGCCCCCCCCAAACAAAATATAAATGCTGCCCCCACACACAACAGTCCTAAAAAGGACTTTTGGGTCTTGAAAGAGTTTAAACAATTTAATTCTCCCTACACTGACTTTCCCTGCCTAAGCTCATCTCTCCCTGGCTGGGAATGAGCCGAACTCGCGCGTCGGGTGCTATACAGCACCCGATCACGGGTTCTGGCCAGCCAATCAGTGTAATGCCAGCAGCCAACATGGCTGCTGGCATTACACTGATGTCAGAGCCTCCCCGCACGTTTATTGGCTGCGCAGCAGCCGCAAAACGTGCGGGGAGGAGACCCGAACATGGTGGGCGAGCACATGCGGTACTCGTACGAGTACCGCCATGTGCCGAGCAGAGCGATGCTCGAGCCGAACCGAGCTTCGGCCGAGCATGCTCGCTCATCACTAGAAATTACAACTCTGTTAATAGATATCTCTCATTGTTATCACAACTGCTAAAGTTAGAAATGTGTAATTGTGAATTGTATGTAGATTAAAAAAAAAAGTCTAATGCAACCCATAAAAAATTTCCATGTAATAGACATAATTATTCTATATGTTAGGAGACCAGCTGTGACCATTAATAATAAGAAGAACATGCAAAAAATTGTCGGCCAATATTATACCTCCCAAGTGTCCCTCTTTAGTAGGGACAGCCCCTCTTTTAGACCCAAATCCCTCTGTCCCTCTTTCCCACCCTGATGTCCCTCTTTTTAGGAAATCAGACTGTGTGGTGTATATATAAGTGTATCATATTGTTCCACAGCAATAAAACTCACATTCTTGTTTGTTTAAACATCAGTATATGTGTATTTATACATTAGTCTGTGTAAATAAAACACTTTATTGATCTAAATCATGTATTAGGTTACAGATTGAGGTATCAATAGGTCGTGAAATAGCATAAACATTCTTGGTAATGCTCCGCCCACAGGGAACGCTCCCAGAAACACCCCCTAAAACACAATTGTCCCTCTTCGTCAATTTGAAATGTTGGGAGGTATGCAATATTACCCAAATCATTACCAGTATTAAAGCAACCTGACCAACAAGAAAGATATACATCTCTAAAGTGAGAAAAATACATCCAGCCACAGGCAGTCCAGCCCTGAAATGTCAGGCAAATGTTCTCCGCACGAGAGAAACAGCACAACCCCAGACATATGTTTCGGTCTATGTGGACCTCGTCAGTGGGATCCAGCTGTTCCCCTGTAAGCACACAGAAGCAAGGGCTCATGCCTGGGATACCCTTCCACTTAGGGAGACAACAAACCAAAAGAATGTGACAAGCGCACACCGAGAAAGAGCAAAATTAAGTAGTTTGCTCAAGGCATGTGTGGCTCCTCAGGTGCTGCTCAAGTCACGTTTTTCGCTCCCATGTGCCATTGCAGAGAGGAAATTTCCATATTCATATCAGTCTGGTCCCCCCCACAGGGAGTCCAGCCCCGAAATGTCAGGCAAATCCTGTCCGCACGAGAGAAACAGCACAACCCCAGACGTACGTTTAGGTCTATGTGGACCTCGTCAGTGGGATGCAGCTGTTCCCCTCTAGGCACACAGAAGCAAGGGCCCATGCCTGGGATACCCCTTCCACTTAGGGAGACAACAAACCAAAAGAATGTGACGAGCGCACACCGAGAAAGAGCAAAATGAAGTAGATTGCTCAAGGCATGTGTGGCCTCTCAGGAGCTGCTCAAGTCACGTTTTTTGCTCCCATGTGCTATTGCAGAGAGAACATTTCCATATTCATATCAGTCTGGTCCCACCCACAGGCATTCCAGCCCCGAAATATCAGGCAAATCCTCTCCGCACCAGAGAAGCAGCACAACCCCAGACGTACGTTTCGGTCTATGTGGACCTCGTTGGTGGGATGCAGCTGTTCCCCTGGCCGCAAACAGAAGCAAGGGCCCATGCCTGGGATACCCTTCCACTTAGGGAGACAACAAACCAAAAGAATGTGACAAGCGCACACCGAGAAAGAGCAAAATGAAGTAGTTTGCATTGCAGAGAGGAAATTTCCATATTCATATCAGTCTGGTCCCACCCGAAGGCAGTCCAGCCCGAAACGTCAGGCAAATCCTCTCCGCACATGAGAAACAGCACAACCCCAGACATACGTTTCAATCTATTTGGACCTCGTCAGTGGCATGCAGCTGTTCCCCTCTAGGGGCACAAAAGCAAGGACACATGCCTGGGATACCCTTCCTCTTAGGGAGACAACAAACCAAAAGAATGTGACGAGCGCACACCGAGAAAGAGCAAATTGAAGTAGTTTGCTCAAGGCACGTGTGGCCCCTCAGATGCTGCTCAAGTCACGTTTTTTGCTCCCATGTGCCATTGCAGAGAGAAAATTTCCATATTCATATCAGTCTGGTCCCACCCACAGGCAGTCCAGCCCCAAAATGTCAGGCAAATCCTCTCCGCACGAGAGAAACAGCACAACCCCAGACGTACGTTTCGGTCTATGTGGACCTCGTCAGTGGGATGAAGCTGTTCTCCTCTAGGCACAGAGAAGCAAGGGCCCATGCCTGGGATACCCTTCCACTTAGGGAGACAACAAACCAAAAGAATGTGACGAGCGCACACCGAGAAAGAGCAAAATGAAGTAGTTTGCTCAAGGCATGTGTGGCCCTCAGGTGCTGCTCAAGTCACATTTTCCGCTCCCATGTGCCATTGCAGAGAGGAAATTTCCATATTCATATCAGTCTGGTCCTACCCACAGGCAGTCCAGCCCCGAAATGTCAGGTAAATCCTCTCCGCACGAGAAAAACAGCACAACCCCAGACATACATTTCGGTCTATGTGGACCTCAGCAGTGGAATACAGCTGTTCCCCACTAGGCACACAGAAGCAAGGGCCCATGCCTGGGATACCCTTCCACTTAGGGAGACAACAAACCAAAAGAATGTGACGAGAGCACACAGAGAAAGAGCAAAATGAAGTAGTTTGCTCAATGCATGTGTGGCCCCTCAGGTGCTGCTCAAGTCACGCTTTCCGCTCCCATGTGCCATTGCAGAGAGGAAATTTCCATATTCATATCAGTCTGGTTCTACCCACAGGCAGTCCAGCCCTGAAATGTAAGGCAAATCCTCTCCGCACGAGAAAAACAGCACAACCCCAGACATACGTTTTGGTCTATGTGGACCTTATCAGTGGAATGCAGCTGTTCCCCTCTAGGGGCACAGAAGCAAGGGCCCATGCCTGGGATACCCTTCCACTTAGGGAGACAACAAACCAAAAGAATGTGACGAGCGCACACCGAGAAAGAGCAAAATGAAGTAGTTTGCTCAAGGCATGTGTGGCCCCTCAGGTGCTGCTCAAGTCACGTTTTTCGCTCCCATGTGCCATTGCAGAGAGGAAATTTCCATATTCATATCAGTCTGGTCCCACCCACAGGCAGTCCAGCCCCCAAAAACCTTACATACACTCTACATCACTGCACTTCCTAAAGGTTACTAAACAGACCTCCTGAGGTGCTATAGGGGAAATTAAATGTATTAAAACCAAAAAAGATAACCCAGCAAAACTAGCACAAACCAGTAGGACTGATAAACAGGTCTGAAGAAATGGCAAGGAAAAGAAAAGTTAATTTTCACTATTATTACTAAAGTTGATGCAGCAAAATAAAACATGAAAGATTTGAAAGAAACATGCACTGCCAGTCTGCCAGGGCCAAAATATCCACCTTGCGAGAAAACCTTAGATCACCTTAGATAAAACAAAATAAAAAAAGGAAATGGAAATTACTAGTGATGATCGAGCACCCCGATGCTCGGGTGTTCGGGTGCTCTGGCCGAGCGCCCCCGGAGGCTCGAGTGCTCGGCCGAGCACCCGAGCCCCATTGAAGTCAATGGGAGGACTCGAGCATTACACCAGACACCCCCTGCTCTGATGAGGGGAGGGTGCCTGGTTCATAGGAAAAGGTCAGAAAATGATGGAAACACCACAGAAATGGTTCAGGGACAGCATAGGGAGGATGTCTGGATGCATCTTGGACTCCAACGTCGCTGCTGGGAACGATGTTTCGCCCGTAGTACGCCATTTTTACAGACTGACCGTAAAACACACAAAAAGGAAGATAAAAACTAATCTGCGGCTAGGCACACTAAACAATATGTGATGTTAATCTGCGGCTAGGCACACTAAACAATATGTGACGCTAATCTGCGGCTAGGCACACGAAACAGAATGTGACGCTAATCTGCGGCTAGGTACAGTGAACGGAATATGTGACGTTAATTTGTGAATTTGCACACTAAACAATATGTGACGTTAATCTGCGGCTAGGCACACTAAACAATATGTGAAGTTAATCTGCGGCTAGGCACACTAAACAATATGTGACGCTAATCTGCGGCTAGGCACACGAAACAGAATGTGACGCTAATCTGCGGCTACGCACAGTGAACGGAATATGTGACGTTAATTTGTGAATTTGCACACTAAACAATATGTGACGTTAATCTGCGGCTAGGCACACTAAACAATATGTGACGCTAATCTGCGGCTAGGCACACGAAACAGAATGTGACGCTAATCTGCGGCTAGGCACACGAAACAGAATGTGACGCTAATCTGCGGCTAGGCACAGTGAACGGAATATGTGACGTTAATTTGTGAATTTGCACACTAAACAGAATGTGACAATAATCTATGGCTAGGCACACGTTTAAAATGGCCCTTTTTGTCGCTGCGTTGTAAAATAATTGGCCCTGTGAACCTAACAGAATATGTCAGCTTGTCGCTGCACTGTGAAATATTTGTCCCTGTGCACCTAGTACAATGTCACCTTATAAATATCCCCCCCCACAAAAAAAATGAAATTGTGCCCCCCCCAAACAAAATATAAATGCTGCCCCCACACACAACAGTCCTAAAAAGGACTTTTGGGTCTTGAAAGAGTTTAAACAATTTAATTCTCCCTACACTGACTTTCCCTGCCTAAGCTCATCTCTCCCTGGCTGGGAATGAGCCGAACTCGCGCGTCGGGTGCTATACAGCACCCGATCACGGGTTCTGGCCAGCCAATCAGTGTAATGCCAGCAGCCAACATGGCTGCTGGCATTACACTGATGTCAGAGCCTCCCCGCACGTTTATTGGCTGCGCAGCAGCCGCAAAACGTGCGGGGAGGAGACCCGAACATGGTGGGCGAGCACATGCGGTACTCGTACGAGTACCGCCATGTGCCGAGCAGAGCGATGCTCGAGCCGAACCGAGCTTCGGCCGAGCATGCTCGCTCATCACTAGAAATTACAACTCTGTTAATAGATATCTCTCATTGTTATCACAACTGCTAAAGTTAGAAATGTGTAATTGTGAATTGTATGTAGATTAAAAAAAAAAGTCTAATGCAACCCATAAAAAATTTCCATGTAATAGACATAATTATTCTATATGTTAGGAGACCAGCTGTGACCATTAATAATAAGAAGAACATGCAAAAAATTGTCGGCCAATATTATACCTCCCAAGTGTCCCTCTTTAGTAGGGACAGCCCCTCTTTTAGACCCAAATCCCTCTGTCCCTCTTTCCCACCCTGATGTCCCTCTTTTTAGGAAATCAGACTGTGTGGTGTATATATAAGTGTATCATATTGTTCCACAGCAATAAAACTCACATTCTTGTTTGTTTAAACATCAGTATATGTGTATTTATACATTAGTCTGTGTAAATAAAACACTTTATTGATCTAAATCATGTATTAGGTTACAGATTGAGGTATCAATAGGTCGTGAAATAGCATAAACATTCTTGGTAATGCTCCGCCCACAGGGAACGCTCCCAGAAACACCCCCTAAAACACAATTGTCCCTCTTCGTCAATTTGAAATGTTGGGAGGTATGCAATATTACCCAAATCATTACCAGTATTAAAGCAACCTGACCAACAAGAAAGATATACATCTCTAAAGTGAGAAAAATACATCCAGCCACAGGCAGTCCAGCCCTGAAATGTCAGGCAAATGTTCTCCGCACGAGAGAAACAGCACAACCCCAGACATATGTTTCGGTCTATGTGGACCTCGTCAGTGGGATCCAGCTGTTCCCCTGTAAGCACACAGAAGCAAGGGCTCATGCCTGGGATACCCTTCCACTTAGGGAGACAACAAACCAAAAGAATGTGACAAGCGCACACCGAGAAAGAGCAAAATTAAGTAGTTTGCTCAAGGCATGTGTGGCTCCTCAGGTGCTGCTCAAGTCACGTTTTTCGCTCCCATGTGCCATTGCAGAGAGGAAATTTCCATATTCATATCAGTCTGGTCCCCCCCACAGGGAGTCCAGCCCCGAAATGTCAGGCAAATCCTGTCCGCACGAGAGAAACAGCACAACCCCAGACGTACGTTTAGGTCTATGTGGACCTCGTCAGTGGGATGCAGCTGTTCCCCTCTAGGCACACAGAAGCAAGGGCCCATGCCTGGGATACCCTTCCACTTAGGGAGACAACAAACCAAAAGAATGTGATGAGCGGACACCGAGAAAGAGCAAAATTAAGTAGTTTGCTCAAGGCATGTATGGCCCCTCAGGTGCTGCTCAGGACACGTTTTTTGCTCCCATGTGCGACTGCAGAGAGGAAATTTCCATCTTCATATCAGTCTGGTCCCACCCACAGGCAGTCCAGCCCCAAAATGTCAGGCAACTCCTCTCCGCACGAGCGAACCAGCACAACAGCACAACCCCAGACGTACGTTTCGGTCTATGTGGACCTTGTCAGTGGGTTGCAGCTGTTCCCCTCTAGGCACACAGAAGCAAGGGCCCATGCCTGGGATACCCTTCCACTTAGGGAGACAACAAACCAAAAGAATGTGACGAGCGCACACCGAGAAAGAGCAAAATGAAGTAGTTTGCTCAAGGCATGTATGGCCCCTCAGGTGCTGCTCAAGTCACATTTTTCGCTCCCATGTGCCATTGCAGATAGGAAATTACCATATTCATATCAGTCTAGTCCCTCCCACAGGCAGTCCAGCCCCGAAATGTCAGGCAAACCCTCTCCGCACGAGAGAAACAGCACAACCCCAGACGTACGATTCGGTCTATGTGGACCTCGTCAGTGGGATGCAGCTGTTCCCCTCTAGGCACAGAGAAGCAAGTGCCCATGCCTGGGATACCCTTCCACTTAGGGAGACAACAAACCAAAAGAATGTGACTAGCGCACACAGAGAAAGAGCAAAATGAAGTAGTTTGCTCAAGGCATGTGTGGCCCCTCAGGTGCTGCTCAAGTCACGTTTTTTGCTCCCATGTGCGATTGCAGAGAGAAAATTTCCATCTTCGTATCAGTCTGGTCCTACCCACAGGCAAATCCTCTCCGCACGAGAGAAACAGCACAACCCCACACGTACGTTTCGGTCTATGTGGACCTCGTCAGTGGGATGCAGCTGTTCCCCTCTAGGGGCACAGAAGCAAGGGCCCATGCCTGGGATACCCTTCCACTTAGGGAGACAACAAACCAAAAGAATGTGACAAGCACACACGAGAAAGAGCAAAATTAAGTAGTTTGCTCAAAGCATGTGTGGCCCCTCAGGTGCTGCTCAAGTCACGCTTTTTGCTCCCATGTGCAATTGCAGAGAGGAAATTTCCATATTCATATCAGTCTGGCCCCACCCACAGGCAGTCCAGCCCCAAAATGTCAGGCAAATCCTCTCCGCACGAGCAAAACAGCACAACCCCAGACGTACATTTTGGTCTATGTGGACCTCATCAATGGGATGCAGCTGTTCCCCTCTAGGCACACAGAAGCAAGGGCCCATGCCTGGGATACCCTTCCACTTAGGGAGACAACAAACCAAAAGAATGTGACGAGCGCACACCGAGAAAAAGCAAAATAAAGTAGTTTGCTCAAGTCACGTTTTTCGTTCCCATGTACCATTGCAGAGAGGAAATTTCCATATTCATATCAGTCTGGTCCCACCCACAGACAGTCCAGCCCCGAAATGTCAGGCAAATCCTCTCCGCAGGAGAGAAACAGCACAACCCCAGTCGTACGTTTCAGTTTATGTGGACCTCGTCAGTTGATGCAGCTGTTCCCCTCTAGGCACACAGAAGCAAGGGCCCATGCCTGGGATACCCTTCAACTTAGGAAGACAACAAACCAAAAGAATGTGACGAGCGCACACCGAGAAAGAGCAAAATGAAGTAGTTTGCTCAAGGCATGTGTGGCCCCTCAGGTGCTGCTCAAGTCACATTTTTCACTTCCATCTGCCATTGCAGAGAGGAAATTTCCATATCCATATCAGTCTGGTCCCACCCACAGGCAGTCCAGTCCCAAAACGTCAGGCAAATCCTCTCCGCACGAGAGTAATAGCACAACCCCAGACGTACGTTTCGGTCTATGTGGATCTCGTCAGTTGGATGCAGCTGTTCCCCTCTAGGGGCACAGAAGCAAGGGCCCATGCCTGCGATACCCTTCCACTTAGGGAGACAACAAACAAAAAGAATTTGACTAACGCACACCGAAATAGAGCAAAATGAAGTACTGTGCTCAAGGCTTGTGTGGCCCCTCAGGTGCTGCTCAAATCACGTTTTTCACTCCATTGTGCCATTGCAGAGAGGAAATTTCCATATTCATTTCAGTCTGGTCCCACCCACAGGCAGTCCAGCCACGAAATGTCAGGCAAATCCTCTCCGCACGAGAGGAACAGCACAGCCTGTCCATGGAGGTGGACATACCAACATGACAGTTGCTGGGAGTTAATTTCAAAATAAAAGTGACAGAGAGCATGTGCATATTCCTCAGGGATGCCTTAAAGGCTTAAGATTACCATGAGCATTGAGCAGAGTTTGAGTTCAACTGACCCTGCTGGCAACTGTTATGTCCACCTCCATGGATATGCCATCCAGGTCTGATTGCAGATGTTTTCTGTCACAGGGAGCAAAGGCACAATTGTTTGGTACATGAGTATTTTATAGCCATAGTAAGGTAAGTAGGGTTAACTATTAGGAGGTTTCAGTTCTCCTTTAAAGTAGATGTATCACCTATGCGCAACATCCTCTAAATAGTTAAGTGACACATCCAACAGAATTAAAACATTATTATTTTATTTTAAGCTTCCGTTTGGTTTAAATGTAACTTATAAAAGTCAGGGCTGCAGCCACTTCCATATAGACTGCAGCCCAATGCTCTGCCTCTACTCTCCTCCTTCCTCCGATGACAGAGGCTTCTGTCTGGAAGCTGGAGCAGTCTCATTGGCTAGATATCAATCTCTGCCAATGAGACACCCCAGTTTACTGACAGATGCCTCTGTCATCGGAGGTGTGAGGAGAGCAGAGGCAGAGCTCTGTAACCGCAGAGAACCACAGAGAACTGCAGTCACCCGGCTGCAGCAGATACTTTTGTAAGTTACATTTAAACCAAATGGAAGCTTAAAAAATAATAATAATAAGGTTTTAGTGCTATTGGATGTGTCACCTAACTATTTGGGGGGGGGATTGTGCATAGGTGATACATCCACTTTAAAGGGATAGTAATACTTTCGTTTAAACTTTATTTTATTTTGTAGGCATTAAAAAAACATGAAGAATGATATAAGTCTTATCTCTCAAACCTTTATGGTTTAAGAGATATTCACAAACAAAGTGTCCCCCTCCCGCCCCTTTTACTGATGTAACACTTCTCAGCCAGAGCAGAAGGGAGCTGCCCAGGTAGATTGCAGAGAGGGACAATCTTCAATTAAGATAAGAGGAAAAGCTTGTGAAGGGGGGCAGGGATTTCATTGTTTTCACAGGAATAAGAGTGTCCCCTTCTGTTATCTGTCTGGTCTATGGACTGCATTCCACATCTGAGAAGAGATTGTTTACAGTAGGTAAAAGGAGCGGGAGGGGGAAACTTTGCTTGTGAATATCTCATAAACCATAAAGGTTTGAGATATAAGACTTATATCATTCTTCATGTTTTTTTAATGCCTACAAAATAAAATAAAGTTAAAACGAAGTATTACTATCCCTTTAAGGATATCCCTGCTTAAATTGCAACTATATTGCAAAATGTAGTAAAAAGCTCTGGGTAGCACTGTACAATGCCAAAAATCTGCAATCAGCTTCATCTGGAACATAATGCAGATGTATGTCACAAACTTTGAGGGTTGTATGTAGAAGAAACCTTACACACACTCTACATCACTGCACTTCCTAAAGGTTACTAAACAGGCCTCCTGAGGTGCTATAGGGGAAATTAAATGTATTAAAACCAAAAAAGATAACCCAGCAAAACTAGCACAAACCAGTAGGACTGATAAACAGGTCTGAAGAAATGGCAAGGAAAAGAAAAGTTAATTTTCACTATTATTACTAAAGTTGATGCAGCAAAATAAAACATGAAAGATTTGAAAGAAACATGCACTGCCAGTCTGCCAGGGCCAAAATGTCCAATTTGCAAGAAAACCTTAGATCACATAAAACAAAATAAAAAAAGGAAATGGAAATTACAACTCTGTTAATAGATATCTCTCATTGTTATCACAACTGCTATAGTTAGAAATGTGTAATTGTGAATTGTATGTAGATTAAAAAAAAAAAAGTATAATGCAGCCCATAAAAAATTTCCATGTAATAGACATAATTATTCTATATGTTAGGAGACCAGCTGTGACCATTAATAATAAGAAGAACATGCAAAAAATTGTCGGCCAATATTATACCTCCCAAGTGTCCCTCTTTAGTAGGGACAGCCCCTCTTTTAGACCCAAATCCCTCTGTCCCTCTTTCCCACCCTGATGTCCCTCTTTTTAGGAGATCAGACTGTGTGGTGTATATATAAGTGTATCACATTGTTCCACAGCAATAAAACTCACATTCTTGTTTGTTTAAACATCAGTATATGTGTATTTATACATTAGTCTGTGTAAATAAAACACTTTATTGATCTAAATCATGTATTAGGTTACACATTGAGGTATCAATAGGTCGGGAAATAGCATAAACATTCTTGGTAATGCTCCGCCCACAGGGAACGCTCCCAGAAACACCCCCTAAAACACAATTGTCCCTCTTTGTCAATTTGAAATGTTGGGAGGTATGCAATATTACCCAAATCATTACCAGTATTTATGCAACCTGACCAAGAAGAAAGATATACATCTCTAAAGTTAGAAAAATATATCCAGCCACAATCTGGGTTTTCTAAAAGCTTTCAGTCAGCTCTGTTACACAGAAGAAGAGTTACCAGTCCTCACAAGGGCTATTGTTGCTGATTGATGACTTGACTCTTAGAAAATAGACACAAAATCTGATGCACACTCCTCCTCAGTCAATGTCCCTTAAGCAACATAATAGTCCTTCTGATGTGCTGGAGGGAAAGCAAACGTGAAAACAGATAGAGAGATAACCCTGAGGGACTGGCATTTATTTCTATGGCTGAGAAGCATCACTGACACAGTGGATAAATAATTGGATAAAACTTAACCTTTAATATGTAATCAAATAAAAAAAACAAGAAATTGGGAACGTCTGTGAAATTATGTACTGCTGCTGAAAAAAGGATCCAGCCTGCAAATACACACAGTACTCAGCTAGCAAAAAATGACGTTATTACAATGTGCGAGGTGAATCTAAAAATGATTGCAAATGTTACCTGAAAGTGCTGTTTCCTTCTGTGAAATCCTATATAATAATTCGCTAAAACGTGTGTAGCGACGCAGTCATGCGCAGTAGAGACTGCTGCACGTGCTGCAGTCATGCGCAGTAGAGACTGCCCGCACTGTGGCTGATACAGAGCTGGACGCTCTGAAGGAGCATCCAGCTCTGTATCAGCCGCGGAGCGGGCAGTCTCTACTGAACATGACTGCCCCGCGACTGCTGGCAGTGGCACTGTGGCCCGTGTGACAGGCTCATCAACTAGTACAAAAATAAAATACATGTAAAATATCATTCACTCAAAATATATGCTAGAAAATAATTTAAAAAATCAACATCTTTACTATAAGTTTTTACCAGCCCTAAAAATGGTATTGATTCCAAAAGAGCGTCCAGTTGTGCGTGACTGCCCCACGACTGGCTGGCAGTGGCACTGTGGCCCGTGTAATGGGCTCTTCAACTAATACCAAAATAAAATATCATTCACTCAAAATATAGGCAGTTAAAAAACAAAATTAGTAGATATGAGACACCAGAACACGCAATGACCCAGACATTTTTTTACCAGCCATAATAAGGGCTTTTGGGTTTATACTGGTCTCAGATCTACTATTATTGGGATTTTTTTCAAAATACATTATCATCTTGTGGTAATAGGCTAAATGGGATTTAAACTTTGATTTCCCGATAAGTATAATCATTTTTAGATTCACAGGGCCCATTGTGATCATTTTGTTGTTCGCTAATTGAGCTCTCTATATATTGGCAAACTGAATACTTTTTGCCCCAGCAGTACAGAATTTCACATACAACGTTACTTGCCATTTAGTCTATTTTTATTAGATTACACGTTAAAAGTAAAAATATATCCAGTTTTTTCAGAGTCCCAGTGATGCTTTGCAGTGCTAAATGATGAGTGTTGGTCCTGCAGTGTTATATTTGTCTCTCTCTGATTTTCTGATTTGACTGCTAGTAGATAAAGTATCAACATAAATATGTATGTATGTGTAGGGATGGGTGAAAATTAAAATTTTGTTCCCACAGGAAATTCCATGAAAAAAAGTCCAGTTTTTCAGTGGGAAAATTTTACCCATAGAAAACTCCTTTTTTCAGTTTTCCACTAACTCGTGAAAAGTTATTATGAGAAATTTGACATTTTCTGCCTAGGTTTCTCTGTGGGGTGGGATTTGTTTTAGGTGGAAATTTTTCACACCTTAGAAGATTCCGCTGCTCAATACTTTTGGAAGCTGGAATTTCCCTCTTCATAGAAAAACACCCCTTAATTTCAAGCCTTCATGGAACTGGCTTCTTCAAGCAACAATATGACCACGGAACTGGCTTCTTCAAGCAACAAAATGGGACGAAGGCCTGCTCCACTTTCCGTTAATAATCCTGGTGGTTGCAGTAATGATGTCAAGGAATGAGCATCACCTACATCAGCCAGTGAAGGTGGTTATGGAGAAGAAGGTCATTTTTTTCTCATTTTTCTGCAGAAAATTGGCAGCTGTTGCTCTGGACAGATGAGTTAAACATTTTAAATATTTGCTGTAGCAGAAGGCAGTTTGTTAGCCAAAGGCTGGAGAGTGGTAAAAGAATTAGTGTTTGCAGGCAAAAGTGAAGCATGGTGGAAGTTGCTCGCAAGTTTGGGACTGCATTTCTGCAAATGGAGTTGGGGATTTGGTCACAATTAATGGTATCCTCAATGCTGAAAAGTACAGACATATACTTATCCATCATGCAATACCATTAGGAGGCTTCTGATTGGCTCCAAATGTATTCTACAGCATGACAACAACCCCAAGTATACAGCCAAAGTCTTTAAGAACTATCTACAGTGTAAAGAAGAATAAGGAGTCCTGGAAGTAATGGTATGCCCCCACAGAGCCCTGATCTCAACATCATTGAGTATGTCTGAAGAGAGAGAAGCAACTGAGGCTGCCTAAATCCACAGAAGAACTGTGTTCTCCAAGATGTTTGTAACAACCTACCTGCCGAGTTCCTTTACAAACTGTTTGCAAGTGTATCTAGAATAATTGATGCTGTTTTAATGGCAAATAGTGGTCACACCAAATATTGATTTGAGTTAGATTTTTCTTCTGTTCATTCACTATGCATTTTGTTAATTGATAAATATAAACTATTAATATGTCTGTTTTTGAAAGCATTCTTACTTAACATACTTTTTTCATACCTTCCTAAAACTTTTGCATATTACCTTATTAAATCCCCTCATATCCTTGTCAGATAAGGCCACTACATCTGCCTCTGGATCATGTTTTAAGTAATCTTTTTGGAACCTATTCTTCATAAGATGTCTTTTCCTCTTCTCTACACAACAGCCTCTTTGAATATAAACTTTTATCAAAACAATTTAACCTAAGATATTTATATGTTAATGAGTCATTTATTTATGTCTCACTTCTTCTATTTTTGATTGGCTACTGTATGGGTGATGTCAACACCTGCAGTCATTCTTTTGCCTGCAGGTGATGACATCACTGACCTCTTTTGGCACCCAGCAGATAAGCCCCCAGCCTTAACCCCTTAAGGACTGGCGTGTGCACGCTCAGCTGGCACTTGGTGACCACGGGGCTTTTTTTTTTTTTTTAACTTCCAGTTCAAGGCTTCCAACATGGCATTCAGCTGCGCCGGGAGCCCTGAACTCCATGACGTGCCAGAACTGTCACTGGTCCTTAAGTGCTGGACCACCATGACGGTCCTGGCACTTCAGTGGTCGCGAAGGGGTTAATAAACATTATTTGGTATTAATAACATTGTCATGATAAAGGTTTAGCGATGAAACGTTTACCATCTATTCTTGACCATTTTTGCCTTAATAAACATCTCATATTAAAAGTCCCATGGGTGCTACCCTCTTTTTTACAATTCTATGCATTATCAAGCTATGGGATTGTGCACCTGGGCATTTAGCAGCTGAGAGTGAGTGCTGCTACCCCCTCTTTCTTTGATTATATATATATTCATGATTCCTACAGCAATTATTAACATTATCATGTTTGAGTCAAAAGGCTGTCATTATTCTCAGATTATTGACACACATTAATCATTGATCATAACAGTGGTCCTAACAGTGGTAGATGGTAGCAACCCTACAAATCCCTCCTCCTCATCATCATCATCATCTGTGCTGCTGTTAATAATACATGTGCCCTGGCTTTCTCTGACATGTGTGGTTTAGTCCACTTATGCTACTTGAAACTCAGATTATATTAGATGCTGGTTCATTTTTAAGAATGTTAGTCACCCAACATTGCTGGTTGATAGCCAAGTCCTGTGTAGGGATGGGTGAAAACTTTCACAACCAAAAAAAATAGGCAAAAAATGGCACTTTCAGCTCGGAGAAAAATTTATTGCGAAAAGTGCCATTTTCCCGCTTTTTTCACCTAGCTCATTACATTGAAATCAATGGGAAGAAAATGTTTTCTTCACCACATGAAACTTATCTCTATTTTTCTACAGCCATATACAAAGGTATCAGGGTGTCACAGCCTATCATTCTGTGTTTGTGAGAGGAGAAAGCAGCATGTTTCTGAGCTAGAGAAGATAGACAAATAAAGGGGAGATGAAGCTTAGTTTAGGGAGTCTTCTAGGTAGGACATTTGTCCACTGTATTAGGGGTGTCTTGGGGCACTCTGGGGGAAAAGAAGGAAGGAGGTTGACCCCATATACCCCAAAATTTGGTGTGACTGACTAGCAAGACACAGGCAGCTGGGTTTCAAATTGCTTGCGGATTTTGCTATTATTGTTTCTGTGCTGGGGAAAACTCGGGAAAGAAGTTGTTGATTTAGTATATATATATATATATATATATATATATATATATATATATATATATATATATATATATATATATTTTTTTTTTTTTTTTTTTTTTTTTTTTTTTTTAGCCCCTGTGATAAGATAGGGTGGGCAACTTAGAATAAAAATAAAATAAAAAGTAAAATAAACAAATATATAAATAGTTAAACAAATAAATATATTAGACAGCTGACTGGTAGCCTGATGTGAGCTGTGTGACGGAGGCAGACTTGATAGACAGCAGACGACATTGAGAATTTTGTTTAGGGCCAAGGCAAGACATCACACTCCAGCAGTTGTGTACTGTAGAGAGTAAAAACACACACAGTAGTTGAATAATGTCAAGTACTGGGGGGGAGGTGGAGCATTGATGGGACATGGTAGTAAAGTGGTAGTTCAAAAGTTCACTGCAGCAATGGTTGCTACAGCATGTGCAATAAATGATGATGATCCCTTTCCTAGATGCAGTTTGTAAGGTCCCACCAATCACACCACACCAGTCCCCCATCACTACTACCATACACATCTGCTACATTGTAGGTTGTACTTTATTTATTTTTTTAATCACTTGACATCATAATGAATATGTGCCAGTGTTACTTTAGCAGGAAGTAAGTGTTGTGGGCAAAGGACAAAAGTACTCTATATGCTAACACAGTATTCAAGGTATATGTTGCTGTAGGACTCACAATGTTGACTTCCAGCTACTTATTTCTCCAGTACAGCAATCAGAAGTAGTAATATTGTGCATGGAAATGTTGCACCATATTAAACATAGGAGAAAAATGTGTTTGAATTGGAGAAAAATGTGCTAGAATTGGAGAAAAATGTGTTGGAATAGGCAAAAAGGAGGACAATTTGGCATTGGAGAAAAGGAGAAAACTTTCATGAGAAAAGAGAAAAGTTGTCTGTTTTTCGCAAAAAGTCATGCAGGAAATTATTCTCACTTTTTGCCCACCCCTATTTCTGTTGTCATTTACAATACAACCTGTTCAGACTCAACCCTTGCTGGAGGTCACCTAAGGGTTTCCACTGCAGTACTTGTCAGTGCTGGCCACATACATTGTTTTGTTTGCCAGTAGTCAATGGCGTCATTGTTTCTACTGAAAATGTATCTATCCTGCAAGTATGCTAAAACCATCTCACATGTAGTGGGACCTAGGAGCTACATAGTCTTCCTGAGTATCTGTTACCAACCCATACTCAAGGAGCAAGTCCCACAAAGATGTGTCTACACCAGTGCCACCACCACCACCACCACCACAAGAAGTGTTGGATATTTGCTGCTTCTTCAAAGACCCATGAATCACCCTGTGTTCAGAATGGGAATGGGATGTTTTGGTTGATGATGTACCTTCTCCTGGTATAAACCTTTTGCTGTCTTCTTTTTCACTATGCTGTACAGAAGATGTTTGGGCCCTTTCTCCTTCTCATCCTTCACAATGCTATCCTCCACTCAATCAATATCTTTACATTCCTTATAGAATCCAGTTCCTTAGAGATATGCTGCTGATCATCACAACTCCTTTTTGTAACAAACTGCTGGTAGAAATTCTGAAATGTTGTGTTTAAATGGCAGTCCAGCAAAGTGGCAAGAATATACTCCTCACTGCTTCTAATGGACACTATTGAAGATCATAGCCTTGACCATCTGGTACATGTATGTGTTGTCATTAAGG
Source organism: Rhinophrynus dorsalis (assembly GCA_037306005.1). Taxonomy (NCBI): domain Eukaryota; kingdom Metazoa; phylum Chordata; class Amphibia; order Anura; family Rhinophrynidae; genus Rhinophrynus; species Rhinophrynus dorsalis. The sequence goes on along the minus strand of CM074720.1, from coordinate 138,035,669 downwards.
TAAGAATCATCAGCCATGCTCTTCAGTTTTTTCTGCAATAAATAGATCAGTGGAAATATTTCACTAATTCCTGCCCCTATGTGACTCACCAGCATGGTTGCCTCCTCAATGGGTCTCAGCAGCTCACATACATAGTACATTAGTTGCCATTGCCCAGGTGACAAAGAGGCATCTACCAAAGCCTTCAATTTTTCATGTGTACTTGCTAATGGTCTTATTCTGCTCATAAAAATGCTATAGCATGTACAGTGTGGAACTGCACCTGGTAGGGACCTGGAGTGAATCTGGTAACAACTAAATTTAGCAAATGGGCAAAGCTGGGCACATGCACCATATCAGCTATTCTCAATGCAGCTATTATGTTGGAGCCATTATCAGCAGACATAAAACCAAGTTTTAATTAGTGGGGTACAAGCCATTCCTCTATCACCTGCTCTAGTCTACTTAATACATCTACAGATTTGTGGGACTGTCTCACAAAACTCTTCACAAGTTGGCATGCAGCTGGAATGGGCTATTCTGCTGCTGCATTTTAATCACACTGCCAGAGCCAGAGGCAACATTACTGGGTGTCACCTGATGCTGTAAGTTAGCAGTGTTATCCTCTGGTGGTGCGGAAACCCAATGAGCAGTCACAGTCATATAGTCTGTGCTCTGCCCACTTATCCAGATATCTGTTTTCAGATGGATTTTCTGGCCATACAAGCTTTCCAACCCTTTGCCCACAACAGTTGTACAAATGTTGTCAAATAGAAGAAGTCAGAGATGTTCAACTAGGCTCATGAGCTTGCAAAGGTATGCAAAAAGCTCACTGGGATTGTGTTCTCATGCCAAGGGTACAATCTATTTTAACTTACACAAAAAGAAAAAATAATCTAAAACATATAATACAGCTCCTGTCAAAATGACAGTCCAGACACAAAATGCCAGGCAATACTTCTCTAGACAAGAGCAGCAGCTAACTCAAGACATACATTTCAGCCTTGCTGTGCCTCATCAGTGAAGTACATCTGAACCCTCAAGGCAGTTGTGAGCAAGGAGTCCACGTCTGAATTCCCCCATTTCACTTTGGGTGACTAACCCTAAGAGCAATTTGCATATAGACAGAAGAAGTCAGAGATGCTCTGCTAGGCTCATGAGCTTGCAAGGGTATGCAAAAGCTTACTGGGACTTTGTACTCACACCCAGAGTGTAATCTCTTTTAGCACACAAATGCCATACACAGAGAAGAAATATTCCGAAGCATATCATACAGGTCCTGCCAAAATGACAGTCCAGCCATGAAATGCAAGACATTTTGTCATTTTGGCAGGACCTGTATGATATGCTTCAGAATATTTCTTCTCTGTTTCTGGCATTTGTGAGCTAAAATAGATTGCACTCTGGAGGCAAGTACAAAGTCCCAGTGAACTTTTGCATACCCCTGCAAGCTCATGAGCCTAGTTGAGCATCACTGACATTTTCTATCTATATGTAAATTGCTATTAGGTTTAATCACCCTAAAGGTAATAGGGGAATCCAGACGTGGATCCCTTGTTCGCAAGCGCCTACAGGGATCACCTGTATCTCACTGATGAGACCAAACAAGGCTGAAATGTATGTTTGGGGTTAGCAACTTTCCTTATTCAGAGAAGTTTTTTTTTGGTGTGGTTGGACTGTTATTTTGACAGGATCTTTATGCTATGCTATGCTATGCTATGCTATGCTATGCTATGCTATGCTTCAAAACTTTTCTTGTCTGTGTATATCATTTGCGAGCTAAAATAGTTTGCACTCTTAGCATGAGAACACAGACCCTGTGAACTTTTGTATACCATTGTAAGCTCATGAGCCTAGCTGAGCATCTGTGACTTTTTTATCTATTGGCAAATTGTTCTAAGGGTTAGTCACCCTAAGGGTAATGGGGGAATCCAGACATGAATCTCTTGCTCACAGGTGTCTAGAGGGATCAGCTGCACCTCACTGACAAGGCCCGACATGGCCAAAATGTACATCTGGGGTTAGCTGATTCTCTCGTTCAGAGAAGAATTGTCTGGCATTTCATGGCTGGACTGTCATTTTGGCAGGACCTCTATGATATGCTTCAGAATATTTCTTCTCTGTGTATGGCATTTGTGAGCTAAAAGAAATTTCACCATGGAGTGCGAGGACACAGCCCCAATGAGCTTTTGCATACCCTTGCAAGCTCATGAGCCTAGCTGAGCATCTCTGACTTCTTCTATCTATATGCAAATTGCTCTTAGGGTTAGTCACCTTAAGGGTAATGGGGGAATCCAGATGTGGACCCCTTGCTGATAAGTGCTTAGAAGGATCAGCTGCACCTCACTGACGAGGCCCCAGAAGGCTGAAATGTTTCTCTGTGGTTAACTGTTTCCCCTTGTTCAGAGAAGAATTGTCTGGCATTTCTTGGTAGGACTGTCATTTTGGCAGGACTTGTATAATATGCTTCGGAATTTTTTTTTTTTTTCGTTGTATGGTATTTATGAGCTAAAGAGATTGCACCCTGGGATAGAGGACACAGTTCCAGTGAGCTTTTTGCATACCCTTGCAAGCTCATGAGCCTAGTTAAACATCTCTGACTTCTTCTATCTATATGCAAATTGATCTTAGGGTTAGTCACCCTAAGGGTAATGGGGGAATCCAGACGTGGACCCCTTGCTCACAAATTCCTATAGGGGTCAACTACACCTCATCGATGAGATCCAACAAGGCCAAAATGTATGTCTGGGGTTTGCTACTTCCCTTGTTCAGAAAAGAATTGTCTAGCATTTTGTGGCTGCACTGGCATTTTGGCAGTGCCTGTATGATATGCTTCAGAATATTTATTTTCCGTGTATGGCATTTGTAAGCTAAAATAGACTGCACCCTCGGAGTGAGGATACAATCCCAGTGAGCTTCTGCATACTCTTGCAAGCTCATTAACCTAGTTGAGCATCTCTGACTTCTTCTATCTACAATTTTGGCAAACCTGTCCTGGACAAATAACTGGACTTATTGTGGAGCAAACCAACTGCACTACAGGGTACAAACACAAATTCCTAAATTCCCATGCACTTGAATAGAGCTTTTTAACCCCTTGAATGCTATAGTGGTGTCTAATGCATTTACTTTTATAAATATGGGCCCTGGGACCTTATGTAGAAATGAAAACTGAAGCAATTCTAAGGTAAACAACTGTACCATATATAGAATTCTCCACATTTCCATTTATTTAAATTGGGCTTTATTGCATTGCATGAGAAACAATGCACTGGAAATGTCTCAAACATTCAAGGTTTAAAAACCCCATTTAAATTCATTGTAATTATTATTTTATCCCCTGTTAGTCATTTGGTTTGCCAAGGAATTTAACCACTTTGCTTTTATTAATAAGGCCCATTATCAATTAAAATGTATATTGGTATTATGCATTATTATCCTAGCCAGCATTTGAAAAAAATATTTAATAGATGTTTATGCCAAAAAATGTCCAAAAACAGGATTTTTGCCTATAGCTATACTTGTCTTTAAAGGGATAGTAATGTTTCATAATAAAAGCAGCTCTAATTAATCATCATAGTATTTGGACTTTGGAGAGTGTTATTTCAATTCTGTCAGAGTTGTAGTTCAAGAGTAATTCAATGACAAATTGTCCCCCTCCCGCCCCTTTTACTGATGTAACACTGCTCAGCCAGATCAGAAGGGAGGTGCCCAGGTAGACTGCAGAGAGGGACAATCTTCAATTAAGATAAGGGAAAAACCTGAAAAACTTGTCAAGGGAGGCAGGGCTTTCATTGTTCTCATAGGAAGAAGATTGTCCCCTGCTGTTATCTGTCTGGTCTATGGACTGCATTCCACATCTGAGAAGAGATGGCTTACACTAGGTAAAAGGGGCGGGAGGGGAAACTTTGCTTGTGAATATCTCTCAAACCATAAAGGTTTGAGAGATAAGACATATCATTCTTCATGTTTTTTTAATGCCTACAAAATAAAATAAAGTTAAAATGAAGTATTACTATCCCTTTAAGTGATAAGTGCAAGTTAAGCAGACAAATGAAAAGTAAGGGTTTCTGTGAATTGAAAAAGGGTTCTAATACCAAACCAGTTATCCTCATTCAACATTTTATCAGTGTAATCAAGTTGTAACCTCTAGCCTTTTATTACATTAATTTATTACATTTGTTTTTAAATACTGTTTGGACAATATGCCATTAAAGGGTCAGTAATGCCCCTTAAAAAATATTTAGAGTTAGGTAGTGATTAAAAATGAAACTAATTGCAACAAACCCTTTCTCTCAAACCGCTGTGGTTTGAGAGATATAAGGATTCAAAGTTCCCCCCTCCCTCCCCTTCTCCTGCTTTCAGCATCTAGCTGACAGCAGGAGATCCCAGTCAGGGGACCAGCAGGAGGCTCTGCAACAGAGCTGAAATCTTGTTACTTAAAGGGATAGTAATACTTCGTTTTATCTTTATTTTATTTTGTAGGCATTAAAAAAAACATGAAGAACGATATAAGTCTTATCTCTCAAACCTTTATGGTTTAAGAGATATTCACAAGCAAAGTATCCCCCCCCGTTCAGCCAGATCAGAAGGGAGGTGCCCAGGTAGACTGCAGAGAGGGACAATCTTCAATTAAGATAAGGGAAAAAGCTGAAAAACTTGTCAAGGGGGGAAGGGCTTTCATTGTTCTAATAGGAAGAAGAGTGTCCCCTTCTGTTATCTGTCTGGTCTTACAACCAGATTCACATCTGAGAAGAGATGGCTTACACTAGGTAAAAGGGGCGGGAGGGGGAAACTTTGCTTGTGAATATCTCTTAAACCATAAAGGTTTGAGAGATAAGACTTATATCGTTCTTCATGTTTTTTTAATGCCTACAAAATAAAATAAAGCTAAAATGAAGTATTACTATCCCTTTATAAAGAATTAATTCATTGGAAATGTCTACAAAATGTGCTTGCAAACCAGGCACACTTTGCAGACCTTTCCAATGAATGAATTATTTTTAAGTAAAGCGATTCCGGCTCTGTTGAAGAGCCTCATTGAGTCGCATGACTCAAATCTCCTGCTGGCAGCTTTACAGCTGACATCAGGAGAAGGGGAGGGAGGGGGGAACTTTGAATCCCTATATCTCTCAAACCATAGCAGTTTGAGAGATAGGGTTTGTTGCAATTAGTTTGTTTTTTAATCACTACCTAACTCTAAATATTTTTTATGTGACATTTCTGTCCCACATATTTTCTCTTTTTTTTGTCCCTTTAATAATCCTTTTACCCATACTGCAATTCAATTATATAAAACCATACACTCAAAGAATATTTTATCAAGTGCACTGAACCTTTCCTCAAGTACCAATAACAGGCGATGGGGCTGATTTACTAAGATGAACTGGAGTAATCCTGGAGCAATACAATGGCACAAAAGGGATTGAATACAAATTCCTACTGAACTAAATTGTATTTCTAACCCCTTGAATGCCATACACCTATCTACCTATCTATCTATCTATCTATCTATCTATCTATCTATCTATCTATCTATCTCTCTATAATATACCAATTGAATGAGTATAGCAGTATGTAACAATACCTTTTTTATTGGACAAACATTCCATTACATGGATATGCTTTCGAGTGAGATTGTTCCCTTTTTCAAGTGTAAAGCATACTGGTTTTAAAAAATTCAGCATGTATATTAAAAGCCTTGTCCATATAACTGAATGTTAGTCCAATAAAAAAGGTATTATTTCATCTTGCAATACTAATTATTTTGGCTTATACACCACTAGACTAACACAGCTAACCTAAATATATAACCCAATATATAATGTAATTCAATAAAGCTCAACTGTAATGTTAAATATGATTTTTGCAGTAATGGCAAAAATCTGTGCATGCTGCTTTTTTCATGTATACTGCTTCCAAAGATATAAGCACAATTCCCTGACATCGTTTTCAGCTCTTTTGGAGCATTATTATCTAATTTATAGTAAAAAATTATGATACTGCTTACACTCTTAAGTTCAGAAGCTTTTCTTTTGCTACATTTAATATGTTCTTGGGATTATAAAGGTCATGTTTAATATTTTTGGCAAATACTTTATTCTCTGCTATATTGCTATGCTGAACTCTTAGTAAGGACAAAAGCTCTGGGTCGTTTGAACATTTTTATTTGTTTAATCTTGGGGATGGTATGAAATCAAAAGCAACTTAATTTTGTAAGCTTGTAATATGTTCTCCAATAGTATCCAGTCATCTTTTTGCTATGGATCTTAATTCTTAACATTTCTTTTTATTCATCCTCCTGACAAATATCTTACGTATTAATCACTTGTTGGCTTTAGCACTGAACAAGGGGAATATTTTGCCATATTAGTTTATTATTTAGAAGCATGCATATGTTTTTCCCAGTATTTGTTTTAAAATTTATATTTGTTTAACTCTAATTGTTGTAGTTATCCTACATAATAGTTCGCTAGGATGTTTGTCAGAAGTCGTCATGTGTAGTAGAGACTGCCGGAACGCACAGGATGCTGTGAGCATGAAATGCTGGGAGCACAGAATGCTGGAGCATGGAATGCTGGGAGCACGGAATGCTGGGAGTTCTGTGTTGGGAGCATTCTGTGCTTTTGGGCAGTCTCTACAGTGCATGACTGTGTTGGCGGCAGGATGCAGAGCAAGACCGGCCTCTTAACCCTTTGAGTGCCAGAGGGGTACTCAATGCATTGCAAAGCAATGCTTTGTGTACCCCTCTGGCAGTCAAAGGGTTAACATCACCAGGACCTTGGCCCGTGTACACTTTTACACTTGTATAGTTATATACAAACAGTTTTCTCAGACAATAAACAAGACAATAAATGTACACATAATTCTGCTCAAAATGAGATGCTGAATCTATTTTCTAGCTCCACGCCTTCCTAGTGTCAGTTTACTAAGCTATCTACAGTGAAAATTCTCCCCTTAACATCTCTTGTGACAAGCAGTGGGCAATGGTGTAGTCTGTGGGCATTTCTGGGTGTTAATTTTCTCTATGCCTTATTTAATTCCATGTCTTCAATAAGGTGCAAAAGAAATTATGTAACTTTACACCTCTTGTGTGTCTGTGTGTGTGAGCATTTGTATGGTGTACTGTCCCAAATGCAGAAACAATAATATTGTTATATTTTGACCTAGAAAAAAGTACCAAGTAATAAGCCAGTACAGTGTATGAAAAGAATCAAAAGAATGATGTAAAACTGATATCTTTTAATGTCTACCTGAGAGGGTATAACATACAAGCATGCAGGACACTAAGGAAGGACATTAAGATCCATTCTGCAGACATGGTTGACCAGTTTTATTTGTTAACCCAGGCCTGAAGAAGGGACTGGAAAGCTTGTATTCTCTACTCTCTCAATTAACCACTAACCATTTTAATAATAGAGGGATGTGCAAAGCATTTCATAACAGTGCATTGTTCAAACCCTTTGGTCCATAATGGTTTAAAACATTTTACTTTTACATAGCTATTGTGATTTTTTTTTTTACCTAATATGACATAACACATTCAGAGTAAAAACAATAAAACACTAAATGAAAAATTAACCACAACTGGAAAACATGGTGCATATTAAATACTTATAAGTAAACCTCAATAGTATTAGACAACAACCACCACTTCCCTTCTGCAACTGATGCGTGTAGAATGGCCTGATAGATATGACATTAAAGAAACATAAAGCCATCTGATTGAATGCATTTTATGGTACGTGCTTAGAATTTGTATAGTATTAACTTCTTCTAAAGCTAGCTTACAACTCAAGTCTTCTAACTGTCCCTTCTTTTATTTCTCCAAATAAATGAAATAAGATACACAGCAAACCATTTTATCAATAGCCCAAACTGATTAATATATACATCTTTACTTTACATCATTATGTTTGTCTTGAGAAATGTTCATGGTAGAGCATGAACAATGGTGAAGCATCAAATAAAAATTACAGCTTAACCAAAAAATGTCATGCCAAGCTCCATTTAGTTCTTTAAAGGGATAGTATTACTTCAAAATTACTATCCCTCATATTGTAACACTTAATAAACTGAGTTAAATGACACCAGCGGCATCTCTCAAACCTTTATGGTTTAAGAGATAGCTGCTTTCAAAGTTTCCTCTCCCCTGCTGTCAGCGTTCTGCTGCCAGCAGGAGAATCCGGTCTCTGAATCAAGAGGAGGCTCTTCAGCAGTGCCAATATCTCGTTATGGAAGGAAAAATGATTCACTTAAACAGTCTTCTACGTGTACTTGGTAACCAAGCACACGTAGAAGACTGTTTCAATAAATCATTTTTCCTTCCATAACGAGATATCGGCTCTGCTTAAGAGGCTCCGCCTGTCCCGGGACCGGATTCTCCTGCTGGCAGCAGAACGCTGACAGCAGGGGAGAGGAAACTTTGAAAGCGGCTATCTCTTAAACCATAAAGGTTTGAGAGATGCCGCTGGTGTCATTTAACTCAGTTTATTAAGGGCTACAATATGAAGGATAGTAATTTTGAAGTAATACTATACCTTTAACATTTATCAGCTGTATTGTTCTGGCATATAGACAAAACATTTCACTAGAAGTACCTCCTTCTGCAAATGCATAAAGGAAGTTGGTATAGCACCACATATGTGATAAATATTAGTAGAGGAGTAACATGGAGTTCTTACACTTCTCTACCATGTCTTTGTGTACCCAGCTGTCAAATGAGCAGAAATGAGCACCTTCCATAGCTCAGCCTTGTCTAGTGATATTTTGTGTATGGGTAAATATCTTCTTTAAAAAACAGAGCTTTGCAAAAGGGAAATGTGTTGAAGGCAGCCATGAGGAGATTGAAGGACAAGAGCACTCTCTATACTTAAACAATGTCTCTCAAGATGGGAGTGAACCTCAGGATGCATGAAACAGATAGCTAAGTCCTCAAGAACATGGGGAAAGGACACCATACTAGCCCTCTACTACTGGTTACCAGATATCATGATATGTCTGCATTTTCATGTAGATGCATTACTTGTGTGCTTTCTTTATGTTAATTCAGTAAGGCACTAAGTGTTTGTGCTCCTCTATTTTGTAGACAGGGACAGGTATTTTTTGTGAGGGTCAAGCAACACCATCTGTATCTTCTTTGGTGACAGAAACTGTATGTATATCTAATGTTATTTTTAGCTAGTTATAGCTTTTATTTAGCTTGCACAGTTTTTATTAATTGTTCACAGTAATACATTGAGATGCATCATTTAACACACTCAGTCAACAAATTTTACCCTAACATTAATGTATAAAGATGGAATGTAATTTTATTCTTTGTGAAAAGCATGGTGTTTGCTTAATTTTGTATTTATATCTTCTACTGAAGATACATGAATGTTTCGGAACCCCGGGGAAGCTAATAATTTTATCAGTGAGGTGTATGATATTCAGTGTGTCCCAAAACATTTATTTTAGAAAAAATATGTGATCAGCCTGGAGTTATGTGAAAGGGTAGCTTGATTCACACAAATGTGATAAAATATACAAAAGCTGAAGCAGAGATGTATTTGGCAACAAGAGATGTGTGCTCACTTTACACTTCAATAAAACTTGAAAAGGGATTAAGGCTGCAGATTCCTATTTACCTAGAGATTTGTATATGGGTCATGAGCAGAGAGTGTATTGACTTCATATTAATTCTGGATTATTTTTCTTTTGAAGGTCACTTACATATAAAGCAATGTTAGATGGATATCGGCACCAGGTTCACCTTTGTTATGCAACATACAATTGCACTGAGCATATATGTTAGATGAACCTGATGCTATAGTGTTGTTTGATTGACGACATTGTGATTGTATGAAGGGTGTCAGAAGAAAATTTAAGGCAGTTTCAATGAGAAAAATGTAGATATTTACTTTACTTACAATATTAGTCATCTTTATAATGATTAGCTCTAGTTGCACAGCTATATACTGGAGTATTATTACTAAAACTCATTTAAAATAGGCAGTTATAACAATTATATAGATTCTAAAATTAGTAATTATGAACATTCTCTTTGATGGTCGCTTGTGTCCTGAGTAGAAGTCCTGTTTTGTTCTCATGAGTTCTTGTGAGATATTTCATAAAAATCACATGACTTTCTACTTTTTTCGTGAGAAATTTCACCCATAGCAAAACCATTATGTTTTATGCCATTTCGTTTACACCCAAAAATATTTCACAAAAATGGTTCCATTTTTCGTCTGTGCCTTTGAATGGTGAGAAACGTCCCACTCACATATACAAATCTTGTGCCAAATAGAATTATGTAAATAGGAAATAAAATGGAGTGGAAGCAGATAGAGAGAGAAAGAGACGGTAAAAAATTATTTTATAAATTACTAGCAATGTGGGACGGCGTTGCCTGTCAGGATATATAGGGAATTAATGCACACACACACGGATGCAAGACAAACACACACAGAGACACACACGCAAATGCACACGCATTCACTGAGATGCATAAAGATCGACACAGTCATACATACATACATACATACATACATGCAATGCACAACATGCAGACACAAAGAGTGTGATACAGACATGCAACACACACAGTGAGGAACACACAGACACACACAGAAACACACATGCACACACAGAAGTGAGTCATAAGGGGGTGACTTATATGTCATTGTAATGAGTTTGTGTTTGTACTTATGCCTCCACTGTGGCATTCATTCATGTAGTTGAAATGCATGTGGGAATTGCAAATACTATGGTAGAAGGTGGATCGTGCTGGCTCATGGGGTGTGAGTGAGACTATGGTGGAAGGTGGATCGTGCTGGCTCCCGGGGTGTGAGTACGAGAGTGAGTGATTGCATGAGTGTGTGTGATTGAGTGTGAGTGAGAGAGTGTGAGTGTGATAGTGTGAGTGAGAGAGTGTGTGAGTGTGACTGACTGAGAGAGTGTGTGATTGAGTGAGAGAGTGTGAGTGAGAGAGTGTGAGTGTGTGGGATTGAGTGTGTGGGATTGAGTGTGAGTGTGTGAGTGAGAGAATGTGAGTGTGTGAATTATTGTGTGTATGATTGTGTGTGTGTGTGTGATTGAGTGTGTATGACTGAGTGAGTGTGAGTGTGTGATTGAGTGTGCGTGTGAGTGTGTGTTTTTTGTCTGTTGTGTTTGTGTCTGTGGTGTAGGAGCGAGTGGCAGCCATTTTGTTTTTTTAGTTACTTAGATAGTGGTGGGCAGGCTGGATAGTGGGGGCAGGCCAACTCCCTTCATGATTTAAATCACTCCCCCATTGAATCACCCAATGGGAGCAGTAAATCCTTCTTACTTAACCCTTTGAGTGCCAGAGGGGTATGCAACGCATTTCTTTGCAATGCGTTGTGTACCCCAGGGGCGTCACTAGGGGTGGGCTAAGGGGACTGAAGCTCCGAGTGTGTCAGTGGGCAGCCCTGAATTTCAATCAGCAGACTCACTCCTCCTGTTGTTCATCCTGAGGCTGGCTGACTGCTGCCCAGCAACTTGTGGACATATATAGCTTGGAACAGCAGGCTGCTGCCTTACTCTGTTCTCAGCTTCAGCCCACAGCCATCAGCTCCACACTGGCTCTTCTAGCACTTCCTGGTGCTTTGCGAGGAGGTCATCAATATGCACCTGAAGTACCAGAGGAGGCAGTGTGGAGCCCATGGCTCTACACTGAAACAGAAAGCAGAATGGGGCCGAGCAGAAGAGAAGGTATGAGGGACAGTATAGATGGGGGAAATATATGGCTACCAGTGGCAGGTAAACAAGGCTGGTGGGTGTCACATTGTATATGTGGAGAATTTGTGGGCTGGCTACCAGAGGGCAGGGGAACAAGGCTGGTGGGGTCACACAGTTTATGTAGGGAATCAGTGGCTACCAGTGGGTATTGGAATAAGGATGGTGGTGGTCATATACTGTATGTGTAGAATCTGTGGCTTTCAGTGGGCAGGATAATAAGGCTGGTGGGTTCCACAGTGTATATGGGGAATCAGTGGCTACCAGTGGACAGGGTAATAAGGCTGGGGAAGGTCACATAGTGTATGTAAGGAATCTGTGGCTACCAGTGGGCAGGGGAGCAAGGCTAGGGGGGGTTATATAGTGTATGTAGAGAATCTGTGGCTACCAGTGGTTAGGGGAATAAGGTTGTTGGGGGGGTCACATAATGTATGTATGGAATCTGTGGCTATCAGTGGGCAGGGGTAAAATGCAGTTGGGAATCACATAGTGTATGTGAGGAATCTGTGGATACCAGTGGGCAGGGGGAGGCACACACAGTGTATGTGGGGAATCTGTGGATTCCAGTGGGCAGGCGAACAAGGCTGGTGGGGATGCACAATGTATGAGGGGAATTTGTGGTGACCAGTAGGCAGTTGTAGAAGGCTGGTGGGATTACACAGTGTATTTGGGGAATCTGGGCATAGAAACATGGCTGTGGCTACCAGTGGCCAGTGGAACAAGGCTGTGGTATCATAAAGTTTATGTGCGTTGTTCTGTGGCTACCAGCGGCCAATGGAAAAATGCCGGCAATCAGACAGTGTATGATTGGCTACAGGTAACCAGTGAAACAATGATGGTGTATCACACAGTATATGTATGGTTCTATGGATACCAGTTGCCAGTAGAAGAAGACTGAGTTATCAGTTCATGTGTGGGCCTGGTGCTACCGGTGGCAAACCACTGGAGTATCAGACAGTGGATGTGTAGCTAATAGGGGCTAGAAGCGCAAGGTTATCAGGCAGTGTATGAGGGGTTCTATGGCTACCAGTGGGCAATGGAACAATGCTGGGTATAAGCATACCTCCCAAGTGTCCCTCTTCGAGCCCCAAATCCCTCTGTCCCTCTTTCACACCCTGGTGTCCCTCTTTTTAGGACATCAGACTGTGTGGTGGGTATATAAGTGTATCATGTTGCTCCACAGCAATAAAACTCACATGAATGTTTGTTTAAACATCGTTATATTTGTTTATACATTATCTGTGTAAATAAAATACTTTGGTGTTGCTCTTGATAATTTATTCAGTTACATCAATGGCTCATATGTATTAAAGCAACCTGGGTTTATTCTAGAGTAAACCAACTGCACAATAGGGGACAAATAAAAGTTCTTAAAATCCACTGCACTTGAATAGAGTTTTTAACCTCTTGAATGCTAGAGAGGTCTCCAATGCATTGCTTTGCAATGTATTGAAGACCGCTCTAGCATTCAAGGAGTTAAAACCCCTATTTAATGTGACAGGAATTTTGATTTGTTCCCTGTGGTACAGTTGGTTTACACCACAATAACTTCAGTTAGTTAGAACAAAAAACAATGGCAAGAGTTGAACAAAAAATGGCTTACTTCTTAACTCTTTGCATTGTATTATATATAGATTAGTAAAATAAACATATATGTTGTGTAAGAATAACTCACTCCACATTATAGCGTTATCATCACTACCACTGGTGGCAAGCACTCTGTTGAATTTTGCTGTGGGCTCTAGCCCCAGATCGTTTTGGAACCTAGAAAGCCCCTGGTGTACCCCTCTGGCACTCAAAGGGTTAAGTTGAGGTAACATATCAATATAACACACGGTGGCTCTTCAGTTGAGGCAGCGTAGCAATATGCTGAGGGAACAAATAGAAAGTGGTGTTTGAGGCTTGCCCTCTGTAACATACAGCAAAGCATCTCTCTCCCTTTAAGGAGAAAGGGCGGGAATCAGGAAGCAGGAAGTGGAGGAGTGACAGTTGAGACAGTTAGTGAGGTGACTGAAGAGATGAAGAGTTAAATAAAAGAGTTGCTATTACGTTTATCCCTGAGTTTGTATTTTATGGGAACAATACACCCTCGTACTGAAACAGAGTGTATGGAGGGTTACAATTATCTGTGGGAGGTGAAACAGTGTGTTTGTGGGGTCATGATCCCGAATGAGTGTGTGTGTGTGGACCTGGAGAAGTTACTGATATCCCCTACCTCATGAGTGAGTGGCAGTTATATTTTTTTTGTCAGTTGGATAGTGGTGGGCGGGCTGGAGGGGGCGGGCCAACTCCCTGTATGATAAACATGCCCCCCTTCAATTATCCAGTGGGAGCAGTAAAGTCCCCATTGAATGACCCAATAGGAGTTGTGTCTCCTAATGAGACATAAATTATGTAATGAGGCATTCTGTTCTATGTGTGTTTGTTTTCTGAGGAGACATAAATTATGTTCTTTGTGTGAGGTACCATGAATTATGCAATGAGGCTTATTCTTTTATATATATAGATAAAGAGAAATATAGTGCTGGTTGAAATTGTGAACAGCAGTAATCAAAAATACAAGCTGTCAGTCTCCTAATGCACCCAGTGACAAATGGGAGGAGGAACAAGTCACCACCAATGCTAAAGGGACTAGAAGCCCACATCAGATTTAATGATGCCCAGTCCCCCAACATTGTCATTTAGGATATGGAGGAGAATTGTGCTAAGACTGCCAGTGTGCCTTCTTTTTCTGAAGATGAAGAGATAGCAAGTGTTATAGCAAGGGACCCTAAGGCACACTTCTTATTCCCAAGCAGTCCCACTACTACATAGCAGGTAGAGTGTGGTGGGGTGAGGGTGGTGGTGAAGCAGCTGCTGGAACTAGCTGGATGGACTATTATGCTGCTGCTTCTGAGGTATAAGGGGAAGTCAGCAGCCAGATTAGTGGTCAAGGGAATCCACATACTCCTGACTCTGTGATTCCAATTTCCCCAACATTGTCAATCTGGGGAATTATGTTGAATAAGGCAGAACTGGCTAGCAGTATGCACATCAGTACACATCGGATGCCTGTGCCTACTGCTGCCACTGTGTGTTCCTCCTCTGAAGAGATGGCACGTGTGACAGTAGCAGACCCTCTGTCACAACTGTCATCAACTAAAAGTCCCACTCCCATACAGCAGCAAGAGACTGGTGTTAGTGGTGATGAAAGTGAGAGTGATGGTGGAGCAGCTGGTGTGGAGGAGCGAATGTGCGTCTTTTTAGCTGAAAGCAAAAATGGAATGGTAGACAGAGATGCAAATGGGGATGGGCATCACCATCACCACCAGCAGTGACGTTGCAGCGTTTGCTGCTGACGAGTTGCCATGGATCGATATTTATCTGTCTTAGCAGCAGAATGGTGGTTTTAAGAGTAATGCCATCAAACCTAGCCTTTCCACATCCTGTTAATAGATGAGATCCTGCAGAAGAAGATCCAGTCTTGGTGGAAGGTGAAACTGCTTCTGGATGGACAGGTTGAGAAGATCTGCAAGATAGACAAGACAGGGCCAGAATGAAGCAATCAGGATGACTACAGCTTTTTTCCATCCTGACTTTCTGAATTACCCTGGTAATGAAAGGAATCAGAGGAAACACACAGGACAGATGAAAGTTCCATGGAATGGACATCACATCCCTCATAAAAAGAAAAAGGGATCCTTTGTCTTTCTGAAAAACAGGAGGAACTTCCTGTTTTCCTGAGTGGCCATCAGATCTATTGCTGTAAGTAGGGATGGGCAATTTTTGCCTCAAACCAAAATCAGTGAATAAAGGCACATCCTGCTTGGTGAATAATTTCCCACAAAAAGTGTAATTGTTCCGCTATTTCCATCTAGCTCATGCCATTGAAATCAAAGGGAACATTGAATTTACACACAACACTTAGCAAATGTTATTTTATTTCCCAAAGGCATAGTATAAAAGGGGTATGAGGGTACCTGTGTTGGTGGAGTGTGAGGAAAGAATCAGTTTGAACAGGGGATGTTATTTGAGAGGGTTGTTTACTGGAATTGAGGGGACAGATAATAAAAAATATAAACTAAATACAAGTAAAATAAACATAAGACATGTTATAAAAGGAGACTTAAAAAGAATGTGATGAACTCACACCGAGAAAGAACAAAATGAAGTAATTTCCTCAAGGCATGTGTGGCCTCTCAGGTGCTGCTCAAGTGATGTTTTTTGCTCCCATGTGCCATTGCAGAGAGGAAATTTCCATATTCATATCAGTCTGGCCCCGTCAACAGTCCAGCACCGAAAAATGTGTTGAATAGGCGATACATGCGTTAGACCATGCGAATGATGTGTTAAAATAGGAGAATAATGTGTTGGAATAGGCAAAAAATTTTCTGGAACAGTTGAGAAGGAGGAAAATTTTGCATTGGAGAAAAAGAAAAACCTTCGCTAAAAAAGTGAAAAATCGACCGTTTTATTTGCGAAAAGTCATGCAGGAAATTTTTCTCACTTTTTGCCCACCCCTACAAGTACGAACAAGGTAAAGTGTCATGTTCTATGTATGGTGGCCTCTCAATGGTGCTACAAATCATGTTTTTCTCTCCCATGTGCCATAGCAGAGTGGAAATCTCCATAACCATATCAGACTGGTCCTTCCCGCAGACAGTCCAGCTCCGATATCTCAGGCAAATCCTCTCCACACGCAAGAAACATCAAAACCACACACTTACTTTTTGGCCTATATGGGCCTCATCTATGTTGTGCAGCTGAATCCCTCTAAGCACATGGAAGCAAGGGCCCATGCCTGGCATGCCCTTATACTTAGGGACTTAAGGAGACAAACAATTGTGAGGAGCACCCATCAAGTGCAAACAAGGTAAAGTGTCTTGTTTTAGGCATCGTAGCCTCTCAGTGGTGCTACAACTCACATTTTTCACTCCCATGTGCCATTACAGAGCAAAAATATCCATATCCAACTCATCCTGCCCACAGACAGTCCATCTCAAAATTGTCAGGCAAATCCTCTCCACATGAAAGAAACAGCAAAACCACAGATGTGCATTTAGGCCAATGTGGGCCTTGTCTTTGTATTGTCCCTGAATCCCTCTCTGCACATGGTAGCAAGGGCACATGCCTGGGATGCCCTTATACTTAGGAAGACAAACAATTGAGAGGAGCACCCATCAAGCGTGAACATGGTAAAGTGTCTTGTTCTAGGCATGGTAGCCTTTCAATGGTGTTACAACTCAAATGTTTCACTCCTATGTGCCATTGCAGAGAGGAAATCTCCATATCCATATCCAACTGGCCCTGCTCACAGGCAGTCCTGCTCCGAAATGTTAAGCAAATCCTCTCCGCACGAAAGAAACAACAAAATCACAGATGATCATTTTGGCCTAAGATGGTTTGAAAATTGTGGCACAGCTGAATCCCTCTATGCACATGGAAGCAAGGGCCCATGCCTGGAATGCTCTTATACTTAGGGAGACAAACAATTATGAGGAGCACCCATCAAGTGCGAACAAGGTAAAGTGTCTTGTTGTAGGTATGGTAGTCTCACGTGACCTATGGGGGGCTTGATAAAAAGGTTTATTTTATGGGAAGTATGAAGTCCTTCCATACTCACACAATGCAGGCCCTTTGGGGTTTTTTTTGCATCTGATAAGCCCTCTATTTATATATTTTATTACATTGTATGTCCTCAGTTTCTAATTGCAATACACTGGAACTTATAAACATTACAAAAAGCATATTTAAGGGCCCCCCTCCTACACTTTTATTATAACATCTCTTCAGGGATTTTGATTTTAATTTTATTTAGATAAGGCTTTATAGGTGTATTTGAGTAGGACTTGCCATAAAGTGAAATACCTTGACAAGCTGGAAAGCTTATACACGACTTGGGCAATTTGTCTGTCTGTCTGTGTTTGCATTTTGGGTTTTGGCCTAATGTTTGGGGGACTGGAGAACCCTCTCATTCCTTGATGCTATCTATATATCTATTTTCATTTTCACATTAAAATTGTATTTATTATATGGATACATTATGGTGAATTGGCGCTGTGAGCTTTCTTTGTCTTTGCTCCTGTTACTTGCACTTCTCCTTTGTTCATTCTAGCAGCCTTTCACCTATCCTATTTAATCACTTATGTAATGCAATACGATTCATTGCACTATCACTTAATTTCTTTTCTTATTACTGGCCTTTAAGGCCTAGGCCTCAAGCCTGTCCTAGCTTGCATGCACCCTGTCTGTTTGTAATTAATTATTCCTTGCATGAACTGTGGGGGTCGGTGTTGATAAAAAGGCTTCATTTATGGGGAGGATTGTTGGATCCACAGGCCTCTCATACTCGCACAATGCAGGCCCCTTTGGGGTTTTTTTGCATCAGGCAAGTCCTCTATTTACATTTTTTTTATGACATCATATGTCCTCTCTTTTTAATTGCAATACACTGAGACCCACAGATATCACAAAGAGCAAATCTAAAGGGTCACCCTCTCCTACGCATTTATTATAACATCTCTTCAGGGATTTTTTATTTTAATTGTATTTAGATAGGGCTTTATAGGTGTATTAGAGTACAACTTGCCATAAAGTGAGATACCTTGATGAGGTGGCAAGCTTATATACAACTTGGCCAATATGTGAACCCAAAATCTATTTTATTTGCTACTAAAAAATATAAATGCCCAATACAGGACACACACTTGTTTTGTATATAGAGGAGAGCAGGTTTTTATTTTATTTTATATTTTTTATTATTTGTCCCTCCAATACAAGTCAAAAAACCCTAAAACAAATTCCCTGTTCAATTGATTCACTCCCCAGACTCCACCCTCCAACATAGGCACCCTTCTCAGACTACTTTTATACCATTTCTTGTGGGGGGTGTTAATTGTATTTAGGATTTATTATTTTATTAACTTCCACCAATCCCAGTAAACAACCCCCCAAAAAACATTCCCTGTTCAACTGATTCTTTCCCCACACTCCACCAACATATGGACTCTCATGTCCCTTTTATACTATGCCTTTGGGAAATAAAATAATATGTGTTATGTGTTGTGTGTAAATTCAATGTTCTCATTGATTTCAATGGAATGAGCTAGGTGAAAAAAAACAAAAAACTAAACTTTTCACAGGAAACTTATCACCAAGAGGGAAGTGCCATTATTTGCCAATTTCAGTCTGAGTTGGAAACTTTCTCCTATCCCTAATCATCATCACCACCACCACAGAGGGTCCCCTAATATCACATTTGTCATTTCTTGTTACCTGAAGAAGGCATACTGTCAGCACTAGCAGCAGACACAAGCAGCTGATCTGTTCTCCAGGTGGTCGTGGTACTATTGCTGCTAGGCAACGGTTCTGCTATCTTCAGGATTAGGTTCCACCTGGACAATGCCCTAGAGGGAAAAGGACTCCCAGTGTCAGGGGAATGGTGTGGGCTCCTTTGTCCTCTAGTCTGGGCGCTCTGCATTGCTTCCCTTACCACTCTCCTAACCCTAGTCTCCTCAGCTGCTTCACCATCACTGTTACTACTACTAACACCAACCACATCAATTTCGGTCCCTGACCCAACTTTCTCCTCACTAGTAATATGATGATCACCCCGTCCCTCCCTCTTAACATTCTGTACAAGATGATGAAACTTAGTAGTAGCAGTACTAGTGGCGGGACTGCTTGGGGATGGCAAATGTGACTTAGGGTCCCCTGCTGTCACACTTGTAATCATCTCCTGAGAATTACAAGACACACTGGCAGCAGGTGCAGCACTGGCAGTAGACACAGTACTGGTGGCAGCAGGGGAAACACTGGCAGCAGGCGCAACACTATCAGCAGGCAGAAATACATATAGATTTATTTATTTTACCCAAACAAACTTGCAGGTTAAACTTAATTCTTGACATACCTATTGTAGGCATTTTACATGTGAAGCCACATTTATTAAAACTAATACAAAATACACAAATGTAATGATCAGGCAATGGAATTTTCAACTGAATTCCATTTAATCTCCAAGGTTATAAGCTTTCAAATACAGATAACTGAAGGGTATTGTGTTGACATTTAATTTTAGAATGTGATAAAGGTTAATTCAAAACAGCTGGGAATACATACTTTGTAATATTTGCCTCAGATGGAATAATTCAAGAGACAGAATAAAGTCATGATACATTCTGTATAGTTTGTCATATATTTATATAAACCAAAAAAAAGTTCAATATAAACTGCTTCAAAATGTATAGTTTAATTTTTCTGTATTAATTGTAATATGCATGATTTCAATAATATGTCAATGAAAAGGAATTTGCAATAAATTATTTTCATTGGCTTACATTTTGTTTTCTACTATTTTCTACCAGATTATGAAACGGACCAGAAGGTATGGAATGCATAGAAACATATAATTTGAATGCAGATAAGAACCATTGGCCCATCTGTATTGCCTATTTTTCCTACTGTAAAAACCTCAAACCTTATTTGGTCCTTGCTCTTGTCTTATGTTCAGGATAGCCTTATGCCTAACCCATGCATGCTTAAATTCTGTCACTGTATTAACTTCTACCACTTCTGCTGGTCAGCTATTCCACTTATCTACTACCTTCTCGGTGAAATAAAACTTTCTTACATTACATCTAAACCTCTGTCTCTCTAGTTTTAGACTATGGCCGCATTTTCTAACATTTTTACTCCTTTGAAATGTACTTCCCTTGTACACTTTGTTGAATCCCATCATGTATTTGAATGTTTCTATAATACCCCCTCTCTTTCTCCTCTCCTTCAAGTGATACATGCATTTCAAAGCAAAGTGTTGCTCACCCTCTGGGACTTAAAGGTAGGAATGGGTAAACATTTTCTCCTCAAGCAAAAATCGGTGAAGAATGGCACTTCCCACCTAGCATAAAGTTTCCTGCGAAAAGTGCAGTCTTCCACTTTTTTTGCCTAGCTCATTGCATTGAAATCAGTGGGAACACTGAATTTTCCATACAACACATAGCAAATATTATTTTATTTCCCACAGACATAGGACTCAATTTAAAGAGGTTCAGTAAAGCATGTGGTATGGCCAAATTAACTACTGACCGACAGAACAAAATGTCTAAGTCGGTATTCAATGGCTGTACCTGATAGAAGCACAGCGAATGTTAGGCCATGGAAATAGTCTTGTGGCCAAATGTCCGTTTTGTGCGTTGTTCCCAAAATGCCACTATTTAGCGGCAATAATGGAATCGTCAAAGGAAAAAAGTTAAGATCGATGCCTGACACACTGTCAAGCACTGATCATTAACTTATCTGTGTTGAACTTACCTGTCATACACTGTCCTTCTTCTTCTATCTCCATTCTCTCTTATCTTTTTTCTTCTCATCTCTCTTCTTTCTTCATTGTTCTTTCTTCGTCTGTTCCTTCTGTCTTCTATCTTCATGTGTTCTTCCTTTAAAAAAATAGATTAAAAAATATTAAAGATTTCCCCATGACACTAACATTTGCAAAAAATATTTTCAATTATAACTTTTGCTATTTTTCTCTTTCTCCTCCACTGTATGGGGCCGAGGTGGTGGCTGCAGAGAAAGGTACCCCAGTACTTTCCGGGCCGATGTCCATTCCACAATGAGTGAATTTGAACAGAAGCTGCCTTTGTTCAAATTCCCTCACAGCCATTGGATTGGATGTGTTCTTACGCACATCCTAGCCAATCAGCTTTGAGAGGGGGATTAGAGGAACCTACTCAAAGCTGATTGGCAGAATGGTGGAGAAAGAGAAAAATAGCATATGTTAGTGCTGAAAATATGTTTTGCAAATGTTATTGTAATGGGGAAATCTTTAATGATGATATATATAGACTTGTGACATGATTTACTTGACTGATCCGCACATCTATACATATGATCATCCTTCAAGCCCCAGAGAGGTACGCAATGAATTGGTCTGCAATGCGTTGCATACCCTTCTGACACTCAAGGTCTTGAACTATGCATACACATGCTGGTTCTTTTTTTACACAACATATATCAATATCTCTATTTTTCTACAGCAACACCACTTGAAGATAGAAGACAAAAGGAACAGAGTAATAAAAAAGAAGGAATAAAGAAGAGAGAATAAGAAGAAAGAAGATGGACAGTAGCTGAGCAGGGTGGTGAAGATTCTGCTGAACATCAGGATTTGTAGTAAGTGTTACTTTGCAGTTGCTTTGTTATTTAGTCGAGTTAACCTTATGAGTGCCGGTGGGGTAATTATACTCCACTGGCACTCATAAGGTTAATTATACTACCTTTTGACACATTTTTTTAAGTACTTTGGATGTATTGATATGGGGTTTAGGGCCCCATATCAATCCATCCACTTTTTTATCATTTCAATGGGTGCTTTGGCTGATTAAAGCTCCGATAAGGGACTTTAGTAAAATTATGAAGTGAGTTCCTTATGAGATCCTCGACTCGATCCTATTACCAGGAAAAGCAAAAACAGTAGCACCAAAAATAATCAACCCTATACCCCAGCTATTCTATTGCTAGAGAGGTACATGGCAAAAAGAGTTTTGTTGGCCAAAACTCATGTTTTGGCAAAATGCTCGTTATGGTTTTTCTTCCCACAACTCTTGCTAAATAGTATGAACTGGGGGAACATCAAAGGAAAAAACTGTCCTTGTTTGACAGTGCCAAACAAAGAAAGTGCTCTAAAACTAGTTAGAAATGTAATACTTACATGTCATCTGCTGTCCAGCTTCATCATTTATCTTTCATTCTTTCTTCTCTTCTGCCTTTGTTTCTTTAGTCTTCTTTTCTCCTTATGTGTCAAGGTTTTGTTGAGCTGCTCTTTCTCTGCTGCTCGATTCGGCTGTGAGCTAATCTAGTGCTCTGCTATCTATTGCTACTGCCTTCCCTGTTCTGAGTCTGGCTGAATCATCTGACCTGTCTGCGATTGCTCACCTGACTGCTATCAGCCAACCCTCCCAGGGTATTTAAAGCAGCTTGGCTCACTTCCTAGTTTGCTCTTGTGTTCGCCTCTAGCTTGAAAGAGTGTTCTACTGCGTTACTGATTTTCTGTGCATGACCTGGCTTCCTCTGACGTCACTTCTGGTTCCTGACTACTGGCTTGTTCCTGACATTGCTGATCTCCGTATTCCTGACCCCGGCTTGGCTGAGTACCTGTCTTTGTTCCTGACCCTGGCTTGTCTTTTGGTTTACTCTTCTGGATCACGATTTTGCTTTGTTTGCTTTTGTTATTTTAATAAAGGTGTTTTGCACTTAACATTTTTGTGTCTGTCTGGTTCCTGGTCCCTAACAGTATGAGCTTCTTTTCTTCTTTCTTGCTTTAAAATAAAAAGAAAATTCATTAGTGTTTTTAAAAAAAGAATCCCCCAAAGATGCTACAGTTAACCCTTTGAGCTCTGTAGGGGTAGCTATCACGGCGCCCGTGATCTGGGCGACATTCTGTCCATCTCGCTGATACTGCTCTCCTATTGGCTGCTCTGTACTGCTCCTCCTAGTGACAGCCTTTTTATACCCTGGGCTGTCACTCTGCTAGTGCCCTTTCGTGGTGTACCTGATGCCTGGTGCTAGTTGTTGTTATTCTGATCCAGTGTATGAGCCTGGGCTGCCTGACCACGCCATTGTCTCGTTCCTTATACTGTGTACCGATTCGGATTGGCTGACGTTCCTGCTTCCTGTTCTGACCTGGCCTGGCTGACATTCCTGCTCCGTGTACTGACCCGGCAAGATTGACAACTCAGCTCTGTGTACCGACCTGGCCTGGCTGATGTTCCTGCACTGTGTACCAAATTGACTTGGCAGTGATTCCTGCTTCTGCTGTGCCCGGTTGGGCTCCTCCGAACTGTTCCTGCTGCTGCCTGTCTGGCACCGATTACAGCTTTCTGGGCCTCCTTGTATTCAGTTATTCCGGTTGCCAGTATACTCTGCCAGTGGTGATGAACCTCATTGTGCCTCCACACCGTGTTGCACTTGCTTGGTCTTTGTGGTTCAGTTGAGCACCTCCGGTGGTTGTCGTTATCCAGACCATAGCACTATTAACCCCTTCGGGGGAAGGGCCTCGTTATACTACTACAACTCTGGGTTATTTTGGGCTCCTTTTCAGTGTGCGATTAATCTCCATTTTGTTCCGCTGTGCGCTTCCGGTTGCCATCCATTTATACCATCGCACATTAACCCTTTTAGGTAGTACGTGCACACAGTGCTGGGCTGCTCCGGTAGAGCCTCCGTTTAGGCATG
Organism: Rhinophrynus dorsalis; assembly: GCA_037306005.1. Taxonomy (NCBI): domain Eukaryota; kingdom Metazoa; phylum Chordata; class Amphibia; order Anura; family Rhinophrynidae; genus Rhinophrynus; species Rhinophrynus dorsalis. The sequence goes on along the minus strand of CM074720.1, from coordinate 138,011,738 downwards.
AGCTCTGACCAATCTGTGTATCGGTGGGCGTCCACCATTGCATCCGCTTACAGGCGTCCAGTGCCTGTGGTTGTAGTCCTGTCATTGTCGCCTCGCATTGCCTATAGGCGACATTGGGAATTCGTTACGCTTACTACCAGTGCACTGGTTACATTGGACATTCATACACTGTATCAAATTCATTAACCTGACCTGTGTCAGTATTGTGTGTATATTACATACTGGACCCGTGTGGGTTAAATTGCTTGTAACCTGTCTTGTGTCAGTTTCCACTGTTGTTACTGGACCCGTGAGGGTTACTTCTTTCCTTGTGTGCCTTAATAAAAGTGTGTTTTTACCAACATCTACCATGTCTGAGTGTACTGAACCGTAACAGTAGCCCTCCATTGCTCATAGGGTTACTATTGGTGGCATCTTAATGTTCTTATGAAATGTAAATATTATTTTTCCTTTTTAAGTGCCCCAGCCAATCAGCTTCTAGAAGGGTTTGTCATCACCCGCGCTAGAACCTGATTGGGTGGGAGGCGAATAAGCACTTCCCAACCAATAAGAGAATGCCAATTTATTTTGAACTGAGAATGGAATATAAAAGCCAGTTTCGGTTCTAAATCCCGGCAGTCTGAGTCTGCCCTAAGAGGTCGCAAGGATACCTCTGTGCTGGTCCAAATGACTTTTTTAACTCTTTGAGTGCCAGCGGGGTACACCACGCATTGCAAAGCAATACGTGGTGTACCCCTCTGGCACTCAAAGGGTTAAAAAGGAAAAATATTTACATTTCATAAGAACATTAAGATGCATCAATAGAAACCCTATGAGTGCCGGAGAGCTACCCCTCCTGCACTGAAAGGGTTAATGGTAGCACCTTTGGGGGACTTATTTTTTAAAGAAGGAAAATACACTAATGGATATTTTTTTTTTTTTTTTTAAAGCAAGAAAAGAAGATCAGAAGAAAGAAAATAAGACAGAAGAAAAGACAAAGACGGTCTCAATCCCGCTGGACATCAGGATTACTGATAAGTTTTTAGTTATCGGGACATGTGTGAAACTGTTTGTGGATTAACTCTATGAGTGCCAGTGGGGTATGTAATACTGTACAATGCATTGCATACCCCACTGGCACTCATAAAACCAGTTTTCCAACACATACGGGTGGTTTTGACTGCCTGTTTTGGGATCTGCGCCTATTTTCTCTTGGTCCAGTACTTACACCATGAAAAATGTGTGCTAAGCATGGAATAGGATAGCAAAGGGAGCTATTTTTAGTTGATATTCAATGGGTGAAAATTGAACGCCCGTTGAACATTTTTGCACGGTTTTTGGTGTTGATTGCATAGTTTAAAGAATTGTAAAATGTGCTGTCAAAACCACTACCACTTGTTTTGAAATTAGGGGAGGCTAATAATATCGAGCCCCTTAATGGCTAACGCAGTCAATTGAATTGCAAGTTGTGGCATTCGTTTTATTTTTGAATGGGCTTACTTTATCACCCAGCAAGGGTTTCTTTTTTTTGCTGGCATTTTTTAACATAGCACAGGTAATTGAATCGCTTACCATGCTTGAAAAATGCCTTTTTTGCCCATCAGACCTCTTTAAATCAAGCCCATAGTATAGAAGAGGTCGGATGGTGCCTGTGTTAGTGGAGTGTGGGGAAAGAATCAGTTGAACTTACAATTTTATTGGGTGCGGTTTGTTGACTGGGATTGGGGTGAAAGTTAAAAAAATAATAAAAAAAAAAATAAAATAAAAAATTAGTACTAACGTGACAGGGACAGGAACCCCCTTGACGTAAGCTGTGACTGAGACAGACTGATAATTGATAGGACAGAGTATTTTCTAGAGGATGATTTGTAGGACTTAGACTTGTTATTAGAGGCACAAACTCTGAGGAAACATTGATCTGTGTCAATTAGACTTGTTATTAGGCACAAGCCCTGAGGCAACATTGATTTGTAGGACTTAGGGCTCAATCCAATTACAACCGGTAAAAATTGCCATTAGGGCAAACAAAACATCAAACTGTGCACACACTAGCCCTACACTAGCCCTAACATTAATGATAAAATGGACCCATGATAGACCTTCTTCTTCAATTCTTCTTCTGTAAGCTTCTGTTTTGTTCTTCTTTCTCCTTCATCTGTCATCCTCTTCTTTCTTCTTCATTTGTTATTTTCACCTGTCATATCCATCTTCACCTTTCATCATCTACATTCTTCATTTGTACTTTTCTTCATTCTTCTTCTTTGAACTTGGTGTTTAAAGGGATAGTAATACTTGTATTAAGGTTGAGGTCCAAGTCTTCTTTATATTTTTTAACACATAGTGCCATATTTCAATACTTACAGTTTTGTAGTTCAAGAGCTATTCAGTCGGAAAGGATCCCCTCCCACCCCTTTCCCCTGCATCACTCTGCTTCAGTCTGGTGTGGATGGAGCGTGGCAAGGGACAATCTTCAGTAATTAAAAGGAAAATCCTGCCCTCCTTCATCATGGGGTTAGGGGTTTCCTTATACCTACTGAGTGAAGATTGTCCCTCTCTGCATCAGTCTGGTCCCAAGACAGGATTCCAGATCTAATGGGAGGTGACCAGAAGGGGCAGGATGGGGATCCTTTCCGACTCAGAACTCAACTTTCATACAAGTATTACTATCCCTTTAACCTTTAAAGTAAAAATATGGTTAATAAAATCAATGTATCATTAAACTTATGCTGTTGCTACTGCCATTGCCACCTGCAGTACAGGAAAAAAAGAGCAAAAAATCCCTCTCCTTGTACCTGTCAGGCTGTTGACCAATGCCAACTGCGGGACATTTGAATTGGGGCAGCATGTGTGGGCAGTCTATGATTCTTGCCATTTCCTACAGCAAAGCAAGAGTCATCATACTCCTCTGCAGCAGGAGCCATAGATGTTATTTGGAGTGAACTGTTAGCAGTAGCACACTCTCTGACACATAAATATCTTCACTACTTCTTTTTTCTGCCCTAGAGCCCTGGGAACTTTGACCTTCTGATAGTGTATCTCCCAGTCTGAGTTGTGGTGGTACTTCAGGTGGGATCTCATATAGGAGGTGCCTAGGTGTGAGACTGCTTCCTCCTTGCTCATGTTATTTTGGCACAGACAACAGATAGCAACATGCTTAGCTTTAGGATCCTGTGTGTAATATCTCCATACTCAGGACTTCATGGACTGAGGTGTTCCTGAGCTGCTGCTACTATTACTACCAGGGCTAGATGTTGATGCCATTCTACTGCTACTACTACTACCAGGTGTCAAAGCTGCAGCACTTTTAGCAGCAGCAGAGGCACTAGTCATATTTAACATTAAGGATGTTAATAACCTGTGTTGCTGTTGTTGATGTTGCTGCTGGGTACTCAACACAGGTGTGTGTGGCTTAGTGGGACTTGGACTTTGAAGAGGCGATGATGATAATGATGATTGATAAGCTGACTGTGTACTTTTTGACATCTTTGCTTGTCCAAGGTTAGTCTTTCCAATAGTTTTCTAAAACGGTTTATAGACAGCACAGTACTTGGTTTCAGTAGTGGAAGATTCAGCCTTTGCCTTTCTGCTAACTTTATGACTATGTCATCATCCTCCTCACGCTCAACTTCATCTGCATCTGAACAAGAGAAGAATGCTGGAGGGATATATTCTTGACCTGCATCATCAGTCATCATTAGGTCATCCTCAGCAGCATCAGCATCACCTGCCAATCCTTGCCCACTGCACTTATATTCCTCTAGCTTTTAGGTGTCTCAAACAATTTCTTTTTACTTTTACTGTAACTGCTTGCTTGTCTCACTTTCTGATGCAGCAGACGGTTCAGTTGCTACACCTTCCTCTATTATGCTATTGCCATCATCAATACTTGAATGCGACTTGTCTTCAGTGTTTATCTTATATGTCTTCTTATATGGTTCTTTTTTGTACTGGCACTGGTGGTTCTGGAAGTTTTGCTGGGACCTTTAAAAACTGCATCCTCCCTTGAAAGGCATCATCATCATCATCATTTATTGCACATGTTGCAGCAACCATTGAACTACTACTTTACTCTCACGTCCCTGCACTTCTCCACCCTTCTGTCATGGTTTTTGGATGAACACTCAGACCAGAACGGTAAGGTAAAAATGACTTTATTGGAATAAAGTGCATACACGAATATAGGCCCTTAGACCCACAGTATCAAACATACATATATATATAATATACACAATAGGTTACAACAATAGGTACCAGTATAGGTAATCTGGATGACTGGAAACAATACTGGCAGTGAGGTTCTGACAGAACCAGAGAGACTGAAGGCACACAATCCGGAAGCTGACAACAGGACTACATTCACGGGTGGACCAATAATGGAGGACTGGCATAACCCAGACGCCTGGGTACAGAACCGACTGGAGCGAGGCAACACTGACCCTGGCCCAAGGCCACAGATAACGAGGCAACCACGAAGTGGGCAGTACTAACCCTAGGAAAGGGTTACTGGAGACCAAGGCAACTGCTACTATACAAACCCTAGAACGTTAGGGGTGGATCTAAATAATTGTAAGTAGATGGAACGCAACCAGTGTCCCCTCAACCAGAGGGATGGTACTTGCCACGCTGGCTCTTGAGCCCAAGGCTCTGCAGTGAGGAACAGTAACTACCCTTACCTGGACGATCCAGGTACTCACAGGGTTAATGGATAACGCCCAGAGAATAACTGCAACTCCCAAAGGGAGTGAGCCCAATGCTGCTAGGGAGGTGGACACGGAGAGTGATCAGAGTAACACAGTCAGTGATAGAACACTGTACCGTTACTTCGATTGTGCACACCGCCGGAGGCGGTTAATAAAACAGCTTAGCACGGATGCTCAGCCTTTGGTTAACAAAGTAATAGTGCCCTGTGGCGCACACCGACAATCGTAATGCAAGGCCCAGTAATATCGGTGACCACACGGGGTCGCCAAGCGGCACAACCGGACACAGTGAAATGTGGAGTGGAAACCATGGTTGGTGCAGCAGCCACGGAGTGGTAAACAACAAGATACTGTCAGCAATGGAGCGGGTTCTCGGCCAGATACAGGCAGCAACGGAGTGGTCCTCTTCCAGATACCGTCAGCAATGGAGCTAGTTCTCAGTCAGATATGGTCAGCAACGGAGCAGGTTCTCAGCCAGATACAATCAGCAACAGAGCGGGTTCTCATCCAGATACGGTCAGCAACGGAGTGGGTTCTCAGCCAGATTCAGTCAGCAATGGAACAGCAGCATGCAGAAAATCAGGAACGTAGTCAGGCCAGCCAGGTCATACACAATAAGCGACAGCATGGATACAAATCAGGAACTCGTACACCACAAAAGGGCACCATAGCGTAGATATGACAGGGTATATAAAGGCCATCACTGGGGCGGTGACAAAGGTGTCTTTCCAATCAGCATGCAGTAATGCAAAATAGGACTCAAAATGTCGCCGCCCGTAGCACAAAGCACGGGCACCGGGATACCTTCCCCCTCCCCCTGCCCCTTGTGCATTGTCCACCCTGTCTTATCACAGTCTGTCAAAAAAAAATTATAACTGAAATTGAAAATCAACAACTTTTTTTCCCATACTTCCCCAGGACAGAGACAATAACAGCAAGATCAGCAACAAATGGGTCCCCAGCTGCCTGTGTTTTGCCAGTCAGTCTCTTGGAATTTTGGGGTATTAGGGATCACCCTCCTTCCTCCCTTTTTCTCCCCAGAGTGCCCCCAGACTCTCCTAATACAGAGAACAAATGTCCTACCTAAAAGACCACCTAAACCACACTTCAATTCCCATTTAGTTTCCTATCTTCTCTAGCTCAAAAAACGTGCTGATTTCTAGACTTGTGCATGGCAAAAATTTTCGGTAAAGTTCGATTTCGGATTCATTTTTTTTTCCCTTTCGGAGGATCCAAATTTCAGGCTGGTCCAGTTCGAAAAAAATGTAAAATAGTCATTAAAAAATTAAAACTAAACAAATAAAAATAAAAAAATACATTAAATTAATAATAATATTAAATCTCTAATGAGACAGGAAGGGGTATTTTATAAACCTCTACACATTTATATATGTATATGTCACATCAAATTAAAGCCCTTTCTGCCCTTTAAAAAAATGGTATATAATATGTGTTTGTGCAATAAATGAGAACGATAGAAATTATGGTTGAACACACATAGCAAAAATGCCAAAATTGCTTGTGTCCTTATGTGGTTAATATCTGCACTTTGCATGAACTGTAAAGCTCCTTTTTTACCAGATCTATTTTTAGCAGCATGTAGCAACATTGCAATAATTTCAGGCGGGGGAGCGATGTGCCGTCTATTTTTAGTAGCATGTAGCAACATTGTAATAGTTTCAGGCGGGAAAGCTCCGTCCGAATTTCCGAAATTTACACTGGAATTTCAGACAAGGTCCATTTTGGATTCTGATATTTTTGTGGGCGGATCTTGGCTTTCGGAAGGTCTGAATGATGCCGAATATGCTTTATTCGTCCGAATTCCGAAATTAGCTGAACCGAATCGCACAAGTCTACTGCTTTATACTCTTACAAACACAGAATGGCATGCTGTGAAAGCCAGACACCCTTGTATATGGCTGTAGAAAAGTAGAGAAAACTTTTGTGTGGTGGGAAAAAATGTTTCTTCCCATTGATTTCATTGTAATGAGCTAGGTGAAAAAAGTGGAAAAATGACACTTTTCATGGGAAATGATTCCCCAAACGGTAAGTGCCATTATTTGCTGATTTCAGTTTGAGGTGAATATTTTCACCCATCCATAGTAATTGGGGTGTAGAAACAGGCGAAGGTTGCAGGACTTAAGCAATACATGATACTATAGTATAGAATACATAATAGGCATTCAGACACAGTTTTAAAGCTCACATATAGGCCCATTTCTTCCCACATCTGTGAGGTCAACAATCTTTGGTGTCTTCATCTTCTTACATCTTGGGCTAGGGACAGAGACCCAACATGGTCTTTGGTCTTTGTTTTTCAATGGCCAAGGGCGCTGTGGTGGGTTCAGTCTATTAAGAATTGGTACAGTGGTAGGATCAGGGAGGATGCCCAGTGCTGAGCAAAGGGTCAGAATGTCCTTCAGTGTCCGGGTGATCATTTGTTCTAAATGTTCATCATTTGTTCTAAATTGTTCAATATTGGTATTGGAACAGATTTTACCTCTCCTGTTTCATTTGTTGAATCCAGGTTCCCAACTGGATCAGGAATTTCCGGAGTACTGATATCTTATCTTGTACAATTGATTTGATATTAATAGCAAGGCACTTGATTGTCTTTAGTTATCATGTTGAATATAGCCGTCAGTCCCACAGTGTGGGAACAGAGTGTGGGCCTCCATATTAGGCTTCGATCATTTTTGGTAGTTTGGCATAGTGAGGTGAGCCAGACCCATTGCTTCATCAGGGCTCTTATCCTGGGTCACACCAAACTCTTTCTCCAATGGTGGTAAGTAGTGTTGAGCGAGCACCCCGATGCTCGGGTGCTCGGGTGCTCTGACCGAGCACCGCCGGAGGCTCGAGTGCTCGGCCGAGCACCCGAGCCCCATTGACTTCAATGGGGCGACACGAGCATTACACCAGGCACCCCCTGCTCTGATGAGGGGAGGGTGCCTGGTCAATGCCCCCTTCATCTCCACAATGTCCCCCTTCATCTCCGCAATGTCCCCCTTCATCTCCGCAATGCCCCCTTCATCTCCGCAATGTCCCCCTTCCACAATGTCCCCCTTCATCTCCACACTGTCCCCCTTCATCTCCGCAATGCCCCCTTCATCTCCACACTGTCCCCCTTCATCTCCACACTGTCCCCCTTCATCTCCGCAATGCCCCCTTCATCTCCGCAATGCCCCCTTCATCTCCGCAATGTCCCCCTTCCACAATGTCCCCCTTCATCTCCACACTGTCCCCCTTCATCTCTGCAATGCCCCCTTCATCTCCGCAATGTCCCCCTTCATCTCCACACTGTCCCCCTTCATCTCCACACTGTCCCCCTTCATCTCCGCAATGCCCCCTTCATCTCCGCAATGCCCCCGTACCTCCAGTCCCTGGTGGTCCAGCGGAGCGTCTTCAGATCTGTGCCTCCTCCGGCACAGATCCCCGCCACCCGAACATGGCGGGCGAGCACATGGCGGTACTCGACGAGTACCACCATGTGCCGAGCAGAGCGATGCTCGAGCCGATCCGAGCATCGGCCGAGCACGCTCGCTCAACACTAGTGGTAAGTCCTGAACAGAGAAATGGTTCACTGGTAAGAAGTTAGTGATTTGGACCGAACTGCGTGTTTTTGTCAGTTATTTCTTTGTGGCTGGTACTGTGTGAGCTCAGCTGTCCACAAACACTCTTTTGAGTGGTTTTAAATTTTTGAAAGCAGTTAAAACAGCATAGTTTTGCCGATATCACACAGAGCTCCTGAGCTACACGTCCATGCTCATCTCTGGTCGCTCTGTCCCTGGTTGCATTAATTTTTAACAACATATATTTATGATTTTAAAGAACTTTCCATTATATACAAGACTATTAATGCAAAGCAAAGTATTAAAAGCTGTATTATTTAGGTGATAATCATAATTGAACTATAAAATTGCAAATAATAAATCATCACCTGTATCTTCAAAAAAAAAGAGACAGGTGCCTTATTCTAAAATAACTATTTCAGTATCTGTTGCCATGATACCTTTAGTCGTTTGATAAACAATATCTGATAGAAGTTGCTAAGCTACTTGAGCATTGGCTAACCTTTAAAATACATTTTGTTATTCATGAATTTCTCAAAGCAATTATAAGTCTTGAAGCAGTAAAATCAAGATAAGAAAGACAAGAACAACATATTCCCCTCTAAAAGGTTCTCCTTATTGCCCTTCAATAACACACATAACAAACTTCACTCAGTTACTCTAAATTGTACTTTCTTATACACTATTTCATGCATCCTATATTATAATTCGTTAAGGATGTTTGTCAGAAGCCGTCATGCACAGTAGAGACAGCTGCGAGAGCTGCAGTCATGAGCAGTACAGACTGCCCGCGCTGCGGCTGATACTGCACGGGACGCTCCAAATTCAGACCGGAGTCCTCTCTGCGCACCGGAAGGTGCCCAGAGAAGACTACAGTCTGAATTCGGAGTGCCCCGCTCCATATCAGCTGCAGCGCGGGCAGTCAGTACTGCACTTGACTGCAGTTCCACCAGTGTTGGCTGTGTACACTGGCTTTAAAACTAGTATTTTATATTTCACACATTTTTCACAAACACACACATGAAGTATGTGGATAAGTAGTCTGTCTGTTGCTTTTTATAAACTCTAGTATGACTGAGCTTCCACTTGACCTTAGATATTGTTTAACCCTGTGAGTGTCAGAGAGGTACGCAATGCATTGCACTCTGACACTCAAATGATTACCTTGAAGTTATCAAGAAATTGATTGCACCACTTTCACTGCACAGAACACAGAGTGCACATATGGAAAAAAAACTGAAGGCTACATATAAAATAGATAGGTAAAGAAATACCTGTATAAGTAAGCTGACCATACATACCGTTTTAAAAGGTACAGTACCATTTTTTTCATATTTCCAGACGGTCCTTTCTTTTTAATATAAATGTCAATTTTGTCCCATTTTTTTCATATAACTTATATACAGCTTTTAATTTTTTGTAAAAAAACTGAACACAACTTGTTTATTTCTCATAACATAAAGTAAATTGGAACTTCTTTTCTTTGCACTAGTGGTTTTACTGTGGTTTTACTGTACACATTGATTACCATAGAGTCTTATGACTCGAGTGACTCATAACTGTCTAAGACTCTCAAGTCTTTGGTAAATTACCATAGAGTCTCTTAGACAGTGTTATGATGACGAGTCATAAGACTCTATGGTAATCAATGCGAACAGTAAACACCACTAGTGTGAGTGATGAAGAGAGGAAGTTCTGATTTACTTCAGGGGCAGGCTTTTAGGCCAGAGAGAAAAAACACCACTAGTAAGAGATGGAGCAAAGCGTTCTCGCTGCTTGCAGCTTGCTACGATCTGACATGGATTCCCACTGTCCGTCTGTCCCATACCCCATCCCATTTTTGTCTCAAGAAAATATGGTCAGCCTGTGTATAAGGTAACCCATTCAATGGCAGAGACTTGGAAAATGTTTTGTACCTTAGAAGCTAGACACATTTTCAGTATTTTTGTTGTCCATCTGTTATGATTCACATTGGTAACTTGAGTTATATTTGGAAAACAATATATTATTTTTTTAAAGAACAAATTCGCCTTTTTCATGGTTCCTTGCATAAAGTAAATTTTGCAACATAATAGAAGCTACAATGTGGTGATTACAAAAAAATTTTAAAAATAATTTTTGCTAATATCACACTATCACGGTGCCCATGCTATACGGGCGACATTCTGTCAATCTGGTTCTCAGTCTATTCCTATTGGTTGCAGTGGTATTGGCCCGCCCAGTATTTGTCCTTAAATACTGGGTCCTGTCACTTTTCTGTTGCCATTTTGTGGTGTTTCTGTACCAGCGTTTGTTCCAGTTCTCGTGTGATCTCAGTGTACGACCCGGATTGCCTGACTACTCTTCTTCTTCTGTTCCTGCTCTGTATACCGACTCAGCCCAGCTGAAGTTCCTGCTCTGTGTACCGACCCGGATTGGCTGACGTTCCTGCTCTGTGTACCGACCCGGACTGGCTGACGTTCCTGCTATGTGTACTGTCTCGGATTGGCTGACATTCCTGCTCTATGTACCGACCCGGATTGGCTGAAGTTCCTGCTTTGTGTACCGACCCGGCCTGGCTGACGTTCCTGCTCTGTGTACCGACCCAGTTTGGCTGACGTTCCTGCTTTGGATACCGTTTCCGGTTGGCTGTTGTTCCTGCTCTGGGTACCAACCCGTTGGGCCTCCGTTGCTGCCTGTCCAGGACTACCAGCTGCTCCCTGTGTCTCCGTTAGGCTTGGCATCAGGGCAGTGTTGCTTCCTGTACACCCATTTACTGCAATCCGGTTCCGGTTACTCTCCGCATCGCCCGGGCAACACTCCGGTTTTGAGCTTTATACTGCAGCTTGGTCCAGGTTACTGTCAGTGTCGCACGGGCGACATTCCGTGGTGTGCATTCCATTCTGTACCTAGACCTATACTCCTGCCATTAGCTGAATTTAGGTTTCATTGGGCGCCTCAGGCTACTTCCACCTCGGCAGTTGACATTGGTCTAAGTGTTCATCCATCCCCTCGGGGAAAAGGGCCGTTCTCCACCGGTAGTTGGCATTGTAGTCTCCGTTGGGCAACCTCTGGGCATACAGTCTGCCCTCCACTACTGCTATGGCAGCATATAAGTTTGCTAAGGGCCTTCGCTAATTCCTGTGGCATTACTCGCTGTTTATACTTTCCCTCCCTAGGGAGAGTCTTAAGGGCCTCGCTCTGATAGGGCCTGTCAATCCTCCTGGACTATCAGTAACCCGTTCATTGCTGCCTTGTAAAAGTTTCACACGTAATACCTGACCTGTGTCAGTATATTGTTATTATTTGTCTGTACAATTGCTGGACCCGTGTGGGTATTTATTTCTGTAACCTGTCCCATGTCAGTACCACATTGTATATGTATTACTGGACCTTGAGGGTTATTGCTATTTTACATTGTTCAATAAAACTGTGTTTTTACCTAAACTTACTGTCTCTGAGTGTCAAAATGCATAATGAGGGAACAGAAGAAAAATCTAAATTAAATCAATATTTGGTGTGACCTCACTTTGCCTTCAAGACAGCATCGATTCTTCTAGGTGCACTTGCACAAAGTCAGGGATTTTGTAAGTATATAGTCAGGTGTATGATTTAACAACTATACCAAACAGGTGCTAATGATCATCAATTTAATATGTGGATTGAAACACAATCACTATCTGAAACGGAAACAGCTGTGCAGGTGGAATAAAACTGGGCAAGGAACAGTCAAACTCAGTCAAACTGAGCACAGCAACAAGACACAAGGTAGTTATACTGTATCAGGCAGAAGGTAGATAACAAGGTAGTTATACTGTATCAGGCAGAAATTTCAAGGCAGACAAGGGTTTCCATATGTGCTGTCCAAGCTCTTTTGAAGAAGCACAAAGAAACAGACAACATTGAGGACCATACAGTGGTCAGCCAAGGAAAATAAGTGCAGCAGATAAAAGATACATCATGCTTTCTTCCCTTCACAATCAGAAGATGTCCAGCAGTGCCATCAGCTCAGAATTGTCAGAAAACAGTGGAATTCTGGTATACCCCTCTTCTTTCCCTACAGATCTAGTCATAAGGGGTCTTCATGGAAGATTTGTGGCCAAAAAACCCTACTTCTGATGTGGAAACAAGATCAAGCGACTCAACTATGCATGAAAACACAGGGACTGGGGTGCGTAAAAATGACAGCAGGTGCTCTGGACTAATGAGTCAAAATTTTAAATATTTGGCTGTAGCAGAATGCAGTTTTTTTGCCAAAGAGCTGGAGACAAGTACATGATTGAGTGTCTGCCGGCAAAAGTGAAGCATGGTAGAGGTTCTTTTCAAGTTTTGGGCTGCATTTCTGCAAATGGAGTTGGGGATTTGGTAAGAATTAATGGTCTCCTCAATGCTGAGAAGTACAGGCAGATACTTATCCATCATGAAATACCATCAGGGATGCATCTGATTGGCCCCATAGTTATTCTGTAGCATGACAATGACCCAAAACATACAGCCAAAGTCATTAAGATCTATCTTCAGCTTAAAGAAGAACAAGGAGTTCTGCAAGTGATGGTTGGCCCCCACAGAGATCTGATCTCAACATCATCAAGTCTTTCTGGGATTACATGAAGAGAGAGAGAGAAGCAAATGATGATGCCTAAATCCACCGAAGAACTGTGGCTAGTTCTCCAAAATGTTTGGAACAACCTACCTGGCGAGTTCCTTGAAAAATTGGGTACAAGTGTACCTAGAAGAATTGATGCTGTTTTGAAGGCAAAGGGTGGTCACACTAAATATTTATTTGATTTAGATTTTTCTTCTGTTCACTCACTATGAATTTTGTCAGTTGATAAAAATAAACTATTAACATGTATATTTTAGAAGCAGCTTCACTTTACAGTATTTTTTCCTACCTGCCTAAAACTTTTGCAAAATACTGTATGTGGGGGCATTTTCATAAACTCAGCTGTACACCTAACAGGAGATCATCAACTGAAATTATAGGGAAATATATTTCACCTTCTACAAGGAAAGGGCTGTGTTGTAAAAAAAAGTATTTTACCTCTTCTTGATATTCAGGGGTATATTATTTAAAGGGTTGAACCTTATGGACATTTAACTTTCTTAACCTGAGTAGCTATGTGTAAAATAGACAGCAGGAGGCAACCTTTACATTATTTATTTTGAGACTGACCTTTTTTTAATACAATTACAAGCTTGAATTAAATGTTTCTACAATGAGTTATGATTATTATACCCCATGGCACAGGAAAGGGGACTAAGGTTTTGATACAGTTTCATTGGTTTTCATTATTTATTTCTTCTTCAGTTTTGAAGAGTAATGTTGGAATCTTTTAACATCCCCCCAGCCAGTTTGTTGCATTGTAATGTCAGCTGGCCCTGTAGCTTTTTTTCTTTTTATTCTTCTTTCTTATCCAAGATATCAGGTTAGGATATGAGTAGTGGATAAGAAGATCTCTTTAAATTAAATGAAGATACAGTATTTTCTTTTGGGTATCTAATATAAACTTAAACAAACAAGCAAAAACATATTTGCATTTGTATAAAAAAGCAGGCAATGTTCTGATATTTTTTATTTAAAATATTTTAAAAAACAAACGTAATCAAATGTTCTATTTATTACAATGACAAGACTCGAATTTGACATTACTGAGAAATCTGTGATTGTTTACTCTGCTTGTCACAGCTACACTTACATTTTAATTTTCTTCTCTGTGGGTTGGAAAATGAACTACCAGCATGAAACAAATTTTCTTTATTTATGAAGAAAGCAAACAAACACTCTAGTTAGTAATGACCACTTTTCCCTGGCTTTATAATATCACAGTCACAAAATTTTTGGATACTGCCACTTGGTAAACAATCATCCTGGATGCATATTTTTATTTTGTTACATAGTTTTAGTATTTTCCCAAAATATATCACAATTATCTCAACATAGATTTTACACGTCTGAGCCCTACCTTCTTTACTGTATTTAATAAAACAATATTTCTGATGTCTTCTTAAAATATTTTTTAAATGAGTTTTATTTAGAGACATTTTGCAAAACACGATGTACTAACCTTCTATATGCTTCTGGCCTTGATTACATTGTTTTTAGATATGTTAGCTAAAACTAGTGATAACACAACAATTGCAATATTATCTGTTGTCAATATTACTGATATTTTTGATATGCACACTTTGTATAAAGATAGACATTTTCTCCCATATTTCAAAACAAGGATCACCAATTCACCTCTTAGGAACATATACAGTAAAGCAATCATATGCACAATAATTAATGGATAACAGAAAAGTGAAGAACAAATTACCTAGATGTCATTGAAAGCTTGCAGGCCTAGTAAGTGAAGGGTAATACAATCATCCCCCTTCAAAATCTCTTAGCCACACTCTACTCAACAAGAGTGTCACAATAAGTGAAAAGGTCCTCCACACTGGTTCACTTTTGAAAGGTCACACACAAAAGAGCGTGCAACCTTTCAACACAGTAACCACGTCACCATGGTTAAAATGACGACATGATAATCTCACGCTGCATGACAGCACAAGACTCTAATGTCACATAGTCAAACATTGCATAATCGTAACTACAACTCCCATCACGCTCACCTGTGAGAATGAACCCAGAGCAGTGCTGAGCATTAATGCCATGAATAAATGTTAATCCCATTACAACTGTACTTTACAGGGGTCTTTTTCAACATTGAATATCAAAATGTGAGAATAAGAATGTGTATGTGAAGGGTGGAAGCACACACATATCTTGTAGAGTTGTATCAGATGCGTAAGTGAGCATGATGGGAGTTGTAGTTACGGTTATGCAATGCCTGACCATGAGACATGTGAGTCTTGTGCTGTCATGCAGCACGAGATTCTCATGTCACCATTTTAACTATGGAGACATGGTTACTGTGTTGAAAGGACACACGCTCTTTTGCATGTGACCTTTTAAAAGGATACCCTCCACGCATAACCCAGACCCTTGAGAATGATAATCCTCCCCACCATTTGTGCACATAGCTGGGTGTTCATAGTCCAATCAGGGATCCCGTCTCAATGCAGGGAGACAGAGATAGAGAGGCAGAACCATAGTACACAGATATAAATAGAAAAATAACATGAGAAAGATGGGTAAACATGTTACAGAACAAAAGAAATAGAAGGAGATATTATGTAAAATATTGTTAATGTGTGAGGAATCCCAAGTCCGTATTTAGTCAAGTGTGTTTTGATGTGAAAAAACTGATCATCTTAATTTTAAATGTCTTTCTCTTCTGTGTGTTTTTGAAGTTCCCTCTGAGTATTTCGATATTAAGTTAATGGATGGAATGGTTTATCTTGGTAAAATGATGACTGACTGGAGTCTGGTTCTTTGTTTTATGGTATTTCTCAATAGATTGTCTGTGTGTACCCATCCTTAGATTTAGTGGTAGGCCTGTTTCACCAATGCAACATCCAGATTCACATTCATTGTATTGTATCATATATACAGCATTGCTGTGTTGTACAGTATTGTTTTCACAAATGCGCTGACATGATTCACAGCAGACTTGTTACAAGGTTTGGTCCCATTATCAGTGTTTGTCCACTGGTCATTTTTCTATTGATCAATTATTGTTTCAGATTTGATTGTTGTCTGAATGCCAGAATAACTGGTTTGAGAATATGTCTTTTAACACTGCATCATCTTTTCGCAGAGGCTTTGGTTCTTTGAAGATGTTGCGTTTTTCTTGTACTGTGTATGTATGTAGTCACTAGTGGTCTACGTGTAAAGACTTCCTTCTCTTTGTATTGTAACAGATGTACATGTTGCATTCTCATTGAAGCCGTTATTTTGTTTGTGATTGTCCTTGTTTTATAGCCTGTTTGAATGTTTCAGACAATATGTTTAGATGATTATTGCATTCACTGATATCAGAGCATATGTGGTGGTATCTGATAGCTTGGCACTGAATGATGCCTTGTTTAGTGTGAGCTGGGTGAAAGCTGGAGTTGTGAAGATAACTGCCCCTGTCTGTTCGTTTACTGTATACAGATGATATGGTTATTGTTGTGTCCAAGAAATGTTCCCTTTTCTGGAAATCCATTTTAAGATTAATGGATGGATGAAATGAGTTGAAGGATTTGTGAAAATGTTTTAGTACTTCTTCACCTTCTGTCCATTTTGGTCTATATTTTTTGTATCCCCACCAATGTATACAACATATTTCTTGATACATACTATTATAAAGCTTATAAATATTTCCACTATATACATGATATATTCATCATATAATTATAACACTTACCAAACTACACTTACTTGTATACAGAAAACCCACAGACAGGTGCAATTCACACCAAAGAAGGCATCATTCATAGTTAAGCTACCAGATACCTACACATATGCTCAGATACCAGTAACTGCAATACTTATCTAAAATATTTCATGAATCATTTAAACAGAGGCTATAAAACAAGGACAATCACAAACAGAAAATCTGCATAGAGAACACTACATGAATACCTGTTAGCATGCAAAGAGATGGAAGTCTCTATACGTATACTACTAGTAACTACATACAACCCCACACTAGTAGGAATATTCAACTTTTTCAAAGAGCGAAAGCCTCTAACTGAAGATGTAGTGTTAAAAAACATATCACCCCAACTGCCTATTATGGCATTCAGGCAACCACAGTATGTGAAACAAAAATTGATCAATAGAAAAATAACCAATGTATGGACAAACACTGATAATGAGTCCAAACCTTGCAACAAATCACACTGAAAATCATGTCTACATAATTGTGAAAACAATAACACACAAAACAATACATCAGCAAATATTGCATACATGATACAGTACACTGAATGTGAATTTTGATGTTATATTGGTGAAACAGGCCTACTAAATCAAAGGATGAATATACACAGATAGGGCTCGATTTTCACGAGCGGCAGTGCTTGAAGCTGATTGATTGGGGGTGCTAAAGCACCTCACAGCCAATGGCTGTGAGAGAATTGGAACAGAGACTACCTTTATATATCAATTCCCTCATTGTGGAATGGGCATCGGCTTGTGAGGTAATGACGGGAGGCTATGCTGCACATAAGAAAATGGTTCCGATAATTTTTTATAAAAATAAGGATTATTTCATCAAAATTGGCAATATTTTTTATAATTTGAGGCATGTTATTTGATATTCACCCACACACCTATATGTAGTTTAACCCTTGGAGCTCCAGATAGGTACGCAACACATTTCTCGGCAATGTGTTGCATACTGGTCTGGGACTCCAAGGGTTAAACTATGCATGGGTGTGCGGGTTGGTTATATGACACATCTATTAATGCTTCTATTTTTTACTAGAAGGTATCATGAAGACGACGAAGGAGGCAAGAAGAGAAGAAAGCAGATACAAGGAAGAAGAAAGAAGAGGGACAGTAGCTGGTCAGAATGCTGAAAACTCCGTTGGACATCAGGATTAATGGTAAGTGTAATTTTGCAGGGGCTGTTGCTTTGTTGC
Organism: Rhinophrynus dorsalis; assembly: GCA_037306005.1. Lineage (NCBI taxonomy): Eukaryota > Metazoa > Chordata > Amphibia > Anura > Rhinophrynidae > Rhinophrynus > Rhinophrynus dorsalis. The sequence continues at coordinate 137,993,992 of CM074720.1, read as the reverse complement.
TTAGTCAGGTTAACCTTATGAGTGCCGGTGGGGTAATTATACCCCACTGGCACTCATAGGGTTAATTTTACTAACATTGAATACTTTTTAGGTACTTTGGATATATTGACATGGGGCTTAGGGCCCCATATCAATACATCCACTGGGGACTTAGGTTTTTTTTGCCTTTCAATTGTTGGGTCGGCTGACTAAAGATCCAATTAGGGACTTTAGTCAGAAAAAAAATTGGTCTTAAATGTAATGCACTAAATGAGTCCCTTATTGGATCTTAAAGGCTAACGCAGTCTATTTAATGCCATCTTCTGACTTTTTTTAATTTTTATTGGGCTGATCTATCTTTTTTTTTTTTTTGCCAGCATTTTTTTACAGCGCTTGAAAAAATGCTGTTACCCTTTTTTTTTTTGCATCGGCGGCCTTTAAATTGAGCCCATAATCTAATGAGAAATATAATAAAACAAACAACCATAACCCAGTTGTTCTGGTACATGTTTAATTATCTCTCATAATATTTTTCAATAAATATCCATGTACTATGGTTCGGTCTCTCTCTCTCTCTCACACAAAGAGACAGGCAGCGTTGAGGACCGTAGTCACAGTGGTCGGCCAAGGAAACTTGGAAGATGTCCAGCAGTGCCATCAGCTCAAAATTGGCAGAAAACAGTGGAATCCAGGTATACTCATCTACTGTCCAGAGAAATCTGGTCAGAAGTGGTCTTCATGGAAGACTTGCAGCCAAAAAGCCATACCTTCTGATGTGGAAATAAGGCCAAGCGACTCAACTATGCACGAAAACACAGGAACTGGGGCGCAGAAAAATGGCTGCAGGTGCTCTGGACTGAAGGGTCACAATTTGAAATATTTGACTGTAGCAGAAGGAAGTATGTTCACTGGAGGGCTAGAAAGCAGTACAAGAATGAGTGTCTGCAGGCAACAGTGAAGCATGGTGGAGGTTCCTTGCACGTTTGGGGCTGCATTTCTGCAAATGGAGTAGGGGATTTGGTCAGAATTAATGGTCTCCTCAAGTACAGGCAGATACTTATCCATCATTCAGTACCATCAGGGAGGCATCAGATTGTTCCCAAATTTATTCTGCAGCATGCCTACTACCCCAAACATACAACCAAAGTCATTAAGAACTATCATCAGTGTAAAGAAGAACAAGGTGTCCTGGAAGTGATACCCAGATCTCATCATCATCAAGTCTGTCTGGGATTACATGAAGAAAAAAGAATCAACTGAAGATGCCTAAATCCACAGAAGAACTGTGGTTAGTTTTCCAAGGTGTTTGGGACAACCTACTTGCCGAGTTCCTCAGCACACTGTGTGCAAGTATACTTAGAAGAACTGATCCTGTTTTGAAGACAAAGGGTGGTCACACAAAATATTGATTTGATTTAAATACACTATTAACGTCTATTTTTGAAAGCATTCTTACTTTAGAGCATTTTTTCACACCTGCCTAAGACCTTTTGCACAGTAATGTATATGTTATGTTCTCTATACATATGAACACAAATTATATGGGGAAAAGGGGTTTTTAATAGGGATGGGTGAAAGGTCTCATTGTTTTCTCGTGAAAAAATCCATGAAAACTACGTGGTTGTCCATGTTTTTGTGGGAAGATCCACTTTAAATAATACCTTCACCATTTTGGCCCATTGGCAAAAATTCTTTGCTGTTTTTTTAATGGCTAGAAAATGTGCAGTTTTCCAGTAAGTGAAACAGAATACAAGCAGCTACAGAGATAGAGAAAGGTGCTAGGCTGCTGTGCTTTGTGCTAATTGCAAAACTGAGGCAGGAAAGGCTCATAGTGACTGCTATCACTATGAACATGTTTAAGAATAGTAAAAGGAGGACCTGGAAGGACCATTATGTGTACAGTGAGTCTGAGGAGTAGGGATGGGCAAAAGCTGTCACAGTGTTCTCACGAAAAATTCCACTAAAACCATGTTATTGTAGCTTTCTCACAAGAAAATCCACTTTTAAAATAATGAGTAAAATTTCTGCGTTTTTCACCCATTGCCCAAAATTCCCCGCCAACTGTTCAGTGGCTAGAAAGTTTCTGCCCATTGATTTACATTGTTTTCGCTTTTTCACTATAAAAACATGACACAATAAATAGAAGCAGCTACAGAGCAAGGTAGGCATGCTGTGCTTTTCTGTTGTTATTTGTTTGTTAAATTGAGGCAGGAGAGGTTCATAGTGACTGCTATTAGTGATGAGCGAGCACCCCAATGCTCGGGTGTTCGGGTGCTCTGACCGAGCACCCCCTGAGGCTCGAGTGCTCGGCCGAGCACCCGAGCCCCATTGAAGTCAATGGAAGGACTCGAGCATTACACCAGGCACCCCCTGCTCTGATGAGGGGAGGGTGCCTGGTCCATAGGAAAAGGGCAGAAAAGGATGGAAACACCACAGAAATGGTTCAGGGACAGCATAGGGAGGATGTCTGGATGCATCTTGGACTCCAACATCGCTGCTGGAAACGATCTTTCGCCCGTAGTACGCCATTTTTACACACTGACCGTAAAACACACAAAAAGGAAAATAAAAACGACTTTAGGCGAAAAATTGTTACCAAACAGTATTTGCTGTATATTTACTTGTATATCATCTGCAAATTCTCCCAAAAATTTCCTCGATTTTTCTGAACTGAGGCCATGATTAAGAGGGAAACGTGCACAGAGGCAAATTCTCCCAAAAATTTCCTTGATTTTCAGAACTGAGGCCATGATTAAGAGGGAAACGTGCGCAGAGGCAAATTCTCCCAAAAATTTCCTTGATTTTCAGAACTGAGGCCATGATTAAGAGGGAAACGTGCGCAGAGGCAAATTCTCCCAAAAATTTCCTTGATTTTATTGAACTGAGGCCATGATTAAGAGGGAAACGTGCGCTGAGCTGACCATCTAAAACATTATGGGTGAGGGTCTGCTGCAGAGCTGACCATCCTAAACATTATATGCGAAGGCCCGCTAGTGAGCTGACGCTATAAAACATTATATGCGAAGGCCCGCTAGTGAGCTGACGCTATAAAACATTATATGCGAAGGCCCGCTAGTGAGCTGACGCTATAAAACATTATATGAGAGGGCCCGCTAGAGAGCTGACCCAATAAAACATTATATGAGAAGGCCCGCTGGTGAGCTGACCTATATAAAAATTGTCAAACAGGGCCCGCTGGTGAGCTGGCCCTATATAAAAATTATATCACAGGGCACGCTGGTGAGCTGGCCCTATATAAAAATTATAGCACAGGGCCCGCTGGTGAGCTGGCCCTATATAAAAATTATATCCCAGGGCATATGGAAGAGGAGGAGGAGGATGAGAAGATTAAGAGTCAACCATATACCCGTTTTTTGGGTGGAAGGGGTGAATGGGAATACAGAGTATTCACATCATTGTAAAAAACATATATAAAGTGAGTTTATGTTCCCCCGGGGCTTTCCTCCAGTGGAGTGGAGAAGTCAGGGGAAATCCAGGCCTTGTTCATTTTTATAAGTGTCAACCTATCAGCATTGTCGGTGGAAAGGCGGATACGCTTATCTGTTATGATGCCACCAGCAGCACTAAATACCCGCTCAGACAGAACGCTGGCGGCAGAGCAGGCCAGCACCTCCAAGGCGTAGAGTGCCAGTTCATACCACGTGTCCAGCTTGGACACCCAGTAGTTGTAAGGCACAGAGGGATCATTGAGGACGCTGACACGGTCTCCTACGTACTCCTTCACCATCTTCCAAAACTTTTCCCTCCTTGTGACACTAGGCTGCGCATCAGGGTGAGGGTGCTGGCGGGGTGTCATGAAGGTGTCCCACGCCTTGGAGAGTGTTGCCCTGCCTTTCTCGGAACTGCTGTGTGCTCCCCTTTTCTCCCCTTCTCTGTTGGCCAAGGTAGCACGTACTCTGCCGCCAGCGTTGTCAGATGGAAAATTTTGGAGCAATTTTTCAACAAGAACCTTCTGGTATTGCACCATTTTGCTTGTCCTCTCCACCGGAGGAATGAGAGATGAGAAATTCTCTTTGTAGCGGGGGTCCAGAAGGGTGAACACCCAGTATTCCGTGTTGTTTAAAATGCGTATAACGCGTGGGTCACGGGAAAGGCAGCCTAACATAAAGTCAGCCATGTGTGCCAGAGTACCAACAGTCAAGATTTCGCTGTCCTCACCAGGAGGATGACTCTCAATATCCTCATCCTCTTCCTCCTCTTCTGCCCACCCACGCTGAAGAGATGGAACTAAAGTTCCATGGCTACCCTCTGTAGCGGAGGCAACCGTGTCTTCCTCCTCCTCCTCCTCCTCCTCCTCCTCCGCCTCCTCCAATTGTCGCTGAGAAGACGAAGTGAGGGTGCTCTGGCTATCACCTTGTGTAAGCTCTTCCTCCCCCATTTCCACCTCTTCCACATGCAAAGCGTCGGTTTTAATTGTGAGCAGCGAGCGTTTCAGTAGACACAGAAGTGGGATGGTTACACTGATAATAGCGTTATCGCCGCTCACCATCTGTGTCGATTCCTCAAAATTGCGTAAAACCTCGCAGAGGTCTGACATCCATTCCCACTCCTCACTTCTGATTACAGGAAGTTGAACGGAGAGGCGACGACCGTGTAACAGCTGGTACTCCACTACTGCCCTCTGCTGCTCACAAAGCCGGGCCAACATGTGGAAGGTGGAGTTCCAGCGCGTGCTCACGTCACACAGCAGCCGGTGAGCTGGCAATTGTAAGCGCTGCTGCAGCTTCAACAGGCCGGCCGAAGCTGTAGATGACTTACGGAAATGTGCACACACGCGGCGCACCTTGGTCAAGAGATCATGCACATTGGGGTAGGTTTTTAGAAATCGCTGCACCACTAAATTAAATACATGCGCTAGGCATGGTACGTGTGTGAGCTTGCCGAGCTCCAAAGCCGCCACCAAGTTACGCCCATTATCACACACAGCCATGCCTGGTTGCAGGTTGAGTGGCGAGAGCCACTGCTCGGTCTGGTGACTAATCCCCTGCAACAGCTCTGAGGCCGTGTGCTGTTTGTCCCCAAGGCAGATCAGCTTCAGCACGGCCTGTTGACGCTTCCCCACTGCAGTGCTACACTGCTTCCAGCTACTGGCTGATGGGGGAGTGGCGCTGCGTGTAGAGAATTCGGAGGTGGAAACGGAGGAGGAGGAGCCAATAATGTAGGTGCTGGTGGAAACCCTGATGGAGGTAGGGCCCGCAATCCTCGGCGTGGGTAGCACCCGTGCCATCCCAGGGTCCGAGTCGCTCCCAGCCTCCACGACATTCACCCAGTGTGCCGTCAGGGAAATGTAGCGTCCCTGGCCACAAGCACTTGTCCATGTGTCAGTCGTTAAGTGGACCTTCCCAGTAACTGCGTTGGTCAGGGCACGGGTGATGTTACGGGACACATGGTGGTGTAATGCGGGGATGGCACACCGGGAAAAGTAGTGGCGGCTGGGGACCGCGTACCGAGGGACAGCTGCTGCCATCAGGCTGCGGAAGAACTCAGTGTCCACAAGCCTAAATGGCAGCATTTCGATGGCCAGTAATTTGGAAAGGTGTGAGGTTAGTGCTATGGCCTGTGGGTGGGTGGCTGGGTACTTTCTCTTGCGCTCAAATGCCTGGGGTAACGACATTTGGACGCTGTGCTGGGACAGGGAAGTGGATGTGGTCGCTGATGGTGCTTCAGATGGTACAGGTGCAGGGCGGGAGGTATGCGGGCCTGCGCCTTCGACAGGCGATTGGCCGGCACCGAAAACAGGGGAAGAGGAGGCAGTGGTGTGGCCTGCAGACACAGATGGGCGATCCAGGCGCTCCTCCCACTTACTACGGTGCTTGGATGCCATGTGTCGGATCATGCTGGTGGTGGTGAGGTTTCTAGTGTTCATGCCTCGGCTCATTCTGGTGTGGCACAGGTTGCAAACTACAATTCTTTTGTCGTCCGCACTTTCCTTAAAAAAACGCCATACCGCGGAACACCTACCCTTTGGCAAGGTAGATTTACGCAAGGGGGTGCTCCGTGGAACATTTGCGGGCCGGTTTGGTGCGGTCCGCCTTCTTTCTGTAGCCACACCACTGCCTCTTCCAGCCTGTTGCGGTGCTGCAGATGGCTCACCCTCAGGACTGCTGTCATCGCTCGGCTCTACACCTTCCCAGGTGGGGTCAGTCACCTCATCGTCCACCAAGTCCTCCTCCACTTCCTCACTCTGATCATCCTCCTCAAGTCTTGATCCCACCACATACTCAGTCATTGACAACTGTATAACATTCTCCTCAACAAGGTCTTGAGACGGAAATAGTGGTTGATTTAATGGCAACTGTGTCTCATCATCATCATCATCATCCACTACTTCCTTTGACCTTAAATGCCGTTCACATCTGTCATCTTCTTGTGATTGGGTAGCCTCTAGAGGTTGTGAATCAGGGAACAAGATGTCATGTTCCTCTGCAAGCGTGCTTGGAGAGAGGGTCAAATGAAGGATTGGTGATGAGACGAGCTCCTCACTATATCCCAGTGTGGGATCACTTCTTTGACCAGACCGTCTATGGTGGGAGGAAGGATGATCAGAGTGAGGATTATGTTGACCAGACTCTTGGCTACTGAGAGTGGACTTGGTGGAAGACAGGGTGGTGCTTAACCGACTGGAAGCAGTATCAGCTGTCATCCAACCGACCACCTGTTCGCAGTGGTCGGACCTCGAGAGTGATGTCCTGCGACGCCCTGTAAAATTAGACATGAAGCTAGGTATGGTGGATGTCTTTCTTTCTTGTGCTCTGGCACCAGGCACAGTTTCTCCGCGTCCTGACCCGCGCCCTGAACTATCAGGATCACGTCCACTTCCCCGTCCCTTTTTACCCGCCTTCTTCATCTTACACGGAATATGTGACTTTAATATTTGAGTTTGAAAACTTAACAGTATTTCTTCCTAGTCTGCAACTGTGCAGAGTACACAGAATAGGCTGCTAAACTGCGGTGACGAACACAGAATGGAATATGTGACTTTAATATTTGAGTTTGAAAACTTAACAGTATTTCTTACTATTCTGCAACTGTGCAGAGTACACAGAATAGGCTGCTAAACGGCGGTGACACACACTGAATGGAATATGTGACTTTAATATTTGAGTTTGAAAACTTAACAGTATTTCTTCCTAGTCTGCAACTGTGCAGAGTACACAGAATAGGCTGCTAAACTGCGGTGACGAACACAGAATGGAATATGTGACTTTAATATTTGAGTTTGAAAACTTAACAGTATTTCTTCCTATTCTGCAACTGTGCAGAGTACACAGAATAGGCTGCTAAACGGCGGTGACACACACTGAATGGAATATGTGACTTTAATATTTGAGTTTGAAAACTTAACAGTATTTCTTCCTAGTCTGCAACTGTGCAGAGTACACAGAATAGGCTGCTAAACGGCGGTGACACACACTGAATGGAATATGTGACTTTAATATTTGAGTTTGAAAACTTAACAGTATTTCTTCCTAGTCTGCAACTGTCCAGAGTACACAGAATAGGCTGCTAAACGGCGGTGACACACACTGAATGGAAAATGTGACTTTAATATTTGAGTTTGAAAACTTAACAGTATTTCTTCCTATTCTGCAACTGTGCAGAGTACACAGAATAGGCTGCTAAACTGCGGTGACGAACACAGAATGGAATATGTGACTTTAATATTTGAGTTTGAAAACTTAACAGTATTTCTTCCTATTCTGCAACTGTGCAGAGTACACAGAATAGGCTGCTAAACTGCGGTGACACACACTGAATGGAATATGTGACTTTAATATTTGAGTTTGAAAACTTAACAGTATTTCTTATTATTCTGCAACTGTACAGAGTACACAGAATAGGCTGTTAAACGGCGGTGAAACACACTGAATGAAATATGTGACTTTAATATTTGAGTTTGAAAACTTAACAGTATTTCTTCCTAGTCTGCAACTGTGCAGAGTACACAGAATAGGCTGCTAAACGGCGGTGACACACACTGAATGGAATATGTGACTTTAATATTTGAGTTTGAAAACTTAACAGTATTTCTTCCTAGTCTGCAACTGTGCAGAGTACACAGAATAGGCTGCTAAACGGCGGTGACACACACTGAATGGAATATGTGACTTTAATATTTGAGTTTGAAAACTTAACAGTATTTCTTCCTATTCTGCAACTGTGCAGAGTACACAGAATAGGCTGCTAAACGGCGGTGACACACACTGAATGGAATATGTGACTTTAATATTTGAGTTTGAAAACTTAACAGTATTTCTTCCTATTCTGCAACTGTGCAGAGTACACAGAATAGGCTGCTAAACGGCGGTGACACACACTGAATGGAATATGTGACTTTAATATTTGAGTTTGAAAACTTAACAGTATTTCTTACTATTCTGCAACTGTGCAGAGTACACAGAATAGGCTGCTAAACGGCGGTGACACACACTGAATGGAATATGTGACTTTAATATTTGAGTTTGAAAACTTAACAGTATTTCTTCCTAGTCTGCAACTGTGCAGAGTACACAGAATAGGCTGCTAAACGGCGGTGACACACACTGAATGGAATATGTGACTTTAATATTTGAGTTTGAAAACTTAACAGTATTTCTTACTATTCTGCAACTGTGCAGAGTACACAGAATAGGCTGCTAAACGGCGGTGACACACACTGAATGGAATATGTGACTTTAATATTTTAGTTTGAAAACTTAACAGTATTTCTTCCTAGTCTGCAACTGTGCAGAGTACACAGAATAGGCTGCTAAACGGCGGTGACACACACTGAATGGAATATGTGACTTTAATATTTGAGTTTGAAAACTTAACAGTATTTCTTACTATTCTGCAACTGTGCAGAGTACACAGAATAGGCTGCTAAACGGCGGTGACACACACTGAATGGAATATGTGACTTTAATATTTGAGTTTGAAAACTTAACAGTATTTCTTCCTAGTCTGCAACTGTGCAGAGTACACAGAATAGGCTGCTAAACGGCGGTGACACACACTGAATGGAATATGTGACTTTAATATTTTAGTTTGAAGACTTAACAGTATTTCTTCCTATTCTGCAACTCTGCACACTACACAGAATGTGCTGCTAAACTGCGGCGAAGCACACTGAATGGAATATGTGACTTTGATATTTTAGTTTGAAGACTTAACAGTATTTCTTCCTATTCTGCAACTCTGCACACTACACAGAATGTGCTGCTAAACTGCGGCGAAGCACACTGAATGGAATATGTGACTTTGATATTTTAGTTTGAAGACTTAACAGTATTTCTTCCTATTCTGCAACTCTGCACACTACACAGAATGTGCTGCTAAACTGCGGCGAAGCACACTGAATGGAATATGTGACTTTGATATTTTAGTTTGAAGACTTAACAGTATTTCTTCCTATTCTGCAACTCTGCACACTATACAGAATGTGCTGCTAAACTGCGGCGAAGCACACTGAATGGAATATGTGACTTTGATATTTTAGTTTGAAGACTTAACAGTATTTCTTCCTATTCTGCAACTCTGCACACTACACAGAATGTGCTGCTAAACTGCGGCGAAGCACACTGAATGGAATATGTGACTTTGATATTTTAGTTTGAAGACTTAACAGTATTTCTTCCTATTCTGCAACTCTGCACAGTACACAGAATGTGCTGCTAAACTGCGGCGAAGCACACTGAATGGAATATGTGACTTTGATATTTTAGTTTGAAGACTTAACAGTATTTCTTCCTATTCTGCAACTCTGCACAGTACACAGAATGTGCTGCTAAACTGCGGCGACGCACACTGAATGGAATATGTGACTTTGATATTTTAGTTTGAAGACTTAACAGAATGTGCTCTAATCTGCAACTTTGCACACTAAACAGAATGTGCTCTAATCTGCAACTTTGCACACTAAACAGAATGTGCTCTAATCTGCAACTTTGCACACTAAACAGAATGTGCTCTAATCTGCAACTGTGCACACTAAACAGAATGTGCTCTAATCTGCAACTTTTCACACTAAACAGAATATTTTTTTTTTGTTTTTTTTGTTTTTTCCCCCCCACACAAAATAACCTGCTGCCCCCACACACAGTAGTCCTAAAAAGGACTTTTGGTTCTTTTTTTTCACAATTTTGGTTTTTTTCCTCCCTACACTGCCTTTCCCTTCCTATCCTCAGCTCTCCCTGGCTAAGACTGAGCCGAACTCGATGGTCAGGTGCTATACAGCACCCGACCACGGGTTCTGGCCAGCCAATCAGTGTAATGCCAGCAGCCAACATGGCTGCTGGCATTACACCGTTGTCAGAGCCTCCCTGCACGTTTATTGGCTGCGCAGCAGCCGCAAAACGTGCGGGGAGGAGACCCGAACATGGCGGGCGAGCACATGCGGTACTCGTACGAGTACCGCCATGTGCCGAGCAGAGCAATGCTCGAGCCGATCCGAGCATCGGCCGAGCATGCTCGCTCAACACTAACTGCTATCACTATGAACAGTAAAAGGAGGAACTGGAAGGACCCTTATTATGTGTCCACCGAGTCTGAGGCGGAGGAGGAAGTGAGCAGTACTGAACCAATGCTGTCCAATCCCCCTAAATCACCCAAAGGCATTTTGGGGAATTTAATGGGAAGGGAGGGAGAAAAGGGAATGGGAAGGGAGGTAGAAAAGGGTAGTACTAGTGAGAGCGGACAGGTGAGCTGCCTTTTCCTGTTGCAAGATGTGCTGCCCTGTTGCCAGTGCCACCATTGCTGTACCTGCAGCCACCATTGTTGTACCTGCTGCCAGATTTGCTGCCCCTGCTGCCACCAGTGCTGTACCTGCTTATAGAAGTGCTGTCCCTGCTGCCACCAGTGCTGTATCTGTTGCCAGATGTGCTGCCTCTGCTGCCAGTAGTGCTGCACCTGTTTCCAAACATGCTACCCCTGCTGCCACCAGTGCTGCACATTCATCCACCATTGCTGTACCTGCTGCCAGATGTGCTGCCCCTGCTGCCACGTGATGTACCTGCTGCCAGTGCTGAACCTGCTGCCACCAATACTTTGCCTGCTGCTAGTGTGTTTTGGAGTACTCAGGAGGGGGGGGGGAGAAGATGATGCCAAGTGTGACAGCAAGGGACCCTAAATCACACTTTCCATTCCCAAGCAGTCCTTCCAGTGCTATTACTACTACTACTAAGGTCCAGTAGCTTGTTAACATGATGTGGTTGGTGTTAGTAGTCGCAGCAGTGATGGTGAAGCAGCCAAAGTGGAAGGGGAAACATTTAAGAGCATCTGGACTAGCGGTTAAGGGAGCCCACACCATTCCTCTGACCCTGGGAGTCCTCCCCTTCCCTTCACTAAAGTGTCCAAGTGGAACAGGATCCTGAAGAATAAGAGGACAGAACTGTTGTCGGGGGAGAACAGGCACACAATTAATACCACCGCCACCAGCAGGAGCACAGATCAGCTGCCTGTGCCTACTGCTACTGCTGCCAGTCTTCCTTCTTCAGGTCCAAAACAAATGGCAGGTGTGACATTAGGGGACCCTCTGTCACATTACTCATCAGTGAGATGTCTGTAATAGAGCAGCAGCACGTAGGGACTAGTGGTGGTGGTGGTGGTGATGATGATGGTGGAGAAGCTGGGTTGGAAGAGATATTGGTGGTCTTTCTAGTAGAAACTGAGTGCATCAAGCGGCACCTAAGGAGAGTCCATCCCACAGAATATGATAAGTTGGTGGCAGGGAGGGTTCATCGTTACTATTAAAATGTCTGCAAGCTGTCATATGTCCTTAGTTGGGTGTGGACAAGGGGCATAGAAACAGCAGCAGTACTTGGTTTCTGGTGGGGGGATTTCACATTGGGGACCCTAAATGTCATGGTGTTTGTATAGAGTTATTGCAGGTATTTCATGTGAGTGCAGATGTACCCATTGTTCCCAGTCCTTCCCTTATTTACACTGTGCACATTGCAGTTGCTGATGTGGGAGGCACAGTTGAAAAAATTATATTCTCAACACACGCATGATTTTGGAGGAGGAGCAGGTGGGGAAACATTATTGGCCAACTTTTTTGTTTCTTCACATATACCTGAAGTGGTGGAGGAGGCTAGTTATGGGGCAGCTACTGCCTCAGGCTCATCACTGGAGCTAGCTGTGGCAAGTGGAACCTTCATCACCCATGCTACTGCTGTTTTTGATCCCATTCCCCTTGAGATGCCTAATTATTCTGCTGCTTAAAAACTCAGCAACAGCAAGAACAGTAGTTGCAAATTCCACAGTTATAGCTGGGCATTTAACAATGGCCAGTGACCAGTGGCCACTGGCCAATACAACATGACCTTCTGGCCCTAGGCCAGCAGGGCATTTCTTTCTCTAAGGGATTGTGCTTTAAAAAAACAAAACATAGGTCTAAAAAAAAAAGAAACATTTTTAGTGACCTGTTTCTAAAAAGTCTAAGTCCTACAAATTAATGTTTACTCAGTGCTTGGGCCTAACACAAGTCTTATTTCCTACAACAAATCAATGTTTCCACAGGGCTTGTGTCTCTAATAAGTCTAAGTTATACAAATAAATGTTTTCTACGGGCTTGGGCCTTTAACAATAAATCTTACAAATTATCCTCTACAAAATGCTCTATAACATCAAGTATCAGTACACCCCAGTGGCAGCTTAAGTCAGGGGGTCACTATCTCTATCACAATACGTACAAATTTCTTATTTTATTTATTTATTTTTTATTAACTTCCCCCAAATACCAGTCAACAACACCACCAAAAACAAATTCCCTGTTCAACTGATACTTTCCCCAAACTCCACACCACAACTCATGCACCCTCCTCAGACCCCTTTTATATCATGACTTCTGGGGCTTTTTTAAATTGTTTTTAGTTTTTATTTCTTTATTAACTTTCCTCCCAATACCAGTAAACACCTACTAAAAAGACATTCCCTGTTCAACTGATTGGTTCATACCTCTTTTATAGTACACCTTTGGGAAAAAAATAACATTTGCTATGTGTTGTGTTTAAATTCAATATCCCCATTGATTCCAATGGAAAGATTGAAATGGTTTGATCCGTTGTTTAATAAAGACGCTCATTTAAAGTGATACACATGCATGAACTTACAAACTAAGATATGGAAATGTTGTGTGAATGTTTCACTATAGAAATACACTGTCATTTATTTGTAGGAGGTAGCAATTGATAGCAATACATATTAACAAGAGGATATGTATTAAGTGTACCCCATAGTATGGTCTTCGGCATAAATTATGAGTCTAATACTCCATAGAAAAAGAAATTTGGTAACCATATACAAACATTAATTTTATCCCTAAATAAGTGATATTACTAACTGATCGCTATAGTAGTTGTTCGGGTAACCTTTATATACCGATTGATCATATTTACTGGCAATGCCCAAATGATAAATAGCTAATAAGGGATATTATCAGTAGCAACTTTACCTAATATATGCTACTGATTTAAGCTATTATATAATTTTTCATTGTAGATATACTCATCGGCAATACCCAAATGAGGAATACCTAATAAGGGGTGCTACCAGGTGGTGATTATAGTGCTTGCATTTTTACCTTATATACGCTTCTGATCTAAGCTGCAATACAAGTTGGAAGCTGTATCACTTTAAATATAATACTATTTACATGTTGGAAGTGGCATAGTGAGTAATATTACCTGTTCATTAATACTATACAAATAGGAAAGGGCTACCGACACTTCTGGTTTTTGTATGGAACGATCCAGTGTGTTATCATATTAGAAATTTAATCATCATTATTTTAAACAAAGTTGTGCCCAGTTTGTTTTTAATGACCAAATAAAGGTCACATTTTACTTTATCTAAGGACTAAGCTTACTTTATGGAATCAGAGTACCTATATGATACTATATTTTCTTCTCTGGTTATATTGGCTATGTTTAACTGTTGTTTTTTGTCAGTTAAACTCAGGAATATGATGAACATGGGCAATGTGGTGTACCTTTGTTCTCAGGGGGATGGATGATATCCTTGAAGTGGCAATGTCATTATGGCCAAAGGAATGGCAGATGACAGTTCAATTCACACTCTCAACATAACACATCCATGGAATAGATGTTGCATGGGTTATATACTGTAGCAGCTATGTGGTTGTGATGTTGTCAGTATCAGGGCTGTGTATGTCAGTCATCCTGTGGAGTGTGTTGTGTGTGTATTTGCACACATTCCCCAAGACTGATCGTGCACATACCTACATTTTATTTGATTCCTGTATTATACTGTTGGGTGAAATGGTCCCTGATAAGACTGTCTCATATCTTCACCCCTCTCAGGGTCTCCTCGTCCTGTGCAAGTTTAATAGGTACTTCCACAATTGGTAGTGACTCAATAAAGCAATGGATGGCACAGAACAATATTGAAAATTATGACAGATGGCTTCAATGTAGATAGCTTGTTGATCCAGGGAACTATTTGACTGACATTTGGAGTGAGGAGGGAATTTTTTTACCCACTTGGGGCTAAATTGGAAATGGCTCCAGTGTTGTTGTTTTTTGCCTTCCTCTGAATCAACAAGGGTGTTATGGCATGGGCTGGACTTCATGGACGCATGTCTTTTTTCAGCCTCGTCAACTATGTTGCTGTGTTATGCTTATATTGTCCACAAGATGTGTGTCCATGGCTATGCTGTGTAGTATGACATACTCTAGGATGATGCTGCATTCCTCACCTGGTGCATATTACAGAGCTCACTCTCAGTGATCCAGGCACCAGAATCTGAATTTGAGTGGGCCAAAGCTGCGCTCAATGGCATTTCTTTTTGGGATGTGAGCCTTATTGTATTTCTCCTGTGCAGTGGTTTGTGGATTTTGTCGTGGTATGATGAACCAAGGTTTACACCCACACCCGGCATTACCTGTGAAAAGAGAATGACATTGTGAGACAGGAACCACATGTTATGTGGATAATGTTGTGTAAGGGGGATATACTACTTGTATGTTATGACCATGCTAAGCTGTGTTTAAATTAGTCATGTGAGTGCATCTGTGGATGTGGTGTGACATTTGTATTGTTAACTCACCAAAAAGCCATCCATCTATATAGATCCTAAACTCAAAGTCTCTTTGGATGGATGTGTGATTGAGGATGTATGAGTCATGACAGCTGCTGGGATAGGAGGCACAAAAATGGGGTATCTTCATGTTGGAATCACACACCATCTGAACGTTGATTGAGTGGAAATTTTTCCTGTTGATGAAGAGATGTCCCTCATGCATTGGAGCTCTTATGTGCTTGTGTGCAGTATATAGCATCCATGAACATTTACATGCCTCCCATTGTGTAGAACTCCTGTTTTACACAAGACCACTCCATGTGGGTGGAGAGGAAGTGGATATACCTCCTGGCCTTCCTCTTGAGGGCTCCCAACACCTGAGACACTGCCCTTGAACATGTGGGCTGGGACATGTCAGATGTATACCCTTCTGTGGTCTGGAAGGATCCCCTTGCCATAAAATGTATGGCACACATCACCTTCTGCAAGCCAGATAGGGCACGGCTGGTGCTGAATATGGAGTCAACATCATCTTTGATCACATCAAATAGGTCAATGATACTGTGTGATGTCAACCTGTACCGGTCTCTCACTTCAGTGTCTGGCATTCAGTGACCCTTGTGTGGTGTATCCTATGTCTTTGTGACAGTCTGTTGTCTGTGCCTGTGCTGCTTCACGGGTCCCTGTGTCAGCTGTGGGAGCTGGGGGAGATCCTGTTGTGGCAGCTGAGGTGCTACTGCTTGGTGTGGTTCTCCAGGTGGAAATGGGTTTCTGTCTGTCTTCAGCGAGAGTGTCAGTGCTTAGAGCAGACAAAGTATGTTCAGCAGGTGTGTTTGGGGGTTGATGGGGATCCCTAGCCCTCTCATGCCTTCATCTCTGATGTCTTCACAGGAATTGATATGCAAACATACTGGTCATAATCTCTCTCTGTCTGAGTAGTCTCTCAGAGGACGATGAGCTTTCCATTTAAGACAGTGATCAGGTGTTGTCCAGGCAAGGTCATCAGATAGGTATTGACTAACGGGAAGGTGTGTGTTGACACACCCGTGTCTGATTTGTTGTACTTGCTGTGTACCTGTCAGGTGCACGTGTGATGTTGTCAGGTACACCTTGGGTCTCCATTGGCTGGTGATGTTGCAAAGGTGAGCTTGGGTTGCTTTCAGATTGATAGGTGTGTCTTATGTTGTGTGTACATATGTGTTGTTGTGTGTTAACTCCTGTGTTTCTGGAGTATGGTGTCACAGATTGTGTTGGGTTGCTGTTTTTTGTTGTTTGTCTGGGACTAGCTTGTAGGGCATGCTCATTTTCTGTGTGGTTGCTTGGCTTGCAGTGGTTAATTTTCCCATTGCCGTGATTGTGTTATGTGCTGGGTGTTGTTTGAGCTGATGTTTCCCTGATTTTTTTTTCCAATGGTGGGTTTTTTCTCCACTGTGTGTTTCGTACGGCCAGAAATACTGGTTGCAGAATTTCAACCGTTAAATGTATGAGTTTGTGTTGGCATTGACCGCACACAATTGAATGGCTCCTGGGTAATGCTGTTCCATTGTTTTCAATGGTCGATTGTTCAACATCCATTGTGATTTTAAAACTGCCATTAGCTGTTTATAAGATGGCTAATTGAATGGCTTACAGTGCTTAAAAAACTGCCGCCAGCTGTTTTTTTTGCCATGGGAGACAATTGAATCAGGGCTTAACTGTGTATAAATGCGACTTCTGCAGATAATGTAGAATAGTTTTAATTTACTATACTGATTTTGTTGCTCAACCAAACTAAACAGAAACATATTTAGTAATGCATACTTGGAGATTTAAAAAACTCAGCCAAAAATAAAACCTTTAGAAGATGACAAATATATTATTGCTGCTTGATCAAATCTACATTAGATCAAAAAATCAATTAGCAAATTTGTAATTATATAATGTGGGATAAACACTGCAAAGCTTTGGGCATTCCTAGGTTAATGGAAATATGATGCTGAAAGCAATAACTACATTTTGTAGATAAAGGAGCATTTTAGCTATTAATCTGTTAAAATGTGACAGTAATATCCAACTGTAATCTTGCCCTTTTGTTCATGCAGCACAGTTATACTTATAAAAATGTAATTTTTTATATACCCAAGGATATAAGTGATATGATGAATGTATGAAAAAGGTTGATGTTGTGCTGAGCACAGGTAATTTTCACAAGAAAAATATACAAGGCCAGATGGATACTGTATAAGATATCAGGCCCAGTTTTAAAAAGAACACTTAAAGGGATAGTAATACTTAAAATGTAAAAAAAAATATGTTGTACAGTTTATTCCCCTGAGTAAACAAAGAGTACTCCCACTGCTGAAAGGTGTTTCATTCAAAAGTTATTAATTTTCAAAGTTGAATTTTTTAGGTGCAATATCACAGTGGCCTGAAATTGTACAGTGGCGCTGTTGTTACACCATCCTATGTAGATTTATGGTCCCGGGACCAGTGCTCTCCATAGGATCGTGTTGCAACAGCACCACTGTACAATTTCAGGCCACTGTGATATTGCACCTAAAAATTTCAACTTTGAAAATTAATAACTTTTGAATGAAACACCTTTCAGCAGTGGGACTACTCTTGTTTTACTCAGGGGAATAAACGGTACAACATTTTTTTTACATTTTAAGTATTACTATCCCTTCAAGATGGTTTAAGAAGAAATGAAGCAGTTCTGGAGCAAATCATCAATCACCATAACTGTTAAATAAAAAAATACATATTTGATTTAATACAGAGATCTACAATACACTGCAAAGCAAAGGGATGGAGTATATCTAGTATCAAAAGGGCTAAACGACCCATTTAAATCAATAGGAATTTTATTTGTCCCCTATGGTACACTTGATGTGCCCTAGATTTGCTGGATGTTTTAAAACTTGCTCCCAAAATCTGAATGGTTTTAGATAAGTGTAACGAATCATCAGTAACATTAAGGGGATTGTAAGCTCCTTGGGACCTGTCCCCTACCCAATGTGTGAGTCCTTTTGCTGCACTTTTTCCTCCTCTAATAATACAATGATCACTCTTTAGCCTGATGCTCTTTACCCTGTCCTGTATTTTTGTATTGTATTATTACTATTTCTGTAAAGCACTATGTGACACTATATAAATTAAGATACATACATACATCATCTCCTCTAAGTCATATTTTCTGTACAGTAAATCATTCTTCATACTTCAAGTCCTCTATTTGATTAATTTTGTTGTTCTTCAGTGTACTCTGTCCAGTTCTAGAATATATTTTTTCAGAACTGGTGCCCAGAATTGCACATCATTTCCAAGGTAAGGTCATGACAAAGATTTGTACAGTGGAAAAATCATGTTATCTACTCTTACTTCAAGTGGAACTACCACCATTAAAAAACATTGTCCCCAATAATTCCCCATCTGGCGACTAGATGCTCAGTAGCGCTAGTTGCCAGAATTATTACCGCATTCATAAGAATGAGCCACTGCTCCGGGAATGACAGGCAGGAAGAAGCGCAGACATCTTTCCACAGAGAAGTCTGCGTGCCTGCGTTATCAGTCCCAGCCGGCTCTAGGGGGTGTTGCTAGGAGCTGTTCGGCTCCAGAAGGGATTGACAGCGCATTCACGCAGACGTCACTATGGAAAGATGTCTGCGCTCCTTCCAGCCTGTCAGTCCCGGAGTAACGGCTCATTCTCATGAACACAGTAATAATTCTGGTGACTAGCACTACTAAGCAGCTAGTCACCAGATGGGGAATCATTTGGGACAATGTTTTTTAAGGGTGGTAGTTCTGCTTTCAATGACCTTTTTTATGCAAGATAGGACTTTTTTCTGCTGCTGTTTGACGCTGGTCACTGTTTCCAAGTTTGTAGCTTACAAGTAGGGCTGGGCAAAAGTGTTTACCACAAAAACAGATATAGAAGAAAAATGACACTTCCCACCTAGCAGGAAATGTCCAACGACAAGTGCAGTTTTTACATTTTTGTCAACTAACTTAATGCATTGAAATCAATGGGAAGACTGAATTTACACCCAACGCATAGCAATATTTACTTTATTTCCCACAGGCATATTATAAATGTGGTCTCAGGGTTCCAGTGTTAGTGGAGTCTGGGGAAAGAATCAGTTGAATAGGGATTTTTTTTTTGTTTTGTTGACTGGGATGGGAGCAGTTAATAAATAAATATAAATAAAAATTAAAAAAAAAATTAAAAATTGTTACAAATTGTGACAGAGACAGGGACCCTCTGACATAAACTGTAATGGGGGCAGACTGATATTTGATGGGATAATGTATTTTGGAGAGGACCAAGGCAAGACATTACATACAATAAGGTCTGTGTTGTACTTGTGAAATGTGTTAGGCACAAGCCCTGGGAAAACATTAAATTATAGAACTTACATTTTTTAGGCCCAAGACCTGAAGAACAATTGACTTGTAGGACTTAGACTTATTAGGACAAGCCCTGAGGAAACACTGATTTGTAGGACTTTCACTTTTTAGGCACAAGCCCAGAGGAAACAATGATTTGTAGGATTTTGGCTTGTTAAAAGCACAAGCCCTGCTGAAACAGTGGTTTATTGGACTCAGGCTTGTTAGAGGCAAAAGCCCTGCTGAAACAGTGGTTTGTTGGACTCAGGCTTGTTAGAGGCACAAGCTCTGAGGAAATACTGATTCATAGGACTTAGGCTTGTTAGAGGCACAAGCCAACAAAAAATATTTTTATAGGCCTCTGGTTTGCTAAGGACAAGCCCTGAGGCAAATAAATGCCCTACTGGCCTAGTGCCAGCAGGTCATTTTAAGGGACCACAGGCCAATGACCATTGGCAAGTGCCATGGAGACATTGTGGCATTTGCAACTGCTGTTTATGTTTGCTTCTGCTGCTGCTGAATTGTCTAACTAGCTAGCAGTATGATTATACAGCTCCAAGGGAATGGGATCAACAACAGTGATATGAGACAGGTGATGATGGTTCCAATTGTCCCTAACTCCAGTGATGTACCTGAGGCAGGAGCTGTACCACAACTATCCCCCGCTAAAACATCAGGTATATCTGGAGAAAAGAAGATGGCCTATAATGCTTCTCCTCCTGCAACTCCCCCAAAATCTATGGGTGTGTTTTTCCCTTGTGAGCAGGAAAGCTCTGTGCCTTTCTTCACCAACTGCAATGTGCACAGTGTATGTAGGAAAGTTGCAAAATAGAGGATGGACTGGCAACAATGGACACATCTACACTCACATCAAACAACTGGCACAACTGCAAGCAAACACCTTGATGCTTAGGTCCGCAATGTCAAATCATCCCCTTCAGAAACCAAGTACTGCTGTCACTAGGTTCCTTGTCGTTTCTGCTAATAATGACAAGTGACAATTAGTGGACCTAATAATAATGATGGATCCTACCTGCTGCCAGCTTATTGTATGCTGTGGGATAGAATCTCCTCAGATGCAGCTTCATTCCATGCTTACGATTATACTCCACCACATTGCCATGTGTGGTCAGTGCACCACACAGTGCGCAATGCGTGGATATGAACTGCCACATCCTTGCATCTACAGAATTGCTATCAGCTGGCGGGGAGGTAAGTATGATAGATGTGGTTCACCAGAAGATGTTGCTGCGTCTTTCCATGCCTGTACCCTAGCATAAGAAGTAGATCACGAGGCAGGTGTTTAGCTTGCCATAGAGTTTTCAGGCTTAGGCTGGGTTCCTCTATTCTTCTTCCTCTTAGATGTCCACCTACATTCTTGGTGCATTTGGTGATTCTGATGAGAGACAGGGAGTACAGGGACAACAGCTCCTGATTTTTTTTTGTGTCCGTTTGGCTTTAACATGCTGTCTACCACTACTGTCTACTACTGTCTGGTAGTACTGCTTGCAGGTAACAAGTTTTGCTCAGGGTCCCCTGCTGTCACACTTGCCATCATCTCCTCTTAAGTATCAGATGACCCACTGGCAGAAGTAGCAGCAGGCAAAGGCAGCTGACCTGTTCTGCTCACACTGCTATCCACTTCTTTCTGTGTCTTTGTTGATGATGATGCAATTTTTCCCAAGATACCAAAGGACAATGTTGGCTGACTGGGCATCATCATGCCTGAGGAATCAGGGTTCCCAGACTGGTTGTAGTCACGTCATCCTCCTCTGACTAACTGTATGCATAACAGTCCTTCCAGCTCTTCCCATTTTTAAACCAGGTGCTCATAGTATTACTGTTAGCCCACACTATGGCGTAGATTGAAAGGCAGCCGTTAGCCGTTTTGTAAGTGTAGTAAGCACTTAAAAAATCTTAGCATGATCATTGGGTTATCCATTAAGTTAGATTCACAATCAGAGTGTGAATCTCAGCCTATTTGGCTGGATGTTCTATCTATCTTGCCTGTTATTTAGCTAAGTCAAATAGCTGTTTGGATAACCTCTATGAACCACAACAATGGATACAACTGAATGTTCAAAGTGTTGCACCTGTTGTTATGCTAAGCGGTAGGTGTCTGCTGTTCAAATTCAACCCATATCATGACCATACAACACTGTCATGTTGTTTGGCTCCAGTAGTGGATTGCAAGTTGGATTTGGATGATGTTATGTGTGTGTGTGCTAACCCATGTTAAAGCATTCTACAACTATCTAACTTGGGCAGAAGTTGTATTCACTGCATTGCTTTGCAATGCATTGGAGACATCCTTGCCATTTAATCTGTCATCAGTAACCAAAAACATTCTCAGACAGGATTGAAAAGCAGATTTTTCTTTCTTTTGATGGAATTAACAGTTTGGGATCTTTATTTATTTATTTTTTGGAGGGGGGGACTTTGGGCTTGCTCCCAGAAGTGGAAGGCCTGGTTGACTGCCTGGTCACCCTTCAAGTTGGTGCAGGGGTCACACTGGAGGGAGAGGTGGGTTCAGTGGAGCCCTCTGTTGACTGCTACTCTCTCTCCATATGCAGGTTCTCTCTGTGGTTGTGGTCTCTGAATTCCACCAGCAGCTGTTCTGTAATGTCCATCATTACAGTTCTGCACTGGCACAGATTGTTGGTCAGGACTGTGTGCTGTACTTCTAGGGCATGGAGGATGGCTGCGTTCCTCAGGGGATCCCTTTGGAGCTTCCTGAGGTAACTGTTTGTCATCTGGGATTCTCTGAGCTGCCTCCTCTGTAGCAACAGGCACTCCAACTCCATCCCCCTGCTCTGTGCACTACTGGAGGAGAATGTGCCTAGTGATACTGCCTCACCTACGTCCTCCTGTTCTGGTGGAGAGGCTGGTGCTGGTGGTGTGACTGGTGTTGGTGGAGAGGCTGCTGCTGGTGGGGTGGCTGCTGCTGTTGCAGGTGGAGTGGCTGCTGCTGTTGCTGGTGTATCATAGTAATATATTAAATTAGGTTGAATAAAGATACAAGTCCATCAAGTTCAACCTTTGCCTCATGACATGAGAATTGTATAGCTTTCCTGCTACCAAAGAAGTTAGTAGTTTTCAGACCTTCCTGATTTGCCTACTAATATTCAGTATAACCCTATATGTTCCCTTTTGAAATAAATGTATCTGATCTTCTCTTAAAGATATCCATTGTATCTGCCATAACCACCTCCTTGGGCAAGGAATTCCACAATTTAAAAGACCTTACTGTAAAAAACCCTTCCTCTGCTGGAGTCTAAACCTCCTTTCCTCTAATCGCAAGGGTTTTCCCCTGGTCACCTGATCAGGCCTTGGAAGGAATATGTCACGGTTTGTTATGACTCTCAGACACAGAGATAGGTAAAAACATAACTTTATTGAAAAGTTAGAGAAAACCCTATTGGGTAACATACACATACAAGATATATATGTAGATCAGGTTAAATAGGAGCATAGTAATGATACATGGAATGGGACACAGGTTCTACCGGCCTTACCAATATACTGGGCAGGGCAGCCTGGAGACTCATGCAAGGAATAATGAAGGCTCTACTGGCCTTGCCAATATACCGGGCAAGGCAGCCAAGACACTGGGACTGTAGGCTCTACCGGCCTTGCCAATATACCGTGCAAGGCAGCCAAGATATTGGGACTGTAGGTAAAGAGGCTCTACCAGCCTTGCCAATACCGGGTAAGGCAACCCAATTAAGGAATAGACATGACCAGGTTCTACCGGCCTTACCAGTACCGGGCAAGGCAGCCCACTGCTGATAATGATGGCAGCACAGGTGGCTGAGGTAACTGGCTAGGTGAAGAAAACCAGTCACCAAACATGAGAAGCGAGGCCCACAGGACATATAGAATGAAACGGACTGCCACTCATAAAAGGATGGAACAATAACAAACAGTGTACCACAGTCACCACCGGTGTAGTCTGGAAGCACAACTAGCCACCGGTAATACAAGGAGCAAACCAGTACCCGTGTACTGGGAGAAACCTTCAATCTGTCAGGCTGTCTAGGACTGAACAGCCCCCAATATATGGAGCGAACCAGTACCCGCCTACTGAAGTAACCAATGACTCTACCGGTGCGACAGCAGCCGGTTACAGTGGAGCAAACCAGTACCCGCGTACTGGAGTAACCAGCGACTCTACCGGTGCAACAGCAGCCGGTTACGGTGAAGCGAACCAGTACCCGCGTACCAGAATAACCAAAGGCTCTATTGGTGCATCATCAGCCAGTTTCAGTGGAGCGAACCAGTACCCGCGTACTGGAGTAACCAATGACACTTCCGGTGCAACAGCAGCCGGTTACAGTGGAGAGAACAGGTACCCGCATACTGGGAAAACCAATGACTCTTCCGGTGCAACAGCAGCCAGTTACAGTGGAGCGAACCAGTACCCGTGTACTGGAATAACCGATGACTCTATAGGTACATCACCAGCCAGTCTCAGTGGAGCGAACCAGTACTCGCGTACTGGAGTAATCAATTACTCTACCGGTGCGACAGCAGACGGTTACAGTGGAGCGAACCAGTACCCACATACTGGAGTGACCAATGATACTACCGGTGCAACAGCAGCTGGTTACAGTGGAGCGAACCAGTACCCACGTACTGGGATAACCAATGACTCTTCCGGTGCAACAGCAGCCGGTTACCGTGGAGCGAACCAGTACCCGTGTACTGGGATAACCAATGAGAGAATAATAATGTCGCCCAGACCACAGGGGACGACAGGCACCCGGTAGAAGATGCAACAGGAACTCAGCAGAGGATGAGGCGGATCAGCACTGCAGACGGTCAACTGGATCTGGAACGGCAGCAGGAACAGCAACAGGAACAGCAGCTCCAACTGGATCAGGAGTGGATGCAGGAACCAGGCGACTAGGAGGCAGTAACTAGAATACCACTGGCAAGAAGGAACAGCGACAAGGCCCAGGAAGCATAGGAACACAATGCAGGAGCATCAGCATGGAGACAACATGAAAGGGCAACCAAAGGGTGCCCAAGCTCAGTCTAAATAGGCAATGCATGGCAGGCTGAAGGCAAGCAGCCAATGGAGAGCCCCCTACAGGTAACTGACATGTAAAGGCAGAAATCACGGGCACCTTGATAGAATAGCTCTAATGCAAAAAAAGAAAAAACAAGATTCGCAAAACCCTTGAGAGCAGCACCTGACCGTGTATCAATAAATCCTACCTAGAGTGCTTATACTCACACGATGAATGTGAGAAACAGACTTCACACATAAGAATAGCTGTAGGGTTTTTGTGTAGATTTTCCAAACAACCGGTACAGACCACAGGTCCTACAAAGCAGACACCCCTCTATATCCACAGAGCTCCTTCAGTTCAGTATGAGTCTTCAGGATGTGGTGGGTCTCATTGGTGGAGAAGAGTACGATACCACTTCTTGTTTTTTCTTTTTTTGCATTAGAGCTATATAGAAGGTGAAGTTGGGGACACTGAAATAGAAGCAGCATCCCATGAGAGAAATTTGAAATACAATACTTATGGACCTTCAGAGACTCATTTGTATATATATTGGGTTGTGAAATGTAAGCGCTGAGTCGTATGTTTTTCTTTTTGTTTTTACTTAGAATGAATAGCTCGCCACAGTTATCCTTGTATTGACCTCTCATATACTAAGTGATAAGGTCTCCTCTTTGTTGTCTTTTCTCTAGAATAAATAAACCAAGTTTGTCTAGTCGTTCCTCATACATCAAGTCCTCCATTCCCTTAATTAATTTTGTTGCTCTCAGCTGTACCTTCTCTAGTTCTAGTATATCCTTTTCAGAACTGGTGCACAAAACTGTACTGCATATTCGAGGTGAGATCTTACCAATGATTTGTACAATGGCAAAATTATGTTATCCACCCTTGTTTCAATACCACTTTTTATGCAAGACAGGATTTTCTTTGCTTTTGCTACTGCTATTTGACATTGGTCCAAGCTTGCATTTTACAGGGATATCCAGGTCTTTCTCTAGCAACGAGTCCCCTAAAATGATTCCATTAAGTTCATAAGTAGCCTTGTGATTTTTTTTCTTCTCAAATGCATGACTTTACACTTTCCCACATTAAACTTCATATTCAATGTGTTTGCCCAATCTGCCATTTTATGTAAATCCCTCTGTAAAGAGCAAATATTCTGTTCTGAATTAATTACCCTGGATAATTTAGTGTCATCTGCAAATATTAATATTTTGCTTTCTATATCTATTTCAAGGTCATTTATAAACATGTTAAAAAGCAGAGCACCTTATACCAAACGCTGAGGTACTCCACTCTCAACTTTAATTGTATTAGAGTATTGTCTATTTACAGCCACACACTGTTTCCTATCTTTCAACCAGTTTTCTATCCAATTGCAATCCTAGCCACAATTTCCTTATTTTATACCCCAACCTTCTGTGTGGCACTGTATCAAATGCCTTTGCAAAATCTAGATATACTACATCAACTGCCTTACCATTATCTAGGTTGCCACTTACTTCCTCATAGAAGCTGAAAAGATTAGCTTGGCATTTCTATTCCTCATAAAACCATGTTGATTTCTGCTTATGATCTTATGTTTTTTGTCGTAATCCTAAATATAGTCCATTATTATCCCTTCTAGCAGTCTTCCCACTACAGAGGTCAAACTCACAGGTCAATAATTCCCATGTTCTGTATTAGTTCCCTTTTTAAATAGACGTGGAGAGGCTGTTGCTGGTGGAGAGGTTGCTTCTGTTGTTGGTGGAGAGTCTGCTGATGGTGGGGTGGCTGGTGCTGGTGGAGAGACTGCTGCTGGTGTGGTGGATGGTGCTGGTGGAGAGGCTGCTGCAGATGAAGGTTGCGTCCCCACCACATCCAGAGATTCTGAGCTTGCCACTGATCTCTCTGGTGGTTGTGGTGGTGGTGGGGTAAATTCATCCCTTGATTGAGGGTGCTGGAGCTCCCCAATCAGGCCCAGGTGTTCGTAATCCAGTGGCCAGTCATACCTTGGCCACTGGTAGCTGCTTGACCCCCACCTTGGATCATACCTGGGCCCATGCTGGGGAGCCATCCAGAAGAGTAAATCTATCTTATGAGCATATGGGCCATATTGAGAGGTGGGCACTGTCCCGGGCAGCCAGTGTCTTCTTGGTGGTGGTGGTGGTGCTGCTGCAGGGTAATACCTTGCAGAGGTGGATGGCTGCATCCACCTCTCCTCCTGTTGCATCCAGTCACTATAGGAGGTTGGAGAAGGTGGTGCAGCAGGTGGAGATGGTGGGAGATGGGTATGGTGACCAGCGGCTGGTCCACTCCTCTGGATAATCCTCATTGAGGATAATCCTCCATGGCCTCCTGCTGTGCTGCAGGCCTGTATGCCGTGTGGGGAAATGACATGCTGTGATTAGTAATTTAACCCCTTAAGGACCGGAGGTTATGACCTGTCACGTGTATCGGTGCGTCACTATGGGGCTTGAAACAGATCGCTCCGATCTTGGAGCGGTCTATTTCATGCCCTATTTTTACTTACAGCGCTCCCGGTAGAGCGCTGTAAGTAAAAAGTACGTGATGTATCAGGACAGTCAAGGGTCGTTCGAGCAAATTTACCCTTGACGGTCCTGGTACGTCAAGGGTCCCTAAGGGGTTAAGCAATGACAGAATGAATGCAAGATGATGTAACTGACATATGAATCTCTGAGTGTGATGATGCATTGTGCTGCAATGCATGGATACTACCCTGGCAATCACAGACTGATGAACTAGACAAGATCCTGTACATGAGGTCTGTCCAAGTACATTCCTCAAGACCACCAATCAGGTCAGTAGTGAAGGATTTCTCTGATTAAGGCCTGTTGTTGTTTGGATTAGTCATTCCATCTTTCTGAGTGACCCAGCCTTGCTTAATCAGAGATAGCCATCAATCTTGGCCTGTTGGTGTGCCACCTACAGTGGTTGATATTTGGTTCCCATGTGTATCCTGCAAATAGTGGATATTCTAACATCCATCCATGGCATCACCACACCTGAGGATCCATGTGAAAGCCAAATGTATGATATGATAGTTCCAGTGAGAGCAAATGATGGCATACACAACACAAAGGCCTACTTGGCTCTCCTTTAATTCAAGAGTGTTGGTTATTTTGAGGCCTGTGTGTTGCACATACACCCAGTGATGTGTGACCTGATCCATCCCTTCTGTGATACAGTGAGCGTTAATGAAGACCTGACGAAGTGGAGGTAAAGTGGAAATGATGATCTCTTCACCAGTGATATCATTTCTCCATTTCCAGTGCTTTTCTATGGAGTCTATACACTGAGACCTCAAAAACTTGAAATATGTTATTGAATGGTCTCCACAGACTAACATGGGAAGTGATGAAGTCATGGTATGGAAGGATTAACTTCACGCCATCATCTCTTTTTCACGGCTTAGTGAATGTCCACTGTGTATCATTTAATCGTAACCCTGTTGACTTGTGTTTGCTGTCGGCTAACCCTTTGAGTACCGGAGGGGTTGCCAAAGTATTATTGAGTGATGCATCGATGACCCCACTAGCACTCAAGTGGTTATGTGCTGACTTCCCTGTGGGTACCTGGGTGACATTGTGGTGGAACAGTGATGATCTTTAACAAACAACATTTTGTAGAGCATGGTTTGTGTGGCTTTTGTCTGATCAGCACAGCAACAAGAGGGTTGTACTTGGACTTGTTCAGGTTTGGGCCTTGTCTAACCCTCCTATTAGTGCTCAGGGTGCTGTGTTGGTGCAGTTGTGTGGTTCAGTGATGGACATGTGTTGAGGTATGACTGTGTTTGTGTGTGATGGTTGTGTCTGTTAATGTGGTGCATGGTTCTGTGATGATGCACTTACCGGTAGTGTGGAGGTTCCTCTCTTCCCCAGTGTCCAATACTCCAGGGACCCCCTCAACAAATGTGGCCAACAGGGTCTGCCGCAACATCTCCTCCCAGCTGCTGAAGGTGATGTGGGCAGGTGGGCATCTGCAGGTGGCCACTGCATTGACCCTGCTGCAGACCTGACTCCAGGCAGCCTGTCCAGGGACCCTCTTTCTCGGGTAGAGGATGCTCTCCTTCTCCAAGATAGCTTTCACAAGGGCCCTGTTCTCCTCGTCAGTGTAGAGAGGATCCCTGAGCCTCTCCTCCTCAGCTCCAGCCTGCAAGATGTCAGAGCTGGACTGTCCTGCCTGTACTGCCCCTGAATGTGTGGGGTACTCCCCGACAGATACCCCTCTTCTAGGCCTGATCCCACTCCGCCCTGCGGATCTCCTTCTGCCACTCCTACTCTGCCCAGGAATGCACTCCTGACCTTCCTCCTCCTCCACTACTCTCCCATCCCTTTCTCCTGTCCTCAACTCCTCACCATCACTCACCAATCACACCCAGGCACTCACACAGGCCCTCACAGACAAACTGGATCCCACTCACTCTTTGTCACTTACTGATTCACAATGTCAAAAATGGTAAAAAATGTGTAATGTGTTATAAAAAAAGACTATGTGTGTGTGTGCTTGTGTTTGTATGGATATATGTAATATGTGCAAAAGTGTGCTATGTGTCTATCTATTCCTTTAAATAATGTATCCCATTCTATGTCTTGCTTTGATGCTGTTAATATTTTGAAGTTAGCCTTTGTACAAGTAAAAACCTTGGTTCAACTGTTACAGTTTTATTTAATACTAGCAGTTTTGGACAGTGTTGCCCGTCTTCTTTTTATACTTCTACAAGCCATGGTATATCAGCTAATTTTGCTTACAGGGATAGTGATAGAATACAACATTATTCTTGCAATAGAAAGCTATGTCTACAGCATGCACAGGACTCAGTGCTGCAGGGATAGTCCAAAATTGTATCACTAACCCCACTTTCACAGTCCATGGCAGAAAAGGTATCTGCAAACATATCAGACAGCATCCTGTCAAGGATCAAGGTGTAAACAATTGGTGAAGCTGCAAAAGAAAGTAATAAAAACTATATGCAGAGGGGGCGTGGCTTGGACAGCCTGGAAGATGGCTGTGTGATAGCTCTGCTCCGTAAAGACCGACCAAATTTTGGCATTTTTAGCGATCTAACTGCTTCTTGAAGGTGGATATTGTGTCAGGAGAATCTGGAGCTCTCTCCTGGCTATGTTTATGGCGAGGCATAAACACCAGAAACAACTCACCTCGATGCAAGGCTTCCTCTCGTCTAAAACACAGAGGCCTACTAGACTCAAGCAGGACAAGATGGTGTCTAATGCACATTTGCTGGACGCTGCGGAGACATTTCCAACTGAGAATATGGATCCAATTCCACCCTCCCCACGGACAACGGACACGACTCTGCATGATCCTTCGACTAAGTTGGACATCCAGAATCTTCTGGCAGATTTGAAAATGTTCCTTAGAGAAGAACTAAAGGAACTACGGTTAGATGTTTCGCAACTAGGTGACCGAGTGTCCGCGGTAGAAGATGATATTGAGCTGTGGCACGGATTTAGAAGTGAGGTGACCAAGAAATTGGACTTTTTGAACCGCCAGAACATTGATTTAACTATCAAACTCGAAGACCTCGAAAACAGAAATAGGCGAAACAACCTGAGGATCCGGGGTATTCCGGAATCAATACAAGATCCCCAGATGCACGATTATCTCCAACGATTGTTTAGAACTATCCTGCAAAAAGATTCTGATGTGCTTTTTGGCCTGGAAAGATTTCATAGGCTGAAAAAATCACAAGCAGCTCCACAAGATGCAGCACAGGATGTGATTGTGAAATTCAGCCATTATCCTGACAAAGAAGCGTTACTTGCCAAAACCCGCTCTCAACCCCCGTTGAAATTTGACAACGTGTCACTAAGCTTTAATGGGGACCTTTCTCCGTTGACAATGAATTGGAGGAGAGAATTACGACTGACTTCAGCCATGAGAACCGCTGACATTAGATACCAATGGGGATACCCACTTAAATTAATGGTCCACAAAGATGGACTGCTTCATATTCTCCGATACAAAGGCAACGTGAGAGCCTTTGCTGAGACGCTACACCTGCATCTTCCGACCTTGACCACAGAAGCAACATCACCAGTAACAGATATGCAATGGAATCCTGCTCCCCCGAATAGGGAGAAGTGGAAACCAATCCCTAAGAAACGTAGAGTGCACACATCTCCGGACGAAGACGGGGTTTCTTCCTCTTCTCAAGCATCTGAACATGGCTGACTTTGATTGCTTTTGGCATTACCTGTTTCCCTTCTCAACCAGGGGACGTTCCCTATCTCAGGGCTCTGAGATCAGGTCGGACTCCTGTTGCCTACTGTTTTGGAGAATCCTGCAAACTATGTACTATATCGCTCATGTACATTATTGGTCTCAATAAACATTAAAAGATAAAAACTATATGCAAATTCACATATTTTGAAAAAAGTAGGATGTCATCTGTCACTTTAAAAGGGTATCCCACAACTCTTACATATACTAATAACCAAAAAAAGACTTTTAACTTGCCAGGTTGAACATCACACACATTACATTTCATGCTGTTGTAGGGAAACTATGTATATAGATATGACAAACAGATGAGCTCTACTAAATATAGCTGTGGCGTGGCCATTATCTCGAGAGTTGAGGATTATGTAGTCCAACAGAAGGAGAGTCACAGGTTGACCATCTGTGGTATAATGGTCTTGAGTATGCTGTTTCTGGAGCTGTAATTCTCTGTGGCTTGTGGAAGCTGGTGTCTTTGAGAATTTACAGCAGTCATGGACAGCCTCCCCCAACACTTGCTACCATGATTAATGATGGTTCGATGCGGCAAGTGGAATTGAGGGAGAAGGTGGCAGACTGCATAGCATGTGAGTGCAGCACCAAGAGGTGAGATGAGGGTGATGAAAGATTTATAGGAAGTGAACTGTAGCAGCCATTTTTGTTATGGGAAATGGACATTTTAGTTCTTAGTACTTGCTGTACTGAGTATAAAGGAAATTTGCTTACTGGCAAGATGTGTTTGAGCTGAGTGACTAATCTTTTTCACCCACTACTTACGAAAAAAATGTTTGTGAGAAGTATAGACCTGTAAATTGAACCCTTTTTTAATGACACGGGGTAAGCAAATCGTTGATCTGCAACACATTTCGTACTCCGATGGCACTCAAAGGGTTAATATTGCAATAGCAGGGAAATTAATAACTCATTTCTATTTAATTCGTGGTGTGGAGGTGGGAATCGGATGATGACTTGTTTATGTGTACAACTCATAAATGTTTAGCATTAGGCTGGAGCTGCACATTGTATTTGTAACCCTTTAAGGACCATAGGAGTTGAAATTAGTTGTTCTTCCTTATCCATAAAGGGTTTAAGAGTGGTGTGATGCAAAACAGGCAACGTGCAACTGGTGGAGTGAGCTGTGCACCAATGATAATGTGACTACAATACCCATAATGCTCAGTTAAACTACATTGTAATAGCTTGATTAAAGGGATACTAATGGTTAATTTAAGTTGATTTAGTATTGTAGATACTAAAAAAAGGTTAACATCTATTTAAGTCTTATCTCTCAAATCTTTTTGGTTTGAGAGGTATAACTTGCTAAAGTTAACTTTTCCTGGCTCTTTCACTCAAGTCTGCCATCTAGCTGACAGCTGCAGATTCCAGTCATTCCAGACAGAGGCTCTTCAGCAGAGCTGAAATCACGCTATTTAGAAATAAATACTTAATTGGAATGGTCTACAAAGTGTGCTTCAAAC
The DNA here is from genome assembly GCA_037306005.1 of Rhinophrynus dorsalis. NCBI lineage: Eukaryota > Metazoa > Chordata > Amphibia > Anura > Rhinophrynidae > Rhinophrynus > Rhinophrynus dorsalis. The sequence goes on along the minus strand of CM074720.1, from coordinate 137,961,878 downwards.
CAGGCACACTTTGTAGACCGTTCGAAATGAAGTATTTGTCTTTAGATATCGTTATATCGGTGCTGCTGAAGAGCCACATCTGGTCAAGCGACTAGAATCTGCTTCTGACAGCTTTACAGCTCATCAAGCAGAAAGGGGAGGGAACAGAGACCTTTATTTTCCTATATCGCTGAAACCATAAAGGTTTGAGAGATATGAATAAGTGCAAGTGCTCTCTTTTAATTGTATCTATCATTTAGTTAATACTTTTTTCTGGCATTACTATCCCTTTAAGGCATTGCAGTGAAATTGGTGGAGGACGAGTCATTTAGAAGTTATATAGAAGGTAGAATGTAATAAAAGCACATTAAGCAGGTGTTGTTTATAGAATAGGATTGGAAAATTTGTAAGAGAATTTGAGGGTGAAAGTAAAAGGCTTTGAGTGGTGTCAGGATTTGGAAGGCTTTGGTGTGGTGGGCAATTGCAATCTGTTGGACAGCGATGCTGCAGTGAAAGCATTTAAGTTGTAGCCTGAAGTTTTGTTAACATATTTGCAGTTATTTAGCATCAGGCTGTGCAATGTGTTGGAGTTTAGTATTGGAGTGCAGACGTTGCATGTGTGGGAACGGAGCAGCATATTAGAAGCCGGGTCAGTTGGGACCGAATTATGTTTCAGAGTGGTTATGACACAGAGGAGGTAAATGTACTTACTGCTTTGTGTGAAGTGTATAGGGCACAAGTCATAAGAGCAAAATTAAAGAATTGTAGAAAGGTTTAATATGGTGGCCACGGCCAAGGTATGTGCACGGGCTCCAAGGGACAGGGGAGTACTGTGGCTCATGGTTGGAAGGGTTTGAGGTAATGGGTGCTTACACTTGGGCCAGTAGCATATTGGGCACAGGGAGGCGACATGAAGGAGGGGTGGATGTACCAGGGTAATGTTGTTCAGACTTTAAGGGACAATAGTAGGTCCACCACAGTACAAGAGCAAGATTGTTTTGAAGCAGTGGAGAGTGGTCATGCAATCAGTGTGGGGCAGAGGAGAAAGAGAGAGAAAGAGAACATAGAAAGTGGAAGAAAGAGTTAGATTGGAGGAAGAGGTTCATTGAAATGTGTGTGAGTCGATGCAGAGATGGTATAGGAAAAAGGACAAAGAGTGACAGGACAAAGGTCGTAGAAAAAGCTTACTTCAAATGTGCATGACTCACTGCAGAGATTTTCACAGGAACACTCATGAGGCCTTTGGCCCCATGAGACTCCTGTGAAAATGATGCCCCTGTCAAAGTTGGACAGATATGAATGGTGGAGTCATGCTATCTCCTCCTCCTGACCAACTTGGGGGTGTGTGGCACGTCTGGAGAATTGATGGTCACATGAGCAGCTTCTCCTTTATAGTATAGATTTTACGTGGTGTCTATGTTATTTGTTATCACTAGATCCAATACATTGTTATTTCTTGTCAGCACGTCAACCACTTGTGATAAGTAGTACACTTAAGCATGCTCACAAACCTGATTTCTTTTAGCACTCTGATATGTCTCTTTTCTCTAGTTCATATCTGGATAATTAAAACCTTCCCCTAATCATAGTATGCCCAAGATGTGCAGCATTCTTCACTTGCAATAACATTCGGGTCTCAACATTCTCATTATTATTTGGTCATTTATAACATATACTCACCAACACTTTGGGGGAGATTCACTAAGCTGTAGGGATGACCGAAACTTGTCGCCGTGTTCCCACGGGAAATTTCATGAAAACCATGTTGTTATCCACTTTTTTGTGGGAAAATCCACTTTAATACTAGTGCTTAAAATTTTTGCATCTTTCACCCATTGGTCAAAATTTTTTCTATGGCTATAAAGTTTAAACCCATTGATTTACGTTGTGTCCGCACTTCTGCTATAAAAAGGTGATGTTTTTGCTGAAGGCAGACACAATAGAAGCAGCTTCAGAGCGAGATAGACATTCTGTGCTGTTCTGCTGTGATATTTTACAGAAATTGAGGCAGGAAAGGCTCATAGTGACTGCTATCACTATGAGCAGGGTGAAAAATAATCAATGGAGGAGCTGGAAGGATCCTTATGTGTCCAGTGAGTCTGAGGAGGAGGAGGAGGAGGAGGAAGTGACTAGCAGTAGTGAACCAATGCTGTCCAGTGCCCCTAAATCACCCCAAGGGATCTTGGGGAATTTAATGGGAAGGGAAGGAGAAAAAGGAATGGGAAGGAAGGAAGAAAAGGGAATGGGAAGGGAGGGAGAAAAGGGAATGGGAATGGAGGGAGAAAAGGGTAGTACTAGTGAGAGCAGGACAGGTCAGCTGTCTGTGCCTGCTGTAAGATGTGCTGCCCCTGCTGCTAGTGCCACCATTGTAGTACCTGCAGCCAGTAGTGTTGTACCTGCTGCCAGATGTGCTGCCACTAGTGTTGTACCTGCTGCCAGTGCTGAACCTGCTGCCACCAATACTTTGCCTGCTGCTAGTGTTTCTTGTAGTACTCAGGGGAGAAGGAGAAAATTATGCCAAGTGTGACAGCAGGGGACCCTCTGTCCTAGTGCTCATCACCTCCTCCAAGCATCCGTGAGATGCCTGTAATAGAGCAGCAGCACGTAGGGACTAGTGGTGGTGGTGTTGGAGAAGCTGGGGTGGAAGAGACATTGATGGCCTTTTTATCAGAAAGTGAGAAGGAATGGGAGACAGGGATGAGGATGGGCATCACTACCACCGCTAGCAATCAACTTTTGGAATTTGTGGAAATTGCAACTGCTTTCATTTCTGCTGCTGCTGAGATGCAAGGGCTGCAGGATGCTGAGGAGCAAGCTAGTGTGCCACAGACCACCATGGACACAGTGGGAATGGGGTCAACAAGTGATGCGGGACTAGGACAGGTTCTACTTGCCAGCTCCAGCAATACTCCTGGTCCTAGTTGAAGTGCTAAATCTGAGGCAGTAGCAGCAACATTATCCGCTGCCACAAAAAGTGAAGGGGAATATGGAGGAGAAGAAGAAAGAGGCCATTCTTCGACACCTGTTCCCTTTCCCTTCCCCAAGAAGTCATGGGTGTGGGACTATTATTCTCTTCCGGCACGTGCAGTGCACTCATCATCAACAATGGTATAGTGCAAAACTTGTGACAAGTTAGTGAGAAGGGGAAAAGAGGGAACACACCTTGGCACAAGCTCCCTGATAGCACACATGAAACACAGACACCATGACATTTATTTCAAACATTTTAAGCCAAACACCCATTACAGAAATCTTGCACCAATGTTACTGTACCCCCCCCCCCGACTCTCCAGAAAGGTGGAGATCAAAGAGGAGCAAGAATAAAGAAACCCATATAGACACTGGAAGTTCCATGATGAGTCAAACAACTAGCTCACCATCAACATTTCCTTTTTCCTCTAGGGTAACAAGTACATCTCCTGTCAATCCACCTTGTTCATTGTTACCTCCCCCCCAAATGATAGCCACTCTTTTGATGTTAGGATATGACAGTTCATCTCTACTCATTGCACACTGCATGGTGCACTGACCACACATGCCAGTGTGGTGGGGGAGAATGGATACCGGGTCATCAGGTGGCATCTGAGGAGATTCCATCCTGCAGAATATGCTAGGATTCTGGCAGGGATGGTTCATCATTACTACTAAACTGTCAGCAAGTTGTCATGTTTCCTTAGCAGTGTTTGGACAAGGGGTACAGTGACAATGGCTGTACTTGGTTTCGGGTGTCTTAGTGTTTGGATACAGTTGTGCCCCCAGATGTTATTTACCACACACACTGTGCACATTGCAGTTGCTGATGGAAGCCACAGTGCCTGTTTTCAAGGGAAACATTTATATTCTAATAACAACGCACCCATGATTTTGGAGGAAGGGCAGGTGGAGAAGATTTAATGGGCAACTCCTTTTCTCCACATATATTGGGGGCTACTTATTCTTCTGCTACTGCCTCAGGCGCATCACTGGAGCTAGTTGTGGCAAGTGGAACCTTCATCATCCATCTTCCATGTTACTGTTATTGTTGATCCCATTCCCTTTCAGCTGCCTAATCATCCTGCTGCTTAAACAACTCAGCAGCAGCAATATGAATAGCAGTTGCAACTCAGTACTCAGGAGGATATTTGACAGTGGCCACTGGACATGACCTGCTGGCATTAGGCCAGTAAGGCATTTTAATTGTTTTTCTCAGGTCTTGTGTTTTGAATAAAAATAAATAAATAAAAAAAGAATAGTCCTACAAAAAAATAAACAATTTTTTGGGGGGGTTGTTTCCTTAGGGCTTGTGCCAGACAAGCTTAAGTCCTACAAATCAATGTTTCTTCAGGGCTTGGGTCTCTAATTTAAGTCTAAGTCCTACAAAGGCCTCTAAGAACAAATCAAACAAATCATCCGCTACAAAATACTCTATCAAGTCAAATATCAGTCCACCCCAGTAGCAGCTTATGTCAGGGGGTTCCTTTCTCTATCACTTTACATACAAATTTCTTCTTATTTTTTTTTAATTAACTGCCCCCCCAATAGCAGTCAAGAAACCCCTCAAAACAAATTCCCTGTTCAAATGATTTATTCATTCACCAACACAGGCACCATCCTCAGACCCCTTTATACCATGTCATATTGTTTTTATTTTATTTAGGATTTATTTTTTATTACCTGCCCCTCAATCCCAGTAAACAACCAGACCAATAAATTATCCCCTGTTCAACTAATTCTTTCCTCACACCCCAACAACACAGCAACCCTCATGCCCCTTTTATACTATGCCTTTGGGAAATTAAATAATATTTATTTTATGTTGTACGTAACTTCAATGTTCCCATTGATTTCAATGGAATGAGTTAGGCAGAAAAAAGCCTAAAATCAACAGTTTTCACAGGAAATTTTTCACCAGGCGGAAAATGCCAGTTTTCGCCGATTTCAGTTTGAGGCAGAAATTTTCGCCCATCCCTACTAAGCAGTGATAAAGAGATAATAAAGTGAAGATGACTTCTCCAGTTTATCACTTCTCCAATTTCTATGTTATTCTATGGAGCCTATGCACTAAGAGTTCTTTAACTTTTGAGATTTAATTGCATAGGCACTATAGAATAACATAGGAACTGGAGAAGTGATAAACTCGAGAAGACTTCTCCACTTTATCACTTCTTTATCACCTCTTAGTGTATCTCCCCCCTTTTTTTACCATTAACACCACAGCTAGCTTTAATTTCTACTCACAAGTACTCCACATTATCTCCAGTTCCCTTCTTAATATCTCTGCTTAAACCCAAATTTAGGTCTGGTTTTAAGTAGAGACATCTCCCCTTGTCTGCTACTCCTGTCTCTTCTGAACAGGGAATAGCCCTCAATATTTTCAGCCCAATCCTGTGTATCACTCCACCATGCTCCTCCAACCTTCTATGCTTTCTATACCCTAGCACATTTAGCTGGTTTCCATCACTACCATACAGATTGTACCCAAGAGCAAAATCAGCCCAGTGCGCTAAAAATCCCAAAACCTCCTAATTACAACAATACTGTAGCCATTGTCATGATCACCTACTAGCTCTGCTCCTCCTCCTGTATATCATTCCTGTCCATCATTGTTCAGTAATCATCACACTTTCCTATTGATATGTGTGTACTTTTATACTCTGTCGATGCACAGGTAGTGTGCGTACTTCGATCCATATTGTGATGGCATCTAGTTGTTGTTTTGATTGCTTCCTGTGTATAACCTCAGCCTTCCTTTGGACTTCGCTCCTGTTTTCTGCTGTCTCCCATCTCCAGTATATAACCTTGGCTCTGTACGACTAAGTCTTCTGCTTCCAACCTTCAGTATTCAACCTCAACTTTACCACGTCAGTTGTATCTAGTTTCATATTGCCAGCCTATCTCTCAGCCAGAGTCCAATATAACCAACACTAAATGACCTCTGTTTCAGCAGTGTGGATTGTACCCATCCAGCCATCTGGCTTTGCGGGCAAAAACTTTAATCCTGGCTTTTACCACAGCAAGGGTATATCTTCACATTGCCATCACTGTCTCTCACTGCTCCCCATCCAGCACACTCTAATCTCATTCTAGATCACTTGGTGTTAGCCTCTCATTTGTTATACACATTATAGCCATGCATTAAACTCCCTTTCTCCCTCTGCCTACCTTGCACTGGTGCTAGATAATCAAATTAGTTGGGTAGACCAAGGCTGCCCTGGATCATGGAAGCATACTCAACTTATTTTAGATATTCTATGCAACTTACCATTGACATTATCTATATGTCTTTGAATGAGTTTAATGTAAAAGCTGGGAGGATATAAAGTGCCCTACATGCTTATGTTAGAATTTAGAAGAGATTTGGCCCTATAGCTGCAGGGCAGTTGGCCATCTATAATTTTAATGAATGGTTTAGCAAATGGGCCTTGATAGTGGGGAGGATTTCATAGTGGCAATTATTAAAGCCTTCTGAGCCAAGGGATTAATTTTGTTTTAATTACTTAGAAGCCAATTTAAGCTTTTTTCTGAGTCAATTTCAACCCTTAAAATTATTTGAAATGTGATAGGAGCTTAAAAATACCTGAGTGGGATAGTTAATCTGTTATTTTTGCTGCACACAAGAGGCCACAGGGATTTGATTGTATAATGGATTAATATTTGAGGAAACCATTTGCTATTTCCTCTTCAAGAAATCACTGAGTGTTTAAACTGTCAGTAATCAAAGATGTTCATGATATATACCTTATCTGACTTTCACAACCAGTGTGGTGTCTGCCTTATTTGATTTTTCATAAAACCTTGTTTTTGAGATAACAGTTTTAGGTGACTCCTAATTTTCATTATTTTCTTTTGTCAGCTAGCATTCTGTCTTCATCATGGGTAGAGGAAATCTTGATTGTAGATAATTTATGAATGTGCAGAGATGCTATTTTACTTAAATATGGAACCCAAATGGAAAATCATGTAAAATAATTACAGTAGAAGCTTGTGATGCTGGATATTATTAAATGGGTCTTGTAGAAGAGAAGGAGGTCTGCATTTAGTGTTTTCAAGAACCATAGCATTAGGTTTTAAAGAAGAATTGAGGCCTTTTCTATTTAATAACAATATTTCCAATTTACTTCTCATTTGTTAACCCCTTGAATGCTAATAACATCTCATCTGCATTGCTTTGTAATATGTTGGAGTTGTTTCTATCATCTAAGTGGTTAAGACGTATCTATACTATGTGAAGTGTGAATTTACATACCATATTTGTACTTGTGAGCCTGAAAACAAGTTAGTTGGTCTTATGAACATTTAGTTTTGGCTGCTTTCTGAGGCAAGGGAATTCTGCAACTCTATGAACCCAAACAATCTAGCATAATATGCTTGGACTATTATACTTGATGGGGTTAGATCACATGGCTGGGAGAGAAGGGGATAATTGAGGAAGAAATTAAAGGAACAGAAAAAACAAAATGGAAGATAAAAATAGCTAACAAAGTCTGTGACAGCTCATCAAAAACAATACTAAACTTTAGAATAAAGAAAAAAATGTTGTGTTGGAGAAAGGGAGGTTGGGAAAGGAATAGATGTATCATTCTCCTGACCATGGAATACAGTTCATTGAGCTTATTGCACAGCCAATGTGCTCCCTTCATTGAGAGGGGATCCCTGACTGGACCATGAACCCCCAGCTATCTGCACAAATCATGGGGGACAGTTATCAATAATCCTATTAGTGCTCAAATGCTATGCAATGCATTGCATAGCACTCAAGCACTCTATTTTTAATACTTAATGTATCAAATATAACATCATCATTTACACTATGTTTAATTAGGTTCATATTATCACCTGACCACTATGCAGTACAGTGCATTGAACAGCACTCAGAGGGTTAATAGCAATAGAACAGCTAGTATACAGTCTAATAGATTACATGGCATTGGAGATCACTTTTTTTTAATAGTAGCCGCTGCAGCGCAGTCTCCTTCAGGGGACGGGGCTGTACTAATCCAGGTTTTCATTCAATCTGGAGCTGGAATTGAGTTTCTACCACCATACCTACCATTAATTCAATAAAATACCCCTATAATGTTGTTTGTGCCAATGGGAGTGTAGTAAAGCAGTATATGGGCTGTTTTTTTCCTCTGGGCTTTGCTAAACAGCTTGCATTAAACAATTTGCAGAGGAAATTACATACCATTACACCATTTCCACACACCTGCAATAGGACAGGAATTTTCGGCCTGCTGGCTTTAAGGTCTTGATAAAAGAATGAGCGTGTAGGCTGGTTTACACTAAAACAATACAACACAAGATATTCAAAGCCCTCACTGGGCCGCCATACAGACAATACCTTTTATGTGGATACGTAATGATTATTTGTGAGTTAAATATTGAAGTATATTAATACTAGTTATACTAAATCACATATACCTATAACAATGTGTAAACCTGACATCAGGCTGATATAAACACAAGATGAGTCTGATAATAAAAATAACTCACAGTTAAAAGAACCATACTAATCAGTCCATCTGTTGTTGGTTAGTTGAAAATATAAAACCAGCTGATGGTCAAGTTCTTAAGAAAAGGGAAACTAGTTGTGGCACGTGTCCCTTAAAGGGATAGTAATGTTCATAATAAAAGCAGCTTTAATTAATCATCATAGTATTTGGGCCATGGAGAGTGTTATTTCAATACTGTCAGAGTTGTAATAAAAGAGTAATTCAATGACAAAGTATCCACCTCCTGCCCCTTTTACTGATGTAACACTGTTCAGCCAGAGCAGAAGGGAGGTGCCCATGTAGACTGCAAAGAGGAACAATCTTCAATTAAGATAAGGGAAAAACCTGAAAAACTTGTCAAGGGGGGCAGGACTTTCATTGTTCTCATAGGAAGAAGATTGTCCCCTGCTGTTATCTGTCTGGTCTATGGTCTGCATTCCACATCTGAGAAGAGATGGCTTACACTAGGTAAAAGGGGCGGGAGGGGAAACTTTGCTTGTGAATATCTCTCAAACTATAAAGGTTTGAGAGATAAGACTTATATCGTTCTTCATGTTTTTTTAATGCCTACAAAATAAAATAAAGATTAAAAACAAGTATTACTATCCCTTTAAGTTCACTAGTATGCCCAGTGCAGTCTACGGATGAGATGAGGATGATGACATTGATGGAATGGAATGAGATGACAAAATGGAGTGTCAGTGATAACTTAAATGTAGAACTTAATGAATAGATTCTCTGTGCTGCTTGTCAAAAAGCCCAGAGTTTTCTCAAGCAATGAGCACATGAAAGAAAAGAAGAGAGACCGCGCACAAGAGATCTAAGTGCAGCGGGTATTTAAAAACCTGTTTATTTTATGTTTAGTACTTGGGCAATATGAGATAAAACCAAATATATTGGTAAAATATAAGAGATATAAATTAATATATATAAAAATGCTACAAAGTGGTGCTCGAAAGTATAAAAATGAAAAATGTAAGCCCATAAGAAATGTGTCACAATATAAAGAAATGAAGATAATAAAAACTGTTACGAAAGTATCTGAGTCTGTCCACAAGGAGTGGGGATAGCTGGCATGGATGCACTGGACAAACGAGGCTAGTGAATGACAGGGGGCAGGGATTTAATGCCAATGCTGGCAGGGTTCTTGCATTCATATAGCAGAACAGATGGATATAACCATCTCCCTCCTCCCACAGTCAAACTGCTTACAGAGTAAATTCTTTGACAGATATCACTTCATAATCATTTAATGGTTGGGGCTCACCAGAACTTTTCTTCAGTGTATGCATATCTGTAAATGTGTGCTGGCACGTCTCTAGATGAGCCGTTGTCTGTCTCTTGGCTTGTGGTCCATGATCTCAAGAAGAGTGCTGAAGAAATGATGATTAGATGCTGTTCTGGCCCTCCTTCGGGATATCTATTACCCCTTCCTTAGGAAGCAAAGATCAAAGGATAGCAGCAAAAATTGTGGTCAAACTTTTAAATGTCCACTTTTGATTGGTTAAGGTCCATTTAAAAGTTTGACCACCATTTTTGTTGTTCTCTTTTGATCTTTCATTCATGAGGAAGGGGTAATAGATACCCCAAAATGCATTGTATCAAGAGAAAAACAATGCATATATTGATTGTCCAGCATATAGGAGGGGGAGAATGGCATTTAATCATCATTTCTTTCGAATAGAGACTTGCACTCTTCTTGACATCACGGACCACAAGCCAAGAGTCAGACAACGGAGCATCCAGAGACTGGCCAGCTCACATTTACAGATGTGCATACAGTCAAGAAACGTTATGATGAGGCTATCATGGTGCCGGTGATTTGCTGCCTTTCCTGTCAGTTACCTGAATGGCTCTCCATTGGCTGTCTGCTATTGCCTATTTAGACTGGGCTTGGGCATCCTTTTGTTGCCCTTTCGTGGTGTTTATATGTTGCCTGCACCTGCATTGTGTTCCTGAGCTTCCTGGGCCGTCTACTATCTATGCTGTCCAGTGATCGCCTGAGTTCCTGTCTGACAGCTTCTTCAGTTCCAGCTTCCGTTCCTGATCCGGTTGGGGTTGCTGTTTCTGCTGCCATTCCTGCTCCGGTTGACTGCCGTTGATGGTCCTGCTTCCTGTCCTGTACCGGCTGTGTTCCTGCTCCTGGATGCCTGCAGAGTGTCTTGTTCCTCCAGTCGCCTTTGGCGACATTTTCATTCACTTTGTTTGTGTAACTCCAGTACGCGGGTTCTGGTTCGCTCCATGTTAACCTGCTGCTTGCTGCGTTCCTTACAGCACCGGTAGTGATTGTGTAACTCCAGTACACGGGTACTGGTTGGCTCCATGTTAACCGGCTGTTTGCTGCGTTCCTTACAGCACCGGTAGAGATTATGTTACTCCGGTACGCGGGTACTGGTTCGCTCCATGTTAACCGGCTGCTTGCTGCGTTCCTTACAGCACCAGTAGAGATTGTATAACTCTAGTACGTGGGTACTGGTTTGCTACATGTCCCCCGGCTGCTTGCTGTGTTCCTTACAGCACCGGTAGAGATTGTGTAACCCCAGTACACAGGTACTGGTTCGCTCCATTATTTCGTTGGGTGTTCGCTACATCTTGATAACCCAGCTGGCCTCTGTCTGTCCATCATAGGCGACTGGCTAGTTACACCTTAATGCCAGTCGCTGAGGCCATCCCTGTCTGTGTTCCAGTACTTGCAGCCTCCAGGCTGCCTTGCCTGGTATATTGGTAAGGCCAGTAAAACCTATTCCATCTTGTGTCAGTCTAAGGTTGCCTTACCCGGTATTGGCAAGGCCGGTAGAGCCTCATTCCTCGTTGTACCAGTCTCAAGGCTGTCTTGCTCGGTATATTGGCAAGGCCGGTAGAGCCTCATTCCTCGTTACCAGCCTCAAGGCTGCCTTGCCTGCTATATTGGCAAGGCAGGTAGAGCCTCCATCTCCTCTGTTGCTAGCCTTCCAGGCTGCCTTGCCTGGTATATTGGTAAGGCCGGTAGAACCTATTCCATCTTGTGCCAGTCTAAGGTTGCCTTACCTGGTATTGGCAAGGCCGGTAGAGCCTGTCTTACATTCTGTATACCACTACTCACTATGACTATGTATTGAAGATGTATGTTGCATGTGTATGCTAACCCGCGAGGGTTCCCTTTACTCTTTTCAATAAAGTTGTGTTTTTATCTTAACTCTGTGTCTGAGAGTCATAACAAACTGTGACAGAGGCCCATGCATTAATGATTATGAAGTGATATCTGGAAAAGAATTTACTTTGTAAGCAGTTTGACTGTGGTGGAGATTATAGCCATTTATTCTGCTATATAGATGCATTGGCAGTAAATCGCTGCCCCCAGTCATTCACTGGCCCCTTTTGTCCTGTACATGCACACTAGCTATCCCCACTCCCTGTGGGCAGCCTCACATACTTTTGTAACAATTTTTATTATCTTAATTTCTTTATATTGTGACACATTTCTTATGGGCATACATTATCGCATTTTTATACTTTCAAGCGCCACTTTGTAGCATTTTTATGTATGTATTTATAAAATGTATATTTTACTAATATATTTGGTTTCATCTCATGTTGCCCAAGTACTGAACATTACATAAATTGAGTTTTTTTCTTAAATATCCACTTGTCACGGTTTATTATGACTCTCAGACACAAGTTTTAGGTAAAAATCAATTTTATTGAAATAATAAATTGATAACGTAAGATGGCATACACATACATACAGATATATACAGAATATAACAAGACAGAAGGCAGACTCTACCGGTCCTGTCAATATACCGGACAGGACAGTCTGAAGTAGCAGAATGTTAGGCTCTACCGGCCTTGCCAATACCGGGTAAGGCAACCTGCAGATGGACTAGCATAACGGTTCTACCGGCCTTACCAAATTACCGGGCAAGGCAGCCTCAAAAGATTCAATGTAGGCTCTACCGGTCCTGCCAATACCGGGTAAGGCAACCTCAGATGGAATGTGGCAAAAGGTTCTACCGGCCTTACCAATACTGGGCAGGACAGCCCAAAGATAGTAGCAGCAGTCAGATGGTAATGGCAAATTGACAGGATCGTAAGCAACCCAGTGTACACACACTGAGACCAACAGGGGAATCGTAAAGCCGCAAGACTTTGGAGCAAACCAGCGTCCGCACGCTGGGACCAATACTGACTTGTATAGCCGATAGGCTTTGGAGCAAACCAGTGACCGCACACTGGTGTAACAAGCAAGTTTTGTATAGCCGCAAGGCTTAGGAGCAAACCAGCGTCCGTGCGCTGGGACCAACACAGGATAGTATAGACGATGTGCTTTGGAGCAAACCAGTGACCGCACACTGGTGTAACAAGCGAGTCTTGTCTAGCCGCAAGGCTTTGGAGCAAATCAGCGTCCGCACGCTGGGACCAACACAGGATTGTATAGCCGATAGGCTTTGGAGCAAACCAGTGACCGCACACTGGTGTAACAAGCGAGTTTGTCTAGCCGCAAGGCTTTGGAGCAAACCAGCGTCCGCACGCTGGGACCAACACAGGATTGTATAGCCGATAGGCTTTGGAGCAAACCAGTGACCGCACACTGGTGTAACAAGCGAGTTTGTCTAGCCGCAAGGCTTTGGAGCAAACCAGCGTCTGCACACTGGGACCAACACAGGATTGTATAGCCGATAGGCTTTGGAGCAAACCAGTGACCGCACACTGGTATAACAAGCGAGTTTGTATAGCCGCAAGGCTTTGGAGCAAACCAGCGTCCGCACGCTGGGACCATCACAGGATTGTATAGCCGATAGGCTTTGGAGCAAACCAGTGACCGCACACTGGTGTAACAAGCGAGTCTTGTCTAGCCGCAAGGCTTTGGAGCAAACCAGCGTCCGCACGCTGGGACCAACACAGGATTGTATAGCCGATAGGCTGTGGAGCAAACCAGTGACCACACACTGGAGTAACAAGCAATGTCGCCGATGCGACCAGGCAGGAGGTCGCCAGGATACAGGAGACAGGCGATGCGATGACAGGAACCAGCAACGATCAGTCAGGTCAGGAAACCGCAGAGAAGAAGTTCAGCAGGAACTGCAACACCAGAGACTAGGCCGGAACCAGGACAGGAATTACTCAGCATGCAGGAAACACTGGAACAGTAGCGATCAGGAACTCAGGAACACAGGAGAACAGGAACTCAGGAACACTGGAACAGAGGCCCAGCTATCACTGGCATAGTGATAGCAAGAAGGTCAGAAACAACACGAAAGGGCACTCAAAGGGTGCCCAATCCAGGTTTAAATAGGCAATAAGAGGCGGGCTATCTGCAGACAGCCAATAGCAGCCCCCTACTGGTGACAGACAAGGAACTGCAGCAATCACGGGCACCGTGATAGTACCCCCCTTTCAAAGACCCCCTCTCCTAGAATAGGGTTTAGGTTTCTGTGGGTAATTGGCATGAAAGACCCTAGTTAGCCTAGGTGCATGAAGGTCCTTACTATCCACCCATGATCGATCCTCAGGACCGTACCCTTTCCAATGTACCAGGTACTGAACCCGTCCTCTAAGCCTACGGGAATCAATAATGCTCTGAACCTCGTACTCCTCCTGGCCCTCGACCTCAACAGGTCCTGGCACCACAGGTGTGGTAGTATAGCGATTGCAAACCAGAGGCTTAAGAAGGGACACATGGAACACATTATGGATACGCATGGATGCAGGTAGGTCTAGTGCATAGGAGACAGGGTTAATTTTGCGAATAATTCTGTATGGACCAATAAACCGGGGAGCCAACTTATTAGACGGAACCTGCAGCTTGAGATTTCTGGAGGAAAGCCATACTCTATCCCCAACCTGAAAGGAAACCGCTGGAAGCCTTCTGCGATTAGCATGGCGCTGATGACGCTGAAATGACTGACCAAGTGCCCTCTGAACTTGTGCCCATGTGGAACGGAGTTGCTCGATATGCTCATCCAGAGCTGGAATTGGTTGCGTCTGAAATGAATCTGGAAGCAAACAGGGCTGGAACCCATAATTAATCAGAAACGGAGAGCTCCCAGATGAAGAATTGACCGCACAGTTCCTGGCGAACTCTGCCCAAGGCAACAAGTCGGACCAATTATCATGATGGTCAGTAACGAAACAACGGAGAAATTGTTCCAAGCCCTGATTAGCTCGTTCAGCGGCTCCATTGGTCTGGGGATGGTAGGCAGAGGAGAAGGACAGCTGAATGCCCATCTGTTGGCAAAATGCCCTCCAAAATCTAGACACAAACTGGTTCCCCCTGTCAGACACCAGTACCCTAGGCACTCCATGCAACCGGAAAACTTCTCTGGCGAACACCATTGCCAATTCCTTAGCCGAAGGAAGGCCACGGAGGGGCACGAAATGAGCCATTTTAGAAAACCTGTCCACCACCATGAATATAAAGGAATACCCCTTAAACATAGGCAATTCTCCCATAAAATCAATGGAAACATGAGACCAGGGGCGTTCGCCATTAGGCACCGGTTGAAGCAAGCCCACTGGGAGATGTCTCGGGGTCTTAGCGCGAGCGCAGGTGGCACAGGCATTAGTAAATTCGGCACAATCATTTCTCATGGAAGGCCACCAAAATAACTGAGAAAGGGACCATAACAATTGGTCTCTGCCAATATGTCCCGCAGCCTTAGAGGAATGGTAGGTTTCGAGCAACCTAGTACGAAATGGTTCAGCGACAAAACATTTGCCACTGGGGTTTCATGGGGAGCGGACCCCTGAGAGGCCAGGATCTCCTCCCCTAAAGGAGAAGTGATACTCGTGCGTATAGTAGCCAGAATTCTATCAGGTTGGATGATAGGTGCTGGTGCTTCCACTCTGTCACTGTCGGCCTCAAATTGTCTTGACAGTGCATCAGCCCTGATATTCTTTGACCCCGGTAAATATGAAACAATGAAATTAAATCAAGACAGGAACAGTGCCCACCTGGCCTGACGAGCGGACAATCTCTTGGCCTCCGAGAGATAAGTCAGATTTTTATGATCTGTTAGAATTAGGACAGGATTCTTAGTACCTTCAAGCAAATGACGCCATTCCTTAAGAGCGAGGATAATGGCCAATAATTCTCTGTCACCTATCTCATAGTGGCTTTGAGTGACAGTCAACTTTTTTGAGAAAAACCCACAAGGTCTGAGAGTTCCACCTTTATCGTGTTGTTGCGAAAGTACTGCCCCGACCCCAATATCTGAGGCATCAACCTCTAACGTAAATGGAAGTAGAGGATTGGGGTGGGATAACACAGGAGCCGCAGCAAATGCCAGCTTCAAATTCTCAAAGGCATTCTCAGCAGATAGCGGCCAACAAGAAGGATTAGCACCCTTGTGCGTAAGATCGGACAGAGGTTTGACAATGGAAGAAAAGTTCTTAATAAACCTCCTATAATAATTAGCAAAACCCAGGAAACGTTGTATGGCTTTAAGACCCTTGGGTTTTGGCCATTGTAGAACAGCTGACAACTTTTCTTTGTCCATGGCAATGCCATCATTGCCAATAATGAACCCCAAGAATGGCACACTGGTTCTATGAAACTCACATTTTTCCAATTTACAAAATAATTTGTTCTCAAGGAGTCGTAGCAATACTGCTGATACATCTTTGATGTGCTGTGCCATGTTTTGGGAGTAAATCAGTATATCGTCAAGGTACACCACAACACATGTCTGTAACATATCTCTCAGAACATCGTTTATCAGTTCCTGGAAAACTGCGGGGGCATTACACAGCCCAAATGGCATTACTAGATACTCGTAGTGCCCAGCTCGAGTATTAAAAGCAGTTTTCCACTCATCACCTGCTCGAATGCGAACCAGATTGTAAGCGGCCCGTAGGTCCAATTTGGTAAAAATCGAAGCGCCCTTAAGCCTGTCAAAAAGCTCGGTGATGAGTGGTATTGGGTATGCGTTTTTTGCCATTAGTTTATTCAAGCCCCGGTAGTCAATGCATGGTCTTAATTCGACATTTTTCTTTTTTACGAAAAAGAACCCAGCCCCAGCTGGAGAGGTAGATTTTCGTATGATCCCTCTAGCAAGGGCATCAGAAATGTAATCCTCCATAGCCTTATTTTCCTCACAAGATAATGGATAAGTGCATCCTTTTGGAGGTACTGCCCCAGGCTGCAATTCAATGCAACAATCATAAGGTCTATGCTGGGGTAGCAAACTAGCCTCTCCTTTGCTAAAACATCGCCAAACTGTTGGTACACATCCGGTATAGCCGAGGAGGTGCACAGGACCTTAATAGGCTGGATGACGCACTTGTCCATACAAAACTGGGACCAAGCAGCAATTTCACACTTTTTCCAATCAAATTGTGGGTTATGTAACTGTAACCACGGAAACCCCAATATTACCGCATGGTGCGGAGAATTAATCAGTTGAAACTGCTGCTCTTCTCTGTGAAGTGCCCCAATAGTCATAGACAGTGGCATAGTTTCAAATATAACCTGAGGCGGTTCTAAGGGTCTGCCATCAATCGCTTCAATTGTCAAGGGGTTTTCTCTTTCAATGCGTGGAACTCCGTGCAATTCAGCAAAGGTATTATCCATAAAATACCCTGCTGAACCAAGGCCAAAACCTCCACAGAGCGTTGTGCCCAAGATAATACCACCTGTATGGTGGGTTTCATTGTGCCCAACACTGGGGACGATTGTACACCACCTAGGGCCTGTCCCCCAAGGTACCCTAGGTGTGTGCGTTTCCCGGTCGTACCGGACAGGAATTTAGCAAATGCCCTTTTTTACCGCAGTATAAACACAACCCTTGTCTTTTGCGATATAGTCTCTCAGCCTTGGTTAGTCTAGTGAAGCCTATTTGCATAGGTTCACTTGTCTCCCGTACAGGTTCACTAGACTTCAATGCCAGGGGAGGGATGGGTGGGCAAAACATGCCACTAGGCTCAGTATTTTTTGACCGTATCTTACGATCTCTGGCAATTGATCTCTCACGTATTCTGGAGTCAATTATCATAACATACTCAATGTAGTCATCTAGATCAATAGGTAGATCTTTAGCAGCGATTTCGTCCTTAATGTGGTCATTCAGGCCTTGAGAAAAAGCTGCCAATAATGCCTCGTTATTCCAACCTACCTCTGCTGCCAATGTGAGGAATTCGATGGCATAGTCGCCCACTGTACGCCTGCCCTGATGTATCTCCATAAGGCGTTTGGCAGCAGAGGTGGTTCTACCAGGAGGCTCAAACACTCTTCGAAAGGATTGCACAAATTCTCTAAAGTTCTTAGTACAAGGTTTAGCATTCTCCCACAATGGGTTAGCCCAAGCCAAAGCTCTGCCAGTGAGCAATGATATCGTGAACCCCACTTTACTACGATCATTGGGAAATGCATGTGCCGTCAATTCCATAAAGATTTTGAGTTGGTTGATGAACCCTCTGCAGAGACTAGGGTCACCATCATATCTTAGTGGTAAGGGTGCAGAAGCCGTTAACCCTTTAACAGTACCCCCTATGGGTCTGGTATCACTTTCCGGTGTATGACTTGGCGAGACAACCGGCTAGAGCTAGATTTGTCAGCAAGTACGTGCGTTCAAGGATCGTTTGAATTGCAACTGCCAACTGATCCAAACGTTGCTCGTGCACATCCATCCTCCAATGGATATTCTGTGCGTTACCTTCACCTTTGCTGTCTGAGGTCATGGCCCTTTCGTACTGTCACGGTTTATTATGACTCTCAGACACAAGTTTTAGGTAAAAATCAATTTTATTGAAATAATAAATTGATAACGTAAGATGGCATACACATACATACAGATATATACAGAATATAACAAGACAGAAGGCAGACTCTACCGGTCCTGTCAATATACCGGACAGGACAGTCTGAAGTAGCAGAATGTTAGGCTCTACCGGCCTTGCCAATACCGGGTAAGGCAACCTGCAGATGGACTAGCATAACGGTTCTACCGGCCTTACCAAATTACCGTGCAAGGCAGCCTCAAAAGATTCAATGTAGGCTCTACCGGTCCTGCCAATACCAGGTAAGGCAACCTCAGATGGAATGTGGCAAAAGGTTCTACCGGCCTTACCAATACCGGGCAGGACAGCCCAAAAATAGTAGCAGCAGTCAGATGGTAATGGCAAATTGACAGGATCGTAAGCAACCCAGTGTACACACACTGAGACCAACAGGGGAATCGTAAAGCCGCAAGACTTTGGAGAAAACCAGCATCCGCACGCTGGGACCAATACTGACTTGTATAGCCGATAGGCTTTGGAGCAAACCAGTGACCGCACACTGGTGTAACAAGGAAGTTTTGTATAGCCGCAAGGCTTAGGAGCAAACCAGCGTCCGCGCGCTGGGACCAACACAGGATAGTATAGACGATGTGCTTTGGAGCAAACCAGTGACCGCAAACTGGTGTAACAAGCGAGTCTTGTCTAGCCGCAAGGCTGTGGAGCAAACCAGCGTCCGCACACTGGTGTAACAAGCGAGTTTGTCTAGCCACAAGGCTTTGGAGCAAACCAGCGTCCGCACACTGGGACCAACACAGGATTGTATAGCCGATGTGCTTTGGAGCAAACCAGTGACCGCACACTGGTGTAACAAGCTAGTCTTGTCTAGCCGCAAGGCTTTGGAGCAAACCAGCGTCCGCACGCTGGGACCAACACAGGATTGTATAGCCGATAGGCTTTGGAGCAAACCAGTGACCGCACACTGGTGTAACAAGCGAGTTTGTCTAGCCGCAAGGCTTTGGAGAAAACCAGCGTCCGCACACTGGGACCAACACAGGATTGTATAGCCGATAGGCTTTGGAGCAAACCAGTGACCGCACACTGGTATAACAAGCGAGTTTGTATAGCCGCAAGGCTTTGGAGCAAACCAGCGTCCGCACGCTGGGACCAACACAGGATAGTATAGACGATGTGCTTTGGAGCAAACCAGTGACCGCACACTGGTGTAACAAGTGAGTCTTGTCTAGCCGCAAGGCTTTGGAGCAAACCAGCGTCCGCACGCTGGGACCAACACAGGATTGTATAGCCGATAGGCTTTGGAGCAAACCAGTGACCGCACACTGGTGTAACAAGCGAGTTTGTCTAGCCGCAAGGCTTTGGAGCAAACCAGCGTCCACACACTGGGACCAACACAGGATTGTATAGCCGATAGGCTTTGGAGCAAACCAGTGACCGCACACTGGTATAACAAGCGAGTTTGTATAGCCGCAAGGCTTTGGAGCAAACCAGCGTCCGCACGCTGGGACCAACACAGGATTGTATAGCCGATAGGCTTTGGATAGTGATGAGCGAGCACCCCAATGCTCGGGTGTTCGGGTGCTCTGACCGAGCACCCCCTGAGGCTCGAGTGCTCGGCCGAACACCCGAGCCCCATTGAAGTCAATGGGAGGACTCGAGCATTACACCAGGCACCCCCTGCTCTGATGAGGGGAGGGTGCCTGGTCCATAGGAAAAGGGCAGAAAATGATGGAAACACCACAGAAATGGTTCAGGGACAGCATAGGGAGGATGTCTGGATGCATCTTGGACTCCAACATCGCTGCTGGGAACGATCTTTCGCCCGTAGTACGCCATTTTTACAGACTGACCATAAAACACACAAAAAGGAAAATAAAAACGACTTTAGGCGAAAAATTGTTACCAAACAATATTTGCTGTATATTTACTTGTATATCATCTGCAAATTATCCCAAAAATTTCCTTGATTTTCGGAAGTGAGGCCATGATTAAGAGGTAAACGTGCGCAGAGGCAAATTCTCCCAAAAATTTCCTTGATTTTCGGAAGTGAGGCCATGATTAAGAGGGAAACGTGCGCAGAGGCAAATTTTCCCAAAAATTTCCTTGATTTTCAGAACTGAGGCCATGATTAAGAGGGAAACGTGCACAGAGGCAAATTCTCTCAAAAATTTCCTTGATTTTATTGAACTGAGGCCATGATTAAGAGGGAAACGTGCGCTGAGCTGACCATCTAAAACATTATGGGTGAGGGTCTGCTGCAGAGCTGACCATCCTAAACATTATATGCGAAGGCCCGCTAGTGAGCTGACGCTATAAAACATTATATGAGAGGGCCCGCTAGAGAGCTGACCCAATAAAACATTATATAAGAAGGCCCGCTGGTGAGCTGACCTATATAAAAATTGTCAAACAGGGCCCGCTGGTGAGCTGGCCCTATATAAAAATTATATCACAGGGCCCGCTGGTGAGCTGGCCCTATATAAAAATTATATCCCAGGGCATATGGAAGAGGAGGAGGAGGATGAGAAGATTAAGAGTCAACCATATACCCGTTTTTTGGGTGGAAGGGGTGAATGGGAATACAGAGTATTCCCATCATTGTAAATAACATATATAAAGTGAGTTTATGTTCCCCCGGGGCTTTCCTCCAGTGGAGTGGAGAAGTCAGGGGAAATCCAGGCCTTGTTCATTTTTATAAGTGTCAACCTATCAGCATTGTCGGTGGAAAGGCGGATACGCTTATCTGTTATGATGCCACCAGCAGCACTAAATACACGCTCAGACAGAACGCTGGCGGCAGGGCAGGCCAGCACCTCCAAGGCGTAGAGTGCCAGTTCATACCACGTGTCCAGCTTGGACACCCAGTAGTTGTAAGGCACAGAGGGATCATTGAGGACGCTGACACGGTCTGCTACGTACTCCTTCACCATCTTCCAAAACTTTTCCCTCCTTGTGACACTAGGCTGCGCATCAGGGTGAGGGTGCTGGCGGGGTGTCATGAAGGTGTCCCACGCCTTGGAGAGTGTTGCCCTGCCTTTCTCGGAACTGCTGTGTGCTCCCCTTTTCTCCCCTTCTCGGTTGGCCAAGGTAGCACGTACTCTGCCGCCAGCGTTGTCAGATGGAAAATTTTGGAGCAATTTTTCGACAAGAACCTTCTGGTATTGCAACATTTTGCTTGTCCTCTCCACCGGAGGAATGAGAGATGAGAAATTCTCTTTGTAGCGGGGGTCCAGAAGGGTGAACACCCAGTAATCCGTGTTGTCTAAAATGCGTACAACGCGTGGGTCACGGGAAAGGCAGCCTAACATAAAGTCAGCCATGTGTGCCAGAGTACCAACAGTCAAGATTTCGCTGTCCTCACCAGGAGGATGACTCTCAATATCCTCATCCTCTTCCTCCTCTTCTGCCCACCCACGCTGAAGAGATGGAACTAAAGTTCCATGGCTACCCTCTGTAGCGGAGGCAACCGTGTCTTCCTCCTCCTCCTCCTCCTCCTCCTCCGCCTCCTCCAATTGTCGCTGAGAAGACGAAGTGAGGGTGCTCTGGCTATCACCTTGTGTAAGCTCTTCCTCCCCCATTTCCACCTCTTCCACATGCAAAGCGTCGGTTTTAATTGTGAGCAGCGAGCGTTTCAGTAGACACAGAAGTGGGATGGTTACACTGATAATAGCGTTATCGCCGCTCACCATCTGTGTCGATTCCTCAAAATTGCGTAAAACCTCGCAGAGGTCTGACATCCATTCCCACTCCTCACTTCTGATTACAGGAAGTTGAACGGAGAGGCGACGACCGTGTAACAGCTGGTACTCCACTACTGCCCTCTGCTGCTCACAAAGCCGGGCCAACATGTGGAAGGTGGAGTTCCAGCGCGTGCTCACGTCACACAGCAGCCGGTGAGCTGGCAATTGTAAGCGCTGCTGCAGCTTCAACAGGCCGGCTGAAGCTGTTGATGACTTACGGAAATGTGCACACAAGCGGCGCACCTTGGTCAAGAGATCATGCACATTGGGGTAGGTTTTTAGAAATCGCTGCACCACTAAATTAAATACATGCGCTAGGCATGGTACGTGTGTGAGCTTGCCGAGCTCCAAAGCCGCCACCAAGTTACGCCCATTATCACACACAACCATGCCTGGTTGCAGGTTGAGTGGCGAGAGCCACTGCTCGGTCTGGTGACTAATCCCCTGCAACAGCTCTGAGGCCGTGTGCTGTTTGTCCCCAAGGCAGATCAGCTTCAGCACGGCCTGTTGACGCTTCCCCACTGCAGTGCTACACTGCTTCCAGCTACTGGCTGATGGGGGAGTGGCGCTGTGTGTAGAGAATTCGGAGGTGGAAACGGAGGAGGAGGAGCCAATAACGTAGGTGCTGGTGGAAACCCTGATGGAGGTAGGGCCCGCAATCCTCGGCGTGGGTAGCACCCGTGCCATCCCAGGGTCCGAGTCGCTCCCAGCCTCCACGACATTCACCCAGTGTGCCGTCAGGGAAATGTAGCGTCCCTGGCCACAAGCACTTGTCCATGTGTCAGTCGTTAAGTGGACCTTCCCAGTAACTGCGTTGGTCAGGGCACGGGTGATGTTACGGGACACATGGTGGTGTAATGCGGGGATGGCACACCGGGAAAAGTAGTGGCGGCTGGGGACCGCGTACCGAGGGACAGCTGCTGCCATCAGGCTGCGGAAGGACTCAGTGTCCACAAGCCTAAATGGCAGCATTTCGATGGCCAGTAATTTGGAAAGGTGTGAGGTTAGTGCTATGGCCTGTGGGTGGGTGGCTGGGTACTTTCTCTTGCGCTCAAATGCCTGGGGTAACGACATTTGGACGCTGTGCTGGGACAGGGAAGTGGATGTGGTCACTGATGGTGCTTCAGATGCTACAGGTGCAGGGCGGGAGGTATGCGGGCCTGCGCCTTCGACAGGCGATTGGCCGGCACCGAAAACAGGGGAAGAGGAGGCAGTGGTGTGGCCTGCAGACACAGATGGGCGATCCAGGCGTTCCTCCCACTTACTACGGTGCTTGGATGCCATGTGTCGGATCATGCTGGTGGTGGTGAGGTTTCTAGTGTTCATGCCTCGGCTCATTCTGGTGTGGCACAGGTTGCAAACTACAATTCTTTTGTCGTCCGCACTTTCCTTAAAAAAACGCCATACCGCGGAACACCTACCCCTTGGCAAGGTAGATTTACGCAAGGGGGTGCTCCGTGGAACATTTGCGGGCCGGTTTGGTGCGGTCCGCCTTCTTTCTGTAGCCACACCACTGCCTCTTCCAGCCTGTTGCGGTGCTGCAGATGGCTCACCCTCAGGACTGCTGTCATCGCTCGGCTCTACACCTTCCCAGGTGGGGTCAGTCACCTCATCGTCCACCAAGTCCTCCTCCACTTCCTCACTCTGATCATCCTCCTCAAGTCTTGATCCCACCACATACTCAGTCATTGACAACTGTATAACATTCTCCTCAACAAGGTCTTGAGACGGAAATAGTGGTTGATTTAATGGCAACTGTGTCTCATCATCATCATCATCATCCACTACTTCCTTTGACCTTAAATGCCGTTCACATCTGTCATCTTCTTGTGATTGGGTAGCCTCTAGAGATTGTGAATCAGGGCACAAGATGTCATGTTCCTCTGCAAGCGTGCTTGGAGAGAGGGTCAAATGAAGGATTGGTGATGAGACGAGCTCCTCACTATATCCCAGTGTGGGATCACTTCTTTGACCAGACCGTGTATGGTGGGAGGAAGGATGATCAGAGTGAGGATTATGTTGACCAGACTCTTGGCTACTGAGAGTGGACTTGGTGGAAGACAGGGTGGTGCTTAACCGACTGGAAGCAGTATCAGCTGTCATCCAACCGACCACCTGTTCGCAGTGGTCGGACCTCGAGAGTGATGTCCTGCGACGCCCTGTAAAATTACACATGAAGCTAGGTATGGTGGATGTCTTTCTTTCTTGTGCTCTGGCACCAGGCACAGTTTCTCCGCGTCCTGACCCGCGCCCTGAACTTTCAGGATCACGTCCACTTCCCCGTCCCTTTTTACCCGCCTTCTTCATCTTACACAGAATATGTGACTTTAATATTTGAGTTTTAAAACTTAACAGTATTTCTTATTATTCTGCAACTCTGCAGAGTACACAGAATAGGCTGCTAAACGGCGGTGAAACACACTGAATGGAATATGTGACTTTAATATTTGAGTTTGAAAACTTAACAGTATTTCTTATTATTCTGCAACTGTACAGAGTACACAGAATAGGCTGCTAAACGGCGGTGAAACACACTGAATGGAATATGTGACTTTAATATTTGAGTTTGAAAACTTAACAGTATTTCTTATTATTCTGCAGCTGTACAGAGTACACAGAATAGGCTGCTAAACGGCGGTGAAACACACTGAATGGAATATGTGACTTTAATATTTGAGTTTGAAAACTTCACAGTATTTCTTATTATTCTGCAACTGTACAGAGTACACAGAATAGGCTGCTAAACGGCGGTGAAACACACTGAATGGAATATGTGACTTTAATATTTGAGTTTGAAAACTTAACAGTATTTCTTATTATTCTGCAACTGTACAGAGTACACAGAATAGGCTGCTAAACGGCGGTGAAACACACTGAATGGAATATGTGACTTTAATATTTGAGTTTGAAAACTTAACAGTATTTCTTCTTATTCTGCAACTGTACAGAGTACACAGAATAGGCTGCTAAACGGCGGTGAAACACACTGAATGGAATATGTGACTTTAATATTTGAGTTTGAAAACTTAACAGTATTTCTTATTATTCTGCAACTCTGCACAGTACACAGAATAGGCTGCTAAACGGCGGTGAAACACACTGAATGGAATATGTGACTTTAATATTTGAGTTTGAAAACTTAACAGTATTTCTTATTATTCTGCAACTCTGCACAGTACACAGAATAGGCTGCTAAACGGCGGTGAAACACACTGAATGGAATATGTGACTTTAATATTTGAGTTTGAAAACTTAACAGTATTTCTTATTATTCTGCAACTGTACAGAGTACACAGAATAGGCTGCTAAACGGCGGTGAAACACACTGAATGGAATATGTGACTTTAATATTTGAGTTTGAAAACTTAACAGTATTTCTTATTATTCTGCAACTGTACAGAGTACACAGAATAGGCTGCTAAACGGCGGTGAAACACACTGAATGGAATATGTGACTTTAATATTTGAGTTTGAAAACTTAACAGTATTTCTTCTTATTCTGCAACTGTACAGAGTACACAGAATAGGCTGCTAAACGGCGGTGAAACACACTGAATGGAATATGTGACTTTAATATTTGAGTTTGAAAACTTAACAGTATTTCTTATTATTCTGCAACTCTGCACAGTACACAGAATAGGCTGCTAAACGGCGGTGAAACACACTGAATGGAATATGTGACTTTAATATTTGAGTTTGAAAACTTAACAGTATTTCTTATTATTCTGCAACTCTGCACAGTACACAGAATAGGCTGCTAAACGGCGGTGAAACACACTGAATGGAATATGTGACTTTAATATTTGAGTTTGAAAACTTAACAGTATTTCTTATTATTCTGCAACTGTACAGAGTACACAGAATAGGCTGCTAAACGGCGGTGAAACACACTGAATGGAATATGTGACTTTAATATTTGAGTTTGAAAACTTAACAGTATTTCTTATTATTCTGCAACTCTGCACAGTACACAGAATAGGCTGCTAAACGGCGGTGAAACACACTGAATGGAATATGTGACTTTAATATTTGAGTTTGAAAACTTAACAGTATTTCTTATTATTCTGCAACTCTGCACAGTACACAGAATAGGCTGCTAAACGGCGGTGAAACACACTGAATGGAATATGTGACTTTAATATTTGAGTTTGAAAACTTAACAGTATTTCTTATTATTCTGCAACTCTGCACAGTACACAGAATAGGCTGCTAAACGGCGGTGAAACACACTGAATGGAATACGTGACTTTGATATTTTAGTTTGAAGACTTAACAGTATTTCTTCCTATTCTGCAACTCTGCACAGTACACAGAATAGGCTGCTAAACTGCGGCGAAGCACACTGAATGGAATATGTGACTGATATTTTAGTTTGAAGACTTAACAGTATTTCTTCCTATTCTGCAACTCTGCACAGTACACAGAATAGGCTGCTAAACTGCGGCGAAGCACACTGAATGGAATATGTGACTTTGATATTTTAGTTTGAAGACTTAACAGTATTTCTTCCTATTCTGCAACTCTGCACAGTACACAGAATGTGCTGCTAAACTGCGGCGAAGCACACTGAATGGAATATGTGACTTTGATATTTTAGTTTGAAGACTTAACAGTATTTCTTCCTATTCTGCAACTCTGCACAGTACTCAGAATGTGCTGCTAAACTGCGGCGACGCACACTGAATGGAATATGTGACTTTGATATTTTAGTTTGAAGACTTAACAGAATGTGCTCTAATCTGCAACTTTGCACACTAAACAGAATGTGCTCTAATCTGCAACTTTGCACACTAAACAGAATGTGCTCTAATCTGCAACTTTGCACACTAAACAGAATGTGCTCTAATCTGCAACTGTGCACACTAAACAGAATGTGCTCTAATCTGCAACTTTTCACACTAAACAGAATATTTTTTTTTTTTTTTTTTTTTTTTTTTTTCCCCCCACACAAAATAACCTGCTGCCCCCACACACAGTAGTCCTAAAAAGGACTTTTGGTTCTTTTTTTTCACAATTTTTTTTTTCCTCCCTACACTGCCTTTCCCTTCCTATCCTCAGCTCTCCCTGGCTCAGACTGAGCCGAACTCGATGGTCAGGTGCTATACAGCACCCGACCACGGGTTCTGGCCAGCCAATCAGTGTAATGCCAGCAGCCAACATGGCTGCTGGCATTACACCGATGTCAGAGCCTCCCTGCACGTTTATTGGCTGCGCAGCAGCCGCAAAACGTGCGGGGAGGAGACCCGAACATGGCGGGCGAGCACATGCGGTACTCGTACGAGTACCGCCATGTGCCGAGCAGAGCGATGCTCGAGCCGATCCGAGCATCGGCCGAGCATGCTCGCTCAACACTAGCTTTGGAGCAAACCAGTGACCGCACACTGGTGTAACAAGCGAGTCTTGTCTAGCCGCAAGGCTTTGGAGCAAACCAGCGTCCGCACACTGGGACCAACACAGGATTGTATAGCCGATAGGCTGTGGAGCAAACCAGTGACCACACACTGGAGAAACAAGCAATGTCGCCGATGCGACCAGGCAGGAGGTCGCCAGGATACAGGAGACAGGCGATGCGATGACAGGAACCAGCAACGATCAGTCAGGTCAGGAAACCGCAGAGAAGAAGTTCAGCAGGAACTGCAACACCAGAGACTAGGCCGGAACCAGGACAGGAATTACTCAGCATGCAGGAAACACTGGAACAGTAGCGATCAGGAACTCAGGAACACAGGAGAACAGGAACTCAGGAACACTGGAACAGAGGCCCAGCTATCACTGGCATAGTGATAGCAAGAAGGTCAGAAACAACACGAAAGGGCACTCAAAGGGTGCCCAATCCAGGTTTAAATAGGCAATAAGAGGCGGGCTATCTGCAGACAGCCAATAGCAGCCCCCTACTGGTGACAGACAAGGAACTGCAGCAATCACGGGCACCGTGATACCACTGCACTTAGATCTCTTGTGCACTGTCTCTCTTCTTTTCTTTGGTATACGCTAAAGCAATCATACACTATAATGCATATACCAGAACTAAGGTTCAGACATTAGATACCATCAGCAAATGAGCATTGCTGCTAGTCATACACTCCCTCACTGTGTACCCACCCACAAAACAAATTATTCAAAATGTATCCCCCCATCTATTCCCGTAATACTCCTACCATTATGTCTAACTTCTGCTAAAGCAAGTTTTACCTTACACCAAAGTAATTTAAAAAAATATTTAATAGGTAATTTATGCCCCTATGCTGGTGGTGTCCCAGCAAACTCATTTTTTCTTCTATATTACAGTCCATGCTACTCCAATCCATGTGTCTGGCCTGGAGTCAGTTGCAAAAAGAACCTGGTGAATAGTGAAAGCATATTTCTCTTGTGTTTCCTTGTACTCAGTCATTGACAAATGAGCTACATTGAAAAATAATAATGTCAAAATCCTACACCAGAGCTAATTTGCATAAAAATAATAATAATTACTTATATGACCTGATTCAACCCAAAGTCTCTTTAAAAGACCTCCACTCAGTGGTAGCTGCCATTCCCTCCTGAACTTCTGGTACCAAGTCCTCCAAACACATGCAGAAAAAAGACAAAAAAGAGAAAAAAAGGCACACACAAAGTGTAGACTGCTTTTTCCAGAAGATATTTCACCTCCACCACTTTGTACTATATGTGATCTCCTTCACCGTGCCAGAAAACACCTCTCCCTGTGAGCACAACTGCACTCAACTTTTTGTGAGGCAGAACCAGCCTCACAGTATAAATGCTTTCACAGGATAACCCCCAGTGTCGATTTCCTTATATTGACTAATCTCCACCTCTCCAAGTCTGTATCCATATCCTCCAAATAACACCGTCCTTTCTGTGGTATTCACCTGGCCCTCTCTCTAGGGTCTAGTTGAGCCTATTGTTAAGGACTAAGGTAGGATAGGCTTGGGGCTGAGAATTATTGTATAAATATCTTTAATCTGGAGTTATTCAGTGTAAAAAATCATATATAATAAAATATTTTCGGCATCAGTCCAGGTACAAACAATAAGGTAAAATATGGCTAAAAACTAGCTTCAGTATGGGATATTAAACATTCACTACCACCCAATGCATTTCCCTGTTTCACACTGCTTCATCAGGGATATATATATATATACATATATATATATATATATATATATACAATAATAATAATTTATCCTTTGATAAATCTGCACAATACTAATATACATGAAAAATTGTTGATTATTTACCCATTCTCATTTGATAAATAGAAAGGGCCAGATTTTTACTTAGCAAGAGTATGTAACCTCCTAGAGTAGGGGTGGGTGAAAAGTGTGAAAAATTTCCTTTCAAAAAAGTTCGAAAATGTGCCTATTTATCGCTTTTCCAGCGAAAAATTTCGCCTTTCCGCCTATGCAAAAATGTCCTCCTTTTTGCCTATTTTAACAAATGTTCCACCTATGTTAACACATTTTTTGCCTATATTTCCTATAGGTACTACATTTCCCACTGTAATATTACTTCTTCTGAGGGCTGAAGTTTAGAAATAAGTGGCTGAAAGTCAAAGTTGTGAGTCCTACAGCAAAATATGGCTTGAAAAATGTGTTAGCATGCAGAAAGCATTTGTCCTTTGACCACAACATTTTATTGCTTAAGTGAAACTGGCACATAATCATGATGATATCAAGTAATAAAAAAGATAAAGTACAACCTACAATGTGGTAGATATGTATGTTAGTGGTGGTGATGGGGGACTGGCATGGTGTGATTTGTGTATGTATTTTTACCATTGTTATGCTCTATCCTCCTCAGATTATTAACACACATTACTTATCGTTCATAGCAGTGGTCCCATCTGTCCTCCACCTCCTCATATGTGCTGCTGTTAATATATTTGTCCTGACTTTGTCTGTCATGTGTGGTTTCTGCTGCTACTACTACTACTGGAGCTAGATGTTGGTGTAATTCTACTGCCACTACTACTAGGTGTCAAAGGCGCATCACTTACAGTAGCAGCACCAGAGGTACTCTTCATATCTAACACTGTGGATGTTAACCTGTGTTGCTGTTGCTGGGTGCTCAAAATAGGTGTGTGTGTGGCTGAGTGGGACTTGGACTTTGAAGAGGTGATGATGCAGATGATGACTGATAGGGTGACTGTGTGCTTTTTGACATCTGTGCTTGTCCAGGGTCAGACTTTCCAATGGCTTTCTCAAACAGTTTATAGACAGGCACAGTGCTCCTTAAAAGTGGTGGAAGATTCATCCTTTGACTTTCTGCTAATCTTATAGTCCTTCACCATCCTCACTCTCAACTTCATCTGTATCTGAACAAGAGAAGGATGCTGGAGTGATATGTTCTAGATCTGCATCATCATCAGTCATCATTAGGTCATCCTCAGCAGCATCAGCATCCCCTGACAGTTCTTGCCCACTATTACCCTTCTATTCCTCTAAGTTTTTGGAGGTCTCAAACAATTTCTTTTTACTTTTACTGTAACAAAGTTCCCTACTACTTTGAGGAGTGGTGTTTTGGTGCTTGTGTGTCTCACTGTCTGATGCAGCAGGCGCTTCAGCTGCTACACCTTCCTCTATTATGCTACTGCCAGCATTATCAACACTTGAATGCTACTTGTTGTCATCTTCAGTGTTCTTCTTATATGGTTCTTTATTTCTACTGGCACTGGTGGTGCTGGAAATAGTTTTGCTGGGACCTTGACAAACCGCATCCTCCCTTGGAGTAAAAGGATCATCATCATTGATCGCACACGCTGAAACAACCATTGCTGCAGTAGGGTTTTGGACTACTATTTTACTCTCTCGTCCCTACACTGATCCACCCCTCCCCCTTTCCCTTGTGCATTTGTTGGACATTCTGCAACTACACTGTGTTTTTTTACTGTACAGTGCACAACACAACTGATGGAGCTGTATGATGCCTTGCCTAAGCCCAGTCAGCTGTCTATCACTGTCACCTAAGATATTTCATTTTTTTATTATTTTTTATTTTATTTTATTTTTTTATTTTTTTTTAAGTTGTCCACCCTGTTGTCTTATCACAGTCTGTCCAAAAAAATTATAACTGAAAAAGAAAATCAACAATGTCTTTCTCCAGACTTCCCCACCCAGCACAAGGTCAATAACAACAAGATCAGCAAGTAAATAAGTTGCCTGTGTCTTGTCTGTCAGTCACATGGAATTTTGGAGTATTTGGGGGACAACCGCCTTCCTCCCTTCTTATCCCCTAGAGTGCCCCCAGACTCCCTTAATACATAGAACAAATGTCCTACCGATATGTCTTCTTAAACTAAGCTTCAATTCCTTTTTATTTGCCTATCTCTTCTAGCTAAAAAACACACTGTTCTCTCCTCTCACAAACACAGAACGGCTGTTGTGATAGCCTGACAGCCTTTTATATGGCTGTAAAAAACTTTTGTGTGGTGTAGAAATATTTTTCTTCCCATTGATTTCAATGGGCGGAAAAGGCGTGAAAAAGCAAAATAATGGCACTTTTCGCGGGAAATTTTTCGCCAAGCCGAAAGTGCCATAATTCTCCGATTTCAGTTTGAGTCAAAAATGTTCGCCCATCCCTATCATAGAGCTCCCAATTTTTAGCTTTGCATCATCTATGCAACTCAGAGGTGGGTGTTGCTAGAGTTATGCCACTTCATGACCATGATTTTTTTAATCAAAATTTTGCCTAATGTAACCCTTTTACCTAACTTCACCTTTTATGGCCATTATCTAACCTCCTGGTTATCTGTAAGGCCTCCAAAGAATTGATAAGCAATATATGGGAGACCTGTCTAGCATACAAGTTCTTAAAGTGGAACTGTTAATTTTTAAATATGTTTCAATTAGTGTAAATCTTGCAGGTACTGATAGGTAAGAATGGGTGAAAACTTTCATTCAAAAAGAGAAAAGTGATGAAATATTCCACCGAAAAGTGCTGTTCTTTCCACATTTCCAACTTCAGCCCCCAACCTTTTTGTATTGCACTAAAACACACATATTGACCTTCAGCCTTGTCATATAGTAGCCATGGGACTACACTTAGCAACCTCTAAGCCTTGTCCCATGGTATTCATAGGGCCACACATATTACTGACTTGTAATACTGCATTGGTATCCAGAGACCAACACATACTGACCCTCAGTCTTGTTCCACTGATCCAAACAGTGCCAGGAATACAGGAATAGTCTAACCCCCTGCACTGGAACTGGAAAAGTTCCTGCAGGAAATTTCTTTGGGTTAGTGAAAAGGAAGCAATGTGGTTGTGTTTCTATATACTCTAATTTTTTCAAATACAATTGTCAAATTGACCAGGTTGTTAAACTGTGTTCCTAAAGGGCCAAGACAAGTGTAGATTTTTGGGATATTCCTGATACTGCACAAATCTTAAAGGCAAACATTAATGATGCCTGGGCAAAATCAAGGACATTTATCCTGCACTGTTTCATCCCTTTAGAAAGGCATTTCAACACCCTTAAAGGGATAGTAATACTTTGTTTTATCTTTATTTTATTTTGTAGGCATTAAAAAAACATGAAGAACGATATGTCTTATCTCGCAAACCTTTATGGTTTAAGAGATATTCACAAGCAAAGTTTCCCCCTCCCGCCCCTTTTTCCTAGTGTAAGCCATCTCTTCTCAGATGTGAATCTGGTTGTAAGACCAGACAGATAACAGCAGGGGACAATCTTCTTTGTATGAAAACAATGAAAGCCCTTCCCCCCTTGACAAGTTTTTCAGCTTTTTCCCTTATCTTAATTGAAGATTGTCCCTCTCTGCAGTCTACCTGGGCACCTCCCTTCTGATCTGGCTGTACGGGGGGGGGGGGAGATACTTTGCTTGTGAATATCTCTTAAACCATAAAGGTTTGAGAGATAAGACGTATATCGTTCTTCATGTTTTTTAATGCCTACAAAATAAAATAAAGATAAAACGAAGTATTACTTTCCCTTTAATCTAAACTTTGGGCAGACTGTTGAAAATGTTACTAAACTGTATGTTACTTGTTACAAAAGAATAAAACTTGCTCTGGCAATTTTTAAATAATTACTTGAATTGTTATGTTTTTAATCTAAAATTCTCAACTAATCCCAAAATGTTGTACACTGCAAATGCTACATGTATTTGTACAGCTGTCAACTCTCAATTACAGATGTGATTGTCTTAATTTATTGTGCTATATTGTTCCATATTAATAAGGATTAGAGATGTTCAGCAAGAAATAATCAGTCTTGTCAATAGAAAACATGCTGTTATTCATTTAGATGCCTGCTTCTAATGGATTACTTTAACTATCTTGTCAAGTCTATGCTATATTTCATCATATTTTTTTTAGTGTTCAGTAAGTCAATTTTACAGTTTCCCCTTGCAAATACTTTCTTCTTAGATGCATTTTAAATAGAAAGATGTGTATTGCCATCTTTACAAACACTTTATTTTAATTATAAAATAATTGCACCACGAGGAATCTGTTTTGCCTCCGTTAGTTATTCAGGCACAGCCAATTGACTTGAAGGTTTATTAAATCACTCAATCAGATTTGCTGCTTCCTCTTTCAATAAAGCTAAATTCTACAGAACTCAGTTTGACTATATTCACAGAAAGAATTATTCCCACTATCTTTAAAATATTAAATTGTTTGTATTTTATCATCACAAAATATACAATTATATATGTATTTATACAATATGACATAATTTTATATTTATTATTTATGTTTCTCAAATCTTCACAACATACTATCCCGGCATGTATTAAATTAATCTACTAGTGTAGCCCATTCGCTGTACATATCTTATGTTTAAAGGGATAGTAACGTTTCTCAAAAAAAACAGCTCTGATTAATCTTCATAGTATTAGGGCCATAGAAAGATTTATTTCAATACTGTCCGAGTTGTAGTTCAAGAGTAATTGAATGATAAAGTATCCCCTTCCTGCCCCTTTTACTGATGTAACACTGCTCACCTCAGAGCAGAAGAACTGTCCAGATGGATAGCAGTGAGGGACAATCTTCAGTGGGCATAAGGAAAAACCTGTCAAGGGGGGCAGGGTTTTCCTTAAGATCACAGTAAGAAGAAAGTCCCTTGCTGTGACCTGTCTGGTCAAGAGACCAGATTCCACATCTGGGGGGGCAGGGGGATATTTTATCATTCAATTATTCTTGAACTACAAATCTGATAGTACTGAAATAACACTCTCCATGGCCCAAATACCATGAAGATTAATCGGAGCTGCTTTTTTTGTGAGTCATTAGGTCATCGTCATCATTGCCCACCACTTCTTCCCCACTACTTTTATATTCCTCTATTAGAGGCCTCAGCCAATT
The DNA here is from genome assembly GCA_037306005.1 of Rhinophrynus dorsalis. Taxonomy (NCBI): domain Eukaryota; kingdom Metazoa; phylum Chordata; class Amphibia; order Anura; family Rhinophrynidae; genus Rhinophrynus; species Rhinophrynus dorsalis. The sequence continues at coordinate 137,927,652 of CM074720.1, read as the reverse complement.
TCTTTTTACTTTTCCCCTTTTAAGGGGACAGGACAGGTGTTTTGTGCTTGTTTGTCTCACTGTCAGGCACAGCAGTTGTTAAACCTGCTATACCTTCTTTCAATATACCATCAACACTGCAAGGAAATGTCACTTCCTGCCTAGTGGGAAATTTTCTGTGAAAAATGCAGTTTTCTTGCTCTTTTTATACTAGATCATTGCATTGAAATCAATGGGAAGACTGAATTTCTACTGAGCACATGGCAACTTTCCCTTATTTACTCACAGGCAGCCTATAAAAGTGGTGGCACATTCCCACAGTATGTCATTTTGTGTTTGTGAGAGGAAGAGAGCAGCTCGAGAATAGAGATGGGCAAAAACTTTTGCCTCAAACCAAAATTGGCGAAAAATGGCACTTCCCGATTGGTGAATAATTTACCTAAAAAAGTACCATTTTCCTGCTTTATTCTCCTAGCTCATTTCATTAAAATCAATGGGAAAAATAATTTTTCACCCCTACATGAAAGTTTTTTTCTACATTTCTACATATAAAAGGTTGTCATGCTCTCACAGCATGCCATTCTGTGTTAGTGAGAGGAGAGAGCAGCATGTTTTTGAGCTAGAGAAGATAGGCAAATAAAGGGGAATTGAAGCTTAGTTTAAGGAGTCTTTTAGGTAGGGCATTTGATCTCTGTATTAGGGGAGTCTGGGGGAGAGGAAGGGAAGAAGGACATGACCTCAAATACCCCAAAATTTGGTGCAAATGACTGGCAAGACACAGGCAGCTGGGGTCCAATTTGCTTGCTGATTTTCCTTTTATTGTCTCTATGCTTAGGAAGTCTGGGAAAAGAAGTTGTTTATTTTTGTTTTTATTTTTTTTTTTTGACTGACTGTGATAAATAGGGTGGGCAACATAAAAAAATTAAAAAATTAATACATAAATATAATATATTATGTGACAGACATCTGACTGAGAGCCTGATGTGAGCGTTGTGAATGAGGCAGACTTGATAGACAGCAGATATCATTGAGAATTTTGTTGAGGGCCAAGGCATGACATCACACTCCATCTGTTGTGTACTGTAGAGAATAAAAACAGTCGAGTAATGTAAAGCAAATGCACAAGGGGCAGGAGGAAAGGTGGAGCAGTGCATTGACATTAGAGTAAAGTGGCAGTTCAAAACCTGACTGCAGCTGACGACAGCTGTGGGCATCTAAATACTATTTGTGCTCTTCCTCTTCTATCACATATGCTGAAATGTACAATATGCCCTTGACCTCGATGTACCTCTTGTGCTTGTTAGATGTATTCCTTCTTGATCATTGTTATTTGCTTATTCTCAATAAAGCTTAAAAAAAACTGACTGCAGCAATTGTTACTGCAGCATGTGCAATAAATGATGATGATCCCTCTCCTCCCGAGGTGGATGCAGTTTGTCAAAGTCCCACCAATCACACCATGCCAGTCCCCCACCACCTCTACCATACACATCTTCCACATTGTAGGTTGTTCTTTATTTTTTTTTATTACTTGACATCATCATGAATATGTGCCAGTGTCACTTAAGCTGGACGTTATTGTTGTGGGCAAAGGACAAATGCACTATACATATGAACACATTTTTCAAGGTATATGTTGCTGAAGGACTCACAGATTTTACTTTCATCTACTTGTTTCTCCCCTACAGCCCTCAGAAGAAGCAATATTGTACTGGGAAATGTTGCACCACAGGAAACATAGGTGAAAAATGTGGTGGAACTGGAAAAAAATGTGTTGAATAGGATAAAAATGTGTTAGAATAGGAGAAAAATGTATTGGAATAGAAAACAAATTTGCTGGAATAGGTGAAAAGGAGGAACATTTTGCACTGGAGAAAAGGAGAACATTTTCATAAAAAAAGAAGAAACATTGTCAGTTTTTTTCTAAAAGTCCTGCGGGAAAGTTTTCTCACTTTTCACCCACCCCTACTAGAGAGAACAGTGGAATTGAAGCTAAGTTGAGGGAGTCTTGTAGGGAGTACATTTGTTCTTTGTATTAGGGGAGTCTGGGGGATAGCAAAAAAGAATTGGATATTGACCCCAAATACCCAAACATTCTGTCTGTTTAGATTTGAAAGAGGTGGGCAGCTGTGGTCCAAATTCCTTGCTTTTCTTGCAGTTATCTCTCTGTTGGACATGTCTGGGATTTGAATGAGAAGGAAGTAAAGGAGTTTTACCCCAAATAACACAACATTCTGTCTGACTTATCTGAAAGACACAGGCAGCTGATATTCAAATAACTTGCTGATCTTATATCAGAGCCCTCATAGAGCAAGAACTTGAAAGCAAAAATTTGCACTTCTCACAGTATCGAATTTATTCATGAGTTAATAAACTGATAAAAAAAATGTGTTATGGGTGCGTCCGGTGGATGCACTTCTTTGAGCAAAGATTGGAGCAAATGATTGCATAAAACCATTGCATCAACTTTATTGTTGAGACATAAATGGATGCAAGCGGCATCAAACAAATGCTATAGCATACGCAAGCTGATGCTTGTGCAAGTTACTCAAAAGTACACACACTGCCTGCTCGCTAGTGATGGGCAAAAATTTTCACCTCAAAATAAAATCGGCAAATAATGGCACTTCCCATTTGGTGACTAATTTCCTACGAAAAGTGCCATTTTCCCTCTTTTTTCGACTAGCTCATTCCATTGAAATCAATGGGAACATTGAATTTACATACAACATATAGCAAATATTATTTTATTTCTCAAAGGCATACTATAAAAGGGGCAGGAGGGTACCTGTGTTGGTGGGAGTGGGGAAAGAATCAGTTGAACAGGGAATGTTTTTTTTGGGGGGGAGTTTGTTTACTAGGATTGGGGGGCAGTTAATGAAAAATAAATCCTGAATACAATTAAAAATACCCCATAATAAAAGGGGCCTGAGGAGGGTGTCTGTGTTGGTGGGTGGAGTATGGGGAAAGAATCGGTTAAACGGGGAATTCTTTTTTGGGGGGTTGACTGGTATTGGGTGGAAAGTTAATAGAAAATAAATATAATAAGTGTGATGTGATAGAGACAGGGACCCCCTGACATAAGCAGCCACTGGGGTTGACTGATACTTGACATGATAGAGTATTTTGTAGAGGATGAGTTGAAGATTTGTTGTTCAGTCCCTGTGGAAACATTGATTTGTAGCACTTAGACTTGTTTGGCACAAGCCCTAAGGAAACATTGATTTGTAGCACTTAGACTTGTTTGGCACAAGCCCTAAGGAAACATTGATTTGTAGGACTTAGGCTTGTTAGAAACAAACTGCCAAAAATGTGTATTTTTTTGCAGCTCTATGTTTTTTTTTTTTTGTTTTTTTTGTCCACAAGCCCTGAGACAAGAAAAATGCCCTACTGGCCCAATGCCAGCAGGTCATGTCATGTTGGCCAGTGGCCACTGGGCATTGTCAAATGCCCCGGTGTAATTTGTGATTGCAGTTCTTGCTGCTGATGCTGAGTTGTTTAAACAACAGGATGATTAGGCAGCTGCAAGGGAATGGAATCATGGGTAACGTGGGTGATGGATGATATAGGTTCCATTTGCCATAACTACCTCCAGGCTACAGGCAGTAGCAGCACCATAACTAGCCCCTGCCACTTCAGGTATATGTGGAGAAAAGAAGAAGCTGCCTAATAATTCTTCTCCACCTGCCACTCCCACAAAAATCATGGGTGTGTTGTTACTAGAATAGACATTTTCCCCTTGTGAGACGGAACTTTGCCTCTCATTAGCAACTGCAATATTCACAGTGTGTGTGTGGTAAATAACACCTGGCACAACTTTATCCAAACACCATGGCACCAGAAATCAAGTACTGCTGCTGTCACTATGCCCATTGTCCACACCCCATTAAGGACACATGACAACTTGATGACAGTTTAATAGTAATGATGAACCCTCCGTGCCACCAGCTTGGCATATTCTATGGGATAGAATGTCTTCAGATGCCGCTTGATGCCCTGCTTGAGATTCTCCTCCACAACACTGCCATGTGTGGCCAGTGCACCACACAGTGTGCAATGGGTGGACGCAAACTGTCCTAACATCTACAGAGTGGCTATCATTTGGCAGGGGATGTAACGATGAACAAGGTGGATTGTCAGAAGATGTATTTACCCTAGAGGAAGAAGGTGACGGAAAGCTAGTTGTTTTGCTCGTCATCGAACTTCCAGCCTCTGCCTGGGTTTGTCTATTCTTCCTCCTCTTTGATCTCCACCTCTCCTCTTGTTGCCTTTCTGAAGAGTCAGGGGGTACAGCAACAGTTGTGCTCGATTTCTGTGGTGAGTGTTTGGCTTTAAAATGTTTGAAATAAATGTCATGGTGTCTATGTTTCAAGTGTGCTCTCAGGACGCTTGTGCCAAGGTGTGTTCCCTCCTTTCCTCTTCTTACTGACTTGTCACAAATGGTGCACTGTGCCATTGCTGATGACTGCACTGTGCCTTCCCCAAGAGAAAAATATTCCCACACCCATGACTAAAGGGGGAAGTGAAAAAGTGGAGAAGAATGGCCTCTTTTTTCTTGTCCTCCACATTCCCTTTCATTGTCTGGGGCAGATGATGTTGCTGCTGTTGCTTCAACTGCTTCAGAATCAGCACTGCAGCTAGGACTAGGGATGAGCGAGCACCCCGATGCTCGGGTGCTCGGGTGCTCTGACCGAGCACCCCCTGATGCTCGAGTGCTCGGCCGAGCACCCGAGCCCCATTCAAATGAATGGGAGCACTCGAGCATTAAACCAGGCACCCCCTGCTCTGATGAGCGGAGGGTGCCTGGTCAATGTCCCCCTTCATCTCCGCTATGCCCCTCTTCCACAATGTCCCCCTTCATCTCCTATGCCATAGCGGAGATGAAGGGGGACATTGTGGAAGAGGGGCATAGCGGAGATGAAGGGGGACATTGTGGAAGAGGGGCATAGAGTCTATGCCCCTCTTCCACAATGTCCCCCTTCATCTCCGCTATGCCCCTCTTCCACAATGTCCCCCTTCATCTCCTCTATGGCATAGGAGATGAAGGGGGACATTGTGGAAGAGGGGCATAGCGGAGATGAAGGGGCACATTGTGGAAGACGGGCATAGCGGAGATGAAGGGGGACATTGTGGAAGAGGGGCATAGAGTCTATGCCCCTCTTCCACAATGTCCCCCTTCATCTCCGCAATGCCCCCTTCATCTCCGCAATGCCCCCGTACCTCCATTCCCTGGTGGTCCAGCGGAGCGTCTTCGGATCTGTGCCTCTTCCGGCACAGATCCTCTTCACCCGAACATGTCGGGCGAGCACATGGCGGTACTCGTACGAGTACCGCCATGTGCCGAGCAGAGCGATGCTCGAGCCGATCCGAGCATCGGCCGAGCACGCTCGCTCAACACTAGCTAGGACCAAGAGTATTGCTGTTGCTGGCAAGTTCAGCCTGTCCTAATCCCAAATCACTTCTTGACCCCATTCCCACTGTGTCCACGGTGGTCTGAGGCACACTAGCCTGGTCCTCAGCATTCTGCTGTTCTTGAAACTTAGCAGCAGCAGGAATTAGAGCAGTTGTAAACTCCACAAATTCCAAAAGCTCACTGCTGGTGGTAATGGTGATGGCCATCCTTATTCCTGTCTCCCATTCCTTCTCAGTTTGGGCTAAAAGGGCCAACAATGTCTCTTCCACCTCAGCTTGTATCACGGTCCCCGTGTCTTTCTGTCAATCTATCATGATGTACCTGTGCATTGGTGGAGACTGATTGGCCCGCCCAGGAGGTGCCGTTATATGCTGGAGCTTGGGCAATTGTCAGTTGCCCTTTCGTGGTGTTCCTGTTGCTGCGCCTTGTTGCCATATTCCAGTGTCTTCTGTGTACCGACCCGGCTAGTCTGACTCTGTTCCTGATTCTGCTCCGTGATTTGACCCGGCTTTGGCTGACGACCCTGCTCCGTGATTCGACCCGGCTCTGGCTAATGACCCTGCTCTGTGATTGTTTCCGGCCTGCCTCTGTTCCAGCATTGCTCCGGACCTGTCTGCTGTTCCAGTTACCGCTCCGGTTCTGCCTGCTGTTCCGGTTGCGGTACCGGCCTGTCTGCTGTTCCAGTGATCGTTCCGGTTCTGCCTGCTGTTCCGGTTGCGGTACCGGCCTGTCTGCTGTTCCAGTGATCGTTCCGGTTCTGCCTGCTGTTCCGGTTGCGGTGCCGGCCTGTCTGCTGTTCCAGTTACCGTTCCGGTTCTGCCTGCTGTTCCTGTGTTCCTGCGTCATTCCAGTCGCTTGGAGACATTCTGAACTGTAATAGCGACTCACTGTTCCTCTCACTTGACAGTAGCTGTAGCCTGAGGTTGCTTTGCCTGCTGTTGGCTGCCAAGGTACTCGCGTGTGTACAGAACCATTTAACCCTTGCAGTGCCTGTAGTCTCCGGTCTGGTGCCTCCGATACTTCTTGCCAAGCATACATTTCTCTGACATAGCCTTTTACTCTGAGTGCTTCTGTGTGTCTCTTATTCCATCAGAGCCTTGTCAGTCCGTGTTCATTCTCTGGCTCAGGACCACAGACGTTGAAGGTACATTCCCATTGCACTCCAGAGGACATTGGCTCAATTACAGCTTGTGCAGTTACCATCAGTACAGCACCCAAGGGGTGCATGGGCATATCCTAGTGGCACATGCAGGGTTATTACTTTTCTAGTCAAGGGCGATTTCGGTTCTGATCTTTACAGCGTGGCAATAGCACTCCTCTGTAGCCCCAGGCGTGGGTACCGGCTCAGCTCTGGACTTTGGGTTCTAGTATATCAACTTGAGAGTGTATTCAGTGCAGTTACTCCACTATCCTGCTATTGAGAGACTGTGTCCACTATCCTGCTATTGAGAGACTGTGTTCCAGAGACTGCTGTTTATCCTGGGCGTTGGCCAATCTTGTATATCTCACCCATTTCAATCTTTAACCCTTTGGGGATAATTCCCTATCTATTCTAGCACTTGTCATTATCATTGTGTGCATTCTCTTTGTTATTTTTGCCATTGTTGCTATTTATATGCTGGCCTCTAGGGGCCTCGTTTTATTTTCAATAAAACTGTGTTTTTACTTCATACCCTGGTCTGAGTGTCAGAAAACCGTAACAGTACGAAAGGGCCATGACCTCAGATGGGAAAAGTGACAGTAATACTCAGAACCTCCATTGGAGGATGTATGTTCACGAGCAACGCCTAGACCAATTGGCACTGGCCATGCAAACCTTGCTTGAACGTACGGTACACCTTGAGAAACCGAATCAAAATCCGGTGGTCCCCCCAGTTATGACACCAGATAATAATACTGGGCAATTGTTGGCACCCTCTCGTAGTTTTACGGCGGCGGCGCCGTTACCATTAAGATACGATGGTGAACCCACTCTCTGCAGAGGTTTCCTGAATCAACTAGAGATATTCCTAGAACTCACACCCCATGCTTTCCCAAATGACCGTAGCAAGGTGGGGTTCATGATATCTCTACTAACTGACAAAGCCCTGGCATGGGCTAATCCTTTATGGGAGCAGGCTAAACCCTGTACTCAAAACTTTACCGAGTTTGTCAAACAGTTTCGCAGAGTATTTGAGTTACCTGGGCAAGCTATCTCTGCTGCAAAAAAATTGATGGTAATGCAAATGGGCGACCGCACTGTGGCAGAGTATGCTATAGAATTTCGGATTCTAGCAGCTGAAGTAGCCTGGAATAATGAGGCACTTCTGGCAGCCTTTTCACAGGGCCTATCCGACTCCATTAAGGATGAAATTGCTGCCAGGGAGGTGCCTGCTGAGCTGGATGAGTTTATAAACTATGTAATACTCATTGACACTCGCATGCGTGAGAGGCGATTAACTAAGAGGGCTAGTTCCAAGACCTATGGGCACGAGAGGACTTTTAACCCACCCTCTCCTCCCATTCCTCATGACCGGGCGTTTGAGACAGGAGAGCCTATGCAGATTGGCTTTACCAGGTTGTCTAAGGAGGAGAGGGCTCATCGCAAAAGACATGGGTTATGCCTATATTGTGGCAAGAAAGGGCACCTATTAAATACTTGCCCGGTACGTCCGGGAAACGCATGCACCTAGGGTACCTTGGGGGACAGGCCCTAGGTGGTGTACAACCGTCCTCAGATACTGACTACAAGAAACCCACCATTCCGGTGAGTTTTCTCCTAAGCGACCAAGCTGTGGAGGTACTAGCCCTGGTAGATTCTGGAGCAGCAGGCTATTTCATGGATCGAGCATTTGCAGAAAGACATAATATTCCTTTGTCTAAAAGAGATACTCCACTAGCCATTGAGGCTATTGATGGCAGACCCCTCGAACCAGCTCTGGTTACCATGGAGACTACTCTACTCTGTATGTCAGTTGGGGCCCTCCATAAGGAGGAGGTTCGTTTTCAGATTATTAATTCACCACATCATGCAGCCATTCTGGGGTTCCCTTGGTTAATGTTGCATAATCCCCAGTTTGACTGGCAAACATGTGAGATTAAGTCATGGTCCAATTATTGCTCTGATAACTGTCTGTCTCATCCTATCAGGATATTGTGTACCTCTCCTTCTGTGCCGGCAGAATACAGCAACTTCTGCGACGTATTCAGTAAGGGTGAGGCCAGCGCATTACCACAGCATCGGGCATATGATTGCGCTATTGATCTGCCCCAGGGAGTGGTGCCACCGATGGGTAGAACATACCCATTGTCCTGTGAGGAGACTAGGGCCATGGATGAGTACATTGAGGATGCCCTCAAACGAGGGATTATTCGTAAATCATCCTCCCCGGCAGGTGCAGGGTTCTTCTTCATAAAGAAGAAGAGTGGCGAGTAACAACTGTGTATTGACTACCGTGGACTCAATAAGTTAATGTCCAAAAATGCGTATCCCATTCCACTCATCATAGAGTTATTTGACAGGTTGAAAGGCTCCTCTATCTTTACAAAACTCGATCTACGTGCCACCTACAACCTAATAAGAATCAGGGCCGGTGATGAGTGGAAGACGGCATTCAATACTAGGTCAGGCCACTACGAATATCTTGTTATGCCATTCGGATTATGTAATGCACCTGCCGTATTCCAAGAGTTCATTAACGACATCCTCCGCGACTTGTTACAGTCATGTGTGGTCGTGTACCTGGACGATATATTGATCCATTCTGCTAGTTTAACCCAACACATCCAGGATGTGTCCGAAGTTTTACTCAGATTACGCAAAAACAAGTTGTTCTGCAAATTAGAGAAATGTGAATTTCATTGTTCCCAAGTACCCTTCTTGGGTTTTGTCATATCTAAGGATGGCATTGCCATGGACCAAGAGAAGTTGGCCGCAGTCCTACGTTGGCCACAACCCAAGGGGTTAAAGGCGATTCAAAGGTTCCTAGGCTTCGTCAACTATTACAGAAAATGTATTCAGAACTTTTCTACCATTACTAAACCATTGTCTGACCTCACGCATAAGGGTGCGAATCCCTCAATGGTCTGAGGCAGCTGAGATGTCCTTTGAAACCCTCAAGAAGGCGTTTGCATCTGCTCCTATTTTATCCCACCCTAACCCAGCCCTACCGTTCACACTAGAGGTTGATGCCTCCGAGTTTGGGGTAGGGGCAGTTCTCTCCCAACGCCCTAAGGAAGGGGGTAACTTGAGGCCGTGTGGATTCTTTTCCAAAAAACTGTCTAGTGCCCAGAGCCATTATGAAATTGGTGATAGGGAGTTATTGGCTATCATCTTGGCATTAAAAGAATGGCGACATCTTCTGGAAGGCACAAGGACCCCAGTATTAATCCTCACGGACCATAAAAACTTGATTTACTTGTCCGAGGCCAAAAGGCTGTCATCTCGCCAGGCTCGATGGGCTCTATTTCTGTCCAGATTTAATTTCATAGTGTCTTATCTGCCTGGCTCCAAGAATATTAAGGCCGATGCCTTGTCGAGACAATTCTGCACAGACATTGAGAGGGATGAGGCCCCGGTCCCCATAATTCAGCCCGATAGGATTCTGGCTACTATTCGTACCAGCATCACCTCGTCACTGGGAGAGCAGATCTTGGCATCTCAAGGGCATGCACCTCCGGAAACCCCTGTTGGCAAGTGTTTTGTGGACGAGCCTTTCCGTACCAAATTACTTGAGACCTATCACTCCTCCAAGGCAGCTGGGCACATTGGTAGAGATCAGTTGGCATGGTCCTTATCTCGAACATTCTGGTGGCCCTCTCTGAAGGCCGACTGCTCTGCATTCACTGCTGCTTGTACCACCTGTGCCCGTGCCAAAACTCCTAGGCATCTCCCAGTGGGACTGCTCCAACCTGTGACTAATGGTGACCGTCCTTGGTCCCACATTTCTATAGATTTCTTGGGAGAGCTGCCTAATTCTAAGGGCTATACTTTCATCCTTATGGTGGTGGATAGGTTCTCAAAAATGGCTCACTTCGTGCCCCTTTCTGGCCTTCCCTCGGCCCAGGAGTTGGCATTAATTTTTGCCAGAGAAGTATTCCGCTTGCACGGGGTGCCTAGAGTGATAGTGTCCGACCGGGGGAGTCAATTCGTGTCGAGATTCTGGAGGGCTTTTTGTGGCCAGATGGGCATTCAATTGTCCTTTTCCTCCGCCTACCATCCCCAGACCAACGGAGCCGCTGAGCGTGCCAATCAGGGACTGGAGCAGTTTTTACGCTGCTTTGTGACTGATCATCATGATAACTGGGCCGACCTGTTGCCGTGGGCAGAGTTCGCCAGGAACTGTGCGGTTAATTCATCGTCTGGGAGCTCTCCGTTCCTTATTAATTATGGGTTCCAACCCTGTCTGCTCCCAGACTCATTTCAGTTCCAACAGATTCCGGCTCTGGATGAGCACATGGAGCAGCTCCGCTCCACTTGGGCACAGGTGCAAAGGTCCCTCAGTCAGTCCTTCCACAGACATCAGCGGCATGCCAATCGCAGACGACGGCCAGCGGTTTCCTTCCAGGTTGGGGACAGAGTATGGCTCTCCTCCAGGAATCTCAACTTGCAAGTGCCTTCGAACAAGCTGGCCCCCCGGTTCATTGGACCATTTAAAATTATTCGCAAAATCAATCCTGTGGCATACGCTTTGGAACTTCCTAACAATATGCGTATTCACAATGTGTTCCATGTGTCATTGTTAAAACACTTGGTTTGCAACCGCTATACTACCACTCCGGTGGTTCCTGGGCCGGTGGAGGTGCAGGGCCAAGAGGAATACGAAGTTCAGAGTATCATTGACTCCAGGAAATTTAGAGGCAAGTTGCAATATTTGGTCCACTGGAAAGGGTATGGACCTGAGGAACGCTCTTGGGTTGACCATAGGGACCTCCATGCTCCACGTTTGTTGCGCAACTTCCACTCCAAATTTCCGCAGAAACCCAGACCCCCCAGCAGGGGAGGGGGTCTTTGAGAGGGGGGTACTATCACGGTCCCCGTGTCTTTCTGTCAATCTATCATGATGTTCCTGTGCATTGGTGGAGACTGATTGGCCCGCCCAGGAGGTGCCGTTATATGCTGGAGCTTGGGCAATTGTCAGTTGCCCTTTCGTGGTGTTCCTGTTGCTGCGCCTTGTTGCCATATTCCAGTGTCTTCTGTGTACCGACCCGGCTAGTCTGACTCTGTTCCTGATTCTGCTCCGTGATTGGACCCGGCTTTGGCTGACGACCCTGTTCCGTGATTTGACCCGGCTTTGGCTGACGACCCTGCTCCGTGATTTGACCCAGCTTTGGCTGACGACCCTGCTCCGTGATTCGACCCGGCTCTGGCTGATGACCCTGCTCTGTGATTGTTTCCGGCCTGCCTCTGTTCCAGCATTGCTCCGGACCTGTCTGCTGTTCCAGTTACCGCTCCGGTTCTGCCTGCTGTTCTGGTTGCTGTGCCGGCCTGTCTGCTGTTCCAGTGATCGTTCCGGTTCTGCCTGCTGTTCCGGTTGCGGTACCGGCCTGTCTGCTGTTCCAGTGATCGTTCCGGTTCTGCCTGCTGTTCCGGTTGCAGTGCCGGCCTGTCTGCTGTTCCAGTTACCGTTCCGGTTCTGCCTGCTGTTCCTGTGTTCCTGCGTCATTCCATTCGCTTGGCGACATTCTGAACTGTAATAGCGACTCACTGTTCCTCTCACTTGTCAGTAGCTGTAGCCTGAGGTTGCTTTGCCTGCTGTTGGCTGCCAAGGTACTTGCGTGTGTACAGAACCATTTAACCCTTGCAGTGCCTGTAGTCTCCTGTCTGGTGCCTCCGATACTTCTTGCCGAGCATTCATTTCTCTGACATAGCCTTTTACTCTGAGTGCTTCTGTGTGTCTCTTATTCCATCAGAGCCTTGTCAGTCCGTGTTCATTCTCTGGCTCAGGACCACAGACGTTGAAGGTACATTCCCATTGCACTCCAGAGGACATTGGCTCAATTACAGCTTGTGCAGTTACCATCAATACAGCACCCAAGGGGTGTATGGGCATATCCTAGTGGCACATGCAGGGTTATTACTTTTCTAGTCAAGGGCGATTTCGGTTCTGATCTTTACAGCGTGGCAATAGCACTCCTCTGTAGCCCCAGGCGTGGGTACCGGCTCAGCTCTGGACTTTGGGTTCTAGTATATCAACTTGAGAGTGTATTCAGTGCAGTTACTCCACTATCCTGCTATTGAGAGACTGTGTCCACTATCCTGCTATTGAGAGACTGTGTTCCAGAGACTGCTGTTTATCCTGGGCGTTGGCCAATCTTGTATATCTCACCCATTTCAATCTTTAACCCTTTGGGGATAATTCCCTATCTATTCTAGCACTTGTCATTATCATTGTGTGCATTCTCTTTGTTATTTTTGCCATTGTTGCTATTTATATGCTGGCCTCTAGGGGCCTCGTTTTATTTTCAATAAAACTGTGTTTTTACTTCATACCCTGGTCTGAGTGTCAGAAAACCATAACAGTACGAAAGGGCCATGACCTCAGATGGGAAAAGTGACAGTAATACTCAGAACCTCCATTGGAGGATGTATGTTCACGAGCAACGCCTAGACCAATTGGCACTGGCCATGCAAACCTTGCTTGAACGTACGGTACACCTTGAGAAACCGAATCAAAATCCGGTGGTCCCCCCAGTTATGACACCGGATAATAATACTGGGCAATTGTTGGCACCCTCTCGTAGTTTTACGGCGGAGGCGCCGTTACCATTAAGATACGATGGTGAACCCACTCTCTGCAGAGGTTTCCTGAATCAACTAGAGATATTCCTAGAACTCACACCCCATGCTTTCCCAAATGACCGTAGCAAGGTGGGGTTCATGATATCTCTACTAACTGGCAAAGCCCTGGCATGGGCTAATCCTTTATGGGAGCAGGCTAAACCCTGTACTCAAAACTTTACCGAGTTTGTCAAACAGTTTCGCAGAGTATTTGAGTTACCTGGGCAAGCTATCTCTGCTGCAAAAAAATTGATGGTAATGCAAATGGGCGACCGCACTGTGGCAGAGTATGCTATAGAATTTCGGATTCTAGCAGCTGAAGTAGCCTGGAATAATGAGGCACTTCTGGCAGCCTTTTCACAGGGCCTATCCGACTCCATTAAGGATGAAATTGCTGCCAGGGAGGTGCCTGCTGAGCTGGATGAGTTTATAAACTATGTAATACTCATTGACACTCGCATGCGTGAGAGGCGATTAACTAAGAGGGCTAGTTCCAAGACCTATGGGCACGAGAGGTCTTTTAACCCACCCTCTCCTCCCATTCCTCATGACCGGGCGTTTGAGACAGGAGAGCCTATGCAGATTGGCTTTACCAGGTTGTCTAAGGAGGAGAGGGCTCATCGCAAAAGACATGGGTTATGCCTATATTGTGGCAAGAAAGGGCACCTATTAAATACTTGCCCGGTACGTCCGGGAAACGCATGCACCTAGGGTACCTTGGGGGACAGGCCCTAGGTGGTGTACAACCGTCCTCAGATACTGACTACAAGAAACCCACCATTCCGGTGAGTTTTCTCCTAAGCGACCAAGCTGTGGAGGTACTAGCCCTGGTAGATTCTGGAGCAGCAGGCTATTTCATGGATCGAGCATTTGCAGAAAGACATAATATTCCTTTGTCTAAAAGAGATACTCCGCTAGCCATTGAGGCTATTGATGGCAGACCCCTCGAACCAGCTCTGGTTACCATGGAGACTACTCTACTCTGTATGTCAGTTGGGGCCCTCCATAAGGAGGAGGTTCGTTTTCAGATTATTAATTCACCACATCATGCAGCCATTCTGGGGTTCCCTTGGTTAATGTTGCATAATCCCCAGTTTGACTGGCAAACATGTGAGATTAAGTCATGGTCCAATTATTGCTCTGATAACTGTCTGTCTCATCCTATCAGGATATTGTGTACCTCTCCTTCTGTGCCGGCAGAATACAGCAACTTCTGCGACGTATTCAGTAAGGGTGAGGCCAGCGCATTACCACAGCATCGGGCATATGATTGCGCTATTGATCTGCCCCAGGGAGTGGTGCCACCGATGGGTAGAACATACCCATTGTCCTGTGAGGAGACTAGGGCCATGGATGAGTACATTGAGGATGCCCTCAAACGAGGGATTATTCGTAAATCATCCTCCCCAGCAGGTGCAGGGTTCTTCTTCATAAAGAAGAAGAGTGGCGAGTAACAACTGTGTATTGACTACCGTGGACTCAATAAGTTAATGTCCAAAAATGCGTATCCCATTCCACTCATCATAGAGTTATTTGACAGGTTGAAAGGCTCCTCTATCTTTACAAAACTCGATCTACGTGCCACCTACAACCTAATAAGAATCAGGGCCGGTGATGAGTGGAAGACGGCATTCAATACTAGGTCAGGCCACTACGAATATCTTGTTATGCCATTCGGATTATGTAATGCACCTGCCGTATTCCAAGAGTTCATTAACGACATCCTCCGCGACTTGTTACAGTCATGTGTGGTCGTGTACCTGGACGATATATTGATCCATTCTGCTAGTTTAACCCAACACATCCAGGATGTGTCCGAAGTTTTACTCAGATTACGCAAAAACAAGTTGTTCTGCAAATTAGAGAAATGTGAATTTCATTGTTCCCAAGTACCCTTCTTGGGTTTTGTCATATCTAAGGATGGCATTGCCATGGACCAAGAGAAGTTGGCCGCAGTCCTACGTTGGCCACAACCCAAGGGGTTAAAGGCGATTCAAAGGTTCCTAGGCTTCGTCAACTATTACAGAAAATGTATTCAGAACTTTTCTACCATTACTAAACCATTGTCTGACCTCACGCATAAGGGTGCGAATCCCTCAATGGTCTGAGGCAGCTGAGATGTCCTTTGAAACCCTCAAGAAGGCGTTTGCATCTGCTCCTATTTTATCCCACCCTAACCCAGCCCTACCGTTCACACTAGAGGTTGATGCCTCCGAGTTTGGGGTAGGGGCAGTTCTCTCCCAACGCCCTAAGGAAGGGGGTAACTTGAGGCCGTGTGGATTCTTTTCCAAAAAACTGTCTAGTGCCCAGAGCCATTATGAAATTGGTGATAGGGAGTTATTGGCTATCATCTTGGCATTAAAAGAATGGCGACATCTTCTGGAAGGCACAAGGACCCCAGTATTAATCCTCACGGACCATAAAAACTTGATTTACTTGTCCGAGGCCAAAAGGCTGTCATCTCGCCAGGCTCGATGGGCTCTATTTCTGTCCAGATTTAATTTCATAGTGTCTTATCTGCCTGGCTCCAAGAATATTAAGGCCGATGCCTTGTCGAGACAATTCTGCACAGACATTGAGAGGGATGAGGCCCCGGTCCCCATAATTCAGCCCGATAGGATTCTGGCTACTATTCGTACCAGCATCACCTCGTCACTGGGAGAGCAGATCTTGGCATCTCAAGGGCATGCACCTCCGGAAACCCCTGTTGGCAAGTGTTTTGTGGACGAGCCTTTCCGTACCAAATTACTTGAGACCTATCACTCCTCCAAGGCAGCTGGGCACATTGGTAGAGATCAGTTGGCATGGTCCTTATCTCGAACATTCTGGTGGCCCTCTCTGAAGGCCGACTGCTCTGCATTCACTGCTGCTTGTACCACCTGTGCCCGTGCCAAAACTCCTAGGCATCTCCCAGTGGGACTGCTCCAACCTGTGACTAATGGTGACCGTCCTTGGTCCCACATTTCTATAGATTTCTTGGGAGAGCTGCCTAATTCTAAGGGCTATACTTTCATCCTTATGGTGGTGGATAGGTTCTCAAAAATGGCTCACTTCGTGCCCCTTTCTGGCCTTCCCTCGGCCCAGGAGTTGGCATTAATTTTTGCCAGAGAAGTATTCCGCTTGCACGGGGTGCCTAGAGTGATAGTGTCCGACCGGGGGAGTCAATTCGTGTCGAGATTCTGGAGGGCTTTTTGTGGCCAGATGGGCATTCAATTGTCCTTTTCCTCCGCCTACCATCCCCAGACCAACGGAGCCGCTGAGCGTGCCAATCAGGGACTGGAGCAGTTTTTACGCTGCTTTGTGACTGATCATCATGATAACTGGGCCGACCTGTTGCCGTGGGCAGAGTTCGCCAGGAACTGTGCGGTTAATTCATCGTCTGGGAGCTCTCCGTTCCTTATTAATTATGGGTTCCAACCCTGTCTGCTCCCAGACTCATTTCAGTTCCAACAGATTCCGGCTCTGGATGAGCACATGGAGCAGCTCCGCTCCACTTGGGCACAGGTGCAAAGGTCCCTCAGTCAGTCCTTCCACAGACATCAGCGGCATGCCAATCGCAGACGACGGCCAGCGGTTTCCTTCCAGGTTGGGGACAGAGTATGGCTCTCCTCCAGGAATCTCAACTTGCAAGTGCCTTCGAACAAGCTGGCCCCCCGGTTCATTGGACCATTTAAAATTATTCGCAAAATCAATCCTGTGGCATACGCTTTGGAACTTCCTAACAATATGCGTATTCACAATGTGTTCCATGTGTCATTGTTAAAACACTTGGTTTGCAACCGCTATACTACCACTCCGGTGGTTCCTGGGCCGGTGGAGGTGCAGGGCCAAGAGGAATACGAAGTTCAGAGTATCATTGACTCCAGGAAATTTAGAGGCAAGTTGCAATATTTGGTCCACTGGAAAGGGTATGGACCTGAGGAACGCTCTTGGGTTGACCATAGGGACCTCCATGCTCCACGTTTGTTGCGCAACTTCCACTCCAAATTTCCGCAGAAACCCAGACCCCCCAGCAGGGGAGGGGGTCTTTGAGAGGGGGGTACTATCACGGTCCCCGTGTCTTTCTGTCAATCTATCATGATGTTCCTGTGCATTGGTGGAGACTGATTGGCCCGCCCAGGAGGTGCCGTTATATGCTGGAGCTTGGGCAATTGTCAGTTGCCCTTTCGTGGTGTTCCTGTTGCTGCGCCTTGTTGCCATATTCCAGTGTCTTCTGTGTACCGACCCGGCTAGTCTGACTCTGTTCCTGATTCTGCTCCGTGATTGGACCCGGCTTTGGCTGACGACCCTGTTCCGTGATTTGACCCGGCTTTGGCTGACGACCCTGCTCCGTGATTTGACCCAGCTTTGGCTGACGACCCTGCTCCGTGATTCGACCCGGCTCTGGCTGATGACCCTGCTCTGTGATTGTTTCCGGCCTGCCTCTGTTCCAGCATTGCTCCGGACCTGTCTGCTGTTCCAGTTACCGCTCCGGTTCTGCCTGCTGTTCTGGTTGCTGTGCCGGCCTGTCTGCTGTTCCAGTGATCGTTCCGGTTCTGCCTGCTGTTCCGGTTGCGGTACCGGCCTGTCTGCTGTTCCAGTGATCGTTCCGGTTCTGCCTGCTGTTCCGGTTGCAGTGCCGGCCTGTCTGCTGTTCCAGTTACCGTTCCGGTTCTGCCTGCTGTTCCTGTGTTCCTGCGTCATTCCATTCGCTTGGCGACATTCTGAACTGTAATAGCGACTCACTGTTCCTCTCACTTGTCAGTAGCTGTAGCCTGAGGTTGCTTTGCCTGCTGTTGGCTGCCAAGGTACTTGCGTGTGTACAGAACCATTTAACCCTTGCAGTGCCTGTAGTCTCCTGTCTGGTGCCTCCGATACTTCTTGCCGAGCATTCATTTCTCTGACATAGCCTTTTACTCTGAGTGCTTCTGTGTGTCTCTTATTCCATCAGAGCCTTGTCAGTCCGTGTTCATTCTCTGGCTCAGGACCACAGACGTTGAAGGTACATTCCCATTGCACTCCAGAGGACATTGGCTCAATTACAGCTTGTGCAGTTACCATCAATACAGCACCCAAGGGGTGTATGGGCATATCCTAGTGGCACATGCAGGGTTATTACTTTTCTAGTCAAGGGCGATTTCGGTTCTGATCTTTACAGCGTGGCAATAGCACTCCTCTGTAGCCCCAGGCGTGGGTACCGGCTCAGCTCTGGACTTTGGGTTCTAGTATATCAACTTGAGAGTGTATTCAGTGCAGTTACTCCACTATCCTGCTATTGAGAGACTGTGTCCACTATCCTGCTATTGAGAGACTGTGTTCCAGAGACTGCTGTTTATCCTGGGCGTTGGCCAATCTTGTATATCTCACCCATTTCAATCTTTAACCCTTTGGGGATAATTCCCTATCTATTCTAGCACTTGTCATTATCATTGTGTGCATTCTCTTTGTTATTTTTGCCATTGTTGCTATTTATATGCTGGCCTCTAGGGGCCTCGTTTTATTTTCAATAAAACTGTGTTTTTACTTCATACCCTGGTCTGAGTGTCAGAAAACCATAACAGTACGAAAGGGCCATGACCTCAGATGGGAAAAGTGACAGTAATACTCAGAACCTCCATTGGAGGATGTATGTTCACGAGCAACGCCTAGACCAATTGGCACTGGCCATGCAAACCTTGCTTGAACGTACGGTACACCTTGAGAAACCGAATCAAAATCCGGTGGTCCCCCCAGTTATGACACCGGATAATAATACTGGGCAATTGTTGGCACCCTCTCGTAGTTTTACGGCGGCGGCGCCGTTACCATTAAGATACGATGGTGAACCCACTCTCTGCAGAGGTTTCCTGAATCAACTAGAGATATTCCTAGAACTCACACCCCATGCTTTCCCAAATGACCGTAGCAAGGTGGGGTTCATGATATCTCTACTAACTGGCAAAGCCCTGGCATGGGCTAATCCTTTATGGGAGCAGGCTAAACCCTGTACTCAAAACTTTACCGAGTTTGTCAAACAGTTTCGCAGAGTATTTGAGTTACCTGGGCAAGCTATCTCTGCTGCAAAAAAATTGATGGTAATGCAAATGGGCGACCGCACTGTGGCAGAGTATGCTATAGAATTTCGGATTCTAGCAGCTGAAGTAGCCTGGAATAATGAGGCACTTCTGGCAGCCTTTTCACAGGGCCTATCCGACTCCATTAAGGATGAAATTGCTGCCAGGGAGGTGCCTGCTGAGCTGGATGAGTTTATAAACTATGTAATACTCATTGACACTCGCATGCGTGAGAGGCGATTAACTAAGAGGGCTAGTTCCAAGACCTATGGGCACGAGAGGTCTTTTAACCCACCCTCTCCTCCCATTCCTCATGACCGGGCGTTTGAGACAGGAGAGCCTATGCAGATTGGCTTTACCAGGTTGTCTAAGGAGGAGAGGGCTCATCGCAAAAGACATGGGTTATGCCTATATTGTGGCAAGAAAGGGCACCTATTAAATACTTGCCCGGTACGTCCGGGAAACGCATGCACCTAGGGTACCTTGGGGGACAGGCCCTAGGTGGTGTACAACCGTCCTCAGATACTGACTACAAGAAACCCACCATTCCGGTGAGTTTTCTCCTAAGCGACCAAGCTGTGGAGGTACTAGCCCTGGTAGATTCTGGAGCAGCAGGCTATTTCATGGATCGAGCATTTGCAGAAAGACATAATATTCCTTTGTCTAAAAGAGATACTCCGCTAGCCATTGAGGCTATTGATGGCAGACCCCTCGAACCAGCTCTGGTTACCATGGAGACTACTCTACTCTGTATGTCAGTTGGGGCCCTCCATAAGGAGGAGGTTCGTTTTCAGATTATTAATTCACCACATCATGCAGCCATTCTGGGGTTCCCTTGGTTAATGTTGCATAATCCCCAGTTTGACTGGCAAACATGTGAGATTAAGTCATGGTCCAATTATTGCTCTGATAACTGTCTGTCTCATCCTATCAGGATATTGTGTACCTCTCCTTCTGTGCCGGCAGAATACAGCAACTTCTGCGACGTATTCAGTAAGGGTGAGGCCAGCGCATTACCACAGCATCGGGCATATGATTGCGCTATTGATCTGCCCCAGGGAGTGGTGCCACCGATGGGTAGAACATACCCATTGTCCTGTGAGGAGACTAGGGCCATGGATGAGTACATTGAGGATGCCCTCAAACGAGGGATTATTCGTAAATCATCCTCCCCAGCAGGTGCAGGGTTCTTCTTCATAAAGAAGAAGAGTGGCGAGTAACAACTGTGTATTGACTACCGTGGACTCAATAAGTTAATGTCCAAAAATGCGTATCCCATTCCACTCATCATAGAGTTATTTGACAGGTTGAAAGGCTCCTCTATCTTTACAAAACTCGATCTACGTGCCACCTACAACCTAATAAGAATCAGGGCCGGTGATGAGTGGAAGACGGCATTCAATACTAGGTCAGGCCACTACGAATATCTTGTTATGCCATTCGGATTATGTAATGCACCTGCCGTATTCCAAGAGTTCATTAACGACATCCTCCGCGACTTGTTACAGTCATGTGTGGTCGTGTACCTGGACGCTATATTGATCCATTCTGCTAGTTTAACCCAACACATCCAGGACGTGTCCGAAGTTTTACTCAGATTACGCAAAAACAAGTTGTTCTGCAAATTAGAGAAATGTGAATTTCATTGTTCCCAAGTACCCTTCTTGGGTTTTGTCATATCTAAGGATGGCATTGCCATGGACCAAGAGAAGTTGGCCGCAATCCTACGTTGGCCACAACCCAAGGGGTTAAAGGCGATTCAAAGGTTCCTAGTCTTCGTCAACTATTACAGAAAATGTATTCAGAACTTTTCTACCATTACTAAACCATTGTCTGACCTCACGCATAAGGGTGCGAATCCCTCAATGGTCTGAGGCAGCTGAGATGTCCTTTGAAACCCTCAAGAAGGCGTTTGCATCTGCTCCTATTTTATCCCACCCTAACCCAGCCCTACCGTTCACACTAGAGGTTGATGCCTCCGAGTTTGGGGTAGGGGCAGTTCTCTCCCAACGCCCTAAGGAAGGGGGTAACTTGAGGCCATGTGGATTCTTTTCCAAAAAACTGTCTAGTGCCCAGAGCCATTACGAAATTGGTGATAGGGAGTTATTGGCTATCATCTTGGCATTAAAAGAATGGCGACATCTTCTGGAAGGCACAAGGACCCCAGTATTAATCCTCACGGACCATAAAAACTTGATTTACTTGTCCGAGGCCAAAAGGCTGTCATCTCGCCAGGCTCGATGGGCTCTATTTCTGTCCAGATTTAATTTCATAGTGTCTTATCTGCCTGGCTCCAAGAATATTAAGGCCGATGCCTTGTCGAGACAATTCTGCACAGACATTGAGAGGGATGAGGCCCCGGTCCCCATAATTCAGCCCGATAGGATTCTGGCTACTATTCGTACCAGCATCACCTCGTCACTGGGAGAGCAGATCTTGGCATCTCAAGGGCATGCACCTCCGGAAACCCCTGTTGGCAAGTGTTTTGTGGACGAGCCTTTCCGTACCAAATTACTTGAGACCTATCACTCCTCCAAGGCAGCTGGGCACATTGGTAGAGATCAGTTGGCATGGTCCTTATCTCGAACATTCTGGTGGCCCTCTCTGAAGGCCGACTGCTCTGCATTCACTGCTGCTTGTACCACCTGTGCCCGTGCCAAAACTCCTAGGCATCTCCCAGTGCGACTGCTCCAACCTGTGACTAATGGTGACCGTCCTTGGTCCCACATTTCTATAGATTTCTTGGGAGAGCTGCCTAATTCTAAGGGCTATACTTTCATCCTTATGGTGGTGGATAGGTTCTCAAAAATGGCTCACTTCGTGCCCCTTTCTGGCCTTCCCTCGGCCCAGGAGTTGGCATTAATTTTTGCCAGAGAAGTATTCCGCTTGCACGGGGTGCCTAGAGTGATAGTGTCCGACCGGGGGAGTCAATTCGTGTCGAGATTCTGGAGGGCTTTTTGTGGCCAGATGGGCATTCAATTGTCCTTTTCCTCCGCCTACCATCCCCAGACCAACGGAGCCGCTGAGCGTGCCAATCAGGGACTGGAGCAGTTTTTACGCTGCTTTGTGACTGATCATCATGATAACTGGGCCGACCTGTTGCCGTGGGCAGAGTTCGCCAGGAACTGTGCGGTTAATTCATCGTCTGGGAGCTCTCCGTTCCTTATTAATTATGGGTTCCAACCCTGTCTGCTCCCAGACTCATTTCAGTTCCAACAGATTCCGGCTCTGGATGAGCACATGGAGCAGCTCCGCTCCACTTGGGCACAGGTGCAAAGGTCCCTCAGTCAGTCCTTCCACAGACATCAGCGGCATGCCAATCGCAGACGACGGCCAGCGGTTTCCTTCCAGGTTGGGGACAGAGTATGGCTCTCCTCCAGGAATCTCAACTTGCAAGTGCCTTCGAACAAGCTGGCCCCCCGGTTCATTGGACCATTTAAAATTATTCGCAAAATCAATCCTGTGGCATACGCTTTGGAACTTCCTAACAATATGCGTATTCACAATGTGTTCCATGTGTCATTGTTAAAACACTTGGTTTGCAACCGCTATACTACCACTCCGGTGGTTCCTGGGCCGGTGGAGGTGCAGGGCCAAGAGGAATACGAAGTTCAGAGTATCATTGACTCCAGGAAATTTAGAGGCAAGTTGCAATATTTGGTCCACTGGAAAGGGTATGGACCTGAGGAACGCTCTTGGGTTGACCATAGGGACCTCCATGCTCCACGTTTGTTGCGCAACTTCCACTCCAAATTTCCGCAGAAACCCAGACCCCCCAGCAGGTGAGGGGGTCTTTGAGAGGGGGGTACTATCACGGTCCCCGTGTCTTTCTGTCAATCTATCATGATGTTCCTGTGCATTGGTGGAGACTGATTGGCCCGCCCAGGAGGTGCCGTTATATGCTGGAGCTTGGGCAATTGTCAGTTGCCCTTTCGTGGTGTTCCTGTTGCTGCGCCTTGTTGCCATATTCCAGTGTCTTCTGTGTACCGACCCGGCTAGTCTGACTCTGTTCCTGATTCTGCTCCGTGATTGGACCCGGCTTTGGCTGACGACCCTGTTCCGTGATTTGACCCGGCTTTGGCTGACGACCCTGCTCCGTGATTTGACCCAGCTTTGGCTGACGACCCTGCTCCGTGATTCGACCCGGCTCTGGCTGATGACCCTGCTCTGTGATTGTTTCCGGCCTGCCTCTGTTCCAGCATTGCTCCGGACCTGTCTGCTGTTCCAGTTACCGCTCCGGTTCTGCCTGCTGTTCTGGTTGCTGTGCCGGCCTGTCTGCTGTTCCAGTGATCGTTCCGGTTCTGCCTGCTGTTCCGGTTGCGGTACCGGCCTGTCTGCTGTTCCAGTGATCGTTCCGGTTCTGCCTGCTGTTCCGGTTGCAGTGCCGGCCTGTCTGCTGTTCCAGTTACCGTTCCGGTTCTGCCTGCTGTTCCTGTGTTCCTGCGTCATTCCATTCGCTTGGCGACATTCTGAACTGTAATAGCGACTCACTGTTCCTCTCACTTGTCAGTAGCTGTAGCCTGAGGTTGCTTTGCCTGCTGTTGGCTGCCAAGGTACTTGCGTGTGTACAGAACCATTTAACCCTTGCAGTGCCTGTAGTCTCCTGTCTGGTGCCTCCGATACTTCTTGCCGAGCATTCATTTCTCTGACATAGCCTTTTACTCTGAGTGCTTCTGTGTGTCTCTTATGCCATCAGAGCCTTGTCAGTCCGTGTTCATTCTCTGGCTCAGGACCACAGACGTTGAAGGTACATTCCCATTGCACTCCAGAGGACATTGGCTCAATTACAGCTTGTGCAGTTACCATCAGTACAGCACCCAAGGGGTGTATGGGCATATCCTAGTGGCACATGCAGGGTTATTACTTTTCTAGTCAAGGGCGATTTCGGTTCTGATCTTTACAGCGTGGCAATAGCACTCCTCTGTAGCCCCAGGTGTGGGTACCGGCTCAGCTCTGGACTTTGGGTTCTAGTATATCAACTTGAGAGTGTATTCAGTGCAGTTACTCCACTATCCTGCTATTGAGAGACTGTGTCCACTATCCTGCTATTGAGAGACTGTGTTCCAGAGACTGCTGTTTATCCTGGGCGTTGGCCAATCTTGTATATCTCACCCATTTCAATCTTTAACCCTTTGGGGATAATTCCCTATCTATTCTAGCACTTGTCATTATCATTGTGTGCATTCTCTTTGTTATTTTTGCCATTGTTGCTATTTATATGCTGGCCTCTAGGGGCCTTGTTTTATTTTCAATAAAACTGTGTTTTTACTTCATACCCTGGTCTGAGTGTCAGAAAACCGTAACAGCTTGTCCATCATCATCACCACCACCACTAGTCCCACCGTGCTACTGCTCTATTACAGCCATGTCACTGCTGGTTGGAGGAGGTGACGAGAAATGTGACAGAGGGTCACCTAATTTCTTGGTGACCTGAAGAAGGCAGACTGGCAGCATTAGCAGTAGGCACAGGCAGCTGATCTGTGCTCCTGGTGAAGGTGGTATTATTTTTGCAAACACAAAAGAGAAACAGCGCAAAGTCCTCTAAGTGTAGAATCTTGAGAAATCAGCCATATATGATAAATAAAAGAGATTCCCTTATCACAGGGTACTCACATGTACCAGAGGCTAGACCTGCCTCTAATAAAAAGCCTTAACTGGATCCGACCTCCAGTTACGGTCACACTCCGGATTTCTCGTCCCAGTACCTCACTTTTCACCTTCTTCGCTTATAAGGGGCCTGATCGTCTCCAAGATGTTCCAATATTTGGATAGCACTTTATCAGATCTACCAAGCGAAAAGCATTATCTCTATATATCTAAGCTAAATTAGAACTCACTCTCTATCAGAGTACCTATAGCAATAGACTCCTCATATATAGAGTAGGCAACCAGAGGTACAGAATATGTATATTTATTCAATAAAAAATATAGTAATAAAAACATTTAGGAAAAACACCTATATTTCCAAATATCTATTACAAATATGCCCTACGCGTTTCGTGGCAATATGCTATTTTGTCAGGGGCATCAATCATACTGTTTGAAGAACCAAGTTATTTATAGATTCTCATTTACAAATCCCGCCAAAGATTTGCATTCCATGGCTGAGACGCACACAACCCCACTATTCCCCCGCATGTCCACCAAAGAATGTGGTCCCCCCAAAACTGCGAGTGTATTCCCCGGCATAACGGACCATCCCCGCTTCCTCCGGTGAAGCATGTATCGCATCAACCCTGAAGCGCACAGCGCTTCCGTATCCGGGTCTCTCACACACTCACATGTTCTAAGAGTTCCAACCGCAGGCAACCCGCAGGAGGAAAGTGGTGACATCATTTCCGCGTTCCACCAGTGGAACGCATCTATATATAAAATACCTATGTAACATTATCTCTATCTCCAAACCTCAAAATAACATCCCACATTATTCCTCACATATAAGCTATCCTCTGTTCCAACCACATATTAACATGTACATAACTTAATATAAATCAATCACGATATTCTAGTAATACAAAGAAGAGAGACTGTTTACAACAAAGTAATGAACTCTGTCCCCTCATTCATTCCCAAAGGAAATTGCGTATTAAGCTTGAATATCCAGAACATCTCTGCCCTACATAGAGCTCTGTATCTGTTTGGGACTTTAGTACCAATAAATTCTAAACCTGTCAACTTTCACACAATCATTAAAGTGACGTGATACACCATGGTCTCTGTCACCCTTCAAGATTTTCCTCTTATGTTCACCTACTTGCTTACGTAAACATCTAGTGGTTCTGCCAACATATCTGGCATCGCAGCCACAAACAAGCATATATACTACATAACTCGTATCACAATTAATAAATTGTTTAGTGTGATATTCTGTTCCTCTCTCCTTATCCATGAATGTCTGTGCTCGATGACACATATGTTGGCAGTTTCCACATCTCCTCTTACTGCATTTATAATTCCCCAAAATAGGTTTCATAGTGATCCTTGGTGTATTTTTCTCAGTCACCTCTTTGGGGCGACTAGGGGCTATATAGTTCCTAACATTTTTACCTTTCTTATAAGTAATAAGGGACTTCTCACCTAAATCCTCTTTAAGTTGACTATCCTGCTGCAGTATCCCCCAATGTTTATCTAAGATTTTTCTAATATCCTTTGAAAAGGCATTGTACCTTGTAACAAAGGAAATCTCTTTTCCCCTCACCTTTTCTTGTTCTTGTTGTTCTCCAATTAAATTTATATTATTCTGATAGTTCCCTTGTTTAAACTCATTCTTTGATTTTGTTACTAAAAGTGACTCTCTATCCAACTGTCTAGCTCTTATCCATGATTCCTCCACATTCTTTTTTCCATATCCTCTTTCCAAAAAGTTTTGCTTTAGATCCTGACTTTTTCTGTCAAAATCATCTAATTGGCTACAATTTTTGCGTAGCCGATGGAACTGGCCATATGGTATATTTCTTATCCAACTTGGTAGATGACAACTATCAGATTTAATGTAGGGGTTACATGAAACTTCTTTCTTGTATACACTACTCTCTATATTTCCCCCCCTTGTCCCCCAGAGTTCCAAATCCAAAAAATGCACAACTTTCTCCTCAATAGTATAGGTAAATTGTATACCTCTATCGTTCACATTCCAACTCTCAATCTCCAACATAAGGGATTCCCTACTTCTCCTCCAAATCAGGAGCACATCATCGATGTATCGACCATAATATACCAGGCTGCCCCCGCACTCGCCAACCTCCATCCCTCTACATGACTCCAAAAATCCCATAAAGAGATTGGCGTACGAGGGGGCAAATCTCTTTTATTTATCACATATGGCTGATTTCTCAAGATTCTACACTTAGAGGACTTTGCGCTGTTTCTCTTTTGTGTTTGTTTTTACATGTGTCAAGAACCCTTCCGACTTCTTGGGAACTAGCTACATGCCTAAGCGTTAGAAGATAAGGATCAGCGAGATACAGATCAAGCAATATATGTTTTGGGACTCCTGTAACTATTCCTGAGTATATTATATTATATATTCCTTTTTCCATTCATGTGATCAATGTTTTATAAGTTTTGTGGTGTGTAAGTATAGATTGTATACTTTGGCTTAGTGTAAGGGTGAGAGCAGGAAGTGTAGTAGATTGTTGGTATTATTGCTGCGCCTGCTAGCCACCAGTTCTTGCTTCTTTAGGATCATGTTCCACCTGGACAATGCCGTGGGTGGAAGGGGATTCCCAAGGTCACTTGGAGTGGGCTCACTTGACTGCTATTCTGGATACTCAATTGCTTCCCCTACCACTCCCCTACCACTATTCCACCAGCTGCTTCACCATTACTATTACTAAATTACACCAAGCGTAGGTACAGATACAGCGTACATCATACTATAAAGTACACCAGAGACAGGCATATAGACAAATAACAAGTTTAACATTGCCATTAATTGTGATACTAAAATTACTCATATAGTCTTTGCATATCATCAGACATCATACTGTAAGTTACATGAATGAGAGCCATATGAAAACTTCTTAGTAAGGAAAAAATTGAGAGAGATGCAGATATAAAACAGAAAAGAGGGAAGACCCTAATCTCCACCCGAGATCTAGCCAACCCAAGCTAGGACACCATTAAGAAGCCCATTGAAGCCAAAGGGATCCATCCAGAAAAAAGAATTGAAGCCGGAAAGGCAGAATGTGAGATGGATGAAACCACATCGATATATGAATGAACAGCAATACCAAAAATTGTAGATATGTCAAGAGAGAGAAGGAAAACATCTACTGCCATGTACAGAAAAATATATAACCTAGCGTGGAAGGGTCATATAAGGCAATAGGCAGTAAATCAACCAGGATCGTTATTTGAACAAGAGACAGAAAGTAGGGAAAGGCACAAGAGATAGGATGAGAGGAGAATAAGGCAAAGTCACTAACAGATAGATAGCTGATAAAGTGAAGAGAGAAGAGTTCAAAGAAAAGCTGGAAATTATAAATCCGTGGACAAAGTGAAAGGGCAGTACGCCCGATACCCTGTCTGATTATCATGTATAGACCTCAAAGAGGTCCCATGGGGAGGGATGTCAAAACTATAAACAGGGCTTAAGCGGCTAAGCCTCGAAACATAAATAGCTGGTAAGTAACAAAGCTACCATACTGTATGTGTATATGTGGGTATACACATACAATAAGCAATTTTGTCTGTACATCAGTGAGGGAGGTAGACAGGTAGAACTGATATTGTTGCAAGTCTGAGTGTTCCATAGAGACAGTGACAAGGAAAATAACATCCCTAATAGAAGTAAACCCCGTTGTCCCATTATTAAAGCTTCATGAAACATAAACAGAAGTAGCATCTTACAATATACATTATACAGTGCATCATCCCAAATCACTGGCAGCCCTCCGGGCCCAAAAGGGCTCCCACGTGATCTTCCAACATCTTCATGGTTCACATGATAGAGCAAAACCCCATTTGAGGATGCACAGTCCACTAAGCACTTCATGAACAAACATGGTCCAGGTCTGTTGATAATTTTCTATAACGGAGTTAAGGGAAAACATAGCAAATAATGTCATATCATCCATAGTCACTGCCATCTAAGAAAGAGTGTAACAACTTCTCTGGAACACACTGAAATTTGAAGAGGAGAAGAGGGAAGGTTTCAAGGTAACATAGCCATAAAGCAAAGCAGAGATTCCAGGGTCCCAGGATAAAGCATCCCATCCAGACCTCACTGTCCCCATGTTAGAGAATGAAGAACAGGCCTCATCTGCCGCAAAAAAAAACATCCAAGAGACCGTAGAAAGTTAGCTTTGCTATATAAATATCTGAGCTGATTCAGAAAGCAGCCATCTTCCTAGGCATTCGCTCCGCCACCGCAAATATTTTAATAACTGTTTTTAAAGCAAATTTTCCCATGAAAAAGTGGACGATAACATGGTTTTTGCTGATTTTTTTGTGGGAATATGGCTGGATCTTTCTCCCACCCCTACTGCTTGCAAGCCAAACACCAGCTATAGTATACAGTGGATAAAGTTAGAAGAAAATAATATCAAAACAGCAAATTAAACACACAGAGTATATAACACAAGAAGTTACACCCAAAATAAGTTACTTATATGCAAATGTCCACATGGTCTCAGCCAAAATGGTATATCCTGAAAAGTTTGTACTAATGACTAATACCACAATTGACACAACACCTGAGTACTAGCAATAAGCAATAATATTTAATACAACAATAATATTATAACAAAATAATATACTGTATAATATAAAACACTTTCTAGCTAAACACCATTAATATTACTAGACAGTTACTTAATGCAGTGCAAATCAACATAATATGCAACAATTATAGCAGAAACACTATACACTGGTTATTCGGATGGTTTTCTAGAAATATATTATAGAAAAAACAAAATGATACTGTTTATATTTGGCTATCCTGGGACAATCTTATGATGACGAAGCAGCAGGAAAAGATGCAGATGAGGAAAATTGGTTGCATGGCACCATGTCTGCATCAATCAGAGAGGGTCAGGCGTTGATGTAACTCCTAGGTTCTTGCTTCAGGAACAGTTTTCCCTAGCTCTACCTGGCTACGTCTTTTATTGCCGCAATCACCACCCCAAACCAGCCCACTTTCTCCACCTAGAACAACCATTTCCTCTCCCCCCTATTAATTCCTTCACTGGTGTTCCCGGGCTTTTGGTCTTTTTCCCACCAAAACGGACAAAGAAACCGGAGAACCAGTCCACTAAATAGTTATATTGTAGTCTGAAACTTAAGGGTTTTGGTCATAGGAAAATAAAAATATATGCAATTTAGTCGCAAAATTAACACAAGTTTAAAATAGACACAATTTAGTGACAAAATTATCACAACTTTAACCATGTCCGTAACAAAATTACTCCACTGTTCTTATGACATAGTGATGAGCATGAATAACACAAGAAAGGCAACAAAGCAGGAATATCCTACCAACCCTAAATGGTTAATACCTTGCACTTGTTCAGTTCAACCCACTTAAAAGTGGCATGAGTTATTCATGCTCATCACTATGTCATAAGAACAGTGAATCATTTGTTTTTATCAGTTTATACTGTGAGAACTGAATTTTTTTCTTTTAAGTTATTGCTCTATGAGCACTCTGATATACTGTTGTAATAGTTTTGTTTTTTGCCTTTATGGTGGGGATATTCAGAGCTGCTGTACTGCTCCTTTTTATTGATATCTTTTCCATTTTTTGCACTTTTGTATTTTGTGTTTTACGTGCTGATCTTGCTGTTATAATCTCTGTGTTGGACATGTCAGTGGGTGTGAATGAGAAGGGAGTAAAGCAGGTTGTCCCCAAATACCCCAACATTATGTTTGACCTCAGCTCAGGCAGCTGAGGTCCAGATTCCTTGCTGATCTTGCTGTTATTATCTCTGTGTTGATCATGTCTGGGGGTGTGAGAAAGGAGCAAAGAAGATTAACTCCAAATACATCAACATTCTGTCTAACCAATTTGATTTGATAGACACAGACAGCAGTGGTCCAAATTCTTTTATCTTGCTGTTATTAAGTTTGTGCTGGGGAAGTCTAGTTATGATTTATTTTTTGGACAGTGATAAAGTAGGGTAGACAACATTTACAAAAAACATCATAAAATATTAGGTGACAGACAGTTGACTGCGACCCTGACGTGAGGTGTGTGACTGAGGCAGACTTGATAAATAGCCCTCAGCAAAATTCCACCACTGCCTCCTGGGCCAGTTTTATAAAATTTCTTGACATGCTGTCTGCTCATTTTGTTGAAAACAGAGGCTTCAAATAACTGATGTCATGTGCTGCACCTTGCTAGAATATCACAAGCTGCAATTATTGTTCAAGGATGGTGGTGCCAAAGTTACTTAAGCAGGCAGTTAGAATTGTGGTCAAACTACAAAGACACTCTGCCTGTTAACAATTTTTTCAAAGCATATGTTGCTGTAGCACTCACAATTTCATATATTTCTCCACTCTAGCCCTCATAAGAAGTAATATAGTGCAGGGAAATATTGCAGTCATAGGAAACAGACGAAATATGGCAAAGTTCTGTCCGGAAATGTATTGGAAATGGAGAAAAGGAGAACATGTGTAGTGTTAATGAACAAAAACTTTTGCATATAAAGTGGGAAGTCATTATTTTTCACAAAAAGTTGGGCAAACATTTTATGACTATCCCTAGTTGTGAGTTCAATCCTTCAACATTGATTAATATCACTTTAAAATCATATAAGGCATTAATTATCTGGCGTGTACATGGCCATTATAAAATATACATAAATCCACTTCCTTCATCCCCCAACATACATGTTGAACCTAGGAAAGGGCGTATTTTAAGAAAAGAGAGAAAGGGCGGTGTGAGTGATACAGAGAAGAAAAACAGATAAAGAATAAAACTTATTTGGCCTATATTCACTAAAGGTCTATGCTGTGTCGATATGATCTTGTCGATGTGTTCGAAATACTTCGACATTTCAATCTACACACACATTGACATATTCACTAAAATAGTCAGATGCAAGGGCAGGGGTGGAGAAGGTTCCTGTTAGCATACAGGATTATCAAAGTGCTGTTGATGTAGAATGGATGTCCTCCTCCCTTCACACATCACAACATAACACAATTCTGAAGTTGAACAGAATTCTCTCTCTGCTTCCCTACTTGTCCAGTAGGGGAATAAAGAGAAGCCATTCAGCACCATGGACAGCATTGAGTGCCATAGGGATGTGAATTGCTCACCCCTGTGGCACTCAAAGGGTTAAAATAAACAAAAATAGTACACCAAGCACTACACAATTATCCTCTAACCTATGTATCATACATTATACATGTTGTGCATTCACAGGGGAATAAGACTTGGTGTCATACAGCATCTATGGGGATTTGTAGCTACCACTTGCATCCCAGCCTTGTGGTATCCAGTGGTGCCCAGTGGTAGCCATAGAACCCCATATACACTGATTGGCCCCGACACATGTTCCCTTGACCACTGTTAACCACAGATCCCCACATACACTGTCTGACCCCTCCAAAAGGCTGGGGGTGTCAGGAAATGTGTAGGGGGCTAACACACAAAAGTGTCATTCCCCACATTATAGAAATCTGTCACAGAGTGCCCCCCTTCAACATATTAACCCCACCCTTAGTAATTCAACATATATTGCTCCCCTTCAACATACTAACTTTTTTCAACAGAAACTGCCGTTTATTCGACAGGGACTGGCCTTTATTCGTCACTTAACTCTTTGAGATACACATAGGTTATATGCTCTTTATTACAAATGCAGACAACTGTCGCCCGCATGGATCATCTATTCTACTGGATAGGTGATCCATGCTAGGGGGGTGTCAGGAGGGGTCCCGATGCCCCCATTGAGGTCTGAACTATATTTGTTTTAATAAAATGTCACATAACAAACATATAGACATACAGGCAAGGTATGCAGCCACATACATTGCCTATTAACTCTGTGAGTGCCAGAGGGGTAGCAAACGCATTGCAAAGCAAGTGTCGAACAAAGGGCAGTCCCTGTAGAAATAAGGGGAATTTCTGTAGAATAAAGTTAGTATGTCGAATGGGAGCAATATATGTTGAATTACAAAGGGGGGTTAACATGTCGAAGGAGGCTCTCTGTGTCGGATTACTATAATGTGTGGTAGATCCATATACATTGCCTGACAAAATCTTATGTCACCACTGGATACACAAATCTTACTATCTCAGTGTTTCCGCATAAAACCATACTGCAGGGCAATAAACATGTTTGGTTCTGCACCCACTCATGTCCATATGCATGAGTACAAATTAATGTAAAATATAATAAACACTAAATCAAACTATCAACACACACTAACATAGTGAGATATTTAAATGTTTATTGGGGTAAACCTTCAATAGAAGTTGTTGGAAACTTGCTGAGGAGCCCTTCATCCTGCAATGCATGTTGATCCAGTGAAGGCTGAAGGCCTCTTCAATAAGTTTCCAACAACTTTGGTCTTGTGCCTTTTGTTGCCACTGTTTATCAACAAATTTGGTAATTTCATCTACCCATTTTGTCTTTGGTCTTTTTCTTGGGCGTATAGTATTGAATGGAATCCAAAATTTGTTTCCTCCATTTACCATAATGTCTTCTTGCTATGTGGCTTGTCCATTTCCATTTTAGGTACTTTACTCTTTCACTGGTGTCATACGGCTCGATTCAAATGTTGGAGTTGCCAGAAAAAACTGGTGACGCTGGTTTTAATGTTAACTGAGCAATGCAAATGTTCCACTAGTAAGAAGCGATGCCAGTTCTGAAACACACGTCGCCCGTCACCAGAACAGCAAGATCTCATCCATAGAGGATAATGTACAAGCGATGCCAAAAGCCATTCAAATGTTGGAGTTAGGGCTAACGCGAGTTAAATTGCAACATTTCACTCCAGAAATCTAACGTCTTTTTTTTTGTCAAACATCAAACAAGTCAGAGTACAAAACCACCATCGGGGAAAATAAAACAGAGAGTTAGGGATAAGATGAGTCTGCTCTTCCCTACCCAGCCAGTAGAGGAACACAGAGATGGCTTTCAGCACCATGGACAGCTTTGAATGCCATGCTTTGATGTGCACTGCTCACCCCTGTGGCATTCAAAGGTTTAAACAGAAAAAGTACACCAAGCACTACACAATGCCCCCCCTCGACACCCCCCCTTTAGTATGTCGACATATATTGCATATATTCGACATACTAACTCCATCCCATATTCACCTTATTGACTCATATATAGTAGTGGAACCTGTCTGTTATTCAAAATTAACCCTTTGAGTACCAGAGAGGTAGGAAAGCATTGCTTAGCATGTTTCCTACCCCTCTGGTATCCAAAGGGTTAATAGGCAAGGTATGGACTACATACCTTGCCTGTATATATGTATATGTGTGTGTGTGTGTGTGTGTGTGTGTGTGTGTGTGTGTGTGTGTTTTAAACTTATTTTTATTAAAAGACTATTATTAAACATAGTTTTAGTTAGATCTCATTCATTTTTAATGCCCTACCTCCTGTGTCCCATTGCTATTAGCACTTTTGCTCCACTCTCCTTCAAACGGCTTGCACTGGCTTGCTACAGTCTCTGCTACCATTCCTGCTTCCAGCTGCTGTTGCCGATCTGGCGACATTCTGATTCCAGCTGTGTTCGTGTCAGAGCTGATCGAGACTGCAACCATTAACTCCTGCTGAGCCGTGTCTCCTGAGCTGAGTCTCCCGTTACACTTGCAGAGCGGTAATAATCAATGTCACTGGAAAAATCAAGCTCAGGGGACAAATTAAGCTTAGGGGACTTTGAACCCTCAGATTCTTCTTCTAACTCTTGTAGATTTTGAAAGGAAGAAACATCTTCATCAGCAGCAGATTTTGTGGAAACCTGCTCAATTCCCTCTTCTGCCTGGTGACTACCGGGAAATGGTAAACTATCTCCTTCAATAACATTTTCTGGCAGTGACAGTGGTGGCAGGAAAAATGTTATTCAAATACTTCAATAATTTCCGTTTGGGCTGCTTACATGCATGTTCATTATAAAAATCCTGTGTTGATACTGCCCGCAGTGTCCGACCAGTACTGTTACCAACGCTAGGTGTCCCCAGGTTTATACAACTGGCTGTAGTGGAGGTGGTGACTAAACTGCTAATGGCACTAGTCATTGTGCAGGTGGTTCTGGGGGGATCATCAATAAACAGCTGACAAGACACAGGGGACGGCTGCTTTGTGGTCTTAGAGGAGGACCTGGACCTCTCTACCCTACTAGTAGAAGTAGAACGACCTGCAGTTCCCTTCTTATTTTTATTTTTTTGTTTTGCATTCTGCTGCTGAGTCTGACTATTACTAGTACTCTTCTTTACCTGCCTGCTGCTGCTAGCTCTGCTTGAAAACAACATCACTGTGGTGGTGTTGGTGGGTGCTGGGTCACTTCAGCTGGTATCAAGGTGAGGAACATCAGGTTGTTCACTAGGACTCAAATCCATTACAGATAGGTAGGTATTGTACTATAATAATTTGACAATTTTACAACCTGGTCACATGACAACTGTCAGACGGGCTGTGTCACTCTGCAAATTATTCAAAAACACTCCTAAATTGAATTTTTAAATTAAACACTGGAACACTAAGGATTCTCCCTTGTGGTGGCAGTAAGCTAGTAGGCCTCCTAGTGCCTAAACAACTGTGATATTGTGTCACTCTGCAAATTATTCAAACTCCTAAGCTGAATCTTAAAATTTAACACTGGAACACTAAGGATTCTCCCTTGCTGTAGCAGTAAGCTAGTAGGCCTCCCAGTCCCTGCACAACTGTGAGACAGTCACTGCAAATTACTCAAACAAACCCTTAAGTCAGTGTTTGTCAACTCCTCAGGACCCACTAACAAGTCAGGACTTAGGAATTTCTCTGCTAGAGCACAGGTGCAGTGATCAGAGGCTCATTCACATTGATTAACTCACCTGTGCTCTACCAAGGAAATCATCAATCCTGGCCTGTTAGTGGGTCCTGAGGACAGGAGTTGAGAAACATTGACCTAAGTTGAATTTTAAAATTTAACACTGGAATACTGAGGATTCTCCCTTGTGGTGGCAGTAAGATAGTAGGCCTCCCAGTCTCTACACAACTGTGAGATGGTCACTGCAAGATACAGAGATGGTCACTGCAAATTACTTAAACAAAGTCCTAAGTTGCATCTTAAAATTTAATACTGGAAAACTGAGGATTCTCCCTTGCGGTGGCAGTAAGGTAGTTAGCCTCCCAGTCCCTACACAACTATGATATTGTGTCACTCTGCAAATTATTCGAACAAACTCCCAAGCTGAATCTTAAAATTTAACACTGGAACACTGAGGATTCTCCCTTGCGGTGACAGTAAGGTAGTTGGCCTCACAGTCCCTACACAACTGTGATATTGTGTCACTCTGAAAATTATTCAAACAAACTCCTAAGCTGAATCTTAAAATTTAACACTGGAACACTGAGGAGTCTCCCTTGCGGTAGCAGTAAGCTAGTAGGCCTCCCAGTCCCTACACAACTGTGATATTGTGTCACTCTGCAAATTACTCAAACAAACTCCTAAGTTGAATTGTTAGATTTAACACTGGAACACTGAGAATTCTCCCTTGCTGTGGCAGTAAAATAGTAGGCCTCCCAGTCCCTAAACAACTGTGAAATTGCATTTGTCAGTCTGCAAATTATTCAAACAAACTCCAGATTTGAATTTTCATATTTATACAGGAACAAAGGTGACTCTCCCTTGCAGTGGCAATAACTGGCACTAATGCTGGCTGCCTGCCTATGCCTATCTGCCTGCCTACACAACAACTGAACAGTCACTCTCTCTATCTCCTTCATCACTCTCCCAGCTCCAACAACGCAATAAGCACTAACAGGAAATGTAGGAGCTGTCTGGGTGTCTGTGATGTCATTAGTCCATCCCCCATCATGAAACGAAGAAGCTAGTTGCTTGGGCTAGAGACATCATGAAACGAAGAAGCTAATTGGACTAGAAAGGGAGGGAAAGCAGTGCACACGGGGAGAATGTCATCCAAATATTTAAATGAAATTCTGCCCACTTATGTTTCTGATTCGGCTTCTAAAAACAAATGGCTCTATGATTTTCGCCATGTCCAAATGGCTCCGAATCAACTTTATTCGTCCAAAATCCGAATGTGGACGAACTGAATTGCACAAGCCTATTCTGAGCTAATGGCACTGCTGGACATCTTCTGATTGTGAAGGGAAGTAAGCATGATGTGTCTTTCATCTGCTTCACTAAGTTTCTTTTGCTGACTACTGACTACTCAACATTGCCTGTTTCTTTGTGCTTCTTCAAATGAGCTTGAACAGCACATCTGGAAACCCTTGTCTGCTTTGAAATTTCTGCCTAGAAGAGACCTTGCTGATGCAGTATAACAACCTTGTGTCTTGTTGTTGTGCTCAGTCTTGCCATGATGTATAACTTTTCACATTAAACTGTCTTCAGCAACGTCACCCTGTTAGCAGAGTTTGGCTGTTCCAGCTTTATTCCTCATATACAACTATTTCAATCTGCATATTAAATTGATGACCATTAGCACCTGTTTGGTATAATTCTTTAATCACGCACCTGACTATAAGCCTACAAAATCCCTGATTTTGTGCAAGTGTACCTAGAAGAATGTATGCTGTTTTGAAGGCAAAGGGTGTTTACACCAAATATTAATTTGATTTAGATTTTTCTTCTGTTCACTCACTATGCATTTTGTTACTTTATAAATATAAACTATTATCATTATTATTTTTGAAAGAATTCTTACTTTACAACATTTTTTCACACCTGACTAACACTTTTGCACATTACTATATATTCACACATTGGAATCCTTTTTATTTGGGCCACAAAGGAATTACTTATTTTTATTTAAATGGAACGGCTGAATATTTCTTTTAAAAGACATGCCCCACTGCATTAAACCCTATGGGATCCTCACCTTGAAGAAATACTAGACATGTGAATTTCCCTGGAGACTATATATTATAAACATATAGAATGTACTGTAAAATGACATAATCAGATCATCAATCACCGTGTCCTGGTGCATCCACTTAGCCTTTTTATAGATACAATGTAAGTTTGTGTGTGTGTGTGCAAGAATGTTTAGGAGCCACCTAGGGGCTTGATACTATGCCTACTGGTAAAACAGCCGGTAAGATAAAAATAAACACACGAACGAGAAACCCACTTTTGTACAGCAGCTTATAGCTGGCCCGGTACATAAAGAAACAAGCGTTGGTGGCCAAAGCCCACTTTATGGCCAAACACTCGTTGCAGATTTTTGTTCCCGCACAAATAGCGTGAATTGTGGGAACATCAAAGGGTTAACACTGGCATATCTTGGAGCATTTTTTGAGACTACAGCCTTCATTGATTTTTTTTTTTACTACACAGATTTTGAAAGAAGAAGAAGGAAACAAGAAGACGGAAGAGAGAAGATTCAAGAAGATGGACAGTAGCTGACCAGGGTGCTAAGGACCCAGCTGGATATTAGGATTACAGATCATTTTTTATTTTTCAGGGGATGTGTTAACTTTAGGGAGATTAAGCCTGTGAGTGCCAGTGGGGTATGCAACACTGTACAATGCATTGCATTCCCCAATGACACTCATAGGGTTAATCATCTTTTGTTTTTAAGCACAAGTGTCTGTTGAAAATCACTTTTCTAACACACACACACCGGTGGTTGTCACCTCACGTTACAGACTCTGCTCCTCCTTCTCATGATGCAGTTTTTTAGTGATAAAAGGTGTGATCCTTAATGCGAGTTGAAGCCACCGAGTGTAAAAGAGTACCAAATTTAACTAGTTTTACGTGGTGTGAAATGGGAGCAGATTTTGCACAGCGGTGGTTTTTGACAGCGCAGTTAATAGACTACCAAACTGTGCTGTCAAAACCACCATTGCCAGTTTTTTAAATTAATGTGGGCAATATAATGGAGCTCCTAGGTGTTGAGTCCCTAACTCGTTTTAAAAACCACCAAGTGCAACTGAAACCAGTAAAATAAACAATACATGCATATGCAACTAGGCATCCCTACACTAGTGTCCCATGGATGTATTGATATGGGGTCCTAAGCCCCATACCAATACATACAAGCTACCAAAAACACAAGTGAAACCAAGCAATAATTAACTCTTTGAGTGCCAGTGGGGTATGCAAAGCATTGCAGAGCATTGCATACCCCTCTGGCGCTCAAAGGATAAATCCCTCCTAAAGCTAACATTATCCCATGGCCCATTCCCAACTGCATTCATAATAAATATTTACCTTGAAGTCAGAGGTCCAGCAGGGTCTTCTGCACCATGGTCTTTCTCTGTCTTTCTCTTTACTTCTTTACCTCTTCTTTCTTCCTCTTTGTCTTCTTTCTTCTTCTTGAAGTATTTTTTCTTATTCTGTAAATTTCTTTGCCATCTATTGAAACAAAAAAAGAGAAAAACATAAAGAAAATTAAATGCCCCTGTTAACGCTTGCAGTCATCACCGCCACAGAGAAAAAAAATCCCCATTTCATTACCTCCTTGGACCTTTGCCCAAATTTGTTCAAATTTGTTCCCATGTTCCCTTTGGATGGTATGTGGGGTTACACAGTGCAAGGAACGTGCCCTACAGTAACCACATCTTCCAGCCAATCAGCTTCTAACTGGAGGGGTCACGAATGCATGTTTCATCATCCCTCCAGCTAGCCAGTCACTGAATTCAGATTTCCCTTACTTTGGCTTGTGCAATGGTACTGCAACAGTGATTTTTTTTCTTCATGGCGGCAGCAGCAAGCGTTGACAGAGGTAATTAATTAATTTTTTTCAGTAGACGATAAAGAAATTTAAACAAAAAGAAAGAAGAATTAAAGAACAACTAAAGAGGAAGAAAGAGGAAGACCAGGGTGAAGAAGACCCCTCTGTCCTCTGACGTCAAGGTAAGTGTTACAGCTGTGGGTTATGGGTTATGGGATATTTCTAGGGATATTTTTTAAATGTTGTTGTTAATGTTAGTTTTAGTGTAGGGCCAAGGCGGTAGTATTAGGGTTAGTGTTTAGCAGGGTGGGGAGGCTGACTTAATTATCAGCTCATGCTTGATGCTTGACACTATGTCAGACATTGAGGGTTAGCTAGTTTAATTTGATGTTCCAACTATTCATGCTATTTACAACACTCGTTGTGGTGGATGCTGACCAAATGATAGAATTCCATCAACACAACTGTGTGTGTACCGCCCAGAACTCATTTTGCCTCTAATGAATGATTTAGCTACAATTATAGAGTCGAGCAGCTGTGGTTTATGCTTTGGTACTGATTTATAACAGGGCATCCTTGATGTGAATTGACACTCATTTTGCAAGTTATGGGATGGATTATATTTCATAGATACATGTTTCTACTCGTTTTACCTTACAAAATGTCTATGGAGACAAAAATCATTAATACAGTACCATATTACCTGCAATGGAATCCAGCCCTATACACAGGGAATATTATGTTTAGGGGGTGGGCTAAAAGTGGAAAAAAAATCCTGCATGACTTTTCGTGAAAACTGGATGATTTTTCTCTTTTTTCACAAAAGTTTTCTCTTTTTCGCCAATGCAAAATTTTCCTCCTTGTAGCCTATTTTAACAATTTTTTTGCCTATATTTCCTATGGGTACTACATTTTCCACTGCAATATTACTTCTTCTGAGGGCTGAAGTTTAGTTTAGCCCACAACACTAACTTCCTGCTTAAGTGACACTGGCACATATTCATGATGATGTCAAGTAATAAAAAAAATAAAGTACAGATGTGTATTATAGTGTTGGTGATGGAGGACTGGCATGGTATGATTTGTGTATGTATATAGTTTTTACCATTGTCATGTTTGTGTCAAATCACTATCCTCTTTCTCAGATTATTGACACACATTACTTTTCAGTCATAACAGTGGTCCAAAGCAGGGCAGATGGTGGAAACCCTTCTTCACATTCTTCCTCCTCCTCATCTGTGCTGCTGTTAATATATTTGTCCTAGTTTTCTCTATCATGTGTGGTTTCTGCTACCTGATACTTAGATGGTATGCGATGTTGGTTCATTTTTAATAATGTTAGTCTCTCAACATTGCTGCTTGATAGCCACATCCTGCAGTCACTGACAATGTAACCAGCTGCACTGAAAACCCTCTCAGACAAGTAAGGGTTTCCAATGCAGTACGTGTCAATGCTGGCAATACACTGTGCATTGTTTGCCAGTTGTCCATGGGGTCATTGTTTCTCCCTAGAATGTAGCTATCCTTCAAGTATGCAGACACCATCTCACATGCAGTGGGACCACTTCTAGGAGCTACACAGTGTTTCTGTGTGTCAGTTACCAACCTATACTAAGGGAGCAAGTACCAAAGAGATGTGCCGCCACCACCACCAAAGTTGGGTTTTTGCTGCCCATGCTGAGACCCATGAATTGCCCTGTGTTCAGAACGGGATATTCTGGTTGATGATGTAGCTGCTTCTGCTGGTTGAAATGCTTTGCTGCTTTCCTTCTCACTATACTGTCAAGATGTTTGTTGTGTCCTCACTTTCTCCCTCTCATCCTCCACAATGCAACCCTCCACTCGATCAATAAGCATAGCTCGATATTCCTTGACAGAATCCGATTCCTCAGAGAGTTGCTGCTGCTCGTCATTATGACTCCTTGTTGTGACAAACTGCTGATGGCCCTTTGCAGAAATTTTTAAATTTTGTGTTTGAAGCGGGGGCCCAGCAAAGTGGTAAGAATGTATTCCTCATTGCTTTTAATAGGCACTATGCAAGGATCTTGTTCAATGCACGCAAACATGTAATTTACCAGCTGGTGCATGTCTTTGTTGTCATTATGGTATTGTTCCTCAGCCCCCATGCTCCTCATTTTTTTCTGCAATAAAAATATCAGTGGTAGAATTTCACTAATTCCTGCTCCAATACGACTCACCAGCATGGTTTCCTCCTCAAAGGGTTTCAGCAGCTCACATACATCACACATTAGTTGCCATTGGCTGGGTGACAAAGAGGCACCCTCCAAAACCTTACAGTTTTGCATGATGTACTTGTTAATGGCCTTATTCTGTTCATACAAACACTCTAGCATATACACCCTGGGTAGAACACCATTTCTATAGAGCCTGCAAATTTGTATTGTAGGTTTGTTCCTAGTCGAGCATCTCTGACTCTTAATATACATATTCAGAAGTTATATTGAAG
This sequence comes from Rhinophrynus dorsalis, assembly GCA_037306005.1. NCBI lineage: Eukaryota > Metazoa > Chordata > Amphibia > Anura > Rhinophrynidae > Rhinophrynus > Rhinophrynus dorsalis. Next base: position 137,885,697 of record CM074720.1, on the reverse strand, counting down.
TGTGGCTGATTTGGGGCAACTCGAATATTTCCCAGAAGCATGATTAGCTGTTTACCACATACGTGGAATAACACCCATTATATTTGTAGATACCATATAATCCACTGTGATTCTGTTTAGAAGGCTATATTGTCTCCCCATCTGTATTCTAGGAGCAAAATCGTAACTGAGCTCAATGATGATTCTAATGATAATCTGCTTGGTGTTAATGTGGGACCTGAATTCAATTATTTGGGCAAGAAATGTATGATTGATCTATTTAAAGTGCATTGTTAAGGTTATAGGGCTTAATTTATTGGGGGCGAAAACTTTGTTTCAGCCCCCAACTTGTACCAGGTGGTACCATTAATATTCTTTAAAATAAGTTATTAAACATATCAGCCACTTATCAGTCCCCCTACCTTACCATTCTTAATCTCCAAGAATGCAGAGCTATGAAGTCACTTCCGGGTCACAAGAATTATATCATCTAAAACCAATATAGCAGCATTTCCAGCTAGTTCTTATAGCAGTATTTTAGCTAAATAGAACTGTACCTGATGGTATACAAGCTAGAAGAATGGGGAAAAGCTCCCAGGAGGCCAGTAAATGTTACTCAAAATTCACAAGTAACCCTGTGGGTCTCCTCCTGGGAATAATACTATCTGATCATCAGTGTGTCCATCCCCTGTTGAAAGCACATACCTGCTCAGGTTAAAGATTACTGCATTTTATGCAGATTGTGAATGGAAGATTTTAGTCTAGCCACAATTTATATAAATTCTTTCTTATAATATTGTGATACGGTAAGTGGTAGTAAACATTTTGGTAATAACAGTAATGAGACTTTGAGGATACTGACTTCCTTCTCGATGACCTTAGGTTTACTGTGAATAACAGTACATTACTATTTGATGGTGAAAAACATTTCAGGTGGAAGTGAGAGGAAAACTATATAAGATAGTTGACAGCTCTTGTTGAGTGATGTGCCTCTTTCAGCAGTGGGAATACTAGCTCTGCCAGTCGTTAGCTGCTCCAATTTACAAGATGTATCTCACCCATGAGGTGAAAACACCTTAACCCTATGAGTTCCAGAGGGGTATGTAAGACATTGCAAAGCAATGCGATGCGTACCCCGCTGGCACTCGAAGGGGTAGTATTTCAAAAGAATGGAGCAGTAATAATACAGATACAGATAAGTCCCCTATATAACTGTCCTTCTGGTGAGTTTCTAACATAGCTGTTTGCACAAAGAACCTTAAAGACAGAATACATTTTAAATGTATTTCCACTTTAACACTATCAGCCTAAAATTGTACATGTAGCGAAGAAACAATCCTATAATATAATAGGCCACATGTATGTTTGTTCGATGCACTCATGCGCAATAGAGACTGTCTGAATGCAGAACAATGCAGTCATGAGCAGCAGAGACTGCCCCTATGCAGATGTTTGTCCGATGCAGTCATGTGCAGTAGACACTGCTCAAAATGAACAGAATGCTGGGAGGTGTAGTTCTGTGGTTTTAAGCACTTTGGTCCATGTACACAGGCATTTACATTAGTTATCTCATAAATGGTTAAAATCATGACAGTTTAATTACCATGTTAATCCTATGAGCTTAGAATTTGCCCATTTAGCAAGAAAGCAACTAATCAATGAAAGGTTGCAACCTAACAGAAGCATTTTTTGAAAAATTGCTGCAATGTAATTCTGGGACTATATATAGCATGTTCTCATTAAAAGTGCTTTTGAGTTTTGATCCTGTCAAGTAAAGATAAATGCGTGTTTTACAGAATAATGTGCTGGAATTAAATAAAGAAATTGTGTGATTTCTGGTGTGCTATATGTTTAGTATGCCTCATTTGGGATATACTTTTATTACACTAATCCTCAGCTAGAGTCCTGTGGCACTGTGGTGTGTTACAAGCCCCATCTTAAGGTGCCACTTTTTTACATGAAGTATTTGACAAAAATAATAATATTCAGTTTTAAATGTATATTTAAGGAAACTGTTATGCACAATATGCTTGTATTTGTCCTTCTGATTGAAAGACCGAATAATAATTCTATATTTATTTAATTGTCCCCTTGATTAATCCTTGACAAATACCTTTACTAAATTAAAGGTACAGTAAAAAATTATTTTAGTTTTGTAGAGGATAAAATAATTAACTCTATGGCACAAACCCTATCTCTCAAACCACTGTGGTTTGAGAGATATATGAATTCAAAGCTCTCTTTTCCCTTCTCCTGATGTCAGCTGTTAAGCTGACAGCAGGAGATCCGTGTCTGCCGACATGAGGAGGCTTGCATTATTTAAAACAAACTACTTCATTGGAATGGTCTACAAAGTGTGCTTGCAAACCAGGCACACTTTGTAGACCTTTCCAATGAAGTAATTCTTTTACAATAATGTGATTTCGGCTTTGCTGCAGAGCCACCAGCTGGTCCCCAGACCAGGATCTCCTGCCGTCAGCACAGCGCTGACGTCAGGAGAAGGAAGGGGGGGGATTTGAATGCATATATCTCTCAAACCATAGCGGTTTGAGAGATAGGATTTGTGCCATAGAGTTTATTTTTTATTCTCTACAAAACTGTAAAAAAATTTTATGGAACATTACTGTCCCTTTAAGGATGTCCACAACTGCATGTTAGGGGTGCCTCAAGTGAAAGATACAAAATTAGTGTATTATGCATTGTGGAACTTATGCACAATCCTGTGCTTTATGCACAAACATGCAAAACAGTGCTGGATCAGACATATACAAGTATTAATAGGTTCCCAGTAGTCAGGGACACATTGCCAACCTTCTACATGGCCATGCAGGGCAACCTTTAACCCTCTGACTGCCGGAGAGGTATCCAGCACATTGCATTGCAATGCGTTGGATACCATTCCAGCAGTCAAAGGGTTAAGCGTGCAACATCAGAATATTGCCCTTTTGCTGCCTCTGGGGATATGTTGTTGAATACAGCCCTTGTTGTGTGCAAACTGGCTGGAGGAGAATCGTAACCCTTTAATGCCCGGGAAAATCTGAGGTGGCTTTCACTTAAGGACAGGAACAATTCTGTCCTTTTTGACTATGTCTTTGTTCAACAGTGTTTTCCCTCTAAGAACTTTTATTTTACCCATGAAAATTATATACCGTTTTTTTTACACACAAATAAGGCTTTCTTTTGATACCTCACTTATATGGCTAGCCCACCATTTATTATAGTAAAATTAAAGAAAACGGTTAAAAAAATGTATAAAATGCCTTTTTATTCCTTCTTGGGATCATTTGTACACAATGGGTTAAATTTGTATGGAGACTGCATGGAAGGTATGACCAGTCGGTCATACCTACTAAATGTGTAGTTTTAAGTGGGCACTCTACCCCCTGGGTGAAAATTCCCATGTCCATTTTTCCCCACCCTATTTTGCCACTTTTTTTATTGATGAGTATTGGCAGTGTGTATAAATGTATTACATGGCTCCACAACAATCAAACTCAATATTGTGACTTTTTTTTTTCATAAAATGTATTTTTTGTAAAACAAAATTGTGTTGTATTTAAAAAAAAAAAAAAAAAAAGTGTATTTAGCAGGTCAGAAATAGACTTTCATCCAGCCAGCCTCTTGAACCAGCAGTGAAGGGGTTAACCCTTTGAGTGCCAGAGGGGTACGGAACGCATTGCAAAGCAATGCGTTCCGTACCTCTCTGGCACTCAAAGGGTTAATAGCCCCAGCTGCTGCATTTTTTTTTCCACTAAGTGTCTCTTCTCTGTCTCTCTGTCCCTTACTTTGATCGTAAGAGACAGAGAGGAGACACAGAGGCAGTATGTAAAGCATACTGCCCCATTCATTCAGAATGCCGGTACATGTGATCACTGCTGCAGCAATCACATGACCCAGCACAACTGACAGGGGCTGAGACTGAACACTTCAGTACCGCAGCGCTAAGTTTCAGACTGGTTTCAATGATAGCAGTGTGCACAGAGGTGCATTGCTATAATTTAACCCATGATGGTCCTGAACCGTCATGGGTCCTTAACAAAATTCTACCCATGATGGTCCTGGACCATCATGGGTCATTAAGGGGTTCATTCTGGAGGTGTAAGCGGTGGAACAGAGAACAATTCATTAAATTCCACTATCTCTCTGCAAACTGATCCATAAAAGATTTTCCTTAACAATATATTTTTATGCTTAATAGAAACTAGCTCTCAGTCTTCACATTGCAGTTTCAACAGCACTAACTCCTTTTAGAAATAAACTGCTGATAAAGCAAAACTTGGGAAAAAGCATATATTAGAAAATAAAGGAACACAATAGAGGATATCTGACATAAAATAAATAAGTATCAAAAATAAACTATACGCAAATAATAAATGTTGTGAAACAATTCAAGGCATCAACATCAGTATGAGGATGGAATAGTTATGTACAGAAATGTCTTGCTTGATAATAGTTTAGTACCAAACTACCCCAGCAGCTGTGGCCAACTAGTAGCTCACCAACAGACAACTATACAAACAAAATTAACCCTTTAAGGGCCCTTGATGGTCCTGGCACATCATGGCTGGATTTGCGTTAAGGACCCATGACGTGCCAGGACAGTCATGGAATTCAGGCTCCCCGTGCGGCTGCACACTGTTCGGGGAGTCCAGAATTGGATTAAAAAAAAAAAAAAAAAAAAAAAAAAGCTCCGTGGTCCTTAAGGGGTTAAGGTGTTGCTATTAAGGTTAAAAGCAAGTCACTTCTGTAACCTTATTCACACCATAAAGAACTGCTGAACACAAGTGAAACCTTGTAACCCTGCATGACCATGTAGAAGGTTGGCCATGTGTCCCTGTTAACTGGTAACCTGTTCTGGTAGCTTAGGTGTTAATACTTCTGTATGTATGATCCAGCACTGTCTTATTAAGAGTACTGGAGAAGCAGGGTTTACTTCTGTGATCAACACAAACTGAGAGGAGGTTCCAGGCTAGAGGAGGACAATCTTAATCCTGGGGAGGCATAAGTTCCCCAGGGTGCTGTTTAGGGGTGGGAAAAAGGGCCCGTCGTGTTAACACGAAAATATTGCGACAATGACGTTGATGTCTGCTTTTTTTGCAGGAAAATACTCTTTAAAAACAGAGATTAAAATCTTTGCAATTTTTGCCCATTGGCAAAAATCCTTCAATGTTTTTCAATGGTTAGAAGGTTTCTGCCCATTGATTTATGTGTTTTTCATTTTTTTGTTATAAATAATTAAGGAATAGAGGAATTGGAACACAATAGAAACAGCTACAGAGCAATGTAGATGTGTTGTGTTGTTCTGCTTTGATTTTGAGGAGAAATTGAGGCAGGAGAGGCTCATAGTAACTGCTATCACTATGAGAAAGTTTAAAAGGAATAAAAGGAGCAACTGGAAGAACCTTTATGTGTCCACTGAGTCCGAGTAGGAAGACTTGAGCATTACAGAACCAATGCTGTTCCCTAAATCACTCAGAAGCATCTTGGGGAAATTAATGTCAAGGGAGGAAGAAGAGGGTAGAAGTGAGAGCAGGACAGGTCAGCTGCCTCTGCCTGCTTCAAGATGTGCTGCCCCTGCTGCCACCATTTCAGTACCTGCTGCCAGACAGTTGCCCCTGCTGCCACCAGTACTTTGCCTGCTGTCAGATTTGCTGCCACCAGTGCTGTGCCTGCTGCCAGTGTTGAACCTGCTGCCACCAGTGCTGTGACTGCTGTCAGACATGCTGCCCCTGCTGCCACCAGTACTGTGCCTGCTATCAGATGTACTGCCCCTGCTGCCACCAGTGATGTGCCCCTGCCAGTGCTGAACCTGTTGCAAGTGCTGAACCTGGTACCAGTGTGTCTTGTAATACTCAGGAGGAGGGGGAAAGATTATGTAAAATGTGACAACAGGGGACCCTAAATCCCACTTGCCATCCCCAAGCAGTCCCACCAGTGCTAGTACTTACTAAGAAGGTCCAGCAGCTTGTTAGAGTTAGGAGTGAAGGACAGGGTAATCATCATATTACTAGTGACTGTGAGGATGAAGACTCAGGGGCTGAAATTGATGTGGTTGGTGTTAGTGGTAGGACTAGTAACAGTGATGATGAAGCAGCCAGTGGGACTAGTGTTAGGGGAGTGGTAGGGGGAGCAATTGAGAATGTCCAGACTAGCAGTCAAGGGAGTCCACACAATTCTCCTGACTGTGGGATCCCTCCCATGGATTTGTCCAGGTGGAACATGATCCTGAAAAAGCCAGAAAAGGTGCCTAAAGCAATAATACCACCACCAACAGCAGGAGCACAGATCAGTTGCCTGTGCCTGCTGCTAGTGCTGCCAGTCTGCCTTCTTCAGGTCAACAAGAAATGGCAAATGTGACATTAGAGGACCCTCTGTCACATTTCTCATTAGCTCCTCCAACCAGCAGTGAGATTTCTGTAATACAGCAACAGCAGCATGGAGGGACTGATGGCGATTGTGATGATGATGATGGAGAAGCTGGGGTGGAAGAGAAATTGATGACCTTTTTAGCAGAAACTGAGACGGCATGGGAGACAGGGATTGGGATGGGCATCACCACTAACACCACCAGCAGCAGCAGTGAGCTTTTGGAATTTGACGAATTTGCAACTGCTCTAATTCCTGCTGTTGCTGAGATGTAAGGACAGCAGGATGCTGAGGAGCAGGCTAGTGTGCCACAGACCACCATGAGCACAGTGGGAAAGAGGTCAACAAGTGATGTGGGGCTAGAAAAAGTTCCTCTTGCCAGCAGAAGCAATAATTCTGGTCCTAGTTGCAGTGCTGATTCTGTGGCAGTAGAAGCAACAGCAGCAACATCATCCTCTGCCCCAGACAGTGAAGGGGAATGTGGAGAAGAACAAGAAATAGGCAATTCTTCTCCACCTTTTCCCTCCCCCCTGAAGTCATGGGTGTGGGACTATTATTGTCTTGGGGCAGGAACAGTACAGTCATCAACAGTGGCATTGTGCACAATTTGTGACAAGTCAATGAGAAGGTGAAAGGAGGGAATGAGCCTTGGCACAACCTCCCTGATAACACACATGAAACAAAGACACCATGACAATGTCAAATATGATAAAGCATCAAGCACCGCTGTTGCTGTAACCCCTGACTCCACAGAAAGGCAACAAGAGGCAAGCGGAGATCAAAGAGGATGAAGAATAGAGAAACCTAGGCAGAGGCTGGAAGTTCAATGATAAATGAAACAACTAGCTCACCATCACCTTCTTGCTCTGTGGTAGATATATCTTCTGCCAATCCACCTCCTTCGTCATTACCTTCCCTGCCAAATGATAGCCACTCTGTAGATGTTAGGATGTTGCAGCTCATGTCCACCCATTGTGCACTGTGTGGTTCACTGTCAACACATGGCAGTGTGGAGGAGGAGAATCACAAGCAGTGCATCAAGAGGCATCTGAGGAGATTCTATCCCACAGAATATGCTAAGATGCTAGCAGGGAGGGTTCATCATTACTATTAAACTGTCATCAAGTTGTCATGTGTCCTTAGCGGGGTGTGGACAAGGGGCATAGTGACAGCAGTAGTACATGGTTTTTGGTGTCATGGTGTTTGGATACAGGTGTTATTTACCACACTCACTGTTCACATTGCAGTTGCTGATGAGAGGCACAGTTCTTGCACTCAAGGCAAACATTTCTATACAAGTAACAACACATCCATGATTTTGGAGGAGCAGATGAAGAAGAATTATTGGCCAACTTCTTTTTTTCTCCACATATACCTGAAGTGGTGGGGGCTAGTTATGGTGCTGCTGCTGCCTCAGGCGCATCACTGGAGCTAGTTGTGGCAAGTGTAACCTTCATCATCCTTCACCTATGTTACTGAAGTTTTTGATTTCATTCCTTTTGAGCTGCCTAATCATCCTGCTGCTTAAACAACTCAGCAGCAGCATCAAGAAAACACGTCACAAATTCCGCATTTACATCAGTTCTTTTGACAATGGCCACTGGCCATTGACCAACACTTCATAACCTGCAGGCATTAGGCCAGTAAGGTATTATTTTTCCTTAGGGCTTGTACTTAGGCCTACAACAAAATAAACAACTTTTGGGTGCTTGTTTCTACAAATCAATGTTTCCTTAGAGCTTGTGCCAAACAAGTCTAAGTCCTACAAATCAATGTTTCCTCAGGGTTTGGGCCTCTAACAACAAATCTTACAAATCATAATCTACAAAATACTCTGTCATGCCAAGTATCAGTCTACCCCAGTGGCAGCTCAAGTCAGGGGGTCCCTTTCTCTTTCACATTACATATACATTTCTTATTTTATTATTATTATTTTTTTAATTAACTGTCCCCGTCCCCCCAATAACAGTCAATAAACCCCTCCCCAAACAAATTCCCTGTTCAACTGATTCTTTCCCCAGACTCCACCCACCAACACAGGCCCCCTTCTCAGACCCCTTTTATACCATATCTTATGGGGTATTTTTAATTGTATTTAACCCCTTAAGGACCGGGAAAATCTGAGGTCGTTTTCCCTTAAGGACCGGAGCAATTCTGACCTTTTTGACTATGTCTTTGTTCAACAGTGTTTTCCCTCTTAGGCTTTTATTCTACCCCCATAAATTATATACTGTTTTTCTACGCACAAATAGGGCTTTCTTTTGATACCCCACTTATATAGATAACCCACCATTTACTTTATGAAAATGTAAAAAAAAAAGTTGGCCACAAAGGGTTAAATTTTTATGGAGACTGCATGAAAAGTATGACTGGTCAGTCATACCTACAAAATGCGCAGTTTAAAGTGGCCACTGTCCCCCCTGGGTGAAAATCCCCATGTCCCTTTTTCCCACCCTATTTTGACACTTTTTATACCTGCCATTTGGTGGTGTATATAAGTGTATTACATGGCTCCACAACAATCACACTTACAATATTGTTTAGTTATATATATTTTTTTTTTTAAATATTTTTTTTTTTTTTTTTTTAAAGTGTGTTGTGTTTTTTTTTTTACTTTGATTGCAAGGGAGACAGAAAAAGAGGAGACACACAGAGGTAAGCATGCATTGTGTGCTTACCTCTGTCTCAGAATGCCGGTACATGTGATCGCTGATACAGCGATCGCATGAACCGGCAGAAGAAAGAAGGGCTGAGATGAATGCCCCGGTCTCGGAGCACTCAGTCTCAGCCTGGAATTAATGATAGGAGCGTGCACGGAGGCATGCTGCTATCATTTAAGCCATGACGGTCCTGGACTGTCATGCATCGTTAAGGGTATAACAACCCATGACGGTGCAGGACCGTCATGGGTCCTTAAGGGGTTAAGATTTATTTTTTATTAACTGCCCACCAATCCCAGTAAACAAACCCCCCCAAAAAAGTCCCCTGTTCTCATCCCGGGTGTGTCTCATCCCTCAGTGGTCTCATCTCCTAAGTGTTATTGGGTGGCCAACTATACCAGCATTGAGGCCTGAGGTCAGAGATAACCAGGGTGAGTCATTGTTATCCTCCTGATTGATCGTTTACCTATACCTGTATTACCCTATACCAGGGCTCAAAATTTCCACTCGCCTCCTCGCATTTGGCGAGTAGAAATTGAGTGGGGGCGAGTGGAAATTGAAGCCCCGCTGTCCCGCCCACTTCAGTGCCTGTCTTCCATGCCTAGCCTCAGTCCAATGTCCGCTGTGCTGCTCTGCAATATAACGAAAAGTAAAGGTATTCTTCAGAATGGCTTCTTACGATGTTTGTGTAAACCTTTTGAGTGCAAGGGTTAACACACAAATATCATAATAAGCCAGACTGAATAATGCCTTTACTTTACGTTATATTGCAGAGCAGCACAGTGTATACTTTAACCCTTTGAGTGCCGTTTTGGACGGGGTGACCAGACGTCCCCGGTTTCCGGGGACAGTCCCCGGATTGAGGGGACTGTCCCCGGACAGCATGTATTCCCGGATCTACAATGCGGCTGCATTATCTATCAGAAAGCATGAACGGCATTACCTCAGAGGTATCTGCCATTCAGTGCCTTCCAAAACGTCCCCATACGCACTAACTGGGCCTATTATGATATTTTTCTGTAGTGACTGGCTAACTGGAGGGTACTGATGCCGTGATGACCTCCCTTTGCGATTGGGCAGGGTGTGTAAAAACACACAGAAGACTATTAGAAAACAAAAGTCTTCCGATTCTCTGTAGCAATTAGTTATCATGAGCTATAACCCTAGATGTACCGGGGCTTGTCCGGTTTGCCAATCTGACATACACCTGCACACCGATCAAATATTAATCAACGGGACTAACTCAGCGTACTCAGCATGATCTAATGCCGTGGAATCTAGAGGTACCGGGGCTTTTGCCAAACACAGATGTGTTGGTTATATTTCATGATAACTAATTGCTACCAAGAATCAGAAGACTTTTGTTTTCTTCTGTGTGTTTTTACACACATATAAGATTGAACCCCTGTACATCGATGGTTAAAACCTACAATATCATTGGGTCTAGAATATTTTGATTATATATTAATAACGGCTATAATTAGTTATATTATTTGAAAACAACTGAGGGGTATATATAGCTGGCATTGTAAGCTACTTTTGAAATTTGTAACTTAAAATCTGCACACGGTTCAGTACTGTTTCTATATTGAATGAGACTTACAAATATTACATATTTATCAAGGCAAGCCGGATTATGCCCCGGTAGTACCTGTCTATAGTGTGGTAAATGATTATACCTCCATGACAAACTGGGTGATGCCCTAGAGATATATATCAAGAATACAGTTTCGATTATCATTGTATGAGGTTAATTATTTAGAGAATTTGATCTTTTTAGATGTCAAACAATAAAAGTTACATTTTAACATTTACTTCCTACTTATTATTTAGCCCTATCTATTGATAGTTTATCCTGCTAAGTGTGCTATTACTACAGGGTTTCCTGTCTCTGTCTTTTATGTTTACTTAAATAATAATGTCCTATACCTTCTAACAAAACAACATGACTATGACAACCTGATTAGAGTGAGGCCAAAAGGTGAGAATTTAATACATGATGAGGTGGGCAGTGCGTGGAGGAGGACAGGGAGGGCAGTGTGGAGGTGAACAATGTGAAGTTGGAAAGGGTGGGTAGTGTGGAGGTCGGCAAAGTGGAGTTGTACAGTGTGGGCACTGGGCAATGTGGGGAAGACAGTGTGGGAAATGTGTGGGTGAGCAGTGTGTAGGAAGGGTAGTGTTGAGGTGGAAAATGTGGGCAGTGTGGAGGTGGACAGGATGGGCAGTGTGTGTCATAAGACAGGGTGGGCAGTGTGTGGAGGAGGACAGGGTGAAAGTTTGTGGAGTAGGATGGGGTGGAGGTGGGCAATGTGGACAGTATGTGTGGAGGTGGGCAGTGTGCGGAGGTGGGCAAGGTGGACAGGGTGTGAGGTTGTACAGGGTGTGGCAGTGTGTGGTGATGGTGGACAGAGTGTGGGTAGTGTGTGGACAAGGTGTAAGGATGGACAGAGTGTGAGCAGTGTGTGGACAGGGTGTGAGGGTGGACAGAGTGTGAGCAGTGTGTGGAAAGGGTGTGAGGGTGGACACAGTGTGGGCAGGGTGTGTACAGAGAGTGGAGGTGTAGAGTGTGTGGGCAGGGTGTGGAAGTGGATATGGTGTGGACAGGGTATGGAGAAAAAAATGTCCCCGGATTTAATTTTAAAAATCTGGTCACTTTAGTTTTTGTGGTGCTGAGAATCAGGCCTACATAACCCTCTTCCTTATATTGCCTGAGAGGCTTATGTGTTGTAGACCTTGCTAGCATTCAGGGGGTTAAAACAGTTGGGATTTTGCACAGTTTTTGTCCTATATGCTGAATAAAACATAGAACTTAAGATGGGTGGGGTTAAAGGCGGGGATATGGGTGGGGCTAGGCATGGAAACTGGTGGCGAGTAACTTTTCAGGCCTGGCTAGTAGCTCAGGACTTGAAATTTTGAGCCCTGCCTATACTACTCTGGGTACGAATTATATATTAGTCATTTGATTGCTTGTCGATCTCTAGGAAGCAGTAGTGTTCCTCCCTGCTCTTTCTGTAGGAGTCTTGAGTTTTTATCAGTCTTTAACCAAGGTTGGATTTCCATCACACTAGTCTTTTCTGTCGTACTTGTTTCAAATTTCATTCGTAGACTATTTCCCACATCATCTGTTGGATACTTTTCGACTTTCAGTCAGAGATATTCCCTTCGGACTGTGACTGGGTTATATCTGACTCCTGGTTATAGCTCCCCTACAGGTTCTTCTCTTCTGTCTGAATCCTGTTAATGTCTAGTTTTATTGATTCCTTTAGTATTCCTGTCGAACTTGAACAGTCTCTGCCTGCTACCTTGCATCCTTGCTGTTCCATAGATCTGACTCTGGTGTCCCTGGTCTGAGAACCACCCCAGTTTACACCTACACCCATCCTGGTCAGGATTCCAGCTCAACCAGGATCAAACAGATGGCTTCACGGTCAGCAACTTTACTCCGGCTTTGGCCACAGCAAGGGATAGTTATAACCAGCAACTCACCCGCCCAACGCTCCCCATCGTTGCTGTCTAACTACCTAAAGTTTTCAGACCTGAGGTATATCCTAGACCTCCGGGACTCTGCCAGTGACAGTCACACGTTGTGCAAAAAGTTGATCCTTTTGAGTGTTAAACAGTCCCATATTCATATTTTCAGGTCAGATAAAGGTAGAGAGGGATTGGGCTGACAACTGCTAACACCTGAATTGTCTTATTGTTCTGTGCTGTGTTCTGCTATACTTTCTGGTGCTGTTGTGCCTGTTTGCCTCACTATTACTACTGCTAACCCCAGGTCTCCACAACTAAGTGCAAATCCACCAATATCTTGCTCACCGCTACTGTTGCTGAAGCTGTGACAAATATTCATCATCTGTGGGACCTAAAGACAATTCAGCAATAGGAACTACACTTGCAGATGTCTTACACTTAAATGTTTCTATCTCTCTCAATACCTTGCTTAAATTTGCCTATATGGCTCTATAACTTTCTTAACACTATTCAGCAAAGAGGGACGTTCAGACTTTTTATACTCTATGATGGGGCCTCTGTGCTTCTCCACATCCACTGCTGTGATAGAGGACTCTTGGTCTGCAGGTTGTGTGGGATGAGGTCCTGAAGCTTCTTTCTCCATCCCTGTGTGTGTGGGTATCCCTCTTCCTCCCTGTCTGTCTGCCCCCCCAGAGGTTGCCCAAACTTTCCCTGAGGTAGGGGCTTTACGTATCTCTAGGATCCCACCTGATGCTTTTCCTAGCTTTCCTATAATCCCTGACAGTGATACCCACCTCTACCTTTCCCTTTCCCTCTCATTTTCACTGTTTGCACAGAAAACCTAGTATCCTCTGTGCTAGAAAGACCAAAGCAAGAGGGCACAGAGTGTGACCTAGTGCAATAAAATCTCAAGATATTGGAACCTCCACCACGTATCACCCCACTCTGTCAGTCACTTATATGGCAGATAGCAGCTACGCTTATCTGGGTATATTCTACCTGACCCAGATCCAGGTATATGGCAGCTCTTCCTCCCAGCATCCCCTCAAGACGGAACCATAGAACACAACTCCCAAGCAGCAAAAGAGAAAAAAGAGGGGGATCTCTTTTGCTGCTTGGGAGTTTGTATTCTATCCTCTGTGCTAGCCTGTCTCTTATCTCCTGCTGGTCTCCTCCTCCTCACCCCACCTCACCTAATCATCTTAATTATCTCTTACTTATGCTCTCACAACACACTCCCTTGCACTACCTATCAACACAAAAAACAGAAAATTATCCAAAAAATAAAATAAAATTGAGAGGTGTAACACAAATATACATCAAATGCAAATGTTACGAACAAAGAATTATAAATAAAATGGGGGACATAGGGGTAAGGGTAATGTGTGGGGAGGGGATAATACATAGGGATTTGTGTATTTGAGTGTGTATGTAATGATATGTGTTGTATATTAGAGTAGTGTTATGTGGATACATAAGTGTATACATGTATGTAGAAATGCAGTTCAACAAGTCTTACCTCTCCTGTCTATAGCACTAAGCTTCAACATCTTAGCACTGTGTCCTAACTCAATAAAGAACATAAAAAAGAAAATGACATATAGAAGCTACTTCTTTAGAATCCTCCAAGTTCTTTTATTCAGTATGGCACACACATCTGTTATTGGCTTTCAAGATTTAGAGTATGGGAAGCAAGTTTTCAGCTTTTCACTTCTTAATTAAAAATTGTCAAGGTTTTGCTCTACTCTGCTGCTTGATTCTGCTGTCTGAGCTAAACCAGTGCTCTGCTATCCTTTACTGCTGCCTTCCCTTTTCTGGATCAGGCTGTATCAGCTGACCTCTCTATGTTTGCTCACCTGACTGCTATCAGCCAACAGCCAACCTTCCTAAGGTATTTAAAGCAGCTTGGCTCACTACCTGATACACCTAGCGAAGCTGAGTAAGAACTTCTGCCAAGGACTGGATCAGAACCCCGAACCCTCTGATCAGTAGACTCACTGTCACCACTGCAAACCCCTTCGACCGCTACCAGCGGCCCATCACAGCGAAGACCCTGTGAAACCAACCCAACTGTGACAAGTCAACACAGACCAAGAAGAATCCAAACCTGCGACTTCAAACCCAACCAGAGATGATGGAGTAGTGAGGCTCAAGCCTCGGTATCCAAAAAAAACCGCTGATGGATAAAATCTATCAGCAAGAAGACGACAACGGCGTACCTGATTGCCCTTTTGTTTGCTTCTGGCTGCAAGAGTGTTCTACTGCATTGCTGACTACAGTCTCACATTAATTCCTAAGTAAATTCAATTATCTTAGTTCTCAAACACAAACCGCAGTTCAAAAAGATGCAAGATGTTATAAAGGGAGCAGAGCCAGCATGTGATGAGAAACCAGAGAGGGTACAGGGCCTATATATATATATGCTTATTTTTGTCAAAGCTCTGAGTCAGAGCCTCAAGAGGTGGGGTAATTCAGCTAATAATTAATAAATGAACAAAAATATAATTACTACCTGTCAGAAAGATATAGTATTAAAACATACAATGTGTGGTATAACGATAGCATATTGCAAGAGTGTCATGTTAACATGAAAAGGGGTACATTATCATTGGTTGCATTAGTAACCTGTATTACTGTACTATTGGAATGCAAATTATTTTTGACATGTACTTTTATTTCTTGAAAGTTTAATAACAGCACAAAACCCATATTTATTATTCATCACTACCAGCACTGATTGTATAATGTCATATTAGTTCACTTGTGTTTTGTAGAAAGGTCAGAAATTTGAAGGCAGTTGTCAGGTATAGTATTTGTCATGTCCCAGCGGAGAAACTGACTTATTAAAACTGGCAGCACCAAGGACATGATTGTTTCATGAAAAACATAAAGATTTAAATTCTTGGAGCAAGAGGAATAGCTTACAGAAAATGCATTAAGAATCAGAGCAGCTATTCATGGGGGACAGGTGGATACGTGATGAATTAGGAAAACTGGCATGCTTGCCACCATGGAGTGAAAGAGTATACTGAAAAGACACCAGTGGATGAATACAGGAGAAACATCTAGCTTGTCTAACATCTAGGATGTCTAAGTATTTTTCTAAACCTTGGAGGGTAGAGAGACAACTCCAACACATTGCTTCACAATATGCTGGAGATTTTCCTAGCATCCATTGGGTTAAGGTCCTGTCTTACATTGTCATATATTTTATACTTTAGCAGAGATTGCTAAAAGCTTTCGACCAAAGAGGGAAAAGAGAAAAATTGCACTTTTCATCTTCTTCTGAAATCTCCACAAAACAATTTTTTTCTGTATTTTTCCACAGCAACCCCAGCCTTGGTATAGTACACTAGAAGCCTACATAGTGGACCCCAGCCTTGTCACACTACACTAGTAACTGTAGAACCACTCCAGCCTTGTCCCATGGTAGCCAGAGAACCACATATACTGAATTCCCAGCATTGTCCCACAGTAACCCTTGAACCACATATACTGATTATTCAGCCTTGTCTACTGTCTGGTAGCCAGGATGGACAATGTGAGGTGCTCCATTTGCTTCCTATTGGTCCCTACCAGTGAACATGGGGTGGGAAATAATGGGAGTTATTGTCTGGCAGCAGGACAAGGGCCTCACATTGCTCACCACAGCTGTGACCCCTAGGATTGTCCCATGGTAGCCACATAATCACACATACTGATCCTAGACTTTTCCCATTGTAGCTATAGAATGACACATACTAACCTCCTGTTCCACTGAACTCGTAGCCATAAAACATACTAAGCCCCCAGCCTTGATTCAGTGTACCCATACAACCACATGTGCTGACCTCCCAGCCTGTCCAACTACAGTGGTAGTCAAAGAACCCCAAATCCAGACTTTCTGTCTTGTCCCACTTCACTGGTATAGCTGGAAATACACATGCTAAGTCTAACCCCACAGCAGGAACTAGCAAAGTTTTCACAAGAAATGTCTTAGTTTTAGTTAAAGGAGAATGTTTGCTGGGTTTCTTTGTATATGCAGGAATTTTCATGGAAAAGTGAAAATTCCCGTAACAAAAAAATTAGATTTTTAGCTTTTCCTTACTTTTAGCTACATTTTGACCAGATCATATCTGGTACTCACTGATGAATGAGTAAGTAGGAGGTAAATCCTCCATTCCTTTCTGCCAGGTTGAGACTGGTGGATCCCATAACAAATCTATGAGGAGGGCACATGCATACATATTGGTTGTATGCATATATGTGTGTGGTAGGAATGGTGGTATGTAAATCACAATTTTCTCCCTCTTCTCTTCCTTACTTATCAGAAGAAGGAAAATTTAAATAATATTGATCACTGATAAATACCCAATGACATCTGTCAATTATAATGGCAAAGATATATGTTGCCTTTACCACACTTTGATGAATTCTGGAATAAGGGAACATTTCCTTTTAGATAAATGTCAGTGTATAGGCATCCACTAACAGCAAAAATAATGTGAAACGGTAAATAGAAGTACATTTCACATTGCAATAAAAATTGCCTAATCTCTCTAAATATATTGTTTGTTTTTTAGTAAAATCTTAAGAGTAGGTCTTCAGACTAATTATTGAATGTAGCCAGCTTATTATGTATTATGTAATAATGAATTATACATTTAAAGTGTGGGTAGATATATTATTTGAATTTACCTATTCTGCAAGTGCACTTATAGTATATGTATAGTGAAATTGTATGTGCACTTACATTAGATTTTAACCCTGAACATCCATAATACCACTGTTTTCAATATGATCATGAAGAATTATAATTTTTGGCAGATGATAAATTGGTAAAATAAATTTTACTTTCACATTGTATAGTGTTTAAAAAAATGGTATATGATCAGAAAAATCCACATATTGTAGAAAAAAACATCAAGGCCAAGCAAATTATAGAAATAAAATACAAGTAAATGCCTTTGCATAATGTATTTCAGTGGCATTATGATTACAATTAATGTTAGTCTATCATTTATGAATATAGTTACTGAATATCTACTTTGATGAACTAGAAAACAAAAAGAAATTGTATACTTATTCTGCTGGCACTCTCTCTTCTTGAAATTATAAATAAAAATGCAAAATAAAATTATCAACAACACTTGATATTTATTTTTTAAAGCTTTATGTAGTGTTCTACAATAACAAATAAAACATTGCATAATCACTCAAAATAAACATTATGCTAACCTATATATTCTTAAAATAGAACCTTAACATTAAAGGGCTTACTGGTTCAATTAAATTTTGATAAGACAGATACAATACATAATATTAGAGAGAAATGCATACTTTAACGCTGCTAAGTACTGTAGAGGAATTCTCTGTCAAATATCTCATCTCATCCAGATGAGATCACTGCCCTGAAATTTCTCTTTGTGTGCTCTATAATATAGGTCATTGATATATTCTGTTAATCTTTTCTACAACTCTACTAACTTCCAATTTAAACATAAATCTTTGAACTGGGCACCCATACTACCTCACTTTCTACACTCTCATATGATAAAGTAGCTTTCTTTCACATTCTCCTTGATCTATCCCTTTGGCTTTCTAAATAGACTTTGTCTCCATCTCACTATAAATGACATTGGAAAAGTGGGAAAATTGTGGAACAAACCAACTGCACCATAGGGGACACATATAATTTTTCAGAATGCCTAATGATTCAAGTGGGACCTGGAATTCTACAGAGGTTTTACACCATATTATTATTATTTCATTTGGATGTTTAAAAGTCTCATTTGAACTAAAGGGAAGTTTTAGTGTCCTAAACGGTGCACTTTGTTTTCCCCAGCAATTTTACGCAGCTTCAATCTAACTTTACTCAAGCCTAGATCTTCTCACCTCATCCATTCTAAAAATTACTAGAATCTCTCCTTCCAAACATTTATACTTTTTTCCCTGATATGGCGTTTTGATATGTTAACCTTTGGATGCAATAATGTTGTAGACAAAACAGCTCTCTCAGCAAAAGTATCTAGAGGATTCAAGTTGCAACCATATTACACTGGTCTAATAAATTGATCCTATCATTCATACAATATTTAGTGAGTTGTATTTTTGAAATGTACAAGTTGACTTTTAGACTTTATTATAGGTGTGATGACACCATGCTAAACTGCAGCTGACTTTTCAGCAGAAAAGTAATGATGGACAAAACTTTTAGCCTCAGGAGAAAAACATATGGAAAAACAGCCCTTCCCACCTTCTGTGGTCGTTCCCGTGAAACGGTTTACATTTTTTATTCTTTTTTCATTGCATTGAAGTCAAGGATAAAAATGTAACCCCACCACTCCCAACATGGAAAGTGTCTCCCACGTATTTTTGCTGTCCCAAAGTGTGAAGTTGAGTGTCAGTTTCCCACATGCTGGCAAGCTATGTTTGAGAGCAAGAAAGCATGCTGAACATTTATGTTATCTAGTGTAGGCAGATAGGCAAATAATGGTAATTGTAGTTGCTTGATAGGACTATTGGTGGTGCTACCCATTCCTATCTGTTTGTGATGGGTCTCTCAGTCACAACCATAAATATGAAAACAAGCATAATGTGCAGAAATACATCTGATAGTAAACATTCCAGCATTTGTAATAGAATAAATAAAAAGTGGACCTTAAGATGTTGTTGAACGTATCAAAGTGCCACTGCACCCTAGCGAAAAAGTAATTAACTAAATTGTAGCTATATTTCTTCACAGCTGCTACTTTCTACTACAACAAATTTTCTATATATGTCTGAAACAGATCAGAAAACATCTCCAGCAAAGAACCCAACTCTTACAAAGTGTCTACTGAATCACAGAATGTAATTTTACAACATGCAAAAGAAAGCCCACAGTAAAGTCATGTTCTACATTCTAAGACCATACAAACATGGGTCTCAAGTTTAACTTAAGCTTGCATCAAATTCTGAGAATGCACTGGAGGCAGCGAAGTTAGTTCAGGTGGATCAGTTACCTTAAGATACATTTAGTCTTAAGAGCTGCCTATGTGTTGTAATAGAAATGTGTTAGTAATATAAATAGATCACATAGTATTTGTTCTTGTTTATTAATGCATAACCAACAAGGGGTGATGAGTTAAAGATACCCACCTTAAACTTTAATCCATTACAGAGTAATAATAAAAAAATATATTTTTGGTGAAAATATAATTGAGTCTCAAAATGCAGGTTAAGACTAATTAATCCTAAAGATCCTCCAAGTAGGAACAATATTCAGAGATAGGCGTTAAAAAATGCTGCAAAGAAGCATATTTGAACAGCACACAAGAGTATCTGCTATAATTGAGGTCCTAAAGTTTGAAATATATATAGTATAACAGTTTTAAAAGTCAATATTGTGAAATTTATTGTGGAAAAAAGAACAACATTTTAAAGTATTAAGTGCAACAGCACAATAAAGTCTGTCATTCTCTGTTTGTGAGAGGAAGAAAGAACAGCACATTTTTCAGCTAGTGAAGACAGGATAATAAAAAGGATTTGAAGCTTACTTTAGGGTTTCTTGTAGGTTGGACATTTGTTCTCCTCATTAAGGAAGTCTGGGGGGCACTCTGGGAGACAGAAAAAGAGAAAGGAGGTTGACTCCTTTATACACCCAAATCTCATTTGACTGAGAAGACATATGTAGCTATGATCCAAGTTCCTTCCTGATCAGCCTGTGTCACGGTTTGGCTGAACTGCTCTAACACTCTGCTGTTGTATACTAGCTGCCTTTCCTTCCCTGTGTCAGGCTGACTCAGCTGATGATTAACGAGCTGACTTTACCTCTCTGTTTCCGTGGTTACTCGCCTAACTATTTCAGCCAACCCCCTCCAGGCTATTTAAAGCAACTAGGCCCATTTCCTCCTCATTTCCTCCTTTCCTCCTCATTCCATACCTTGTTTATGGCTGCAAGTGAGTTCTCCTGTGTTCCTGATTACCCGTGCATGACCTGGCTTCCTCTGATGTCCCTTCTGGCTCCTGACTCCTGGGTTGTTCCTAATATCGCTGACCTCTGTATTCCTGACCCCGGCTTGTCTGAGTACCTGTCTTGGTTCTTGACTCCGGCTTGTCTTTTGGTTTACACTCCTGAATCACAATTTTGCTTTGCTTGCTTAGGTTATTTCAATAAATGTGTTTTGCACTTCACATTATTGTGTCTGTCTGGTTCCTGATCCCAAACAGCCTGTTATCTCTGTACTAAAGGAGTCTGAGGGGGGGGGGAGGGGACAAAGGAGGTTTACCCGAAAAAAACAAAAATTCTGTGTGACTGACTGTGTAGACATGGGCAGAGGTCATACAAGTTCCTTTCTGATCTGGCTGTTATCTCTGTGCTAAGGGAGGCTGGGGAAAGAAGAGTGAGTTTTTTGTTGACAGAGACAGGGACCCTGACGTGAGCTGTGACTGAGGCAGAGTGATACTAGTTGAGACACAGTATTTTGTAGAGGGCCAAGGCAAGACATTACAATCCACTTTTATTTTGTACTTTATAGTAAACATACACACTTACACAATAGTTGAGAAATGTCTAGCAAACGCACAAAGGGTAAGGTGAAAGGATTAGGAGCAGTGCAGGGACGTATGAGTAAAGCGGTAGACCAAAACCAGACTGCAGCCATGGCTCCTGCAGCTTGTGCAATAAATAATGGTGATCCCCCTCCCAATGAGAAGGATGCAGTTTGTCAATGTGCCACCAAAAGTTCTACCACCACTAGCACCAGTACTATTAAAAAACATTAAGAACACTGGAGATGGTAACGAGTCACATTCTAGTGTTGGGATAATGTAAAAAGGTGCAGAAACTCAACCAACTGCTGCATCAGACAGTGAGACAAACAAGCACAAAAACATCTGTCCTTAAATTATTAGCAAACACTGTGAAAATAAATGTACAAAGAAATTGTTTGAGGCCTCTAAAAGCCTAAAGGAATATAAAAGTAACGTGCAAGATGCTAAGGATGACCTAATGATGACTGATGATGATGTAGATCTAAAACGTATTCCTCTGGCATCCTCCCTTTCTTCAGATACAGATAGAGTTGAGAGTGAGAGAGATGATAACATGGCCAGAAAGTTAGCTGAAAGGCAGAGGCTCAAACCTCCACCTCTGGAAGTATTCCACCACTGAAAGTGTTTTAAAAACAATAGCAAAGTCTGACCATAGAAAAGCAAAGATGCCAAAAAATACACAGTCATCCTGGCAGTCATCATCAGTACCATCACAGATTTCAAGTCCCACTCAGCCACATGCACTAACAGTGTTGAGTAGCCAACAACAACACAGGTTATAAGCATCTACAAATATTTTAAATTAGAAGGTGCACCACACTTACATATTCAAGATGCAACTCCATATGCAATATAAACCCATCGATTTTATTGAACATTGAATTTTAAACACACAATCAATACCTTGAATTCATCCAACTTATGTAGAGGAAGTATAGTGGCCACTTTTCTGCAGACATCTCTTTTAACCCTTGATCAACGCGTTTCTGGTATAAATAAGCTTACTCATGACCAGCTAAAGCCCAAAGTGCAAAAGTTGATATATTTGAATCTAATTGCATCCAATCACGGTTCAGTGTCCAGGTAATTATCAGCAACAAGTAATTACCATCCCCAAGACAAGTCAAAAAGAAGAGAATCTCAGAATCCCAAGTCTCTAATTTTAACTCCTTCAGCGTAATATAAAGGTCTCTACAAACATATCCATATATGTATAGAGGAATATGTCTATTTTTATATATATATATATATATATATATATATATATATATATATATATATAAATATATATATATATACACATGTTAATAAAAAACAATGAGATGCAACAGCGTAGATACTGAGGCTCAAATAAGGGAACAATATGCGATAGCAATAAAAATAGACACTAATGTCTTATTAAGATTGCAGAACATTCTCATCGGGTGATGACAAAAACAACTGAGATTAATCCAAGCCGTTCCAAGAGCAATGATTCTATCCTGTTTATTCGTATTTACCAAAACATTCAACTCACATATAGTATATTTAAAAACAAATATCTAAGACAAAGTAGTGGACTCTTCAGACATTCAATATATTTATATATATAGCCCATGTTTGAGACGGTAAATGCTTCAAATGATAACATCCACTGTGCATAATAAATCATCATAGATGATAGTGGAAATAGAAGACATGAGTCCCAATACTATATAACAAGGAAACTTCAACAAGTTAAGATCGTATCACTACATCTACATGTTTACCCCCTCCCCTCCTTCCTTTAGACATTCTGATATTGAACTCATTTAAATATAAACATTCCTATCATGGTTGACTCTATTAATTCTCACACTTGGAGCAAACCAGATGGAATCCCCACTAAATAGATCCAAGTCAGTCAATCAGTACAAGAAAGAAGTGTGAGCCCCCAAGGCTTTTAATTCCTTGTTTAGAAGAAATATTATTTCCGAGGAAGGAAATTTGACCCGAAAATAATATTATTTATATTAAACTCATCTCTTCTTAAATTTTAAAATGTTTAATACAAATTTCTCAGGAAATATATATTCCCCTCTATCAGCATCTACAGCCATAGCTTTCATGAATACCTCAGATGCTCTTAGAGGCACAGCACCCAGACCCCTAGTAGTAGCATGATTTCAGTAACAACTATTCTCAGTAGTAGTTGTAGCAGCCTCACAGGAACTCCACAGTCTATGAGGTCCACAGTATGGAGATATTTCACTCAGGATAAAAATGCTAAGAAATTTGCTAGCTGTTGTCTGTACAAGCATATGAGCAGGGGGAAAGCAGGCTCACATCTAGGCACCTCCTCAATGAATTCCCACATGAAGCACAATCACTGGACTGGCTGGGACCATACCATCAACATGGTAGAGGTGGCACAACTAGCAGAAGTACTCCAAAACATCCCTGGAAATCTGGGGTACATAAGTGCTATTGATGTGTCAGAGAGCTTGCCAATATTTCTGCTCCTGCTGTCACACCCACCATCTCCATAAGTCATGTCATTAAAGCAATAAAGTTACACTGTTCTTCTACTATGTACTGCCATTGGACACTTACTAAGTGCTTAGAAAGAAGTTGAAACCTGCACAAAAATAATGCAAAAGTAAACTTGCCAAGATGTTTGTGGTTGACATGCTGCTCTTTTTTATTGAAAACAGAGGTTTTTAATAACTGATATCATGTGTTGACCCTGCTGGAATATCAGAAGCCACAGTTATTTCTCGAGGATGGTTGTGCCAATGTTACTAAAGCAAAAAGTTAGTGTTGTGGATAAAAGACAAAGACATTCAACCTGCTAACAATTTTTTCAAGGCATAGCTCCAGTGGTGTGTCTGAAACAATAGCAGCACTAGAAACTAGCTAGAGAAAATAACTTGTCCAATAATGCTTCTCCTCCTGAACCTACTCAAAAATCTGGGGTGTTTTAGAATACTCATGTTTCCCTTGAAGGCATGAAGGAACTGTGCGTTTCATCTGCAATGTGCACAGTGTATATAAGAAAACCTTGTGAAATAGGGGAAGGACTGGGAACAATGAACACATTCACACTGATATCAAACAACTGGTACAACTGCAACCAAACAACTTGATGCTTATGACTGTAATGTCAAACCATCCCCCCAGAAAACAAGTACTGTTGTTACTATGCCTCTTGTCTGTTCCACAAATGACACCTGACAATAAGACAGGGTGGACAGACACGGACTGCCACATTCGCTGGAGGGGGAGGTAATTTTGATGGAGGTGGCACACCAGAAGAGGAGGAGATAGAGGGCTTTGATGGTGCCAGGGTGGGGACAGTTGCTTTGTCTTCCTGCACCTGGATCCTAGCTCAAGAAGCTGATGAAGATGTAAGTATTTTACTCACCATCAAACTTTCAGGCTCAGGATGGATTTCCCTACTCTTTCTCTTCAATTTTCGCTGACGTTCTTGGTGCTCTTGGGGAGGGAGAGGGGGCACAGAGACACGGCTTCCAATTTCATTTGTGGGGGTTTGACTTTAACATACTTCACATAAACATAATTCTGTCTATATTGCATGTGTTTTATGAGGGCAGTTGTGCCAAGGCGTGCCCCCTCCTTTCCTGTTTTCATTGACTTGTCACACGGTGAGACTAGGTTGCGACTTGTAGGTCAGAATGTGTGGTTCTGTGGCTACCAGTGCAGTGGGATAGGGCTCTGGGAGATAGTATATGTGGTTCTGTCCCTACCAGGGAAGTGGGACAAGGCTGGGGGCATGTAGTTCTATGGCTACAGTAGAACAAGGCTGGAAGTCAATATGTGTGCTTCTATCTCTACCAGTCTAGTGGGACAAGACCGGAGGGTCAATATGGCATTGGTGGGCAACACAAAGTCTTTCCGCTGCTGGATAATGGTGAGAGCTGTAGTCTGGCAACAGCTGGAAGACCTCACATTACCTTTCCCTATGTGTACTAGTGCAGTAGGACAAGGCTGGGAGTCAGTATGTGTGGTTCTGAGACTTCTGTGGGACAGAGCCGGAGAGGTCAGTATTTGTGTTTCTGTGGTTACTGTGGGACTAGGCTGGAAGTCTGCATGTTTGGTTCCATGGCTATCAGTGCAGTAATGCAAGGCTGATGGGTAAGTATATGTGAGTTCCCGCAGAAGGCAGACAGTGCGGTTTTTCACAGTTTTCTCTTTTGAAGAGAACATTTTTGCCCATCTCTACTTAATAAGTATATTTGAGATCTGAGAGGAAGATGAAAGTAAAGGAGGAAAGGAAGGGAGATAAGTATCTATCCCACTATTTCTGCCACTGGGTGTATACATCAGGAAAGCAGGAACCAGTTCTCTGATTTGGATTTAGATAGATAGACACATAGGTACAATAGACAACTACATTTCATAGCACTACTTCATTATCACTTTAAATTAATTTGTCCAATGTTACAAATATCCATTTCCTCTTAACACCCAATTATTAACCTCTTTATTGAAAAAAGAACTCACCATTCAAAATCATGAAAAAAAGAGAATCATCTACTCAATTCTCTTTTCACAAAAGAAATTACACATTAGATTATTAAAAAATGTGTAATAGCTAAAACCATTAGCCCAATGGCTATCAAAGTTTCAATGACAAAAAAATATTTGTTTTCCTCCATTTTCATTGATGTTTATTTTGTGACAATGTGATCCTATTTCTTTAATGATGCCTCAATAGTAATCCATATGTTGGTCAAGATTGCATCCAACAGGGAGCTCAATCAAATCTCTTTTATTATTGCAGAATTCTGACTATTAAGCTAGAAAAGTGCAAATCTAGAGCATAAGAACAACAAATAAGAAAAAACATTACATCTTAAAATATATTTTTAAATCACAGTTAAAAATGATTCTCTGAAATATGTGTCATGCTGAACACCTTCAAAAAATAAGATAGTGCCACATTCACTAAGCAGAATATGCATATTTCCACAGCACCATTCAAGAAAAATGTTAGAGTTCTCCAACACATCACGTTGCTCTACGTTGGTGTCCTCTCTAGAATTCAAGGGTTTAAAAACCCAATTTATTTTAATGGTAGTTGTGGGACTATTCAGTTGTACCCATACATTAAAATAAACTGGGGTTTAAAACCCTTGAAATGCGAGAGAGGACACCAACACATAGCAAAGCGATATGTTGGAGAATGCTAACATTTTTCCTGAATGGTGCTGTGGAAATATGCATCCTCTGCTTAGTGTTCAGCATGACAAGTATTTCCGAGAAGCAATTTTATCTGGAATTTAAAAATATATTGTAATATGCAATTTTTTTCTTATTTGTAGTACTGGATTCTGAAATATATTCACGAGTGAAAAGTACTCCATTCTTCATCAACTTCTCTTTCTGATCTTTTCTGCCAATAAAATGTTTTGGGTGAAACAAATCTCAAGTTTGACACGTTAATGAAGTCCCAATGTGGTAGTTATACACAGTACACATCTGTGAAATTGAATCCCTAATGATAACATTCTTAGTATATACATTTTAATGACATATTGCTTTGAATGCACATTTCTGTTTAGGCCTCAGAAGACTTTAGGCTAGACAAAGAAAAGTCCAGTGGGAACAATTATCAATAGTACAATTAAAGTCAATATGATATAAGCACTATGTGTTTTTTTAGTCCTAATGCTGACAATATCTTAGACAGATGCAACAAAGCAAGTGACTCAAAATATGTTATAAATATTTTAGCAGCATATGTGAATGTGTATACTAATGGCTTAAATTGAACATATTAGTTGGAGATTTATTACAATTACAGATCATAAATAAAAGTTGAATTGGATTATTATCAACTAAGAGGTCAACTGCATGTAGCAGCACTTATGAATGGATACAGCATACCTTGTTTAAAAAAAAAAATAAGGAAAAATCATATTTATAAAAATGTAAGCTGAAGCATATACATTAAAGTGAGTGAACTGTAGTGAGCCAAACAGCCGTGATTTAAAGGGATAGTAATACTTAAAATGTAAAAAAAAATATGTTGTAGGGTTTATCCCCCTGAGTAAAACAAGAGCACTCCCACTGCTGAAAGATGTTTCATTCAAAAGTTATTCATTTTCAAAGTTGAATTTTTTAGGTGCAATATCACAGTGGTCTGAAATTGTACAGTGGCGCTGTTGCTACACCATCCTATGGAGATTTTTGGTCAACTGACCAGAGCTGTCCATAGGATGGTGTAGCAACAGCGCCACTGTACAATTTCAGGCCACTGTGATATTGCACCTAAAAATTCAACTTTGAAAATGAATAACTTTTGAATGAAACACCTTTCAGCAGTGGGAGTACCCTTGTTTTACTCAGGGGGATAAACCCTACAACATATTTTTTTTTACATTTTAAGTATTACTATCCCTTTAAAACTGAATCTGAGCTTGCAAGAGTTATTTTTTAGCCCATAAGCTTAATAAAAAGGTGAAGTAATTCTGGACAAAACAACATCAGAATTTGAATTTCTATTGATTAAAAGAGATCGTTTAAGCCCTTGAATTCTTGATCCATTGTTTCCACCATTTAAGTCAATAAGAATATTCTTTATGACGCTGTTGGTTTACCCCAGAATTTGCCAATTTTTTTTTTCTCCATATGGTCTGTGATAACTGAGTTCAATTTCTTTTGAAAAAGAAATGCAGGGATACTCACAAAAGTTGTTAGGTTCTGTAAAGAAAGTTATAGTAGATCCACTTAAAGGGATAGTAATACTTCAGTATTAAAAATCCCTATATTAAAGCCCTTGTAAAAAGAAACGTTTTGCCCCCAGTGTCTTCTCTCAAACCTTTATGGTTTGAGAGATGAACGCTTCTAAAGTTGCCCTCTCGCTTCCCCATCCCTGTAGTCAGCATTTTAGCTGACTCAGGGAAATCTGGTCAGAGATCATCAGGCGGCTCTGCAGCAGAGCTGCGATCTCGTTAACTAAAAAAAAACTTTCACTAAAACGGTCTTCTACGTGTGCTTGTAAGCCAAGCACACGTAGAAGACCATTTCAGTGAAAGGTTTTTTTTTAGTTAACGAGATCAGGCTGTGCTGGAGAGCCGCCTGAAAGTTGTACGTCTCTCTTCCCTGCAGTCAGCTAAAATGCCGACTACGGGGAAGTGGGAGGGAGAGGGCAACTTTAGAAGTGTTCATCTCTCAAACCATAAAGGTTTGAGAGATGACACTGGGGGCAAAACTTTTCTTTTTACAAGGGCTTTAATATAGGGATTTGTAATACTGAAGTATTACTATCCCTTTAAAGAAATTCAGATCATGTATACTGTTCTTAGCTGATAGTTTCTCTCTTTGATTGCCCATTACTATCAACCATCCCCTATGCCATATAGTATTGGGTTATGATAAGGATAAAAAATACAGTCTAAAATAAATAAAATAAAAATAAAAAAATAAATACAAGTATAAAAAACTAAATATCTTAGGTGACAGTGACAGACAGCTGACTGGGCTTAGGCAAGGCATCATATAGCTCCATCGGTTGTGTTGTGCACTGTACAGTAAAAAATCACAGTGTATTTGCAGAATATCCAGCAAAAGCACAAGGGGAATGAGGTGGGGTGGAGCAGTGTAGGAACGTGAGAGTAAAGTAGTAGTTCAAAAACCTACTGCAGCATTGGTTGTTGCAACGTGTGCAATCAATGATGATGATCCCTTTACTCCAAGGGAGGATGCAGTCTGTCAAGGTCCCAGCAAAACTAGGTCCAACACCACCAGTGCCAGTAGAAATAAAGAACCATATAAGAAGAACACTGAAGATGACAACAAGTCACATTCAAGTGTTGATGATGCTGGTAACAGCATAATAGAGGAAGGTGTAGCAGCCTGCTGCATCAGACAGTGAGACACCAAAACACCTGTCCTCAAAGTAGTAGTGAATTTTGTTATAGTAAAAGTAAAAAGAAATTGTTTGAGACCTCCAAAAGCGTAGAGGAATATAAGGGTAGTAGAGGGTAAGAACTGTCAGGTGATGCTGATGCTACTGTGGATGACCTAATGATGACTGATGATGATGCAGATCTAGAATATATCCCTCAAGCATCCTTCTCTTGTTCAGATACAGATGAAGTTGAGAGTGAGGATGATGACAGGGCTATAAGGTTAGCAGAAAGTCAAAGGCTGTATCTTCCGCCACTTTTAAGGAGCACTGTGCTTGTCTATAAACTGTTTGAGAAAGCCATTGGAAAGTCTGACCCTGGACAAGTACAGATGTCAAAATGCACACAGTCACCGTATCAGTCATCCTCAGCATAATTGCCTCTTCAAAGTCCAAGTCCCACTCAGCCACTCAAACCTATTTTCAGTACTCATCAACAAAGGTTGTGTTAGATATGAAAAGTACCTCTGGTGCTGCTGCTATAAGTGCTGCACCTTTGACACCTAGTAGTAGTGGCAGTAGAATTACATCAACATCCAGCTTTAGTAGTTGTAGTAGTAGGACGGATGTGAAGAAGGGTTGCCACTATATACCCCACTTGGGACCACTGCTATGACTGATAAGTAATATGTGTAAATAATCTGAGAAGGAGGATAGAGTATGACAATGGTAAAACTACATACACAAATCACACCATACCAGTCCCTCCCACCACCACTACAATACATATCTGCCACATTGTAGGTTGTACTTTACTTTTTTTTATTACTTGATATCACCCTGAATATGTGCCAGTGTCACTTAAGCAAGAAAGCGTTGTGGGCAACGGACAAATGCATTCTGCATGCTAACACATTTTTCAAGCCATATTTTGCTGTAGGGCTCACAACTTCGACTTTCAGCCACTTAGTTCTAAACTTCAGCCCTCAGAAGAAATAATATTACAGTGGGAAATGTAGTACCTATAGGAAGTATAAGCGTAAAATATGTTAACATAGGTGGAAAATGTGTTAACATAGGCGGAAAATTTGTTAAAATAGATGAAAAGGAGGACATTTTTGAATAGGCGGAAAGGTGAAATTTTTCGTGGGAAAAGAGAAAAATCGTCACATTTTCGCCAAATTTTTTTGGGAAATTTTTCACACTTTTTGCCCACCCCTAGTCTGGACAAGGGGTAAAGTGACAGTGGCAGTACTTGGGTTCTGGTGTCATGGTTTGGATTCAGTTGTGCCCCCAAGTGTTATTTACCACACACACTGTGCACATTGCAGTTTCTGATGAGAGGCACAGTTCCTGCTCCCAAGGGAAACATTTCTATTCTAGTAACAACACACCCATACCTTTGGAGAAGGGACAGATGGAGAAGAATTATTTGCCAACTTCTTCTTCTTTCCAGATATAATGGGGATAATTATTGTGCTGCTACTGCCTCAGGCACATCACTGGAGCTAGTCGTGGCAAGTGGAACCTTCATCATCCATCACCCATGTCACCGCTATTGTTGATCCCATTCACTTTCAGTTGTCTAATAACATTGATGCTTAAACAACTCAGCAGCAGCAAGAAGAGGAGTCACAAATTCTGCATCTACATCAGGGCATTTGACAATGGCCAGTGGCCACTAGCCAAGAAGACATCACCTGCTGGCACTAGGCCAGCATGGCATTTTTTTCCTCAGGGTTTGTGCTATAAAAAAATGAAAATAATAATAAAAAAACATAGTCCTACAAAAAAAACAACTTTTGGGGGGTTTGTTTATAACAATCATACGTCCTACAAATCAATATTTCCTTAGAGCTTGTGCCAAACAAGCTTAAGTGATACAAATCAATGTTTCTTTAGGGCTTGGGCCTCTAATATGTCTAAGTCCTACAAATCAATGTTTGCACAGGGCTTGGGCCTCTAAGAACAAATCTAACAACTCATCTTCTACAAAGTACTATTTTCTTATTTTCTTATTATTTTTTTTTATTAACTGACTCCTCCCAATATCAGTCAGGAACCCCCACAAAACAAATTCCCTTTTCAACAGATTCATTCCCCAGACTCCACCCCACAACACAGTCACCCTCCGCATCCCCCTTTTATACTATGTCTTATGGGAGGTTTTATTTGTAGTTAGGATTTATTTTGTATTAACTGCCCCCAATCCCAGTAAAGAAACCCCCCATAAAGCTTCCGTTGTTCAAATTATTCTTGCCCCAAATTCTACCAACACAGGCACCCTCATGTCACTTTTATACTATGCCTTTGCAAAATAAAATAATATTTGCTATTGTGTATAAATTCAGTGTTCCCATTGATTTCAAGCAGAAAGTGCCATTGTTCGCCGATTTGAGTTTGAGGCAAAAATTTTCTCCCATGCCTACCTATGTAGGGATGGGCAAAAACTTCCACCTCGAACTGAAATCAGCAAAAAATGACACTTTCCACATGGTGAAAAATTTCCTGTGAAAAGTGCAGATTTTCCACTTTTTCCCCCTTTTTTCGCCTAGCTCATTCCATTGAAATCAATGGGAAAATTAAAGTTACACACAACACATAGCAAATATTATTTTACTTTCCAAAGGTAAAGTACAAAAGGAGCATGAGGGTACCTGTTTGGTAGGGTGTGGGGAAACAATCAGTTGAACAGGGGATGATTTTTGGGGGGCTGTTTACTGGGATTGGGGGGAGGTATTTAATATAAAATAAATCCTAAATAAAATTTAAAAAAACCCCATAAGATATGGTATAAAAGGGGTCTGAGGAGGGTGCCTGTGTTTGTTGGTGGCATATGGGGAATGCATCAGCTGAACAGGGAATTTGTTTTGGGGAGTTCTTGACTGCTATTGGGGGGACAGTTAATAAAAAAATAAAAATAAAATAATATATTTGTATTGAAAGTAATAGAAACAGGAACCCCCTGACATAACCTTCCACTGGGGTGGACTGATACTTGACTTGATAGAGTATTTTGTAGAGGATGCTTTGTTAGATTTGTTGTTAGAGGCCTTTGTAGGTCTTAAGCTTGTTTGGTACAAGCCGAAAGGAAACATTAATTTACAGGACTTAGGCTTGTTAGAAACAAACACCCCAAAATTGTTTATTTTTTTATAGGACTATGTTTTTTGTTTAAATTTATTTTTATTTTATTTTATTTTTTTTTGCAAGCCCTGAGAAAAAAATAAAAATGCTCTACTGGCCTAATTCCACCAGGTCATGTTGGCCAGTGACCACTGGTCATTGTCAAATGTCCTCCTGAGTCCATAATTGTGGAATTTGCAACTGCTGTTCTTACTGCTGATGCTGAGTTGTTTAAGTAGCAGGATGATTAGGCAGCTGAAAGGAAATGGGATCAACAACAACAGTAACATGGAAGATGGATGATGAAGGTTCCACTTGCCACGAATGGCTCCAGTGAAGCGTCTGAGGCAGTAGCAGCACAATAATTATCCCAGGTATATGTGGAGAAAAGAAGAATTTGGCCACTAAATCTTCACCACCTGCTCCTACTTCATAATCATGGGTGTGTTGTTATTAGAATATATTTTTTCCCTTGAGAGCAGGAAATGTGGCTCTCATCAGCAACTGCAATGTTCACAGTGTGTGTGGTAAATAACATCTGGGGGCACAACTGTATTCAAACACCATGACACCTGAAACCAAGTACTGCCACTGTCACTATACCCCTTGTCCAGACCCCACTAAGGACACATGGCAACTTGCTGACAGTTTAATAGTAATGATGAACACTCCCTGCCACCATCTTAGCATATTCTGCAGGATGGAATCTCCTCAGATGCCGCTTGATGCACTGATTGTGATTCTCCTCGACCACACTGGCATGTGTGGTCAGTGCACCACACAGTGTGCAATGAGCAGAGACGAACTGCCACATCCTAACATCAACAGAGTGTCTAATTTGGCGGGGAGGTAACAATGAACAACGTGGATTGGCAGAAGATGCAGTTACCCTGTAAGGTGATGGCGAGCTAGTTGTTTCACTCATCATGAAACTTCCAGTCTATCCCTGGGTTGCTCTATTCTTCCTTCTCTTTGATCTCTGCCACATCTCTTGTTGCCTTTCTGGAGAATCAGGGGGTACAGCAACAGTGGTGCTTGATTTCTGTGGTGGGTGTTTAGCTTTAACATGTTTGAAATAAATGTTATGGTGTCTGTGTTTCATGTGTGATATCAGGGCATTTGTGCCAAGGTGCGTTCCCTCCTTTCCTCACTGACTTGTCACAAATTGTGCACAGTGCCATTGCTGATGACTGCACTGTGCCTTCCCAAACAGAAAAATAGTCTCACACCCATGACTTCAGGGGGGAGGGGGAAGGTGGAGAAGAATGGTCTCCTTCTTCTTGTCCTCCATATCCCCCTTCACTTTCTGTGGCAGTGGATAATGTTGCTGCTGTTGCTGCTACTGCCTCAGATTCAGCACTGCAACTACGACCAGGATTATTGCTGGCATTGGCAAGTGGAACCTGTCCTAGTCCCACATCACTTGTTGACCCCATTCCCATTGTGTCCACAGTGGCCTGTGGCACACTAGTCTGCTCCTCAGCATCCTGCTGTCCTTTCATCTCAGCATCAGAAGAAATCAGAGCAGTTGCAAATTCCTCTATTTCCAAAAGGTCACTGCTAGTGGTGGTGGTGATGCCCATCCTCATCCCTGTCTCCTATTCCTTCTCAGTTTCTGCTAAAAAGGCCATAAATGTCTCTTCCACCCCAGCTTCTCCATCATCATCATCACCACCACTACCACTAGTCCCTACGTGTTGCTGCTGGTCTATTACAGACATCTCACAGCTGCTTGGAGGAGGTGATGAGCAATGTGACAGAGGGTCCCCTAATCTCACAGCTGCTTGGAGGAGGTGATGAGCAATGTGACAGAGGGTCCCCTAATGTCACACTTGTCATTTCTTGATGATGTGAAGAAGGCAAACTGGCAATGGCAGCACTAGCAGCAGGGACAGACAGCTGATCTGTGCTCCTGCTGGTGGTGGTATTAATTGTGTGCCTGCTCTCCCCCAACAACAGTTCTGGCCTCTTAGTCATCAGGATCATGTTCCATTTGGACACTTTAGTGAAGGGAAGGGGAGGACTTCCAGGGTCAGAGGAATGTTGTGATCTCCCTTGACCGCTAGTCAGGATGCTCTCCAATGTTTCATCTACCACTACAGCTGCTTCACCATTACTGCTACTACTACTACTAACACCAACCACATCAAGTTCAGCCTCAGAGTCTTCCGCCTCAGTCTCACAGTCACTAGTAATATAAGGATATTGTTATTGATTACCCCTCCTACTCTCCTAATGCTAACAAGCTGCTGGACCTTAGTAGTAGTACTAGCACTGGTGGGACTTCTTGGGGATGGCAAGTGTGACTTAAGGTCCCTTGCTGTCACACTTGGTATCATTTTCTCCTTCTCCCCTCCACACTATCAGCAGGTTCAGCACTGGTGGCAGTAGGGGCAGCACATCTGGCAGCTGGTACAGCACCAGTGGCAGCAGGAGCAGCATGTATGTCAGCAGGTACAGAAATGGTGGTTGCAGGTACAGCACTTGTGGCAGCAGGGGCAGCACATCTGGCAGCAGGTACAGCACTAGTGGCAGCAGGGGCAGCACAACTGGCAGCAGGTACAGAAATGGTGGCTGCAGGTACGTCAATGGTGACTGTAGGTACAGTACCGGTGGCAGCAGGGGATGCACGTCTTGCAGCAGGTACAGCAATGGTGGTTGCAGGTACAGCACTGGTGGCTGCAGGGTCAGCACATCTGGCAGCAGGTACAGCAATGGCGCCACTGACAGGATGTAGCCGGGGAGTAGAGATGGGTGAAAGGTCTCATTGTGTTTCAGCAAAAAAAATACTCAAAAACCACTTTGTTGTCATCTTTTTTTGCAGGAAAATTCTCTTTTAAAAAAGCAATTGAAATTTCCACATTTTTCTCCCACTGGCAAAAGTTCTTCACCATTTCTTCAATGGCTAGAAAGTTTCTGCTCATTGATTTATGTGTTTTTCACATTATTGCAATAAAAATGTTACGTATTCCAGGAAGTGAAACACAAAAGAAGCAGCTACAGAGCGAGGTAGACATGCTATGCTATTCTGCTGTGATCTTGAGGCAAAACTGAAGAAGCTTTAGCTGTATCTGATCTAATAGCCCTCTTTACACTAATTAGATAGAGACATAGAGTTAGTGTTTTTCTACAGAACCTTTCTGCTTAAAGAGACCGGATTGGATTTAACAGTCTTTTCTGTATCTGATCTAATAGGCCTCTTTGGCTTTGTCTTTATTTACTTTAGGCAGGCTTCACCATAAATTTTTAACCAATTCGCCCATTTTTCATTTTATAATAATATTAATAAAGATTACGTTTTATTTATCCCATTTTTTGGACCTCCAAGAGACCATTAATGAAGTGGTTCTTTGAGTGCTCAATTTAGCAGGGTTCTTTCTTCTTCTTTGTATTTAACTAATTATTCACCCTGTGAGCACCAGAACCATTTTATACACATTAGTCTCTAAGGGATTTCTATTGCATATTAGGTGTGCACTGCCTTGCTTGATTTTCTACTGAATGTGGAGGAGAAGAAGAAAGAGGTCATTCCCTTGCCTCTGAAATCCTGGGTGTGGGACTATTTTTCTCTTAGGGCAGGAACAGTGCAGTCATCAACAACGGCACTGTGCACAATTTGTGACAAGTAAGTGAAAAGCGGAAAGGAGGAAAAGCACCTTGGCACAATTGCCCTGATAACACACATGAAACACTGACACCATGATAATTATGTCAAACATTTTAAAGCCAAAAACCCACCAAAGAAATTGAGCACTGCTGTTGCTGTATTCCTTGACGCTCCTGAAAGGCATCAAGAGGAGAGGCAGAGATCAAAGAGGAGGAAGCCTAGAGAAACCCAGGCAGAGGCTGGAAGTTTGATGATGAATGAAACAACTAGCTCCCCATCACCTCCTTGCTCTAGGGTAACTGCATCTTCTGCCAATCCACCTTGTTTATCGTTATCATTCTGTAGATGTTAGGACATATCAGTTTGTGTCAACCCATTGCACACCGTATGTTGCACTGACCACACATGGCAGTGTGGTGGAGGAGAATCGCAAACAGGGCATCAATCAGCATCTGAGGAGATTCCATCCTGCAGAATATGCAAAGCTGGTGGCAGGAAGGGTTCAACTGTCAGCAAGCGGTCA
The DNA here is from genome assembly GCA_037306005.1 of Rhinophrynus dorsalis. Taxonomy (NCBI): domain Eukaryota; kingdom Metazoa; phylum Chordata; class Amphibia; order Anura; family Rhinophrynidae; genus Rhinophrynus; species Rhinophrynus dorsalis. The sequence continues at coordinate 137,849,620 of CM074720.1, read as the reverse complement.
TGTGTCCTTAACGGGGTGCAGACAAGGGGCATAGTGACAGCAGCAGTACTTGGTTTCTGGTGTCATGGTGTTTGGCTAGATTTGTGCCAGGTGTTATTTTCCACACACACACTGTGCACATTGCAGTTGCTGCTGACAGTTCCTACTCTGAAAAGAAAAATTTCTACTCTAATAACAACACACCCATGATTTTGGAGGAGGGGCAGGTGGAGAAGAATTATTGGCCAACTTCTTCTTTTCTCCACATATACAGGAAGTGGTAGGGGCTAGTTATGGTGCTGCTACTGCCTCAGGCTCATCACTGGAGCTAGTTGTGGCAAAGGGAACCTTCATCATCACCCATATTACTGCTGTTGCTGATCCCATTCCCTTTGAGCTGCGTAATTATCCTGCTTCTTAAACAACTCAGCAGCAGCAGCAAGAGCAGAAAATTCCGCTTCTACATCAGGGCATTTGACATTGGCTATAGTTGTCCACTGACCAACACAACATGACCTGCTGGCACTAGGCCAGTAGGGCATTTTTTTCAGGGCTTGTGCTTTAAAAAAACACAAAGAAAAAAACATAGGCCCACAAAAAAATAAATACTTTTTGGGGGCTTGTTTCTAACAAGCCTAAATCCTACAAATCAATATTTCCTTACCGTTTATGCCAAACAAGTCTAAATCCTACAAATTAATGTTTCGTTAGAGCTTGTGCCAAACAAGTCCAAATCCTACAAATCAATGTTTCCTCAGGGCTTGGGCCTCTAAAAACAAATCTTACAAATCATCCTCTACAAAATGCTCTGCCACATCAAGGATCAGTGTATCCCAGTGGCAGCTTATGTCAGGGGGTCCCTGTCTCTATCAGGTTACATACACATTTCTTATTTTATTTATTTATTTTTATTTATGTTCCCCCCCATAGCAATCAATGAAACCTCCCAAAACAATTCCTTGTTCAACTAATTCTTTCCACATACTCCACCCCACAACACAAGCACCATCCTCAGACCCCTTTTATACCATGTCTTATGGTGTATTTTAAATTGTATTTGGGGTTTAATATTTATTAACTGCCTCCCAATCCCAATAAACAACATTCCCCCCCAAAAAAATGTCCCTGTTCAACTTATTCTTTACTCACACTACACCAACACAGGCACCATCATGCCCTTTTTATACTATGACTTTGAGAAATAAAATAATATTTGGTATATGTAGTGTATAAATTCAGTATTCCCATTGATTTCCGTAGAATGATCTAGGTGAAAACAGCAGAAAAACTGCACTTTTTGACAGAAAATTTTCACCAATTGGGAAGTGCCATTATTCACCGATTTTGGTTTGAGTCAAAAATTTTCACCCATCCCTACTCCCCAGCACAGAGATCATAACACAGCCAGATAAGGAAAGTACTTGAATCATGACTCCTTGTGTTTTGCTAGTCAGTCATACAAAATTGTGGGGTATTTAGGGTCAACCTCCTTTCTCCCTTCTTCTGCTCCAGAGTGCCCCCAGACTCCCCTAATTTATACAAATGTCTTACCTAAAAAACACTCTAAACTAAGCTTCAACTCCACTTTATTTGCCTATCTTCTCTAACTCAAAATGTGCTGCTCTCTTCCTCTCATAAACACAGAATGGTATGCTGTGAGAGCCTGACAGTGGCACCATTTTAAATGTCTGCAGCAAAAGAAGAGAAAACTGCTATGTGTTTGGGAAAAATTCAGTGATCTCATTGAGTACAATGCAATGAGCTAGGGGAAAAAAAGGAAAAATGGTACTTTTCACAATAAATTTTTCACCAAGCGGGAGGTGCCATTTTTCACCAATTTTGGATTGAGGTTAAAATGTTTGCCCATCCCTACTCTACAATACAAAATCAATACTACCATCATCATGTCTACAAAACCATATCAGTCATCATCATCATCACCACAGTTACCACTTCCAACTCCAACAGGCTTTCTCTTTATTTAGGAAGACTGATGTGTGTACCAGAGCATTGACGATGCAGATGGAACCAGTCGTTTAGCTCAGTATATCTTCTTTTAAGCACAAACACATTTACAGGGGTTTCCTGGGACCCCATTTGGGGGATATTTAAAATTAAAGTGGCTATTGTGGACACCATGTTAATATCTCTATTTTATTTGCTTGAAAAAAATATGGGTAACTGGACCCCATCTCATTCATTTTTAATAATGTCCATCCTAATCTCATCAGGACGGAGTTGTGGGGGGTAATGTTACCCTCCCCCCATTTCTACAAGGGTCATGTTGACATAGTCATTTATTTTACACTGATTGACTTCTCAATTGCTGGAGTGACTAATTCTAGCCTCCACAGCAATGGTGTGCCTGATTAATTGTTTGGATAGGGTGGTTGTGAGTTGGATGTTTTTTTCTCAGCATCTCTGTTCACCCCTTTGTTGCTGATTCAACAAGATTGCTTAACAAACTAAAGACCCTTTTTTCCCTTCCTAAGCAAGCTCAAAAGAAGCTGCCAATTGGGGTTTTGAAGCCTCATTTTGGTGTGTTTATTAACAAAGTTGACAGTGATGTTTTGTTCCTTGGCCAGAATGTCATTGTAGAATTGATCCTTTGAAAATATCTGCCAATAAGGCAAATAGCCTCTAAACAGATTTTTTTTTTAAAGAAATGTAATCCAGGCCTTGGATAGTATTAGAATTTAAATGTGAGGTCACTTCTCACTTCAGTTTTTCACATGAGGTGTCAGTCACCTCTTCACTAGTACATGAGGAGATTAACTGTTTTTCCAGGTAACATGACTAAGATACTATATATTCTTTCATTTCTTTTTCAAGACTTACACTATGATTGCATGTGAATTAGTATTCCAACACTTGCTCTTTAGAAGCATACAGAATTGATATTTTATGTTTATAGACAGTGATTATTAAGTAACAGTTGTATTATTCAGTTATTATAAGAGCTAATGGTTATTTTCAATCCAAGTACATACCGCTATTTAGATTTATTTATAATCTGTAGTATCAGTTACTTAGCAACTGATTGCTTTAATGTTTATTATTGAGTTGCTTAGCAACCACTTTGCACATAATCAATTGGCAAAGTTGATAGAGTCTCATGAGACTCAATATCTATTATTATACAGACTTCTGGTATATTCTATTCTATTCTATTTTGCTATATCTTAATTATACATAAAAGAAAAATAGTGTCTCACATAGCATACCAAGTAGAGATCAATGAACAATATCTCTCTTCCATAATCTTTTTCTCATTAAGTACTACAATGAAGTAGAAAGTGGCTCATTTGAACATATGTATATTGACTTAGAACATAACTAGCCAATTAAAGTATAATCCCAGTTAGAATAAGCAAATGCCTCTACAGTTAGTGAATTAATTTGTGCTTAGAGCATGTGCAGTAAGGACACTGAAATGCATATATGTACCCGAATATAAAGGCATGAAAAATGCCCTCAAGTAAGCAGTATGAACAATACATATAATTACAGAATGTTGAAGTTCATGTATACTTGAGTGCACTCAAGCTAGGAAGGCAATGGAGGAAATAATGCTGTCTACATGCATCAATTGCTCTGGGAACTTGCTCTCTTCGATCAATGAGACCAAAATAAAAATATGTACAATGAATAGTTAATTCTTCATGCATATATCCTATACTGGGTTGACGCAATAATTGACTATTCTAAGTATACATATGGACAGAGAAAATCATATATTTTCAGCTGTTTTGCAACACCACATATTTTCTTACAAGAATGGTCCCATTTTATGGCTATGTTTTTAATGTTTCACACCTTCTTGCCCCCATTTAATAAAAACCCAGAAATTCCCACCATGTGTTGTAGTGTAGAATAGCAGAGTAAGAGATAGAGAAAATGTAAAACAATTTTGTCTCTATCAGTCACCTATCAGTCAAACTATTTTTTTAATGAACTGTCACTATCAAAAATAAAGAAAAAAAACCACTCCTTGTGCAACTGCTTTACCCCTCCACTGCTAGTGTCTTAAGTTAGTGTCAGCTGAACTTGTCTATGTACTGAGTATCAGACTGCAAATTATACTGTCAGCCAGTGCTAGGGGCTCAGACAACTCATGAAGGAACTTGGATCACCGTTGTCTGTCTCTTCTCAGTCACACAAGATTTTGGGTTATTTGGAGTAAATTTCATGTTCTCCGTTCACACACCAACAGACTCCATTAACACAGAGAACAGCGAGCTCAGCTAGCTGAAACACACTGCTGTTTTTCCCCCTCACTCTAACAAACACAGAATTACATTTTGTGATACTCTGATGCCTCTTTTATATTATCCTTGACCACATGCGGGGGAAATTCAGTCTTACCATTGATTTCAATGCAATGAGCTAAAAATCTTTGTTTTTCACAGATAATTTCCCATTTAGCAGGAGGTGCCATTTTTTGCCCACCACTAATCAGGAGAGTAGACATAAATGTACTTAAAGGGATAGTAATACTTAAAAAAAAAATATGTTGTAGGGTTTATCCCCGAGTAAAACAAGAGTACTCTCCTATGGAGATTTATGGTCCCGGGGCCAGAGTTCTCCATAGGATCGTGTAGCAACAGCTCCACTGTACAATTTCAGGCCACTGTGATATTGCACCTAAAAAATTCAACTTTGAAAATTAATAACTTTTGAATGAAACACCTTTCAGCAGTGGGAGTACCCTTGTTTTACTCAGGGGGATAAACCCTAAAACATATTTTATTTTACATTTTAAGTATTACTATCCCTTTAAAACAAGAATTTAGGACTGCTTGGTAGTGATGAGCAATAGAACAGAGCAGAAAAATTAGTGGGTACAAATATAGCAGGTATGCAGTGGTACTGGAGGGAGTTGCAAGATGAGAGCACACACGCTTGCAGTTGGGAAGCAATGTCAGCCAAGGCTAGCTAAATAAAACAAGAAGGTTAGAAAGCAATAGGCAGTGTTATAATTGTCATAGATCACTTCCCTTTTTTATACGCTTCATATCATTTTATGGCATTATATCTTTTATATGTATATATTTTTCTCCAGCAACAGTAGGGTTAAATAGTCTTAAATGCCATTTCTACTTATTCATTCCACAAAAGTTGTCAACCAGGAAAAGACTAGCCAATCCCCATCACTTCAGAGTTTGAATAGAGGAAGAGCTATCAGCTAGAAACTGATAAACTAGTTCTTTGGTTGTAACCACAGTGAAATGTGTATGAACAACAATAGCAGTACCTGTGTTAAAGGTTTTAGCACAACAATAGGAGTGCTTCTGTGCTAAAAGGGAATCAGGTATCTGGGGTAAAGGTGTCAGGAGAACAATAGGATACTACTGTTCCTATGGTAAAGTTGTCAGCACAACAATAGAAGTGCTTCTATAATGGGCTATTACATTAAGACGATATTGACAAGATAATGTATATAAGAACAAGACTGATACAAGGTAAATTATTACTGAACAAGAAGCTAGAAAGGGAAAAAAAATGGCCTTTTTATCAGAAAGTGAGAAGGAATGGGAGACAGGGATGAGGATGGGCATCACCACCACCACTAGCAATCAGCTTTTGGAATTTGCAGAAACTGCAACTGCTTTAATTTCTGCTGCTGCTGCTGAGATGCAAGGGCAGCAGGATGCTGAGGAGCAGGCTAATGTGCCACAGACCACCGTGGACACAGTGGGAATGGGGTCAACAAGTAATGCGGGACTAGGACAGGTTCTACTTGCCAGCATCAGCAAGACTTCTGGTCCTAGTTGCAGTGCTAAATCTGAGGCAGTAGCAGCAACATTATCCGCTGCCACAAAAAGGGGAATGTGGAGAAGAAGGAGAAAGAGGCCATTCTTCTCCACCTGTTCCCTTTCCCTTCCCCCAGAAGTCATTGGTGCGGGACTATTATTCTCTTACGGCAGGCACAGTGCAGTCATCATCAACAGCGGTACAGTGCAAAATTTGTGACAAGTTAGTGACAAGGGGAAAGGAGGGAACACACCATGGCACAACCTCCCTGATAACACACATGAAATGCAGACACCATGACATTTTATGTCAAACATGTTAAACCCAAACACCCATTACAGAAATCTAGCACTGCTGTTACTGTACCCCCTGACTCTCCAGAATGGTAGAGATCAAAGTGGAGGAAGAATAAAGAAACCCAGAAAGACACTAGAAGTTTCATGATGAGCGAAACAACTAGCTCACCATCAACATCACCTTCTTCCTTTAGGATAACAAGTGCATCTCCTGCCAATCCACCTCGTTCACCGTTACCTCTCCCGCCAAATGATTGCCACTCTTTTGATGTTAGGATATGGCAGTTCGTCTCTACCCATTGCACACTGTGTGGTGCACTGACCACAAATACCAGTGTGGTGGAGGAGAATCGATATCAGGCCATCAAGCGGCATCTGAGGAGATTCCATCCATCAGAATATGCTAAGATGGAGGCAGGGAGGGTTCATCATTACTATTAAACTGTCAGCAAGTTGTCATGAGTCCTTAGTGGGGTCTGGACAAGGGGTATAGTGACAGCGGCAGTACTTGGTTTCGGGTGTCATGGTGTTTGAATACAATTGTGCCCATACTGTGCACATTGCAGTTGCTGAGGAGACCCACTGATCCTGCTCTCAAGAGAAAAAATATATTCTAATAACACACCCATGATGATTTTGGAGGAGGGGCAGGTGGAGAAGATTTAATGGCCAAATTGTAATTTCCTCCACAAATACTGGAGGCTACTTATTTTTCTGTTACTGCCACAGGCGCATCACTGGAGCCAATTGTGGCAAATGGAACCTTCATCATCCATCTTCCATGTTACTGCTATTGTTGATCCTATTTCCTTTCAGCTGCCTAATCATCCTGCTGCTTAAACAACTCAGCAGCAACAGTACGAACAGCAGTTGCAACTCAGGAGAACATTTTCCAGTGGCCACTGGCCAATATGACCTGCTGGCATTATGCCAGTAGGGCATTTTTATTTTTTTTTTCAGGGCTTGTGTTTAAAAAGAAATATAAATAAATAAATAAATAAATAAATAAATAAATAAAAACTAGTCCTACAAAAAAATAAACAATTTTTGGGGGGATTATTTCTAACAAGCCTAAGTCCTACAAATCAATATTTCCTTAGGGCTTGTGCCAAACAAGCTTAAGTCCTACAAATCAATGTTTTTTCAGGGCTTGGGCCTCTATTAAGTCTAAGTCCTACAAAGGCCTCTAACAACAAATCAAACAAATCATCCTCTACAAAATACTCTATTAAGTCAAGTATCAGTCCACCCCAGTGGCAGCTTATATCAAAGGGGTTCCTGTATCTGTCACTTTAAATACAAATGTCTTATTTTATTTTATTGATTTTTTTATTAACTGTCCTCCCAATAGCAGTCAAGAAACCCCCCAAAACAAATTCCCTGAAATGATTAATTCATTCACCAACACAGGCACCCTCCTCAGACCCCTTTATACCATGTCTTATGGTTTTTATTTTATTTTATTTAGGATTTCTTTTTTATTAAGGCCCCCAATCCCAGTAAACAAACCCCCAAAATCATCTCGTGTTCAACTGATTCTTTCCCCACACTCCACCAACACAGGCACCTTCATGCCCCTTTTATACTGTGCCTTTGGGAAATAAAATCTTATTTGTAATGTGTTGTGTGTAACTTCTATGTTCCCATTGATTTCAATGGGTGAAAAAAGCAGAAAAAAGTGGAAGATCGGCACATTTCGTGGGAAATTTTTAGCCAAGCGGAAAGTGCCATTTTTCACCGATTTCAGTTTGAGGCGGAAAGTTTGCCCATCCCTAACTGAGAAGTTAACAGTGGTTCTCACTAGGAATGGTTGAAAGTTTTTACCTCAACACTGAAATATGTAAACAAATGGTACTTTCTGTCTAGCATTTTTCACCTAGCTCATTGCATTGAAATCAATGGGAAGCCTCAATTTCTCCCCACAGCATACCTATTTTATCCTCTGTTCCTGCAGGCAAAGAAAAGTGTTTCAGGCTTTCCCAGCATGCTATTCTATGTTTGTGAGAGGAAGAGAGAGCATCTACCTTTTGAGCTAGGGAAAATAGGCAAATAAAGTGGAGTTGAAGTTTAGTTTAGGAAGTCTTTTAGGTAGGACATTTGTTCTTTGTATTACAGGAGTCTGGAGGCACTCTGGGGAGAAGAAGGGAGAGAGGAGATTGACCCCAAATAACCCAAAATTTTATGTGACTGATTGGCAAGACACAGGCAGCTGTGATCCAAGCTCCTTCCTGATCAGGCTGTTGGAGTCTGGAATTCTAAGAGAATGGAACAAAGAAGGTTGATCCCAAATACCCCAACATCCTGTTGGGCTGATTTTATTTGAAAGACACATGCAGCTGCAGTCCAATCAATTTCATTGTTGATCTTGCTTTTATTATCTCTGTGTTGGACATGTTTGCGGGTGTGTGAAGTCAACAAAGGAGATTGACCCTAAATACACAAACATTCTGCGTGAATGATTTGATTTGAAAAACACAGAAAGCTGGGGTTCAAACAATTTCCTTGCTGATCTTGCTGTTATTATTATTTCTGTGTTGGATGTTTCTTGGGTGTGTGAGAAGGGATCAAAGAAGGCAGACCCCAAATTGCACACCATTCTGTCTGACTGATTTGATTTGAAATACACATTCAGCTGTGGTCCAAGCTATTTCTTTGCTGATCTTGCTGTTATTATTATCTCATTGTTGAATGTGTCTGGGAGACTGAGAAGGCTGCAAAGGAGATTGACCCCAAATACCCCAACATTCTCTCTGAATGATTTGATTTGAATGACACAGGCAGCTGCCTTTCAATTTCCTTGCTGTTCTTGCTGTTATTATCTCTATGCTGGGGAAGTCTGTGACAAGAAGATTTTTTTTCAGTTATAATTTTTTTTTACAGTAATAAGATAGCGTGAACAACAGAAAAAAGTAATATAATAAAAAAAAGGTTAAATGACAAGCAGCTGACTGGGACCTGGACGTGAGCTGTGTGACTGAGGCAGACTTGATAGATAGCAAACGAGATTGAGTATTTGTTGAGGGCCAAGCCAAGACATCACACTCCATCAGTTATGTTGTGTACTTTAAAGTAAAAACAGTTGAGTAATGTCCAGCAAAAGCACAAGGGGCAGGGGAGGGGGAATGTAGTATCAGTACAGGAATGTGGGAGTAAAGTGGTAGTTCAAAAACTGACTGCAGCCATGGTTGCTGTAGCCTGTGCAATAAATTATGATGATCTCTATCCTCCGGGGGAGGATGTCGCTTGTCAAGGTCCCACCAAAAGTTCTACCACCAACACCCCCAGTACTATAAAGAAACCATATAAAAAGACAACAACTAATCACATTATAGTATTGATGATGGCATAATGGAGGAAGATGCATCTGAAAGTGAGACAAAACAAACACCATTACATCTGTCCTCAAAATAGTAGTAGAAAACTTTGTGAAAGTAAAATAAATAGTTTGGCACCTTTAAAAGCTTAGAGAAAAATAAGCATTGTGGGCAAGAAGCTGCAGGAGATGCTGAGCATAACCTAATGATGACTGATGATAATGATGTAGCTCTAGAATATTTCTCTCTAGCATCCTCTCTTCTTCAGATACAGATGAAGTTGAGAGTGAGAGAGATGATGACAGGGTTAGAAAGTTAGCTGAAAGGCAAAGGCTCAATCTTCCACCACTGCAAATGAGTACTGTGCCTGTCTATAAACTGAGAAAACAATTGGAAGGTCTGACCGTGGACAAGCAAAAATGCATAAAAATACATAGTCATCCTGTCGTTCATCATCAGCATTGTCAACGCTTCCAAGTCCAAGTTCCACTCAGCCACGCACCCAAACACACACACGCACACTTGCGTTGACTAACCAACAGCAACAACAACACAAGTTATTAACATCCACAACCTTAGCTATAATAAGTTTCTCTGCTGTTGCTTGAAGAACTGAACCTTTGTCACCTAGTAGTAGCAGTAGCAGTAGAATAGCATCAACATCTAGCCGCAATAGTAGCAGCTCCTCAGGATCCAAAAGCTAAGCATGTTGCTATCTGTTGCCTGTGCAAAAAGCACATGAGAAGGGGGAAAGTAGGCTCACACCTAGGCACCTCCTAAATGAGACCCCACCTAAAGTACAACCACTGGTCTGACTGGGAGACCCACTATCAACAGGTCAGAGGTGCCACAACTAGCACTCCAAAATGTTTCCAGGGCTCTTGGGCAGATAAGAGAAGTAGTGATGTTATTCATGTGTCAGAGAGTATGTCACTGCCAATAGTTAATTAATTCCAAATAACACCTATGGCTCCTGCTGCAGAAGAGTATGATGAATCTGGGTTTTCTGTATGAGATAAGAGTCAGAGTGCTTGCACATATCTCCACTACCTCCACAAGTGATGATGATAAAGCAATAAAGTATCACAGTTTTTCTACTGTTTACTGCCATATCACACTTGCTAAGTTCTTAGAAAGAAGTAAAAACCTGCAGAAACATAATTCAAAAGTACAGTTATGGAATAGTAAACGTTCCAAAATGTTGGAAGTTGACATGCTGCCCATTTCTTTTGTTGAAAACAGAAGCTTTAAAAAACTGATGTGTTGCATCTGTTGGAATATTCCAAGCCGCAGTTATTTTTCAAGGATAGTTGTATCAATGTTACATAAGCATGAGTTTAGTGTGGTGGGCAAAGGATAAAGGAACTTGGCTGCCTGCTTACAACCTTTTAAAGGCATAGGTTGTTGTAGGACAATTTTGACTTTCAACTATTTATCTCTCTACTTCAGCCCTCAGAAGATGTAAAATTGTGGCAGAAAATGTTACAGTAATATGAAACATAAGGTAAAAATATATTAGCAGTGGCAAAAAAGGAGAAAAATTTTGCAGTGGCAAAAAGAAGAAAACGTTCACGAAAAATTTGAAAAATCTTTGGTTTTTCAAGAAAAGTCATAATGGAAATTTTTCAGACTTTTCTCACACCCCCAGTTCTTACCTCAAAGGGGACAACTGGAAGAGACTCTGGCCAGGATATGGTAGAACTAATAATTGTGCAGATATCATGGGCAGGCAACAGACTGATGGTGGTAGTATTACTTGTTACCTGGCAGAGGTTGTAGGCAGGCAGCAGACACTCAGTGATCCTATACATTTTCAGGTGTATAAATTGGACACGAAAAGACAGGATACAAGGACTGACTGGAATGACAATCAGAGGAAATTCTATGTACACAGAAAAAGGTATGATTGCAGCAGGTTCTTATACCAGGTGGGGGGGCATGGGCATGCTCAGTTGAGCATTTGAACTGCAGGAGAGTGTAGACACTGACTTCTGGGAGCAGATTCTTCCAGGGGTTGCCATAGAGACACCTGCTGCCCTTAATTATGCAACAAGTGATGTATAATTCTGATGATGATAGGCTAAATTATGGTGATGCTTCATAAAATTAATAAGGTCTAGTAGTGAAAACTAAATAGACATTTTTATTGATTCATTATATGAGAATTATTGTAATATTAAATGCAGCATTATTATCATATTTTGGACTTTGAATTCACATCAACAGATGGAGGGATTGCTACAATACATTTTTAAAATCCGTGGATGTGAATTAATATATGAATTATAGTAGCAATCATGCAAGTGTATAATTTTAGATTTTTTCTTTACAATTTCTGCATATTTACAACAATTGGCATAGAACTAAAAGAGATTGGGAAGAACCCCTGTAAAACTGAGCATCCAATCTGCCTATCACTTCTTTAGTTTTCAATCCAATACTGGAAAAAAATTGGAAAATAAAACTTGACATTTATTATTTATAAATAAAAACAAGACCCTAAATAAATGGTTAATAATGAACCTAAAAACTGTGATTACATATAAGAATGCATTAGATCATAATAGGTAGTTATTCATTCCATCAGTATTGTAATTATTGTAATACAGTATCTCATTTTTACAAGGGTAATATATGCATGTATCACCACATCCCTTAAAGGTACATAAATGATAATTGGCTGAAAAAGACCTTAGTCCTATTATGTCTGTACCCTAATTAATATGTTGCCAGGGCAATAGAATTCCGGCTTTCCACTGTATCTCAGCTAGTCAACAATTGTGCTAATCTGTTTGATCAGACATATTGAGTTATCTCATATTTATGACAATGCTGAGCATCTCTATAATATAGAAGGCCAGATGTATGTTTGTCCGATGCAGACATACACAGTAGAGACTGTCCGAATACACAGAACGATGGGAGGTGTAGTTCTGCAGTCTGAAAATTTCTTTCTTTATGCACTTTGGCCAGTGTATACTGGCTTTTACACTAGTTAATAGTATAAAATGGTTGAGACTTGACAAAATCATTAATATACATTACTCTGTAACCTACGCTCTACATAACCGGGGCTGTAAAGATTTGGCTTGCCATTGAATCTTGAGTGGTGGGATATCAATATTGGATCAATAATATTCTGACTATCCTTAACGGCTCCAATATCAAATCACTACACTGAATTGGATCAGTCTCTTTTAGTTCTATGCCATTTATTTACCCTGTGAGCACCTCTCAATCACCATACTAATCTCCTTTTCTTCTATGTGTGGATTATAGTGTGCACAAGGTAATTTTTCTTTTCTTACATTTACAACAATTATTGTGACTTTGAATCATTTGATTTTTAGAGTTAGATTTACATCAGTAAATTTAGATTATGACAGTTGCATCCTCTTTGTTTTAAAGGGATAGTAATGCTTAAAATGTAAAAAAATATATGTTGTAGGGTTTATCCCCCTGAGTAAAACAAGGGTACTCCCACTGCTGAGAGATATTTTATTTAAAAAGTATAGCAGCTCAAAGTTGAATGTTTTATATGCAATATCACAGTGGCCTGAAAATTTACAGTGGCGCTGTTGCTACACCATCCTATGGACTATAAATTTCCATAGGATGGTGTAGCAACAGCATAACTGTAAATTTTCAGGCCACTGTGATATTGCACCTAAAAAAATTCAAGTTTGAGCGGTTATAATTATTAAATAAAATATCTCTCAGCAGTGGGAGTACCCTTGTTTTATTCAGGAACATAAACCCTACAACATATATTTTTTACATCTTAAGTATTACTATCCCTTTAATGTTTCATCCTCTTTGTCCCAAAGAAGAATGTCAGAGAGTCAAATGCCCATGAAAGAAAACCTTTTAAAGGTCCAGAGTCTGTAAATTAATATAAGGGGTGGAATGGATATATTCTCAATATTATCTCAAAACATTGAGATATTTTGTTGATTGATCCCAACCTGTTTAACCACAGAGGACCATTTTATAAAAGCTTTTAGTTATTGTACATTCTTGCCTCTAGATAGCTTAGAAATAATCTAGGCCGTGAGTTTGGTATGTATTTGTCCATGTATAATAAATTAGGTAACTCATTTTCAAACTTGGTGTACTTAAAAAAATCTAATCACAACTCCATTTTATGCTATAATAGAATGTTTATGGTGTGTGTTATCCAAAAATCTGACAAAATCTGTTGAAGTAGTTGGTTTTGGGAATTCCACACATTTAGTATGTTTTTGTAGAACAGTTGTCCGATACCAGAATACTTCTGTGTTGTCCACAACAGTAACCTCAGTCCAGATTACTGAGCATGTGGTGGTGTCAAAATAAGGGTAATGATCAAAATAATGAATTAATTGGGAGATATTCTGGATATATACCCTGGCACCACAGGGCTTAAACATTTCAGTTGACCCACATTGCATCAGAGTGACTGCTGAGTAAACTGCTCAGATTTGTATTTATTTATTGATTGTTATTTTTCTTCATTAAGCTAGATATGGCTGATCTGGTTTACTTTATCAACATGCCCGCCCCCCCAAAAAAAGAATAATAATAATAATTAATTAAAAAACATTTCTGGATTTGACATTCAAACAGGTTTAATTTCAAAACATTAAAATAATAAAAATGTGCTTTATAATAATAAAAATAATAGTATGGAATATGAACAAATGAGATGGGATGGTAGTTTGGCAAAGCAATAGTTTCTTATATCAAAAAATAATATGGTATACCTTCACAATACATTTCATATCTCTTTAACACTCAGTGACTAGTTTAATACAATGCACCAAAATATGTTATCCATAACATATCTAGATCACAATGTATGTCATATTTAACCAACATGATTTAAATATAAGACTTCCAGAAGATGTGCTGGTTTCAAACTAATAAATCAAATGCATATACCAATTAAGACACCTTGGTAAAATATAACTAATATCAAACATATCCATCCAAGTTTCAACAACTGCCCAACATATTTCCTTTAGTGAGTTAAAATGGTGTTGAATTAGAAGGTAAATACAGGAAAAAATCTCATCTATGGTATCCATTAACATACTGCCACATTGATTTAATTAAATATGAATTAAAATATGTCATAGGAAAACCCATTTTTAATTATTTAAAGTATTTAATTTTGTTCTAAATTTAATATCAAAGTACTTTCACAAGTACTTTGCTGTTGCTGAATAATGTATAACTCTAATTGATATAAACATCTTTAATCACTGAAACTATTACATTATTCAGTGTTGAAATGATGCACAAGACTGAATTTTAAGAGATTGTCTAATGGGCGTACATAGACAAGGGTAGGGAATATTGTCATTATTTCTCTTTACATGTCATTTTTGTATATATTTTAAAAGTACATTTCTCATAGGAATCATGGTTAAAGATTTTATAACAACTACCATTGCCAGTAAATTATTATAAATAATATGAATCCATATTACTTATTAACTATCTATCTGTACGACGATGTTGCCCTTTAATAAACCAACACAAATTAGCTCTTTATAGCAGAGGTTTCAAAACTACAGATTTTTTAAATTGAAAATACTTCAAGAAACCTCTAATGTTTCATAAGCCCTGTATGAATGGTAGGTATGGGTGAAACGTTTCACCACATATGAAAAATAGAATTGTGGAAAAAACAGGAGTTCGCAACATGCAGGAAAGTTTCTGTGAAAAGTGATATTTCCCCACATTTTCCCACTTTTTCATTGCACTATAATCAATGATAATAATGAATTCCCCTACTTCCATGTGTATAAAAGGCATGTCAGTTTCCTCATCTCATTAGACTGTACTTGGGAGGGAGAGAGAAGGCAGCTGAATTTTTGTTGCTAGCTAACGTAGGCAAACAGGTTAAGATAGGAAGCTGGAGTTAATTGATAACAGGATTCATGTTGACTACTGCCAGTTATTGTCTTTCCTGTGGAATACGTTTGTATTATTTTTGTGTATTTTGTGATTCTTTCTAATAACTTAGTAAATGTGGGTTTGCAGTGCATAGTGGAAGAACTGTTGCAGAATAGTAGCTGGAGTCACTGGTGTTATTGTAAATGAGACATCTACCGCACTATTATTATGTGCTCCTAGCCCAATGAAATTTTAGGTTTATTTCAACTGCTGCTAAATATTGCACATTGAGGCAAAAATGTTCACTTATCCCTATTCGTGACCAGTCTACAAGCAGATTTATTGTATTTTTTTCTTCATCATTCAAATCTTGTCTTGACTTCAACAGTTCATCATAAATGCCATTTCTTAATAACTTTTCGATAGTGGAAACAGCAAGCAGGAAAAGTTTAGAATATGTTTTTATAACCTTCCATTGCTTTGTAAGAGTAAATTATCTTTATTTTATGATCCTCAGTCAGATACTTAGAGGAGCCCATAGTTGCTAATTGTAAGCAGAACACCCTGAGAGGTTCAGAGATTCAAGGAATTTATTAAGCACTGGAATTGTCAACACCTAACATATATTAAGAGCTAACAAGTCAATAAAGTTTTGAAACTTTACAAAATATAACACCAGTGGATGAACTGGAAATATGTCAAAACATTTGTACATACCACATTTTCTGTTTTATATTTTTCATTCTATCAAATTAATTAAAAAATAGAACTGTGCATTGTTCGTCATCCCCCACTAGAAGCTGATTGGCTGGGAGGTGCATAAGCAGATCCCAGCAAATAGGAGGCTGCCAATTATTTTGAACCAAGACTGGCTTATAAAAGCCAGTCTTGGTTCAAAATTTCAGCAGTCTGAATCTGGCAATGGCCCGAGTGGTAGGGAACAGAGGGGGGTTCTGTCAGTGGAAATGCGTTCTGCCGCCAGTGGAGACAGAGGAGGCCGAGGTAAAAGGGGGTCATTGTAAACATTTATTGGAAATGGACACATTAAAATAAAATTTATTTTTTAAACCGGCCAAGAAGATACCACATAGATGTAACCCTTTGAACACCGGAGGGCTAACCCTCTGGCACTCAAAGGGGTAAATGTTGAATCTTTGGAGGGCTTAGTTTTTGTTTACAAAAGATGCAGGAATTTTTTTTTTTTTGTTTGTTTTTATAAAGCTTTATTGAATAAGGTGCAGTTTACAAGAAAGTCACATGAGAATGATACAATAAAGGTAGAATAACATAACATAATCAGAGGTATAGACATCAGTATTAAATGCTTAAGTAGAAACATTTATAGCCAATAAAAAAGAAAACAAAAACCACCCAAGTTCGAGCAAGAAATCTGGATCAACATTTCAGTAGACTTTAAACAATGGGTCATAACAAAAAAAATGAGCAGACTACAGTTGAGAGCAAAAAAAAACATTACTCATATTAAAACTGTCTAATGGAATGACCCTAAAAAACCTTGGATGAAGGTTAAATTGGAAGAAAAAACGACGTATGTGCAAGGTGTGTATGTAAAGTTAGGTGGTGGATGATAAATCTACGGGAAGATCAGGGATGATATGAGAGGAAAAGAAGAAGGAGGAAAGAGAAGGGAGAGAAAAGGCAGTTGCTTGCTGGACCTGTGCAGGCATCCAGCGGGGAGGGACCCCACGAGTACTCCAAAAGGGTGAGTTTGGTATGATCAAACAAGAGACACACCTACCAATAGTTTTAACTCAACATCAGGGTTAACAACCCCCAGTCACAGAAAATAAGACAGTACAGCCTATTTAGTTAGCTCTAGACAGGACTGGGACAACAGTCCACTGAAGGGCAATAATATAGAAGAGGAAAGGTGACTATGCGGCAGTGTAAGTCTGCTAAAGGTTTGAATTGGTCCATACAGCCCATTTGGAATCGTGTAGAGCTTCCAAATGGAAAGTCCGTGCGTGACATTTTTCCATGTTGAACATCGTATCAACTCCTCGCGACCATTCTGCTAGAGTAGGGGCAGAAGTATTCTTCCAACGGAGGGGGATCAGAGCTTTGGCCTCATTGAGCAGGAGAGGAAGAATAGCCCTGTGTCTGCCCATGGGACGCTCGGTCAAATGTGACTGGTATGAAAACAGGAAAAGCAGGGGGTCTAGAGGAAGAGATATGGATAGTCGCCTATTAAGGCACTGTCGAATCGCTTCCCAAAAAGGAACAATTTCAGAGCAGGACCACCAAATGTGAAATAATGAGACAGTGTCTAACTGACATCTCCAACAAAGAGGAGAGGTGGTATTGAAAATTTTGCATAGTTTGAGAGGGGTGTAGTACCACCTGGAAATCAGTTTATAGTTGAGTTCTCTCAGTTTTGTTGAGTGTGAGTATTTATAAAGAGATTTCAGGATATAGGACCAGTCCTCCATGCCAAGTACGTGATTTAAGTCTCGTTCCCAGCTGGATAAGAAGTACGGTTTATGGGAAGGTGATCTGGACATAACTATAGTGTAGGAGAATGACAGACGACGAAGGTTATGTGGGGGATTGGAAAGGGCCTGTTCAAATGGTGAGAGGTCTCTAGATGAACGGTCTGATGGTGTTACGGTTTTCTGACACACAGACCAGGATGTAACGTAAAATACAATTTATTGAAATAAAAATGAACAACACTGCCCCTAGGGGCTAGTAAAGTTAAGAACAGGCAATATGAACAGAGGATGGAGTAAACTACAAACAGTAGTGCATAGAGGGTTAAGTGGAGCAACTGGTAAGGTTCAGGCTAGATTGGCCAACGCCCAGGGGATATATTGCAGTCTATGGTAACAGTCTTTAAATGTAGATCAGGAACTCAGGAAAAGCACTGTAACACTCTTGAAGCATAAACAGGATGAGCCCCTGTTGCTCTAAGCTGAGCCTGTACCACCACAGTGGGCTTATGAGGATTGCAACTGCCAAATTGATGTAACCAGAATAGGAATCGCCCTGAATGAGTATCGAGTAACCCTGCGTCTGCCACTGAAGTATGCCAGCCCTTGGGAGGCCACAGTAGAACGGAATTGACCAAGCTATGAAGAGCTGATGCACAGAGTAGTGCATTTGGGATAACACACTTTGAGCGAATGAGGTACTGCCCAGACACCCACAAGGTGTGACCCAGAATCCTTGTTGCAAGAGCGAATGGACTACCAGTGTCAACCAGCGTGATCACGATGCTCACCAGGCATCGAACAGGCGGAGCTCTGCAAGGACTGGTATAGCGTAAAGCGGAGGCTCAAATGTGTTAAGGCTCAGAGAATCACCGGAGCTTGGCAATGAATCAAATGGCACGTAATCAGAGACTACCGGCAGTGCAACGGTTAATCTGGTACATTTGAAATGCTCAACGAGAACAAGGCAGGCAACCTCGGCTGCAGCGTAATGAGCTAGGAACAGAGAACAGTCAGAATGTCGCCAGCGCGACCGGAGTACACAGGAGCAGCAACCGGACAGGAGCAGTAACCGGACAGGAACAGTAGCCGGAACCGGATGACTGAGTCGCAGGAACACCACCGGAGAGTGGAGCAGTCACGGAGCAGGATCAGGAGCCAGAACCGGGTCGAATCATGGAGCGGAGTCGTCAGCCAGAGCCGGGTCGGATCACGGTGCAGGATCGTCAGCCAGAGCCGGGTCAGTTCACGGTGCAGGGTCGTCAGCCAGAGCCGGGTCAGTTCACGGTGCAGGGTCGTCAGCCAGAGCCAGGTCAGTTCACGGTGCAGGAGCAGAAGGAGAGTCAGACTAGCCGGGTCAGTACACAGGAGACACTGGAGATCAATAACAAGGCGCAGCAACACAACACCACGAAAGGGCGATTGACAAGTGCCCAAGCCTCAGTATATAAAGGCACATCCTGGGCGGGCCAATCAGACTCCTCCAATGCAAATGTATACCTACAGAGATTGACAGGGAATCACGGGGACCGTGATAGATGGACAATATCGTTGCCACCAATTGCGGGCTTGTAGGTACGACCACCAGGAGATTTCTAGGTCGGGGCTTAGTGATTGCAAAGAAGCCCTAGAGATCGATTGTGGGAGATTAGTTAGAAATTGCACGGTATCAATGCCAGCTGTCTTCCATTGGTCAAACACAGAAGGCGAGAGGCCCGCGGGAAAATCGGGGCTACCTACTAAAGATTTAAGAGGAGAGGGAGGCTGCGAAAGCGACCCAGAGCAGTTGAGATTGTGCCATATAGAGAGAATGTGTCCCAAAACAATGTGATCCCAGCAGGATTTAGGGATCCTATTCTTTTCCACAAATAATAGTTGAATCGGGTCAAAGGATCCTAGCTGAGTCTGAAGGGTCGAGGTCCACCATTTGGAACCTTTAGAAGTTAGATCGAAAAGTTTAGATATGGCCGAGGCTTCATAATATGATATTATATCCGGGAGACCAAGTCCCCCTTGAGACAATGGTCTAATAAGTATAGAGAAGCGCACTCTAGGTTTTTTGTGAGCCCAGATGAAGTTGTTGATAGCCGCCTGGAGGCCCGAGAGCATATTTAGAGGGATTTTAATAGGAAGAGTGGTTAGTACATAGAGTATCTTAGGAAGGATAAGCATTTTGACTATGTTAACCCTGCCGAACCATGAGATAGGAAGGGAAGACCATGTCTGTAAGTCCTTCAATATAGAAGCAGAGAGGGGAGTCATGTTGAGTCCGGCCATATCTTCTAACCTCGGTGAGATGTATATCCCCAAGTATTTAACAGCCGAAGAAGTCCACTGAAAGGGGAAAAGAGTCTGAAGGGAGGCGGACATCTTCTCGTCGACCGTAAGATTAAGTATCTCGGATTTAGATAAATTAATCTTAGCCCCAGAAACCGAAGAGTAGTGGTTAAGTAAACCAAGGATGTGTGGGAGAGACTCTGCAGGTTTAGTAATAACTAGCAGGACAGCGTCCGCAAATGCCACTACCTTGTGGGTGAGGTTCCCAGTTTTGACTCCATAAACGTTTGGGTCATCCCGAATAAGCTGTAGTAGGGGTTCTAAGGTGAGATTAAATAGAAGGGGAGAAAGGGGACACCCCTGTCTGGTACCATTCCTAATGGGGAAAGGGTCCGAGGTGACTCCATTGACTAATATACGGGCAGATGGAGATGAGTAAAGGCTCATGACACAATTGACAAACAAGCGACCGAGTCCCACGTTCTCCAGTACCGCTCGCAGATATTCCCAGTTGACTCTGTCAAAAGCCTTCTCTGCGTCTGTACTCAATAAAATTGCTGGAGTTCCTTCCTTTACTACCCGATATGTGAGGGACAGCACTGCAGAGGTGTTATGGTATGCTTGACGTCCGGGAGTGAAACCCCCTTGATTATGATGAAGTAAGTGAGGTAGGTGTGGTTTCAGTCTGTTAGCTAGGATTTTGGAATAAATTTTAACATCTATGTTTAGCAAGGATATCGGGAGATAATTGCTACAACTCGTTTTATCCCTGTGTGGTTTGGTGAGGACTATTATAGTAGCACCCAAAGCTTGGTTGGGAAAAGGAGCTCCCTCTCTAACGGCGTTGAATGCTTGAGCCATGTGAGGAGCTAGCAGAGATTGTAGTGTACGGTAATATGTTGTCGAAAAGCCATCTGGGCCCGGACTTTTACCAAGAGGGAGATGTCGAATGACTTCTAAAATCTCATTTTCGGAGAAGGGGGCTTCAAGTAGACCACTAATCCGGTCCGATAAAACAGGTACCTTAGCTCCGCGAATAAAATCATGAATAGTTTTGCGACGTGTATCCCCGTCAATATGTGCTGATGGGAGGTTATACAGAGAGGAAAAGTAGTCCCTAAAGGCCGAGGCTATTTGTGGGTATGTCGTGAAGGGGGGGCCTTTCGGATTTTGTATCTGTGATACATGGGTAGAACGTCTACGACCCTTAACAAATCTAGCAAGAGCCTTGCCACATTTATTGTCTGATATAAATCTCTGGACCTTTGGAAGGATTTGCGCAACCTGGAGTTGAGTGATTCCCTAGCAGCTCTTAGAGCGTCTCTGTCAGCGAGGGACAGCAAAGCCTTATGTGCTGATTCACGAGCTCTAACAATTGCCAATAATCTGTCAAAAGATTTGGCCCGTTCTTTTTTCCTGAGGGCTCCCTGTTGAATGAGGTGTCCACGTACCACACACTTGTGGGCTTCCCAAGTCGTTGGGCGTGTGACATCTTGAGTATAGTTGGTGGAAAAATACTCTTATATAATCGAGGATACCGACTTGACAATATTGTCGTCTTGTAGGAGGTGTCATTCAGCATCCAAGTTCTGTTAGATGGAGTCAAGTGTGGTAATTTTATCGTAATAGAAATAGCAGAATGGTCTGTCCATGACACCGGGTCAATCTCCGCCGAAGTGACCGAATGTAACAAATATTGTGGGACCAGAACATAGTCGATGCGACTATAGGAGGCGTGAGGATTAGAAAAAAAAGTGTAATCCCGAGTCCTAGGATGTAGAAGTCTCCATGCGTCCATCAGCTGCATCTCGTGTAATAATTTGCGTAACTGAGCATGATGTGACAGTCTAAAGGGAGATCTGCCCGAAGAAGAGTCTATGTCTGCATTCAGTGTTAGGTTGAAATCACCGCCCACTATAAGAATACCATCAGCCCATGAATCAAGTCTTCCCAACAGCTTCTTGAGGTAAGAAATCTGTGAGTTATTGGGACAATAAATATTTGCAAACGTAAAAACTTGTTTATGGATCTTACCCTTGAGGAATATGAAGCGTCCCTCTTCATCCCTCAACGCATCTAGAAACGTCCATGAAACCTTAGAAGATATTAAGATCCCTACACCTTTCTTCTTTTCAGAGGCCGAGGAGAGGTAAGTATGTGGAAAGTGACGATTATTGAGCGGGGGGTGGGATGAATTTTTGAAATGGGTTTCCTGAAGGAATATTATATCAGAACAACGTTTCCTGCAATCCCTAAAGACGTGATGTCTTTTTTCCGGTGTGTTAAGTCCCCTGACGTTGAGTGACTGTATTTTAAGGTGTGCCATTGAAGTGATAGAGTGGAGTGAAGTCGCATGGACCCCCACCCGCCGATACACCCGCCCAGGCCGAGAGCAACCAGAGAGAGGAGGGAGAGAGAAGAGAGGAGAAAAAGAGAGATGAAAGGGAAGGTGAGGGAGGAAAGATGAGACATCCAAGAAGGGATGGATGAAGTGAACATCCCTCAAGTAACAGGAAGAATAGTATGAAATGTAATATGAAGGATAAATATGACTGTGCGTCTTGGGGAAGTGAAACAGTCATACTGTGGTATATGAAAGAGAGTTCAAGGACGAAGTCCTGGCGTAGCTAAGGGTGTGGGAGTTGCAAATTTAACAGGTCTGAAAGAAAATGTTGTGGATCGAAGGCAAGGAACACGTGGGTCATTTGTTAGTGAGAGACATTGACCATGGGGAGCATCAGTGAGAGTGCAGTTAGTATTGGGGGTAATCTATTGAATCTAGAGTCGGGGATGGTGACGCTAGGAGTCGGTGCGGAAAAGTAAGGAGCATTAAAAGGAGTGCGGTAGAAAAATACAAAAATTTTACCTACATATCCCTTTTTTTTTTTTTTCCTCCCCCCCCTTAATGTGACATGATATAAGTTTCCACTCACCCCTCTCTCTCCCCCATCAATCATCTACCCTCTCTTTCTTCTCGTGCCTTCTCCAGTATGCCTAGTGGTTGGGGGTTGGCTTCCTCTGACCCCCTCACTCCAACCACCGAGCATGACACAATCCTGACACCATCCATGCTATCAGTATATGTGGGAGCAGCACGCAGCGTTCCCAGCCTGACACATTCATAGGCCTCGAGCGAGGCAGTATGTGTGTCTTCATTATGTGACATATCGTGGGAGCAAACCAGAGACACATGAAAAGATTACAGAACCAAAATTTAAGAGGAGGGTGGCGTGAGGGCCTAAGACATTGGAAGGGCTAACAATAAAACATCCTATCCCAACATAAATGCAAAACGTCCCACTGGGTGTGGGAAGAGTGCATGCTTCTAAACCTAACAAGAGACGTAAATGTATCTCCAAGTCTAAAATACCGATATTATTTCTGCACCCCAGTATGGATAAAATCCCCCCCGCCACTATCCCCTTGTGAAGCCCTTTCCCCAAAGAGCGGAACCTGAATCTTTAGTTAAACATATAACTTTCTGAAAACGACTCACGCGATGGGGAGACAGGGCCCCGAGCCAGGGGAAACAAAGTGGAACTCCGAAACAAGGGCCCCCCCCCACCGCGAGAGGTTCTCATGCACTTAAGCCCCCGTCCCACGGGAATTAACGTACCCATCTGGGTCCTGTAGGAAGCCCAGATACCATGCGAAATGCCCCTAGATTTAAACCCGGGACTCCAATATGATGTGAGTAGGTCTCTCGAGACTAATACACTCCGCAGCGGGACCCCGAGGCTCGGGGCCGGGGGGAGCAAATCAATCCCCCCGGTCCCCAGCCCCAGCACCCCACCAGGGCCATACAATAACAAGGAAATAATACAAATGTGTATAATCATATTAACTAAGCAAATAACAGTCGAATTATATAACAACCAAAACTACCTGAGTTACCGAGAGACCCCCCTGAGGAGGTCTCGGTATAGGCCCTGTGATGATATACAGTCTCACCACTCTGCATGAGAGTCCCCAAGTATTGAGAAAGTCATAGAGTGTAATCCTCTTTTAACCGGGAAGACCCTTGGTGGCAATTGGGTCGAAACCTCTCCGCATTGTAGAGACTGCTGCCAGTAAGAGAGTTCTTCAGAAACATGGGTGATCTAACTCTTGAAGGGTGTAAACAATGAACATGAAGACAGTTCAGGACCATGTAGATGTCGCCGGATCTGGAGCAGGGACAGGTTGCACCATTTCCAACCTCCTCTGTTTGGAACGCTTGGCTGGAGATCCAGGAGACCACTCTAGGCGCTTCTGAGTGCGGTTAGAAATCGGAGTAGAAGGAGAGTTCGTTGGTTGAGGTAGAGAGATTCCCAGTGAGGCACAGAAAGATGAAACCTCCTCCACAGAAAATAAGGTTGCAGAAGCCCCATTAAAAGTAGCAGACAAAGCAAAAAGGAATCCCCATTTGTATCGAATATTAAGGCTCCGTAGGTGCTCGGTCAGTGGTCTGAGTTCTCTTCTGAGCTGCAGCGTATACGGTGAGGGATCGTTAAAAATTTGCACTTCAGCTCCAGCGCAGGTTAGGGTGGGTAAATCTCTGCTCCGTTTAACAATTAGCTCCTTGACCTCGTATCTGTGGAGACACAAAATGACATCCCTGGGGGAATTATTGTCCCTTGGCTTGAGAGCTCTATGAATCCGCTCAATCAAGAGTGGGCCCTGGTGTGAGTCGCCCAAGAGGCCAGAAAAGAAGGCCGTGATGACAGGCTTTAGGTCTTGTGGTTGCACTGACTCGGGCAGGTTCTTAATTCTTAAATTGCACCTTCGTCCTCTGTTGTCCAAGTCCATGACTCGGGTCATCAAGTGGAGTATTTGGTCCGCCTGCGCGGCCGTTGTCTGCTCTAAGAAAGCGGTGCGGGAGTCCAGTCTGCCATAGGATACTTCCATCGAAGCCACTCGTGTCTGTATTTGGGCTAGATCTGCCCTAACAGCAGCAATTTTGGTCTGGAATGTAGTTTTGAGGTCTTCAATGAAGCCTTGAAAATCCTCCCGAAGCATAGCAGCCAGACTGCGTAAGTCGTCCTTAGTCGGGTAATCCATACCCACCTCCATGGGTTTGCCCCTGTGAGCCGCGGCGGCGGCATCAGAGTCCGAGGTGAAGCCGTCTCCAGTGTTAGACATATCCACAGGTTCCCGCTCACCAGGCTGAGAAGAAGGCGTAGGTAAAGATGGCGCAGGGTTTTTCTCGGAGAGGTATCCCAGTAGAGTGCCTGAAGCCGTCGAGTGGTTCTTTTTTTTAGGTCCCATGGGGTTCTGGCAGGAAGGTTACAACGTGGGCTGTAAATAAATCACGTAAACCAAAATTAAAACATAAATTAACCCTTAGGTAGCCAGGAGCGAAGGGATTAAGCTGTTGCCGCCATGAGAGTCAGGACACGCCCCTCAGGAATTTTTTTTATAATACAGAATAGAAGAAAAGAAGAAAGACGAGAAGACAGAAGTAAAAAGACAAGATTAAAGAAGACGGACAGTGGTTGACAGGTAAGTGTTACATTTATGACTGTTTTAAGCTCACAAAGGAAAAAAATCCAACTCTCGTTGTTTGACACAGTGTCAAAAAACGAGAGTTGGCTTTTTTTCCTTTTATGTCCCCATAATTTGTGCTATTTAGCACAAGTTGTGGAAACAAAAACCAACAATGGGCATTTGGCCAAAATGTGAATTTTGGCCACAAACGCTCATTGTTCCATGTACCTCACCAGCTATAGAATAGCTGAGGTATATATGTTGGTTTATTGGTTGGTCTTTTTTTTACTATTACTGCCAGTTTTTACTGGTGGTAATAGAATTGAGCCCTTAGTAGGAGATGCTCTACGGTGTGATAAAGTGGTGATAAAGTGGAGATAACTTCTCCAGTGTGATAAACTCTCTATTTCCTATCCTATTCCATAGAGCCTTTGAAATAAGATCCCTAAAATCTGAGCGATCTTAGTACACAGTCTCTATAGAATAACACAGGAAATGGTGAAGTGATACCACTGGAGAAATATTCTTTGTTTTATCACCATTTTATCACACCTTAGTGCATCTCCCCCTTACTCTACTTTCATCTACAGAACAAGGGCTGATATCCTTACTTCACAGTTATAATATCCTATATCAAGACAGGAATACAATTAGGCTTACCCATGGCTTGCACAATTACCCAGTTACTGAGGCCAGAGAGCTGAATTCTTGTCTTACTGAGGCTCCCAGTTATGACTTGTGCATGTTACTGAGTGCCCTATGTATCCTCTCAGCTTCAGCTTTCACCACAATTTTTTTACCCCTGGTATTCTATGTACTTCCTTATGGCACTGAAAGGGTTTTTGGTACTGTTTGTGGTGCTGAAGTCTGAACATTTCCTGTGTTGTCTCAGTGGGCAGGCAGAGAGAATGCATTTAGACATCTGAGTTGTCAAATTGCTGGTGATGTATAAAGGAGGGCACATTACCAGCAGTACGATAACCCTGCATGCTAATAGGAATATCCCCCCCTGGCATCACTAATTCTTAGTGCACATGATAATGTACTCAACACACTTCGCCAGCCTTAGTGCTTCTTCCCTTGTTGTACTTGAACTACTATTTTAATGATATAGATTATACTGACAATTTAAATGGGTTGATATATTCAGAAAATGATCTCCCATATGTTTTTGAAACACAAATGTATTTTTAAAGAGTGGTGAATGTATTTCTACAACTGTGTAAAATATACAGAAGCGTTTTCATATAATATGCACATGTGCTTGTACAAAATGTTTCATTGTTTTTAATTATTTATTTTTTTCCTTGGAGAAACTTATTGATGGTTATGCACGAAGGAGTGATAAAGAGGTGCTTTTCATGATTCTGTCCTCTCCTCAGCCTGTTGCAGTACCTCACAGTGCCACTACCTTTCTGTGGTGCTGTTGTAGGTTGCTTCACTCTAAAGAGATCTGATTCTGTTCCCAGCTGGCCCTACCTTGAAATCACCTCCTCCCTATTTAGTTCAGGTCTCCCCTTCTCTGGGCCAGATTATACTGATCAGTTTCAGTTCAGATTCTTTTAGGCCTGGGTCCTGAGTTTTTTGAGCTAGCTGCACCCTGAGTTCCTTGAGCTGGCTGTATTCCTGAGATCCTTGAGCTGGCTGCATCCCTGAGTTCCTTGAGCTGGCTGCACCCCTGAGTTCCTTGAGCTGGTAGTTTCCCTGTGTTCCTGAGCTGGCAGTTTTACCTGTGTTCCTAAGCTGGCAGTTTCCCAGTGTTCCTGAACTGGTTGCATTCCTGTGCCTCCCTTCTGTGTTCATGAGCTAGCTTTATACCTGTTCCCAGAGGCCCTGTACACAGAGGCCCTGCTCCCTGTACACAGAGGCCCTGCTCCTTTTGTTTATATTGAGTGTTCTATTGTGCATTATTATTTCATGTTCCATATATATATATATATATATATATATATATATATATATATAAAGAGTTAAAGAATGGGGCAGCACCCGTGGGACTTATCAATCAATGACTAATTTATTAATAAATAGACAATAAACAGGTTAGGTACCTAACCTGTTTATTGTCTATTTATTAATAAATTAGTCATTGATTGAGAAGTCCCACGGGTGCTGCCCCATTCTTTAACTATTTATAACATTATCTGGGATTGTGCACCTGGGCCATTTGTATACTGAAGAGTGAGTGCTTTCCACCATTTTGTTTGTTGGTATATATATATATATATATATAATACATTTGTTTTCCCTTTAAGTTGTATGTGTACTGGTTTTCTTACTTTCTGGGTTCCAATTTATTTACGTTTGCTGCTGTGGTCAGTACCTCTTCCTGACCCTCCATGACAGTATTAAAGTGGAGATAACTTTTCCAGTGAGATCATTCTCTAAATCCTATGTTATTCTATTCACTAAGATCTTTCAAGTAGGAGAAACCTTAGTTAATTAGTCCATAGTATACTGTTGGCTCCATAATATAGTAAGTAGGATTTGGAGAAGTGATAACAGTGGAGAAGTTATGTCCACTTTTTCACTGCTTTATCATACCTTAGTGCAGCTACTCCATTGTATGGAAATTCTCTTCCCCTTGCTTCATCTTGGCCACATGAACATTTCTCTGACATGTTTTTTATTACATAATTAATACTTTGACTTTGTTATAACAGTCATGTATAATTTTATACTTTCAATTCATATCATCATCAAAGATGTGGTAAATAAAATGTCATTATAATTAATTCTTGGATAAACATATTTTAAAAGGTATATTTGCTATATAAACTTAATTAAATTTTATAGAACATAAATTATGTGATAACTAATTGCATTCAGAAAGCTGAACACTTTATACATAATTGTAGAGACATTTTAGTAATTGACATAACAATTAAAATAAAATAGAACTTTATTTTGCATTATGTTTACATTTTCTGAAATCTCTTGCATCTGGTATTCTTGCATAAATGCATAAATAGCACCGGGTGGTTAAAGAGAGTGAGCAACATCTGCTTTTTTTTGCCTATCAAATAGAAATTAATTGCAAAAGCTTAGGAAGCAAATACAATCTCAGGCTAAAATATTACCATTAATTCCTTACAGTTCTGTTATATTATCGTGGTTGAAATCATGGGTTTACTGTTCACTTAAAAAAATTATTCTCTGCTATGTTTCCCATATGGAAAAGAAAGAAACTATCTTAAGCTATGCTTAACAAATAAAATATTGGTATGGCAGACACAGTCAGTAGGGTGTCGGAACTGCATTGTTTAAATACTGACCACTGGAATTAGAGTATGGAGGATCGTAGTTCTAGTGATGAATAGGGGTGCTGCTGTTGCAGACCAAAGAGACACTTGACTGCAAAGTTAGATGATGTGTTTTGAGAATGGTGCACAGTTACGCAGAAGGAGGAGGAGCTTTAGGAAGTGCCGGCAAAGAAAGAAGGCAAAAATGGAGTGTATTTACAAGGATACAGGAGGAGTTAACAGATGGGGGGTGGGATTTGAGTAGGTGTGCTGAATACATACACAAATCAGAAGCTGGGTTGTCTTGATAGAGGAATAGCTATAGAGCCATGTTAAAGCTATGTTGTATTGCAAAAGCAGCCAATGAAGGCTAACTGGAGAGAAAAAGTCCATGCTAACTTTATGCTTTCTCTGGGCTTTTTGTACCATCTCTTAAGTTTAAAATGTATCAGGACTTTCTGCAGCATATCTGGTAAGGTAAACAAAAACTCCCAAGCAAGATAATGGAAGTTGAACAAGATAACACAGAAAATGTAAGTTAAGTCTGACTACATCTCTAATTCTCTCCCAGAGGGGCTAGATGAACAGATAAGAAACACTTAATTAGAATGAGTTAGACTGGAACTTGGTACAACAAAGGAATTTGACTTTAGGCAGGCTGGTACTTGGTACTATGTATATACTTAACCTGAGACAACATTTACAGAAGTGTAACATGGCTTGAGAAATTGGCTTGAGGCTGGTGGAATTATGGAAGAGGCTGGTGAGATAGCTCAGTAGTAAATGCCCTGACTACAGAGCATGTTCAAACCTCAAAGTTGCGGGTTTGAATCCTGGCAGGGTCAACTCAGCCCTTCATCCTTCTGAGCTCAGTAAATGAGTACCATTGATTGGGTAACAATAACATCTATTATTCAGCTGACGATTAGGTTAATTCAGAAAGCTCTTTGAGTCCCGTTGGGGGAAAGGCTTTATATAAATACTAGTTATTATTATAAAGGGCTAGACGTGCAGGTACAAGGACGGTGAATTACATGGAATGCAGGACTAGGTTCAAGCTGGATATAAAACAATAAAATAAATGTGCTATCTGCTTAATTAAAATGTACGTGGACTTTACATTAGTAATAAATGTATATTTCTTGCTTGAAATAAAATTAATAAATCAATCTTTAATATTATTATTATTATTATTATTATTATTATTATTATTATTATTATTATTACTATTTTATTATTTTGTTCCCTCTGGAATGTTCACAAAAAAGCCTGATTTTTCATTTTTCCTGTGGGACATCCCGCTCCTAGAGGAACCCATATATTTTCCTCCATTTCCCTAACACCACAGAATTTCCAGCAAAAACGGTTCGATTTCTGCCCATTTTTTTAATGATTGTGAAACAGGAGGTCCCATACTACAAAAGTTCAGAATTTCCTACCATGCAGCTTTGTCTGGTATAGAAAAAAAAAATGCAACAGTGTGTATGTGGTTAAGTAATCCAGACCACACCATGTGCAATGAAGTAGGTCAGTTCGGTGCTGGAGAAGTTATCTGTTACTACTACAAATCTAAGGTATAAAATATAACCTTTATTAGATGTTAATAACACTTTTAATATATTTTAATCTTTTAAAAGCATATACATTAGTGCTGGGGTTATGCATGCTCCTTTCACTCTCATGAGTAAAAGCAGTCATCGAATAAAGCTAATTAGTTTATAACTGCTAGAAATCATTAGCAGTGTCTTAATTTCCCTTAGAAGTCTTCTAGGGGTATATTATATTGTCTAAGGTTTGTGGTGCATGACATTGTGTTTTGTTTTTGGCATCAAGTTTTTGTGATTTAGTGTGGCATAGGCAGCAAAAAGAGTGGTAGGAGGGAGAAAAAAAATAATTATGTTAAATATTAAGATAAAATAAAATTGTTTTATAGCACTAGGACCACTACTGCCAGAAAAAGCAAAGCTGGATGGACCATGATGCTACTGATACAGATGAGGAGGAGGAGGAAGACAGCAGTATCAGTGCTAAAGGGAGCCCACATTCCCCAGGCTCAATGATTCCCAGTCCCCCAACATCGTCCCTTGGTATCTAGGGGACAATACATGAGGAAGGCAGAGCTGGCTAGCAGTACGAGCCGCACATTTCAGCTGCCTGTACCTGCTGCTACTGCTGACAGTTACCATCTTCTAAGGAGGAGATGTGAAGTTTGACAGCACGGACTCTCTGTCAAATTTGTCATCATCACCAACCAGTCCCACTTCCATAGAGCAGCAAAAGACTGGTGGTGGTGGGGATTAGCTGGCATGTAGGAGAGTATGACAGCATTTTCTGAGGAAAGCAACAGAGAAAGAGTGAAAGAGATGTAAGTGGATGGGCATCACCACCACCAGCAGTTACAATCTGGATTTTGCTGCTGCTGTAATTCCTGCTACAGAGTTGTCAAATATGGACATTCATCTGTCACAGCAGCAGCGTGATTATGAGCAGGTTAGAGTGCCAAAGATCACTGTGGCCATAATGGGACTTCGCGTTTCATGTAATGACAAGGGACTAGGACAGGCTCCACTTGACACCAGTACTCCTGAACCTATCTCTAGTGCTGATCCTGAGGCAACAATAGCATCACTTGCCCCGGCCAGTCAAGGTGATTCTGGAGAGGAAGAAGAAGGCCATTATTCTCCACCTCTCTCTTCTCTCAAATCATGGGTGCAGGAATATTTTCCCTTGGGCGTGCACAATGCAGTAATCAGTGACATACTGTGCACTATGTGTGTGATAAGGTAGTGAAAAGGGGAAAGGAGGGGACACACCTTGGCACATATACCCTCATTAAACTCATGCAGTATAAACACCCAGATGTTTATGTTATGAATTTGAAAGCCAAACCCCCCCAAAAAAAACTTGATAGCCACTGTCACTTTTCCCCATTTCCCTACTCAAGTGCACAAAGAATGGGAAAGAATATCCCAGATGAAGATAAGAGAAACTCAGTGTGGAAGTTTGATAAAGAGCATAACAAATGCATTGGCATTGCCTTCTTGCGCTTGAGTCCAAGTGCAGGAAAATGTACCCATTGTCCCTGCTCTTGCACCTTCAGGTCTTGCTCCTCCTCTGCAGTGCAATCTTTGCCTCCATTACCTGCCCCACCAGCTGATAGTTATGCTGTAGATTTAAGGATCTGGCATTTCATGTAATTTCCACCCATTGTACGCTGTATGGTGCAGTGATCACATGTGGCAATGTTGTGGGAAAGAATCAGGGTATTGGGGTGCCTATGACTGCTGCTAGATGTGCTGCCTCTGCTGCCACCATTGCTGTCCCTGCTGCAACTAATGCTTTGCCTGCTATCACCCCTGTTGCAATCAGTGCTGTGCCTGCTGACAGTGCTGAACCTGCTGCCACCAATACTGTGCCTGCTGTCAGACTTGCTGCCCCTGTTGCCAGTGCCACTTGTGCTGTGCCTGCTGTCAGTGCTGAAGCTGCTGCCACCAGTACTGAAGCTGCTAAGTGTGTCTTGTAATATCCGAGGGGAGGGGATGGAGAAGATGATGCCAAGTGTGATAGGAGGGGACCTGAAGTCACACTTGCCATCCCAAAGCAGCCCTGCCAGTGCTAGTACTACTACTAAGAAGGTCCAGCAGCTTGTTACTGTTAGGAGTGAATGAGGAGGAGGTAATCAGATTCATCATATTACTAGTGACTGTGAGGAGGAATACGTTGGGGATGAACTTGATGTGCGTGGTGTTAATAGTAATAGTAACAGTGATGGTGAAGCAGCTGGTGGGACTAGTGTTAGGGGAGTGGAAGTGGAAGCATTTGAGATCTTCCAGACTTCCACACCATTCCTCTGGCTCTGGAAGTCCTCTTGCCCTTCTCTTTACTACAGTGTCCAGTTAGAACAAGATCCTAAAGAGGCCAGAACTGGTGTTGTGGGAGAGCAGGCTCAGAATTAATACCACCACCAGCAGCAGCAGGATCACAGATCAGCAACCTATGCCTGCTGCTACTGCTGCCAGTCTGCCTTCATCAGGTCAAAAAGAAATGCCAAGTGTGACATTAGGGGACATTCTGTCACATTGCTCGTCACCTCCTCTAAGCAGCAGTGAGATGTCTGTAATAGAGCAGCAGCATGTAGGGACTAGTGGTGGTGGTGATGATGATGCTGGAGTGGAAGAGACATTGGTGGCCTTTTTAGCAGAAACTGAGAAGGAATGGGAGACAGGGATGAGGATGGGCATCACCACCACCACAAGCACTAGTAATGAGCTTTTGGAATTTGTGGAATTTGCAACTGCTCTAATTACTGCTGCTGCTGAGTTGCAAGGGCAGCAGGATGATGAGGAGCAAGCTAGTGTGCCACAGACCACAGTGGACACAGTGGGAATGGGATCAATAAGTGATGCGGGACTAGGACAGGTTTCACTTGCCAGCAGCAGCAATACTACTGATCCTAGTTGCAGTTCTGATTCTGAAGCAGTAGAAGCAACAGCAGAAACATCATCCACTGCAACAGATAGTGAAGGGGAATGTGGAGGAGAAGAAGAAAGTGTCCATTGTTCTCTATCTGTTGCCTATCTCCTGAAGTCATGGGTGTGGGACTACTTTTCATCACCAACGGCACTGTGCACAATTTGTGAAAAGTCAGTGAGAAGGGGAAAGGAGGGAACACACTTTGGCGCAACCTCCCTGAAACACAAATACCATGATATTTATGTCAAACATGTTAAAGACAAACACCCACCACAGATATCAAGAAACGCTGTTGCTGTGTCCCCTGACTCTCCAGAAAGGCAACAAGAGGAGAGGGGGGGATCAAAGAGGAGGAAGAATAGAGAAACTCATGCAGAGACTGGAAGTTCCATGACTAGCGAAACAACACCATCACCTCCTTCTAAGGTAACAACTACATCTTCTGCCAATCCACCTTGTTCATTGTTACCTCCCCCACCAAATGACAGCCACTCTGTTGATGTTAGGATGTGGCAGTTCGTCTCCACCCATTGAACACTGTGTGGTGCACAGACCACACATGTCAGTGTGGTGGAGGAGAATCACGAACAGGACATCAAGAGGCGTCTGAGGAGATTCCATTCCACAGAATATGCTAAGATTGTGGCAGGGAGGGTTCATCATTACTATTAAATCTGTCAGCAGGTTGTCATGTGTCCTTAGTGGGGTCTGGACAAGGGGTATAGTGAGAGCGGCAGTATATGTTTTCTGGTGTCATGGTGTTTGGATACAGTTGTGCACCCAGGTGTTATTTATCACAAACACTTTGCACACTGCAGTTGCTGATGAGAGGCACAGTTCCTGCTCTCAAGGGAAAAATTTCTATTCTAATAACAACACACCCATGATTTTGGAGGAGGGGCAGGTGGAGAAGAATTATTGGCCAACTTCTTGTTGTCTCCAGGTTGGGGGCTACTTATTGTGCTGTTACAGCCTCAGGTGCATCCCTGTAGCTAGTCACGGGCGGCAAGTGGAACCTTCATCATCCATCTACCATGTTACTGCTCTTGTTGATCCCATTCCCGTTCAGCTGCCTAATCATCCTGATGCTTAAACAACTCAGCAGCAGCAGCAAGAACATCAGTCGCAAATTACGCACCTATGTCACAGCATTTGACAATGGCCAGTGGCCACTGACCAACAGCACATGATGCTGGCACTAGGCCTGTAAGGCATTTTTTCCTCAGGGCTTTGCTTAAAATAAATAAATAAAAACATAGTCTTACAAAAATAAGAAACATTTTTGGGGGGTTTGTTTTTAACATGCCTAAGTCCTACAAATCAATGTTTCCTCAGGGCTTGGCCTTCTAACAACAAATCTAGCAAATCATCCTCTACAAAATACTCTATCAAGTCAAGTAGCAGTCCACCCCAGTGGCAGCTTATGTCAGGGGGTTCCTATCTCTATCACTTTACAAACAAATTTGTTATTTTATTTTTTTATTTTTGCACCCCCAATAACAGTCAAGAACCCCCCCCAAAACAAATTCCTTGTTCAACTGATTCATTCCCTGGACTCCACCCACCAACACAGGCACCCTCCTCAGACTTCTTTTATATCATGTCTTATGGGGGGGGGGGGGTTTATTTGTATTTAGGATTTATTTTTTATTAACTGCCCCCCCGATCCCAGTAAACAAACCCCCCAAAAAAAATTTCCTGCTCAACTAATTCTTTCCTCACACTCCACAAACACAGACACCCTCATGCTGCTTTTATACTATGCCTTTTGGAAATAAAATAATATTTGTTTTGTGTGTAAATTCAATGTTCTAATTGATTTCAATGGAATGAGCTAGGCAAAAAAAAAAACAACAGAAAATTGGCACTTTTCACAGGAAATTATTCACTAAGTGGGAAGTGCCATTTTTCACCGATTTCAGTTTGAAGCAAAATGTATCGACTATCCCTAATAGTGACAGCAGAACTTGATTCCTTGGTGGAAGGTTTTACTTGGACGGGCAAAGCATCAAGATGTTTGGTTGCACCTGTTCCTGTTTAATATGAAAGCATTTGTCACAATTTTTGCACTGCTTCCCAGTCATTCCCCTATTTCATGATGCTTCGTTGTGCACTTTTGTTACGGTTGGCAAGTAAGACAAAGAGTTAAACGGTATCATTAAGATCACCTTTATTAGAATAATAATAACAGTAATGCAAAAAGATAAATAACAAGCAGAGGGAGACCAAAGAGGCTACGACTCTATAAGAAATAGGAATCTGCCAAAAGATCCACCACTACTGCTAGAGAGTAGGCCTCAGCCCACTGTTGACCTGTATATGGAGAAATGCCCAACGGACTAGCACTCCTGCAGTCAGTCTAGGAGAGATGTTTCCAATAATGAACTCAACCAAGGAGACTACTGACTCACGCCTGCAGTAAGTAAGATAGGAGTCTGATTGAGCCCCGGGTCAGCACTAGGATGGATGTCTGTGGAGCGGGAGCCAACACACATTGGAAACAGACAGATTCCCCCAGTCAGTACCAGGTAGGATAGTCAGACAGGCCAAGTCATACACTGTAACGTCCTGCTCACCCATCGCCCTTACCCTGGGTGTTCTGTCAGCTCCTTGTTGCTTCTCCAGTCTCAGGGTGACTTCTCCGAGCATGCGCCTGCTTCCATAGAGAGGAGTAAGAAGAAGGTCCACCGACATCCTATCCTCTCTCAGGGCTCCTTCCGGCTGGGGGCCTTTATCTTCCTGCTTCCAGCCTTGCTTAGACGCGTTAGTATAGCGTCTTATCCGTGCTTCCTGTGCTTTAGTGTGTCTTGTCTTTGTGCATGACCCAGACCAGTCTTAGACCAAGCTTCTGTCTGACCCTGTGCCAAGTCTTTCTGTGTATGACCCGGACCAGTTTTTGACCAAGTCTCTGCCTGACCCTGTGCCTAGTTCTTCTGTGTATGACCCGGACCTGCCTTTGACCTTGCCTTAGCCTGTACCCTATGTCTACTTACCCCAGTGTATGATCCGGACCAGTACTTGACCCTGCCTCTTCTTGTTCCAGCTTCCTGTGGATCTTCCAGGACCATGCCTACTTCTCCTCTGCCAGCCTTGGTATGTCCATTCAGCAGTACCTGCCTCGTGGGATCCTTCTTCCTAGGAGACCTGAGTGAGTACAGCTTCTTATTTGGAGATTACCATCCTCCGTGGGGACCTCGGAGTATAGTTTGTCTGGGTTGGGGTTATCCGGGGTTACCCAGCGGCTCCTCTGCTGGGGGCCACAACATCTGGCTTCACGGCCAGCACCTATAGGTGGCTCAGCCGCAGCACAACCCTGGCCTAGGCAACCTATGCTCTCTAGCTCTGTTCCCTAGCTTCGCTCCCTGGTATCTAGCTCAGCGGCCCCTTGTTGGAGGAGTGTCCTGTTCCTGCTCCTAGGTACTCCCAGTCCCTTAGTTGTCCTTGCTCCTGGTTGTGACATACACGGAGCGGGTAGTCAGCCAGAGCCACAGGTTTGCACCAGATAGGATATCCACTGAAATGTTGGTATGCTGGATGTGCAGTGGATAGAGCTCCAGGTCAACACCAGGATGGGTAGTCAGACAAGCCAGGTCATACACAGAGCGGTTAGTCAGCCAGAGCCACAGGTTTGCACCAGATAGGATATCCACTGAAATCTTGGTATGCTGGATGCGCAGTGGACAGAGCCCCAGGTCAACACCAGGATAGGTAGTCTGTACCACTGCGGATAGTTTTTTGGGGTCCATGGCCAATCCTGATGAGGATATTATATACCCCAGAAAGGTAACTTGAGGTTTATGAAACTCATATTTCTCCAACTTCTCTCTCAATGACATAAGGACCTTGGATACATCCGAGCAATGAGTCTCCACTGTAGAAGAATGAATAAGGATGTCATCCAGGTATATCACAACACAACTTTGCAATAGATCTCTCAGAATGTCATTTATAAATTCCTGGAAGACAGCAGGGGCATTGCACAGGCCAAAGGGCATGACCAGGTATTCATAATGCCCGCTCTGGGTGTTAAAAGCTGTCTTCCATTCGTGGCTCTCCTTTATCCAAACCAAGTTGTAAGCCACCCTCAAATCCAGCTTAATGAATATCTTAGAACCTTTGAGATGGTCAAATAGTTCTGTAATCAATGGTATAGGATAAGCATTTTTTACAATCAACGTATTCAAGCCACGGAAATCGATACATGGGAGCAACTCTCTGTCTTTCTTTTTGACAAAAAAAAGCCTGCACCAGCAGGGGATGAGGATTTTCGAATGATGCCCCTCTCCAGGGCATCAGCAACATATTCGTCCATGACCTTGTTCTCATCCACAGACAAAGGGTATGTACAGCCCCGCTGAGGGGTGGTACCAGGAAGTAACTCTATCGTACAATCATACGGCCTATGAGTAGGTAATGCTCCAGCTTGAACCTTATTAAATACATCAGTAAACTGTGACTAGGCCTCCAGTAGGCCATAAGACTCTGCACAAGCCAGTCTGAAGGGAAGAGAAAGACACGACTCATCACAGTGAGTCCCCCAAGACAAAATTTCACACGTATTCCACTCAATCTTATGGTTGTGTTTCTGCAACCATTGAAACCCTAGAACGATGGCATAGTGTGGATAGTTAATCACCTGAAAGTTCAGGGTTTCTTTATGCAGGGCTCCCACACTCAGGGTTAGTGGGGCAGTCTCATGAGTAATGTGTAAAGGCAGCAGGGGTCTGCCATCAATAGCTTCAACAGTCAAAGGGGAGTCACATGGCTGTAACGGAATGCCATAACATTCAGCAAAAGAAGCGTCCAAAAAATAACCTGCCGCGCCAGAGTCTATTAGGGCAGACACAAAAAATAGACTCCTTAGCCCAGGATAGGACTATTTTAAGCCAGGGTTTAGCCTGAGAGGTTTCAGGGGACTGAGAGATGCCACCTAAGATCTGTCCCTGACAGGATCTTAGGTGCGAGCGTTTCCCGGACGTACTGGGCATGACTTCAATAGGTGACCATGCTTCCCGCAGCAAAGACATAGTCCCTCTCTATTCCTAAAGGCCCTCTCCAGGAGCCAGGTAACTATCACGGTGCCCATGCTCTTGATCTCCAGTGACATTGCTACTGCCTGTTCTGTTCCTGCTGGGCTCTTATTGGCTGCTGGGTTCTGCCTCCGCCCAGCGCTAGCCCTTTTAACCCCAGTCCTGTCATTACTTTCGCGCCCTTTCGTGGTGTTCCTGTACCTAGCGTTTGTACTGCTGTTTATTTCTGCTCCGTGTATGACCAGGCTTGCCTGACCTCGCTCCTGCCTCACCTGTTCCGTGGTTCCGTTGCTGACTAGGACTGGCTGACTACTGCTCTGTGTACCAATCCTGGCTGTGGCTGGCTATCCGATCCGTTGCTTACTAGGACTGGCTGACTACCTCTCTGTGTACCGATCTGGCTGTGGCTGACTATCCGATCCGTTGCTGACTGGACTGGCTGACTACCTCTCTGGGCACCTATCGGGCTTTGGGCTTTATTACATTTCGTTGTTGACTATTTGGGCGCTTTGATCGCTTCAGCAGCTTACTGGCTCAACCCGTATGGGTGCATACCCAGTGTTCCATTCCCCTTGCTCTCACTCTACAGCGATTGCCTATTGGTGCCTATCTGGCCAGTACACCCATGTCATCCGGGTATCTGTGAATGAGTAGCTCGGTCGCTTGCCAGTGCTGTTCCGTACTACCTCCGTTTGCCATAGCCTTCTGAGGAATAGTCTCTTGTCCGTGCCTGTCAGTGTTGCCTCCGTTTACCCTAGTCTCCTGGGGACTAGTCTCTTTTCGTGCCTGTCAGTGTTGCCTCCATCACCCTAGCTTCTGGGTTCTAGTCACTTGTCAGTGCCTATCAGTGCTGCCTCCAGTACCCTAGCTTGCTAGGGAGTAGTCCCTCGCCAGGACCTATCTGTGTTGCCTCCATTTACCCAAGCCTGCTAGGGAGTATTCCTTGCCTGGCCTCTGTGCTTGCTAGAGACCTGATCACTTGCTGTGTCCAGTACTGTAGCCTCTGGTTATCTAGTTCGCTGAGACTTGGTCACTTGCTGTGTCCTTTACCGTACCTCTGCTATCCGTAGTACTCTAGGGTCCAGTCACTCATCAGTGTCCTATCTTGCTGCCATTCTATCCCTAGCCTTCTAGGGAATCTGCCCTGCAGTTACCTACCGCCTCTCTGGTTTGGTGTGATTCCTAGTTTTGGTACTGCTGAGGTTCTGTTCCTGGTTCCAGTCGTTGGATAAGCCTACTAGTGTTTGCTTTGTTGTTTTGCTATTTTTCCTAGCATCCTGACCTGTGTCAGATTTTGGAAGTGCCACGGTACTGTCCAGATCTGGACCTGAAAAGGGAGACCTTAGTGTACTTTATTATTCTTAATAAAGCTGATTTTACCTTACTGAATTGTCTGAGTGTTCTTAAATAACTGTGACAGTAACCCCCACCTGTATAGGTTCACCAACCACAGTGTCAGAACCAGGAGGCATGGGAGGTGAGGGAGGACAGGGTGGGCAAGTTACGTTATAGGAAATACTGGTAGGATGCCTCCGCTTGCACTCCTTAAACGAAGGCCTCTCCCGGACACGAGTGTCTATTAGGATGATGAAGGATATCACGTCATCCAGACTTTTCGGTAGGTCACGAGAGCCAATCTCATCCTTCATATAATCACAAAGCCCTTGGGAAAACGCGGCTATCAGAGCCTCATTGTTCCACCCTTCTTCGGCTGCTAGGGCTCTGAATTCAATAGCGTATTCCGCCACCGTGTGATTACCCTGGCGGATAGTCATCAGGTGTTTCAAAGCCAAAGTTCCGCGACCTGGCACATCAAATACACGTCTAAAGGATGCCACAAATTCACTGAAATTGTATATTATGGGATTCTCCGTCTCCCATAATGGATTTTCCCAAGCCAGTGCTTTTCCAGAAAGGAGTGAAATCATCAGCCCAACCCTGCTGTGCTCAGTAGGGAAAGCTTGAGGAAGCATCTCAAGGTAAATGCCCAACTGGTTTATGAATATGCAAAAAAGCTCAGGTTCCCCACTATAGCATTGTGGGAGTGGAGCAGATCCAGTTAACCCTCTGACCAATCCTGCATCAGAGATGGTAGCATCTTTTGGTGCCGAAGGAGAAACTGGGGTGGCCACCGGCTGCGGGCTATAGCGTTCCAAGTGAGCAGTTTGACCAAGCAATGTCTGCAAGGCACATGCCAACTGATCAATATGTTGATCCTGATCCTGCAATCTGTCAAAAATTTTCTGTGAAGGAGGATCACTATCATCATCTGTAGTCCTGATCCTTACGTACTGTTATGGTTGGCAAGCAAGACAAGGAGTCAGACAGTATAGTTAAGATCACCTTTATAAGAATAATAATAACAGTAATGCAAAAAGATAAATAACAGACAGAGGGTGACCAAAGAGGCTACGACTCTATAAGAAATAGGAGTCTGCCAAAAGATCCACCACTGCTGCTAGGGTTTTCATTTACTTTTGTATGTCACTGTTGAGATGTTTGACATATAGCATAGTCTATTCCCAAGGACATACTTCTATTGTTCATTCAGACCTTAGATACACCTTTGGTACTTAAAAGTATCGGAGTATTAGGTAACTGCTATTAGCTACATTCATCTTAATGCCCACACAGAACTACAATTGTAACATCCTAATAAGATATTCAGGCAGCTTCATTGTAATTGTTTTTTCTTCTTTTATTGTTCTCTTGCTTAGTTATTCAGCCTAGTCAACATGATTTTATTTATTTAGAATAAAAGTTAAGTTTTATTTTTCTTGGGGTAGGTCCATCTTCAGGTTCTCCTTTTTCATGTGTAGTCTTATCTTGAGTGCTATCACAGCAGGGTTATCTTTCTTTCTTTTCTCATCCTAATTGTGAACTGATGTGATAGTCCTGAATATTGTGCAATCATTTCCAATCAGAATTCCAAAATTAGCGGCATTCATCCTCCAAATTGAATATGAGCTGTGTTTCCAAAAAACACATATTGTCCAACACTAATCCCAATATTCCAAACACTGTATTAAAGGGATAGTATACTTAATATTTATATATCACAAGGGTTTATCCTCATGAGTAAAACGTGGAGACACCCACTGTTGAGAGGTAATTATTCAAAAGTTATTGCAATTTAAACTTGAATTTTGTTTATGTGCAATATCTCAATGACCTGAAATGTTACAGTGGTACTGGTATACACCATCTTATGAACTGCTCTGGTCAGTTGACCAGAAACCTCCATGGGACAGGTTAGCAACAGTGCCACTGTACATTTCAGGCCATTGAGCTATTGCAACTAAAATAATTCTGGTTTCCAGTACAATACCTCTTGAATAAAACACCTCTCAAAAGTGGGAGTGTCCTTGTTTTACTCAGAAGTATAAATCCTACAATATATATTTTATTACATAGGAAATATTACTATCCCTTTAATACATTGTTTGGCAAAGTGAGATTAGAGGTGGACAATATGTGTTTTTTATAAACTCCCTCATATTCAATTTGAAGTATGAATGCTGCTAATTTTGGAACTCTGATTGGAATTGATTGCTCAATATTCAGGACTATTACATTAGTTCACTAGTATAACCAATTGGCTAATCTATACATGCTGCTTTGCAATAGAACAAAGAAAGGTGCAATTATCGGTCAGACAGAACTGGGTTTATAACAATTATAGCCCATAAGATCATCAAAATGAATATCAAAGCTGAGAAAGATTCCACAGTGTTCTGAAGAATGTTTCACACATTCAGCTTAATCACAGACAACAGAAGCCAGCTGTGTTATGTACGTCTATTTAAATCCTCAAAGAGCCCTCCCAAATTATGTCACTGGGAGCTGTTATTCAATACATAATTGGCAATGTGTTTGAATGCCCCATTACATATACCAAAGAATTAGAGGTATGATACTGAGTATAAAAAGAAGAACATCACAATGGCAAAATCAGCCAATCAAAATAAAATATCAAATAATCAGAACAATACATAATCCCAAATGATGTAACTAATGCGATACATCAAAAAGAATATTACAGTATGTAAAAACAGAACACCTAATCAACATCATTCTGAATGTATGATAATAACAATAAGTAATGATGGAATCAAATGTGTAGTTAGCAAGATAACTAATTATAATTATACTAGTAAGAAAGCTTGTGTACATGGGCTAAAGTTCCATCCAGCGGCCCCGGCTGCTTCCCCAATGCCGGGAGCAGAGACAGACGGTGAGCCAATCAGAGCTCCCCGCTCCTGAACAGCTCGTTTGGCCAGTCTCAACTGTGCATGACTGCATCGTTCCGGCAGTCTCTATTGCGCATGTGCGGTTATGCACACAGGGAGCTTCTCAGGCTAGCACTTTATATTATACAGATACTAGTATGAAAGCCCGTGTACACAGGCTAATTGCCACCCAATGGCACTGGCATCTCCACCAAAGGTTGGTGATAGGAACTCTCTCCTGGTGCATAGAGAGGCATATTGGATTTATTATTTGAATACAGTGGTGACTATCAGGCTTAGGGCTCTATCCAAATGTTGGAGACGGCTGTTTTTTCTGCCAACGGCATTTTTTCCAGCACAATAAGCTATTCAAATGTCTGTGCTGTGAAAAAATACTGGCAAAAAAAAGATCCGTTGTGTGATAAAGATAAGAGGTGTTTTCATCCATTGAAAATGACGAAAACACTGTAAATATAAATTCAAATGTCAGTGTTAGCCAAGAAGACCCGATAAGGGACTCATGTTATCGCTCAAGTCTAGCCTCAATGTAGTGTTCCAATGTTTAAATATTCCATATATATATATATATATATATATATATATATATATATATATTAGACTTGTGTGATTCGGT
This sequence comes from Rhinophrynus dorsalis, assembly GCA_037306005.1. Lineage (NCBI taxonomy): Eukaryota > Metazoa > Chordata > Amphibia > Anura > Rhinophrynidae > Rhinophrynus > Rhinophrynus dorsalis. The sequence goes on along the minus strand of CM074720.1, from coordinate 137,806,596 downwards.
TCGGCTAATTTCGGAATTCGGATGAATAAGGTGTATTGAACATCATTCAAACCTTCCGAAAGCCAAGGTCGGTAGGGATGAGCGAGCACCCCGAGGCTCGGGTGCTCGGGTGCTCTGACCGAGCACCCCCTGATGCTCGAGTGCTCGGCCGAGCACCCGAGCCCCATTCAAATGAATGGGAGCACTCGAGCATTAAACCAGGCACCCCCTGCTCTGATGAGCGGAGGGTGCCTGGTCAATGTCCCCCTTCATCTCCGCTATGCCCCTCTTCCACAATGTCCCCCTTCATCTCCTATGCCATAGCGGAGATGAAGGGGGACATTGTGGAAGAGGGGCATAGCGGAGATGAAGGGGGACATTGTGGAAGAGGGGCATAGAGTCTATGCCCCTCTTCCACAATGTCCCCCTTCATCTCCGCTATGCCCCTCTTCCACAATGTCCCCCTTCATCTCCTCTATGGCATAGGAGATGAAGGGGGACATTGTGGAAGAGGGGCATAGCGGAGATGAAGGGGCACATTGTGGAAGACGGGCATAGCGGAGATGAAGGGGGACATTGTGGAAGAGGGGCATAGAGTCTATGCCCCTCTTCCACAATGTCCCCCTTCATCTCCGCAATGCCCCCTTCATCTCCGCAATGCCCCCGTACCTCCATTCCCTGGTGGTCCAGCGGAGCGTCTTCGGATCTGTGCCTCTTCCGGCACAGATCCTCTTCACCCGAACATGTCGGGCGAGCACATGGCGGTACTCGTACGAGTACCGCCATGTGCCGAGCAGAGCGATGCTCGAGCCGATCCGAGCATCGGCCGAGCACGCTCGCTCAACACTAAAGGTCGGCCCACACAAAAAAATCAGAAAAAGACCTAGTCCGAAATTTCGGTGTATGTTTCTGATATTCGGACGGCTCTTTCCAGCCTGAAACCAATACAATGTTGCTACATGCTACTAAAAATAGAGGACACGGCGCTTTCCACCCTGAAACTATTTTAATGTTGCTGCATACTGCTAAAATAGATCTGTTAAAACAGGAGCTTTACAGTTCATTTAAAGTGCAGATATTAACCACATAAGGACACAAGCAATTTTGCCATTTTTGCTATGTACGGGTTCAATCATAATTCCTATCTTTCTCATTTATTGCACACATATTATATATCATTTTTTTAAAGGGCAGAAAGGGCTTTAATTTGATGTGACATACACATATATAAGTGTGTAGGGGTTTATAAAATACCCCTACCTGTCTCATTAGAGATTTAATATTATTATTATTATTGTAGTTTAATGTATTTTTTTATTTTTATTTGTTTAATTTACATTTTTTATTGAATATTTAATTTTTTTTTTTTTAACATTGGGCCGAATAATACGGAAGAGCCCTGGGGCCAACAAAAAAAAAATTAATCCAATTTTGAAAAATTAATCCAATTTTTAAAGTCAGAATTTCGAGTTTAAAAGTCAGAATTCTGACTTTAAAAGTCAAAATTTTGACTTTAAAACACAAAATTATGACTTTAAGTTTTTGACTATAAAAGTCAAAATTTTGACTTTAAAAGTCAAAATTCTGAGTTTAAAAGTCAGAATTCTGACTTTAAAAGTCAAAATTGGAATTTTTTTTTGTTTTCGCCCCAGGGCCAAAGTACATACCGGGGCTGTTGTCATTACAAATGCATGGCTGCAAAGTTAACACTGACTTTTAAAGTCAGAATTTTGACTTTTAAACTCAGAATTCTGACTTTGAAAGTCAGATTTTATACTTTTAAACTCAGAATTTCGACTTTTAAAGTCAAAATTTCAACTTTTAAACTCAGAATTTTGACTTTGAAAGTCAGAATTTTGACTTTTAAACTCAGAATTTTGACTTTTTAAAAGTCAAAATTTTGACTTTTATACTCCGAATTTTGACTTTTAAAGTCAAAATTCTTACTTTTAAACTCGAAATTCTGACTTTAAAAGTCAAATTTAGAATTTTTTTTTTTAGTTGGCCCCAGGGCTCTTCCATAGGAATAATTCAGACTATTGATGAATTTTGTCCGTGTTGAAAAGGTCCGGTCCAAAATTTGAATCCTCCGAATTTAAAAAGAAAAAATTGTCCAAAATCGAATTTTACCGAAAATGTTTGTCGTGGACAAGTCTAATAATGACTGCACTGAACAACAACATAACAGTAACTGAGAGAGGAACCAGTTACCCTTAAAAAGGCCGCCAGGAAGGAGATAGGTGGAGTTCTCTAGTCCCAATAGTATAAGACAGGACCCTGCACATTCAGCAACCTTGCACCCGAAAGTGACGCATGGGATCGCGATGCTTCACTCTCTGAACCTTTCCCGCATCATTCTGGCAACACATGGGGCCGATATGCTCCAACCCTCAGGCCCATCGCTGTGTCATCTCGGGGAGCGTGTCCGCTTTGCACGCAGACATGGGCGGCCGCTGAGGGTGCACAGCATGCCCAGACCCAGTCCCAGATGTGACGCCTGGGAAGACGCAGCGGTGACATTTATGGCCATAGACTAGCTGCGTCAACCCAAAAGGCGTTGTTGAATATATGGTAACTGTGACAGTACCCCCCCTTAAGGACCCCTCCTCCAAGGGTTCAACCAGGGTTTTTCAGGAAAACGAGTATGAAATCTGCACACCAATACAGGAGCGTGCACATCATTGGCAGGTATCCAGAAGCTCTCCTCAGGACAATACCTTTTGCAGTGAATCAAATACTGAAGGTGCCCTCTGACCCATCTGGAGTCCAGAATGCTCTATACCACAAATTCTTCATGACTGCCAACCTTGACCAGAGCAGGCTGAACCTTACTGGTAGTAAAACGGTTACAAACCAGAGGTTTAAGCAGGGAGACATGGAACACATTGTGAATGTGCATTGAAACTCCAAAGCATACACCACCAGGTTCATTCTGTGCAACACTTGGAAAGGACCAATGAAACGAGGAGCCAGCTTGTTACAAGGCACCTTGAAGTTCAGGTTTGGGGATGACAGCCACACCTTCTCCACCTACGATCAGCCTGCCTCTTCTGCCATTGCATGTAGCCACATAGGATATGCTGTACCCGAACCCAAGAGGAGAGGAGCACCCTCAAATGCTCATTAAGAGCAGGAATCTCTTGTGCCTGAAAGACCTCAGGAAGGACAAAGGGTTGGAACCCATAATTAATCAGAAATGGAGAATTCTGTGATGAAGAGTTCATGGCACAATTCCAGGCAAACTCTGTCCAAGTTAACAGGGTAGCCCAATTATCATGGTGGTCAGAAATATAGCAAAGGAGGAATTGTCCTAGGGCCTGGTTAGACCTTTCAGCCGCACCATTAGACTGCAGGTGGTAGGCGGAGGAGAATGCGATCTGAATACCCATCTGGGAACAAAAGCATCTCCAGAACCGAGACATAAATTGTCTACCTCTGTGCGAGACAATTACCCTGGGTATGCCATGGAGTCTAAAGACCTCTTTAGCAAACACTACCGCCAGTTCCTGCGCTGATGATAGGCCTTTGAGTGGTACAAAGTGAGCCATTTTAGAAAACTTTTCTATGATCATAAAGATGACCGTAAAGCCAGAGGATGCAGGTAAATCAACCATAAAATCTATAGAGAAATGGGACCAAGGATGTTCTCCGTTGGCCAGAGGTTGAAGGAGACCGACAGGTAAATGTTGAGGTGATTTATTTTGAGCACAAGTAGTGCATGCTGCGGTAAATGCAGCACAGTCGGACTGAAGGCTCAGCCACCAGAACAGTCTAGACAATGACCAAATCAGTTGGTCTCGCCCAAATTGGACAGCAATTTTGGAGGCATGGTAGGTCTCAAGCAGTTTAATGCATAACTGAGCAGGAACAAAGCATCTCCCACTAGTTTTCTCCACTGGAGAGGATATCTGAGCGGTCAATATTTGCTCTCCCAGGGGAGAAATAATACATGTATAGTCGCAAGAATACAATCAGCCGGGATAATCGGTGTGGGAGGAACCTCCTCCTTGGATAACTTGCAAAATTGGCATGATAGGGCATCAGCCTTCACATTCTTAAAGCCAAGAAGATATGAAACCACATAATTGAACCTTGATAGGAACAAGGCCCATCTAGCTTGGCGAGACAACAAGGGTTTAGTTTCGGACAAGTAAGTGAGATTCTTCTGATCAGTAAGAATCAAGATGGGGAACTGGTTCCTTCAAAGAGGTGTCACCATTCTTTCAGTGCCAAAATAATGGCCAATAATACTCTGTCCCCAATCTGATCTACCATCTCCGCCTTAGACAGTTTTTTAGAGAAATAGCCACATGGGCGCAAGGCCTCCCCTGTGGCCGAGCATTGAGAAAGGAGGGCGCCTACTCCAATCTCAGACACATCAACTTACAGAGTAAAGGGCAGGGCAGGGCAGGATTCGGATGCACCAGAATGGGGGCTGTCGTGAATGATGCCTTGAGGTCCATGGACAAACCAGATGAGGAAATAATGTACCCCAGAAAGGTCACCTGAGGTTTGTGAAATTCGTATTTTTCCAACTTGCAAAACAAGTTGTTTTCTCTCAATAATCTTAGGACTTTAGATACATCCGAACTATGGGTTTCCAATGTAGGAGAATGAATGAGAATGTCATCCAGATAGACCACAACGCAACTCTGTAATAGATCTCTTAGCACATCATTGATGAATTCCTGGAAGACAGCAGGAGCATTGCAAAGACCAAAGGGCATTACAAGGTATTCATAGTGCCCCCTCCGGGTGTTAAAAGTTGTCTTCCATTCTGACCAAATTGTAAGCCGCCCTCACATCCAGTTTCGTAAAAATTTTGGAAGCTTTGAGAGGGTCAAATAGTTCCGTAATCAGGGGTATTGGATAAGCATTCTTAACCATCAATTTATTTAAGCCACTGAAGTCAATACCTGGACGTAATTCTCCATTTTTCTTTTAAACAAGAAAAAATCCAGTACCAGCAAGGGATGTGGATTTGTGAATGATGCCTCTTTCCAGACATACTACAGTTACATAATCAGATACATACTACTCCATAGCCCTGTTCTCCTCCACAGACAGAGGGTATATACGACCCCTAGGAGGTGTAGTATCAGGTAGTAAGTCGATTGAACAATCATAAGTCCTATGAGGAGGTAATGTTCCAGCCTGGGCTTTATTAAACACATCCAAGAACTATGAATAGACCTCCGGTAGGCCAGAAGACTCGGCACATGTTAGTCTAATGGGGAGTAATAGACAGGACTTATCACAATGTGGACCCCAAGAGAATATTTCACAAGTACTCCAATCAATCCTAGGGTTACGTGTCTGTAACCAAGGAAATCCTAGGATGATGACATAGTGAGGAGAGTCGATAACCTGAAACTTCAGGGCTTCTTATGGAGGGCTCCCATTTTCAGGGTTAGTGGAGACATCTCATGTGTAATGTGTGATGGCAGCAGGGGTCTGCCATTGACGGCTTCAACAGCCAAAGGAGAGGTGCGTGCTTGTAAAGGGATACCATTCCAGTCAGCAAAAGCGGCGTCTATAAAATAACCTACCACACCAAAGTCTATAAGTGCAGAAACAGAGATAGACTCATTAGCCCATGTAAGAACTGCCTCAAGCGTGGGTTTATCTTGTGTGGCTTCAGGGGACTGAGAAATGCCACCTAAGATCTGTCCCCAACAGGATCTTAGGTGTGAGTGTTTCCCAGATGTACCAGGCATGACTTCAATAAGTGTCCAGGTCTCCCACAGTAGAGACATAGTCCCTCCAGCCTCCAAAAGGCCGTCTCCTCGGCAGAGAGCCAGGTGGCCCCAACCTGCATAGGTTCCCCACCCACTGAGTCAGAACCAGGAGGCATAGGAGGTGAGGGAGGACTGGGTGGGCAAGTTAAGTGCGAGGTTGTTCTGGCAGGATGCCTCTGCAGGCACTTCTTAAATGAGGGTCTCTCCTGGACCCGAGTGTCAATCAGTATGATAAAAGATATTACTTCATCCAAACCTTTAGGTAAATCGCAGAAAGCAATTTCATCCTTCACATAGTCACAAAGCCCTTGTGAGAAGGTGGCTGCGAGAGCCTCATTGTTCCACCCCACCTCGTCTGCCAGGGTTCGGAACTCTATAGCGTACTCCGCCACAGTACGACTTTCCTGGCGGATGGTCATAAGGTGTTTAGAAGCCGAAGTCGTGCAACCTGGCACATCGAAAACACATTTGAAGAAGGCCACAAATTCATTTAAGTTCTATATTATGGGTTTATCTGTTTCCCATAAAGGATTATCCCATGCCAATGCCTTGCCAGAAAGGAGCGAAATCATCAGCCCAACCTTAGTGCACTTGTTAGGAAAGGCATGCAGAATAATTTCAAGGTAAGCTGATTCAAAAATCCGCAACAAAGTTCAGGCTCCCCACTACAGAGATGTGGAAGTGGAGTGGATCCAGACAACCCTCTGACCAATCCAGAATCAGAGATATTTGTAACTACTTGTGCCAAGGAAGGAGCTGGGGTGGTCACCGGTTGAGGGTTAGAGCATTCTAAGTGAGCAGTCCAATTAAGCAGTGTCTGCAAAGCCGATGACAAATGGTGAATAAGTTTATCTTGTATCTGCATCCTGTCCAATATTTTCTGTAAAGGTGGATCACTATCACCGTCTATAGTCATGACCCTTACATACTGTTACGGTTCAAAAACAAGACAAGGAGTCAGATGGTAGAGTTAATTCACCTTTATTATAAATAATAATAATAATGAAAAGCAAATGAGAAAACGGGCAGAGGATGACTGAGAGGCTAAGGACTCTATCAAAAATAGCAGCCTGCCGACGGTCTACCTCAGCTTCTGGAGACTAGGCCGGAGCCAACTGGAGTATCAAGGATAAGAAGAACACTGCATGGAACCTACAGCCCCCCATCAGGAGTAACAAGGGAGACTACTGACTCACGCCTGCAGTCAGTAAAGCCGAGGTCTGCCAGAGCCCCAGGTCTGCACCAAGATGGATGTCTTAGGGAACAGAGCCACCAAGAGGAGAGAACAGACAGAGCCCCTGGTCTGAACCAGCTAGGATAGTCAGACAAGGCCAGATTCATACACAGAGCGGGTAGTCAGCCAGAGCCACAGGTCTGCACCAGATAGGATGTCTACTGGAAGTAGGAAACACTGGGAGGATAGTTGGACAGAGCCCCAGGTCAGCACCAGAATGGGTTAGTCAGACAAGCCAGGGTCATACACAGAGCAGGTAGTCAGCCAGAGTCACAGGTGTGCACCAGACAGGATGTCCAGAGGAAGAAGGCAACACTGGAGGATAGTCAGCCAGATCCAGAGGTCTGCACCAGTTTGGATGTCTCAGACAAGAAGGAGCGCACAGAGAGAATAGTCAGACAGAGCCACAGGTCAGCACCAGAATGGATAGTCAGACAAGCCAGGTCATACACAGGATACAGGAACAACAGGAATAATGACTGCTCTGAACAACAACATAAGGTTAACTGAGAGAGGAACCAGTTACCCTTAAAAATAAATGCAGCCAGGAAGTAGATAGGTGGAGCTCTCTAGTCCCAATAGTATAAGACAGGACCCTGTGCCATTCAGCAACCTTGCGCCCAAAAGTGACACATGTGACCGCGATGCATCACTCTCTGAACCTTCCCCATGTAATTTTGGTAACCAAGCATCCAAAAGTGATGCATGAAGCAGATATGCACCAACCCTCAAGCCCATCACCACATCATCTCCGGGAGCGGGTTCACCTTGCATGAGGACATGAGCGGCTGCTGAAGGCACCCAGCGTGCTCAGACCCAGTCCCAGAAGTGACGCTTGGATGACTCAGTGGCGACATTTATGGCCATACACTACCTGTGTCAATCCACAAGGCATCATTGGATGTAAGGTATCTGTGACAGTCATCTTCCAAACACCATCTAGGGAGAACCATCTGGCTGATTCTTCCCCTCTGACTTAGAGACTACCATTGGCTTCGGCTTAGTCTCTGCAGTTCTAGGATCTGGAGACATACTTCTATTGCTGATAGAGTCCCTGTCTCTTGGTTACCCTCTGCTCTACCCTGAGTATCGTTATTACTACTCTTACTTTAATAAAGGTGAATTTTACTTTACTGTCTGACTCTTGTCTTTGCTTGCAAACCGTGACAGTATGTAAAGGTCATGACAACAGTAACAGTGATTCACCTTTTCAGAGCATGCAGGATGGACCAAACCTTGCTTAGTCATACTACTCACCTGGAGCGTTCTAACCCGCCAACGGTGGCCACCCCACCTCCTTCCTTGGCACTGGCAGTTCAGGGGGCCCCTGAGGCAGGTATGGTCAGAGGGTGGTCTGGTTCCGTTCCGCTCCCACAGCATTACAGTGGGGATCCTGAACTGTGTCAGGGTTTTTTGAACCAATTGGGCATATATCTAGAAATGGTCCCGCATGCCTTCCCTAGTGAGTGCAGTAGGGTTGGTCTAAATATTTCATTGTTGTCTGGCAAGGCATTGGTATGGGCCAATCCATTATGGGAGATGGACAAATCCATAATTTGTGACTTCCTTTAAACATGTCTTTGATATGCCAGGTTGCGCAACCTCGGCTTCTAAAAAACTTATGACCATCCGCCAGGGCAATCATACAGTGGTGGATTACGCTATTGAATTCCGGACCCTGGCAGCTGAGGTTGGCTGGAATAATGAGGCCCTTATAGCCGCCTTTTCCCAAGGGCTTGGGCATTATATGAAGGATGAGCTTGCTATCCATGACTTACCTAAAAGTTTGTATGAACTGATTTCCTTTATCATACTAATAGACACTCGGGTCCGGGAGAGACCCTAATTTAACGAGTGCCTGTGGAGGCATCCTTCCGGAACAATACCTCACTTAACTTGCCCACCCTGTCCTCCCTCACCTCCCATGCCTCCTGGTTCCGACTCTGGGGATGGGGAACCTATGCAGGTAGGGGCCACCCGGCTTGCTAGAGAGGAGAGGTCCTTTCGTAGGAGGGAGAGACTGTGCCTGTACTGTAGGAAATCTGGACACTTATTGAGGTCTTGCCTGGTACATCTGGGAAAACGCCCGCACCTAAGGTCCTGTCAAAGACAGATGTTAGGTGGCATCTCTCAATCCCCTGAGACCTCGCAGGATAAACCCATGTATGATGTGGTCCTTTCTTGGGCTAATCAGTCTGTCTCAGTTGCTGCATTAATAGACTCAGGTGCTGCTGGATACTTTATGGATGCTGAATTTGTAGCCCAGAATGGCATTCCTCTACTGCCTCGTACCTCTCTGTTGGCAGTAGAGGCCATTGACGTTAGACACCTTCTGCTATCACACATTACACACGAAACCTGTCCGCTCATCCCGAGGGTGGGAGCCCTCCATAAAGAAACCCTGAAGTTTCAGATGATCAACTCTCCTCATGATGCCATTATCCTAGGGTTTCCATGATTGCAGGCGCATAACTCTAAGATTAATTGGAAAACTTGTGAGATAATGTTTTGGGGTTCTCAGTGTGACAAGACTTGTCTGTCTATTCCAGTTAGATTGGCTTGTGCGGAGCCTTCAGGCTTACCTGAGGCCTATTCTGAATTCTCTGACTTTTTAATAAAATCCAGGCCGGGGTGTTACCTCCTCATAGACTGTATGATTGCTCGGTGGAGCTGCTACCTGGGATGACAACTCCTTGGAGCCGTGTATACCCCTTGTCTGTGGAGGAAAACAAGGCCATGGAGGAGTATGTCTCTGATGCCTTGGCTAGGGGCATTATTCAAAAAATCCTCTTCCCCTGCGGGTGCCGGATTCTTTTCTATAAAAAAAAAAAAAAAGGGACGGAGAGTTACATCCATGCATTAACTTTTGAGGTTTGAACAAACTGAAAAATGCTTATCCGATACCTCTGATTATGTAACTGTTTGACCATCTTAAAGGTTCCAAAATATTCACGAAGCTCAAATTAAGGGCGTCTTACAACCTGGTTAGAATGAAGGAGGGCCACGAATGGAAGACAGCATTTAACAACCGGAGAGGGCATTATGAGTACTTGGTCATGCCCTTTGGCCTTTGCAATGCTCCTGCTGTCTTCCAGGAATTTATCAATGATGTGCTAAGAGATCTATTACAAAGCTGTGTGGTGGTCTATCTGGATGACATTCTCATTCATTCTCCTTCATTGGAGACTCATCAATCAGATGTATCCAATATCCTGCAATTACTGAGAGAGAACAACTTGTTTTGCAAGTTGGAGAAATGCGAATTTCACAAACCTCAGGTGACCTTTCTGGGGTACATTATTTCTTCATCTGGGTTGGCCATGGACCCCCAAAAATTGTCCGCAGTGTTGCAATGGCGTCTTCCGGTGGGGCTTAAATCTATTCAAAGGTTTTTGGGTTTCACTCATTTTTTTACTGTTGTCAAGCCTATTACGGAGTGGTCTCCCAGTGCATTGCTCGCCTTTGCGGAACTCAAGGCAGCATTCGCAGTGGCCCTTATTTTGGTGCATCCAAATCCCACCCTGCCCTTTACCCTGCAGTTTGATGCATCTGAGATTGGAGTAGGCTCCCTCCTTTCTCAGCGCACGGCTCTGGGGGAGGCCTTATGCCCCTGTGTCTACTTCTCTAGAAAACTATACAAAGCTGAGATGGTATATCTATCTGGTGACATTGTTACTATGCTTCTTCCTGAGTCATTCTTATTGGCTAACATGGTGTTGCTCCACCCAGTAAATACCTTTATATACTGAGACTTGTCACTTCTGCAGTGCCCTTTCGTGGTGTTTCCGTTACCAGCGCTTGTTCCAGAATTCTTGTGTTTCCTGTGTATGACCCGGACTGCCTGACTACTCTTCCTGAATCGTTCCTGCTCTGTGTACCAACCCGGTCCGGCTGACGTTCCTGCTCTGTGTACCGACCCAGCCCGGCTGACGTTCCTGCTCTGTGTACCGACTTGGATTGCCTGACGTTCCTGCTCTGTGTACCGACCCGGCCTGGCTGACGTTCCTGCTCTGTGTACCGTTCCGATCCTTGATTCTACCCATCCGGTATCCGGTTGTGGGCCATACGTCAGTCTCTCTCTCTGTCCACAGACAGATCCTCTGTTGCCTCCATTGCTGCTCAGGCAGCCAGTTACTGTAACCCAATTAGTATTGTGCCTTGTGATATCATCTGGTATTGCGTGTCCCGCTGTAGCACCACTGTACGCTTGACCTATACTGCCCTAGCTGAGGTTGGTCTTCCTGGGCGCCTCATGCTTTCTCCATCTGGTACTTGATTCTAGATCTGAGTGTTCGTTAACCTCTTGTGGGTTGGTGCCTGGCACATTGGGTACAGCTTTAGCAGTCACTGATTGGCGTTACTCCGTGCCTCCGTGGCAGTCCTCCTCTGGCAGCTCCAGTAGTTTGTCGTTGTCCAGGTCCTTTGTTGCTGTTGCTGCCTTGGTCGCCATTGTGTCACTCTCAGTCTAATGGTTTGGCTGAATGGTCTAACAAAGCCTTGGAACAATTTCTCCGCTGCTATATCTTGGACCACCACTACAATTGGTCTACCCTGTTATCATGGGTGGAGTTTGCCCGGAATTATGCCACAAACTCTTCCTCATAGAGTTCTCCGCTCTTGATCAGCTATGGGTTTCAACCCTTTGTCCTTCACGAGGTGTTTCAGGCACAAGAGATTCTGGTTCTGGATGAGAATTTGAGGGTGCTCCATTCCTCTTGGGTTCGGGTACAGCATACCCTATGTGGCTCCGTGTAGTTACAGAAGAGGCACACAGACCGTAGATGGTTACTGGCACCTACCTTCCAGGTGGGGGAGAGGGTGTGGCTGTCATCCCGGAATCTTAACCTACAGGTTCCCTGTAATAAAATGGCTCCTCGATTCGTTGGTCCATTCCGGGTGCTGCTCAAAATTAACCCTGTGGCTTATGCTCTGGAACTTCCAGTCTCCATGCTCATTCACAATGTCATCCATGTCTCACTGCTCAAACCTCTGATCTGTAACCGTTACACTACTAGTACGGTCCAACCAGCTCCTGTCAAGTTTGATAATCATGAGGAATTTGTGGTTCAAAGCATTTTGGACTGCAGGTGGGTCAGAGGGCGTCTTCAGTACTTGATACACTGGAAAGGTTATGGTCCAGAAGAGCACTCCTGGATTCCCTCTGAGGATGTACACGCTCCAGTCTTGGTGCGCAGGTTCCATGCTTGTTTTCCTGACCAACCCCGACCGTATCCTCTGAGGAGGGGCCTGTGGGGGGGCTACTGTCACAGCTTACCTATATCCAGCGTCGCCTTTTCGGCTGGCTCTGGAGTTGTATCGCACTGAATGAAGCCTCTGTGTCATCCCACACATCACTGGTTGGACTGGGGTTGGGCGCTCTTGGCGGTTGTAATGGATGCCCATTTCCTCATGCTAGGCGAATAGGGTGCTCCAGTTGATGCAGTGGGGGTTCAGGGGGATGACGCATGTTTCTGGCACCTTGTATTTAATGGGAACTGGATGTTCATCCAGTTACCCTTACGTTGGTATGCAGTTCAGTTCTCAACTTGCTCCTGATCTTTGTGTATGACCTGGCTTGTCTGACCATCCATCCTGGTGCTGGCCTGTGGCTCTGTCTGACTACTCTTTAGTGTTGCCCTTTGTAGTGGACACCCAATCTGGTGCAGACCTTTGGCTCTGGCTGACTACCCACTCCATGTATGACCCTGGCTTGTCTGAACTCCCATCCTGGTGCTGACCTGTGGCTCTGTCTGACTACTCTCTTTTGTTGCCCTTAGTAGTGGACACCCAATCTGGTGAAGACCTGTGGCTCTGGCTGACTACCAGCTCCGTGTATGACCTAGGTGTGACTGACAATACATCCTGGAGCTGACCGGGGGCTCTGTCCAGCTGACTTCTGAGTTACCTCTTATTGAGTGGCTATCCTATCTGGTGCAGACCTGTGGCTCTGGCAGACTCGGACCTTACTGACTGCAGGCGTGAGTCAGTGGGTTCTTTGGTTACCGCTCCTTCTAGCAACGGTCTTCTCGTGGCTGACTGCAGTCGTGAGTCAGTCATCTTCCGATCGCCATCTAGAGAGAACCGTCTGGCTGATTCTTCCCCTCTGACTTAGAGACTACCATTGGCTTTGGCTTAGTCTCTGCAGTTCTTGGATCTGGAGACACACTACTATTGTCGATAAAGTTCCTGTCTCTTGGTTACCCTCTGCTCCATCCTGAGTATCGTTATTACTACTCTTACTTTAATAAAGGTGAATTTAACTTTACTGTCTGACTCTTGTGACAGTTGCCCCAGCTGTAGAGCATTTTATCGATTGCAAGCTTATTTAAAGAGGCACAAGGCACTTGATGCAATGCCACCTTAACGAATATTGTGACACATGTGGCTTGCAGATAGATATGGAATCACACTGGTGAAAAGGTTTAAAATGCTCGGTTTGTCTTGCAAATCAAGACACCTTTGATTGACACATTTGCTACATGAGAAAATGACTGAGTGTATACAGGAAACAGGGGTGCATATGCCAAATTAGATGTATGCCTTGCCATTAGAGGGGGATGACACTGAGAATTTCAGGGAGCATCATGTCTAGATGACTTTGTAAAAAAGTTCATAGACAAAACTTTTTAAAGCTTACACTTTTAGATCACAAGGTTACACTTTTAAATCACAACTGATAAAGGAGAAGGTTGAAATAAAATTATTGGCATAGGTTGGTAAATTACTCTGTGTAATGGTGAAAGATTTAAACATTAGATTTGTTGACACATTCAATTTTCTACCCATGCAGCTCAGCAAGCTGCCACATGCCCTGGGGTTCACAGTCTATAAAGGCCATTTCCAACTTCTTTTAACACAATCAAAATTACATCTGTAACATGCCCGCTGTGGAGCATTATGGTTTTGAGACCATGATGCCAGATGAGAAGGCTGAATTCTTGGCTTGGTATGATGAAAATCAACACCATGAGTTAAATTTTCATGTTGAGCTTAAAAAATAATGCATTGAGGATGTTAAAATTCTAAAACAAGCATGTATCTGTTTTAGATAGAACTGACAAAGAAAATGGTGATTAAAGGGGTAGTAATACTTAAAATGTAATATATATATATATATATATATATATATATATATATATATATATGTGTTGTAGGGTTTATCCCCCTGAGTAAAACAAGGGAACTCTCACTGCTGAAAGTTGTTTTATTCAAAAGGTATTACAGCTCAAAGTTGATTTTTTTAGGTGAAGTATCACAGTGGCCTGAAATCACAGTGGCCTGAAATCAGTGGGAACATTGAATTGACAAACAACACACAGCAAATATTATTTTATTTCCCAAAGGCATAATATAAAAGAGGCATGAGGGTGCCTGTGTTGCAGGGTGTGGAAAAAGAATCAGTTGAACAGGGAAAGTTTTTTTGGGGGAGGGGTGTTGTTTACTGGGATTGGGGGGGGGCAGTTAATAAAAAATAAATCCTAAATAAATAAAAAAAAAAAACATAAGACGTGGTATAAAAGGGGTCTGAGGAGGGTGCCTGTGTTGGTGGGTGGAGACAGGGGAATGAATCAGTTGAACAGGGAATTTGTTTTTGGGGGGGTTCTTGAATTGCATTTGGGGGGAAGTTAATAAATAAATAAAATAAGAAATTTGTTTGTAAAGTGATATAGACAGGAACCCCGTGACATAAGTTGCCAATCGGGTAGACTGGTACTTGACATGATAGAGTATGTTGAAGAAGATGATTTGTTAGATTTGTTGTTAGATTCCCAAACCTTGAGGAAACATTGATTTGTAGGACTTAGACTTATTAGAGGCACAAGTCCTGAAGAAACATTGATTTGTAGGACTTAGCTTGTTAGAAACAAACCCTCGAAAATATATATATATTTTTTTATAGGACTATGTAGCCCTGAGAAAAAAAATGCCCTACTTGCCTAGTGCCAGCAGGTCATGTAGTGTTGGCCAGTGGCCACTGGCCAATGTCAAATGCCCTGCTTTAGATGCAGAATTTGTGACTACTGTTCTTGCTGCTGCTGCTGATTTGTTTAAGCAGCAGGATGATTAGGCAGCTCAGAGGGAATGGGACCAACAGCAGCAGTAACATGAGTAATGGATGATGAAGGCTCCACTTGCCATTACTAGTTCCAGTGATGTGCCAGAGCTAGTCAGCACAATAACTAGACCCAAGTATATGTGGAGAAAAGAAGAAGTTGGCCAATAATTCTTTTCCACCTGCCCCTCCTCAAAAATCATGGGTGTGTTGTTACTAGAATATACATTTTTCCCTCGAGAGCAGGAACTGTGCCTCTCATCAGCAACTGCAATGTGCACAGTGTATGGTAAATAACACCTTACACAACTCTATCCAAACATCATGACACCAGAAACGAAGTACTGCTGCTGTCACTATACCTCTTGTCTGCACCCCGCAAAGAACACATGACAACTTGCTGATAGTTTAATATTAATTATGAACCCCCCCTGCTACCATCTTAGCATATTCTGTAGGGTGGAATCTCCTCAGATGCCGCTTGAAGCCCTGCTTGCAATTCTTCTCCACCACATTGCCATGTGTGGTCAGTGCACTACACAGTGTGCAATGGATGGAGACGAACTGCCACATCTAACATCAACAGAGTGGCTATCATTTGGTGGGGGAGGTAACAATGAACAAGGTGGACTGGCAGAAGATAGAGTTGTTACCCTAGAAGAAGAAGGTGATGGTGATGGCACGCTAGTTGTTTCTCTAGTCATGGAACTTCCAGTCTCTGCATGGGTTTCTCTATTCTTTCTCCTCTTTGATCCCCTCCTCTCCTCTTGTTGCCTTTCTGGAGAGTCAGGGGGCAAAGCAACAACATTGCTTGATATCTGTGGTGGGTGTTTGTCTTTAACATTTTTGACATAAATATCATGGTATCTATGTTTCAGGGAGGTTGTGCCAAGGTGTGTTCCCTCCTTTCCCCTTCTCACTGACTTTTCACAAGTTGTGCACAGTGTAATTGGTGATGGATGCACTGTGCCTGCCCCAAGAGAAAAATAGTCCCACACCCATGACTTCAGGAGATAGGCAACAGATGGAGAAGAATTGTCTCTTTCTTATTCTCCTCCACATACCCCTTCATTGTCTGGGGCAGAGGATGATGTTGCTGCTGTTGCTGCTACGTCCTCAGAATCAGCACTGTAACTAGGACTAGGAGTATTGCTGGAGCTGGCAAGTAGAATCTATACTAGTCCTGCATCACTTGTTGACCCCATTCCCACTGTATCCATTATGTTCTTTGGCACACTAGCCTACTCATCAGAATCCTGCTGCGCTTGCAACTCAGCAGCAACAGGAATTAGAGCAGTTGCAAGTTCCGCAAAATCCACAGGCTCACTGCTGGTGGTGTAAGTGATGCCCATCCTCATCCCTGTGTCCCTTTCCTTCTCGGTTTAGGCTAAAATGGCCCCCAATGTCTCTTCCACCCCAGCTTCTCCACCATTATCATCACCACCACCACCACCACTAGTACCTACTTGCTGCTGCTGCTCACTGTTGGTTGGAGGAGGTGATGAGAAATGTGACAGAGGGTGCCCTAATGTCACACTTGCCATTTCTTGGTGATGTGAAGAAGGCAGACTGGCAGCAGTAGCAGCAGGCACAGGCAGCTGATCAGTGCTCTTGTTGGTGGTGGTATTATTGCTGGCTTCTTCAGGATCATGTTCCACCTGGACAATGCTGTGAAGGGAAGGGGACTCCCAGGGCCAGTGAAAGGGTGTGGGCTCCCATGACCGCTAGTCTGGATGCTCTCAAATGCTTTCCCTACCACTCCCCTAAAAATAGTCCCACTGGCTGCATTGCCATTACTGTTACTGCTACTAACACCAACCACATCAATTTCAGCACCTGAGTCTTCCTCCTCACAATCACTAGTAATGTGATGATTACCCCGTCCTTTACTCCAAACACTAACAAGCTGATGGACATTCTTAGTAGTAGTACTAGCACTGGTGAGACTGCTTGGGGATGGCAGCAGGCACAGGCAGCTGACCTGTCTTGCTCTCACTACTACCCTTTCCTTCCTCCCTTGAAATTAATTTCCACAAGATCCCTAGGGGTGAGTTAGGGGGACTGGCCAGCATTGGTTTTGTAGTGCTCACTTCCTCTTCCTCCTCAGATTCAGTGGACACATAAGGGTCCTTCAAGTTCAACCCCTGAGTCTTCCTCCTCACAATCACTAGTAAAGTGATGATTACCCAGTCCTTCACTCCAAACAGTAACAAGCTGATGGACATTCTTAGTAGTAGTACTAGCCCTGGAGAGACTGCTGGGGGATGGCAAGTGTGACTTAGGGTCCCCTGCTGTCTCACTTGGCATCATCTTCTCCTTCATCCCCTCCTGAGTATCACAAGATGCACTGGCAGTAGGTTCAGCACTGGCAGCAGACACAGGACTGGTGGCAACAGGGGCAGCATGTCTGACACAGGCACAGTACTAGTAGCAGGACGTTTGGCAGAAGGCACAGGCAGCTGACCTGTCTTGCTCTCACTACTACCCTTTCCTTCCTCCCTTGACATTAATTTCCACAAGATCCCTAGGGGTGAGTTAGGGGGACTGGCCAGCATTGGTTTTGTGGTGCTCACTTCCTCTTCCTCCTCAGATTCAGTGGACACATAAGGGTCATTCCAGTTGCTCCTTTTAATATTTTTAAACTTTCTCATAGTGATAGCAGTCACTATGAGCCTCTTCTGCCTCAATTTTCCAAACAAATCACAGCAGAACAGCACATGTACCTTGTTCTGTAACTGCTTCTATTGTGTTTCACTTCCGCAAATACGTCACATTTTTATAGTGAATAGGTGAAAAACTTGTAAATCAATGGGCAGAAACTTTTTAGCCATTGAGAAAATTATGAAGAATTTTGGCCAATGGATGAAAAATGCAAATATTTTGATAGCTTTTTTTAAAGTGGATTTTCCCACGAAAAAGTGGAAAACAATGTGCTTTTCTTAAGATTTTTTTTTTTGCAGGAACATGGCAAGACCTTTCACCCACCCCTAATGATGAGCCCATTGAAATCATACAGGAAATTGACCCTTTTCAACTCACCATGCTAGCCTATGTGCATGGCTGTATACAGAATCAAATTTTCACCTTTTTTCATAAACAGAGGTTCATTTATAATTTGAAACTTAATGGATCAACATAAACAGGCATTAAACGGAAAGCATCTTTATTTCTAGTGAGATTAATTTTAAAATGCAAGCCATTCAAAATAAATTTCTTTTGAAAAAAAACAGTTCACTGTGTGAATGTCCAAGTAATTCTACAGTTTTTTCATGCTCTGACATGTGGGCCCATTTTGTAAATCCAAATTATTACCACCCAATGTGCGTGTTTGGTGGTGACAGGCTGTGTACTTGTAAAATAGCCACTCAGTAAACTGTGCAGGTAAAGCATCAGCGCTATAATTAATGATTGTTTCAATGTATGCATGGTTGCATAGAGATTATTGTGATTTGAGTCTGTCACCCAGGGTAACATCTAGCTGGTTGAATAATGTTGATATTGGGTAAACTGAACAGACTTACATGTACACCATCAGCTATGGGTGTGTTGTTTACATGTAAGGTATAGCAGTGTATTGTTCAAATCCAAATAATGCACGCCACTGCCAGCTATGTAGAATTCAATAGTGCTGTTTCTGAAATGGCTACTAATGGTTGCAACTCCACTTACATGCTTTTTTCCATACTGGTTTGTGTAGGCTGTATTTCAGAAAGGTCCAGTTCTGATTTGGCGCACTCTACAGATGCTATATAGATAAATGACATGGTTCTTCAATCTTAGCTAACACTTAAAAGATGTTGGTTTTTTTGCGTATTGATGCTTTGCTTTTCCTTTTGTTCCTGATTTTTGTTAGACATTTTGGGCGGAAATGCATCAGAGTGCCTCTGCCTATGGCATTTAGGGGTATTTTTATGTGAATTAACCCTGACTTTTCCTGTGGATCACCGGCCATTTTTCTCATTACGGCTGTAGACACATGCCCCACTGCATTTTTGGCAATATTTTTGCTGCAGTTTGGACATGCGGTTCAAAAATGTATAATATGCATCTAAACAATGGTACAGAAACTGTATTTCTTTGCCGCTTTATAAAGTTTTTCAATGCTACCAAAGCACCTGGACTCTTTAGTTGTGTAATATCTTTATTACTTAATTATTGGGCCATAATTAATTCAATAAGACCTTGATGTATTACAAAGATATGTGTGTTCCCAGCGATTGTCTAGAGTGCTCCCTTAACAGAGACCTATTGACCTTTCTTCTTCATATGAATGCTATCATATCATGCAGCCCCTTTTGATCCAGGGACACAATTAAGTCAATAAGATATTGATGCATTACAAAATGCACTACAAAATCAAATGTGCTGCCTTTGATTGTCCACAGTGCACCATTGACAGAGACCTATTGACCTTTCTTCTTCATGTGACAAACATCATAACATGCTGCCCTTTTAACTACATGGATGGAGACTAAGTAACAGATGATGGAGTAAGAACATACGTTGTTGTGGGAACTGGGGGGGGGGGCTCATGGGGTTGACTGGGCAGAGTCCTAAAAACAATATCATATACAACACAGCTTATCAGTCAGGCAAACTTGGTGCCTGGAATAGCAATTTATTCAAAGGCAAAATTATCTTTATGATAGGTGTGTTGCATGTCTACCCTGTGTTATATTGTTTTTTTATTTTATAATTATGCACATTTACATTTTATTTTCACTGTCTCTCTCTCTCACACACACACACACACACACTCTCCTTGGTTACATTTGTGATGTTTTATTTCTTCATTATCTACATGTTATTTTCTCTTTCACTCTCTCTCTCTGGTTAATATAGATTTTTTCTACCCTTTGCGACTATTAATAAAAACTTTGACTATGATTTTGAATTGTTGATTTTTTTATTTCAGGGCATGAGCAGAAAGGCTCCATAAGACATGCTCAAACTTGTCCACCTTCAGAAACAAACATTTATGGACTTGCCCATGTTCATACAAAGACAAAACCAAACATGCCTGTGCTTGCTCATAAACACTCCCCTAGTGATTCCATCCCTACCACCACCTAATGTATGCATCAATCACAAAAATAAAAAAAAACAATAAAACAATGTTCTATCAAAAAATCATAGTGGGGGGTTATGGGCTCACTGGGGACACACAAGGTGAGCGGGGTTATATGTGCAATGGGCATAAAATGCACATTGGGAGAGGTTATGAGATCACGTGACATGCAGTGGGCTGGGTTATACTACGCAGTGGCAGGGGGATTAAAACAATCATAGTGGATGTGGTTATGGGCATATTCATGCCCATAATGGACGTGGCACCTATCAACATTAATTTGGCAAGATATGGGTCCTCTATCTACTTTAAGGGATTGGAGGATCTAAGTTATAAAGACAGACTAGGGTTGGTTTACATTAGAGAACAGATGTCTAAGGGGTGATATTACCATTTACAAATATATTCAGGTCATTACAAAGAACTCTCCAAAGAAGTATTTACTCAAAAAGCTGAGCCAAGAACAAGAGGTCATTCATTAAGACTAGAGGAAAGACACTTTCGACTAAAACAAAGACAAGGATTTTTACAGTATGGGCATTAAAGTTATGCAATTCTTTGCCACAAGATGCTGTGCTTGCAGATACTTAACTGCATTCAGAAAAATAATGGATACCTATCTAGCACAGAACAATGTTGATAATTATGACAGTTGGCTTCAAAGAAGATAAGACGTTAATCCAGTGAAATATTTGACTGCCATTTGGATTGAGAAAGAAATTTCTTTCAACCACTTGGGACTTAATTGGAAATGACTTCCTCTGGATCAACAGGGGTGATTTGGCATGGGCTGGACCTGATAGACCCATGTCTTTTTTCAGCCTCATTAACTATGTTACTTTGTATGTTGAATGCAATATTTTTTATGAATACTGAAATAATGATGTAAAGAAGAAGCATAGTAATTTGTTAAGTGTATTATTCATTAATCAATATTTGGAATATCTACAAAATATGCAGTAGTGAAAAGCTGGTTTACCATTTGCCCTATGTGTCCTACTATATGCAGTTTTATTAAAAACACTGATTGGCTAAATATTAGATACACCGTCCTCATCAAAGTAATAAACCACTTTGTCAGGGACAGAATCATGTGTCTGTACCAGGCTATGTAAATCAGATAGTCATATAGCGAGAGATTATAAATGTGCATTTCATTGAGAGAAAGGGTCAGCAGTTGGCTCTTAGTTACTTAGCCTGGTATGAGAGTCAGCAAAAGACATTCAGGTGTAATCATCATGTGAGGGAACCAGACTTTTAAGGAGGGACCCATGGAGCTGGGGGTCACGTCTGATAAAAAATTATGTATGTTTTATTATTAACATGTATTAAGATTATTTTGGTGTATCCCTCTTTAAATAATAAATAAATAATTTCCCCCCACAGAAGTTACTAGAAACAGTTATAATTCCCGACATGCAGTACGATTGGCTGCTGAGGAACTTACCTCATGGCAGATAGTCTGCTTAGGCAGGAATAAGGGGTATAAATACCCCTGGTTCATTCTCTGGTACCTCAGTTTAAAGAATAGCCCCAGTTCAGCTATTGTCTCTGCCACTGGCA
Source organism: Rhinophrynus dorsalis (assembly GCA_037306005.1). Lineage (NCBI taxonomy): Eukaryota > Metazoa > Chordata > Amphibia > Anura > Rhinophrynidae > Rhinophrynus > Rhinophrynus dorsalis. Next base: position 137,784,961 of record CM074720.1, on the reverse strand, counting down.
AAAGAGCTGACGTAGGTCGGTGGGATGTCAGCTGAATTAGAGAAGTTGGTGGATGAGATCTGAAGAAAAGCGCTTGAGTGTGGGGACAGAGACTGGCTTAGAGAGTGCCTGAGTGCAACCCCATCTACTTTAATAGTAGGCAGAGGGCGTGGGAGAGACTACATCATCAGAAGAGGTGGAAGAAGGAGGTGCTCAGAAGATAGATTACATTGATCCCCATCAGCGACAGCCGAAGAGGAGACAAGAGACGTGACCAGCAGGGAGGAGTGTTATGACATCTCTGGTGGAACTCAAGCATCAGCAACTTAATCCAGCAGCAAAGTGGAGGAGACACCCAGAAGACCATACTTGCTGGAAGAATGGGAGAAAGGTGCTCATCACAGGGAGGAAAAAAGAAGAGCTGCAGAAAAGAAGACATCAAGTAGAGCTACACAACCAGCTTCAGAGATGACAAAGCAACCAACAACAGAGCAGAATTGTCAGGACTCTGAGAGATCTGGTGAGTGCACATTGAGTGCAAATGTTAATTCTGATTTAGGGGAGGTTTTAAGCTCCCTTACACAGGTATTGAAACAACTCATTGACAGATATAATATTGTTGATGCATGGGATTTTAGTGATATCAATGAAAGTGATGGATATGCAGGTTTATTAGTCACTGACAGTACACACACATCATCTAACAGAGATCTAAGAAGAGAGAATGTATCGATGTGAGGGCATGTCTTGCTTAAGGGAGGCATTAACATGTGATCTTTCTCCTCTTGACTTCCATCTGCCCAATCAATTGAAGAAAACATTTGGAAAGGAGAATTTGTAGATATGTTGTCATTGCCAGCATCTAAGGCTTTTCTGGTTGAAAAAAGGGGAAGAAAAGTTGGAGTTGGACAGGCGGAGACCAATACCCAGGACTTTGCATAACTGGTTGCATGCTTTTTGCATAGTTACGGGTGAGAAACATCCCAAGCGTTGCTCTGGAATGTTTCAACATGTTGAAATTGTGCTGGAAGCATTCAAAACTTTTGGAGGTTTTGTGTGGTTCCTATACGTTGAGCAATATACGAAGATTTCTTGGGGTCAGAAGGATGTCATTTTATGGGTAACTTACAAAAGGCTCAACTGTCATCATTAGGACAGGTACATAAAAAGGGTATTTATTGGGTGTTTAAAGAGTCCCAAAGCAAATTTTCTAATAATTGAAAATTTGAACATTAATGTATGACATATAGTGGTAGTCACCACATTTTCATATATAGGAGACAATCAGCAACAATGTGATGTCAGCAGAGGAATTACCAGATATTATCATGATAAAGATTAAGAAATAAATCACAGTGAGTAGAGTAGAGGGTCCATTTATTCAGGCTCTGTTTTCTTCTTTTCATTTATCCACTTTAGGTTTAGTGCAGGAAAAGGACGTTGGGGAATTCAGTTTAATTCACCATCTTTCTTTTCCACCTGGTAATTCACTGAAGTACCAAATCAGTGACAGAAAAATCCAAACTGATGCCACAAATCGGGTTCAAATACTAGTCTGGTGGGTTTACTTTTGAAATTTTATATTTGTATAAGTCTACACTTTAAAACATTTTTTATTATTGACTTTCTGCCTTCTATATGTAGATTTTGTGTATTGTATGCAGGATTCATATATTTCTTAATCGGTACTATTACATGCAAGGTTGAAATATCTCAGATGGGGGTCAGTGTCATGACAACATTTAGGGATTTATGATTGCGGATCCAGTTATTGTATCCAGGTCTCCACAGTCAATGTATTTTGTGTGTACCTCTGGACTAGGGTCCAGGTAGTGTTCCTGGACCACAGACCAGAGGTATTTGTGTGTTTATGTTAGACTTTCATTATTGATAGAGTGTTAAATAGAGGATTGTCTACTAGATGCATGGCAACGGTGTGTCCGAAGGTGTGTTGCGTCATATTAGGATTGTGTCTGAGGATTGTGTGCATCGGGATCACTGGGAGGTTGTGTGTTTCTGGAGATATATTCTTCTGTACATATATTCTTTCAGTTGGGGATTTTATTAGTGTTTTTTTATATTTGTCCCATGTTGGGATGTATACTGTTTGATAAATCCTGTTATTAAACTAAATTTTTATTTTTCTGAATATGGATTTCAATTTTTGAATCTAAATTTGAATCAGAATATCTCTGGGTATTTAGCCATATTTAAAGTGTGGTATATATGCACGTGAAACCATATACTTATATCAGATCCTTTGTTGATATATATTCACATTTAGTGTCTGCTGCATACATGCATCTCAATATCAAGTATCAGTATCAGATTTGGGTTTGATATTTAGTTACATGTATTGTTAGTGATATGTATTCTTTTTCTGGTTACATTGGTTGAGAGCTTGGGGTTTAACAGATACTATAGATATGATGTTTTGGCCTTGTGTAGCGCTTGATTAGTTATGTTGTATACCAAGTCAGTGATGATCTTAGCTTGGGCTTTGAGGCTGGTCAGGAGATGTAGCAGTGGAACGGTCATGGCAGAGGTAGATATCAAATCAGCTTTAAGGGGATAGTAATACTTTGTTTTTTCTTTATTTTATGTTGTAGGCATTAAAAAAACATGAAGAACGAACCTTTATGGTTTGAGAGATATTCACAAGCAAAGTTTCCCCTCCTGCCCCTTTTACCTAGTGTAAGCCATCTCTTCTCAGATGTGGAATGCAGTCCATAGACCAAACAGATAACAGCAGGGGACAATTTTCTTTCTATTAGAACAATGAAAGCCCTGCCCCCCTTAACAAGTTTTTCGGGTTTTTCCCTTATCTTAATTGAAGATTGTCCCTCTCTGCAGTCTACCTGGACACCTCCCTTCTGATCTGGCTGAAAAGTGTTACATCAGTAAAAGGAGCAGGAGGGGGATACTTTATCATTGAATTACTCTTGAACTACAACTCTGACAGAATTGAAATAACACTCTCCAAAGTCCAAATACTATGATGATTAATTAGAGCTGCTTTTATTATGAAACATTACTATCCCTTTAAGGCTTTTACCAAGACACCCAAGCAGTTTTTGCTCTTTGGGGTTTCAGTTCCAAGGCTTGTTAGACTTTGATAAGTGCCTTGTCACTGTCATGCTCCTATTTTGAAACGTTTGCAGGGTTTTTACAATGGGTAGTAAAATTTACGATCAATTTTGGATATGTTTCACAGGGTTGCAGATTAATGTTGAGTCCCTTTGGCACACGAAAAGACTGTTCATTCAACAAAACAAATTGTTTTCTTGGGAATTACTATAGATTATATGGCAATTGGGCTTAGGCTCCCTAATGACAAAGTCGGTAAATTGAAACAACAGATAAGGTTTCTAATGTTATGCAAGAAATCAACTTTAAAGTTTTTTCAGTCAACATTGGGGCTGTTGAATTTTGTGACAAGGGTTTTACCAATGGGGAGAGCTTTTTTCCATAGGTTGGCTAATGCAACTTCAGGTTTAAAGCTCCACACTGTCATGTGAGGATTTCAAAGGAATTCCTTTTAATCTACATATAATGGTAAGACACTATTTCAGGATACTGTGGTTTTTAAATCAGATTTGAATTTATATACTAATACAGCTGGTTCAGATGGATATGGGGCCCATAGGGAATGCAACTGGAGTGTGTAATATTGGCCTAACACATGGAGGGAGTTAGGTTACACTAAGAACTTGACGCGGTTCAAATTATACATAGTAGCCATTGAACTCTGAGGTACATTTTTCGCTAACAAAAGAATTACAATGTATTGATAACCAAAGTGGTGCGTGAATAATTTGACAGCTAGGTCAAAACCAGTGGTCATGCTGCTGAGATACCTAAGTTTAAAATGCCTGTCAGTTAATATCTGGCTGAAGATGAAACATATTCCTGGTTATGACAACATTTTAGCTGATAGTTTATCCTGTCTTTAGTTTGGCAGGTTCTTCGAGCTGGTGCCAACTGCAGAACAGTGAGGAGATCTTTGCCCAATGCACCTGTTAGAATTAATCTAGGTGATATGGGTTTCTACATCCAGAATTCATTGGCTAAGTCAACATGGGCTGGGTATGTGGCAGCGTGGAAGGAGTGGTTTGATTAGACAACAAAAAAAGAATATAGGCGCTTTGTGCTATGTTGAAAGTTCTTACCTGTCGTATATAAGGGTTGTTTGTATTTTATCCAAGTTAATTTTCACAGTTATTTATATAATTAAATAAATGCTACGACCCATCCATACTCAATAAACATTACTTTCCTGCTGCATTGGTCACACAGCAACATCTCGAGTGCAGCAATAATGAACAAATAACCAGTAAACACCCACTCAATGGTAATCCTGTGGCGAGAAACAGTTTGTTGTGAGAGGCCACAAGTGTGGCAAGAATTATGAATAAATATACAAATGAGGCAAGTGAGGTATGTGGTGTTTGCATGGGACAGCTTCTCTGTGAAATGCAACTTGCACATTGTGGCGTCCATTCCAGATGCACAGAGGATGGTCTGTGTGACAAATTAATCAGCCTCTCTTTTTATATCTGTGTGTGTTTACAAGTGATGGCCACGACATGTTAATACTTTGGCAAAGCAGCTATTAAGGGCAAAACAAGCTTTCTGGTTTGAATAGTGCTCTCTCTATCTCTCTCTCTCTTTTTCTCTCTATATCTTACTCTTTCTCTCTCTATATCTCCCTATCTATCTGTGTGTGTGTTTCAATCTATATCTTCTCTGAATAAAGGGTTGTTCCTGTTGTTGCAGGTAAATGTAAGTTCTTAGTTTTCATTAATGAGTCGTTGTTAACCATATATAGTGTCATAAAGCAGAGGATTATTTTTTCCAGACAGAAAAGAGCTGTTTGCAGTATATGTGATCTGCTCTGATGGGAGGGAAAGGTTGCTTAGCAACCTAGGATATGCTTGAATAAAATGTAATAAGTTTCTCTCTCTTCAAGCTTATCATAGCTCTGTTATAATGTAGTTATTTCTCTGACTGGTTAGTGTTAGTGTTTAAACTTTTGTTTTGAATTGCCTTTTTTTTTATAGAAACGCATTTTTATAATTAATTTTTAAATTAAGAAATAGTAGGTTTTCCAAAGTTTACCTTAATCTGCATTACATAAATACAGCCTTGGTAATAGATAATGAGCCCAGACAATTGCATTTCATCCAAAGAGGTTTAACAGAAACTAAAAAAAACAGAGTTATATAGATAGAGGCAGGGGTCCTGGATTGCAGGTCAGGCATTGCAAAAGTGAACAGCAACTGTGAAAGTTCAAAATGGAAATAATTAATTATAAAGATGACCCGCTGGATGTGCTCAACACAGACAGATTGCACAAAATCTAGAAGCTTAGGGCGATATGAACAGAACAGTAAAATAAAGCATAAATACGTTTACTTGTGGATAACTATAATTCACATCAAAAAGAAATGCAAAGGTTACTCATACTGAACTGCAGAGACTGCATGAGAATGCAAATGTAATTAGTAAGATGCATGTCCTACATAAACTGGGTTGTGATTGAAAGATATCAGGTAATGTAAGAACACTCTAACTCAATGCTAAAAATTATAAAGCAATTAATAGCCCTTAGGAGAAGAAATTAAAGTGCAACATCACAGCTTTCCTGTTATGCAGCCTTCCTGAATCTTATTGTTTCTCAATTAAAGCCACTGAAACTAGATCAGAATCTAAGCTCATACTGGAGTTTGTTAAAGGTAAATTGATTGAAGGAAGCAAACCCGCAAAGGACAATAAAAGAAAAACAGGCAATAAAGACAGGATACAGATAGTGACAATGTACTATTTGTTTTTAATATAAAAATAAGACATCTGAAGAAATACTGCTCAATCTAGAAAGCCAAACAAAGAAAAATGGTTGTAGGAACTAACACTAAGATGAGGGTGATGTTTCAAAGTCTCTGAAACAAATGGCCTACCAGATGGGTGTACTGAAGCTGGATTCTCAAGTTATATGAACAGGGGTAAGAGTAGTTTAATTCCAATTGATTAGCAAAGCAAAAAATAATGCTTTCATTAGACATGGACACTGTATAGCTATAGAGGGGATTGGATGATGTTTACTGTTCTGTATCACAACAAATGAGTGAGATACAAGGTCACTGTAAATTATTTTCTTCATGTACCTGAACTAATGTGAAGTTTATTCTGCGTGAAGCATGTTACCAGTAATGACCACTCTGCACTTTAATAATAAGGTATGCACTATGAACATTAGAACTAAAACCTTGCTTACTGAGTTGCGTATAGGGGATAAGAAAAAGTTCTCATTTATTTTCTGTGGGAATGTTGACATACAATGCCATCCCCAAGCAGTCCCGCCAGTGCTAGTACTAAGAAGGTACAGTAGCTTGTTAGTGTTAGGAGTGAAGGGGGGGTAATCAGTATCCTCATATTACTAGTGACTGTGAGGAGGAAGACTCAGGGGCTGAACTTGATGTGGTTGGTGTTAGTAGTAGTAACAGTAATGGTGAAGCAGCCAGTGGGACTAGTTTTATGGGAGTGGTAGGGGAAGCATTTGAGAGTATCCAGACTAGCAGTAAAGGAAGCCCACACCATTCCTCTGGCTCTGGGAGTCCTCATCCCCTTCCCTTCACTACAGTATCCAAGTGGAACATGATCCTGAAGAGGCCAAAACTGGTGTTTGGGGAGATCAAGGTCAGAATTGATACCATCACCACCACCACCAGTAGCAGGAGCACAGATAAGCTGCCTATGCCTGCTTTTACTGCTGCCAGTCTGCCTCCTTCAGGTAAAAAAAAAGACAAGTGTGACATTAGGGGACCCACTGTCACATTGCTCGTCACTTCCTCCAAGCAGCAGTGAGATGTCTGTAATAGAGCAGCAGCAGTAACACATAGGGACTAGTGAGTGGTAGTGGTGATGATGATGGTGGAGAAGCTGGGGTGGAAGAGACACTGATGGCCTTTTTGGCAGAAACTGAGGAGGAATGGGAAACATGGATAAGGATGGGCATCATCACCACCACCACCACTAGCAATGAGCTTTTGGAATTTGCAACTGCTCTAATTCCTGCTGCTGCTGAGTTAGTGGGCTAAGGACACAGTGGGCACAGTGGGAATGGGGTCAACAAGTGATCTGGGACTAGGACAGGTTCCACTTGCCAGCAGTAGCAATGCTCCTGGTCCTAGTTACAGTGCTGATTCTGAGGCAGTAGAAGCAACAGCAGCAACATTATCCACTGCCAGCACAGACAGTGAAGGAGAATGTGGAGGACAAGAAGAAAGAGGCCATTCTTCTACATCTGTTCCCTATCCCTCTCCTCTGAAGTCATGGGTGTGGGACTATTTTTCTCTTGGGGCAGGAACAGTCCAGTCATCACCAATGGCACTGTGCACAATGTGTGACAAGTCAGTGAGAAGGGGAAAGGAGTGAACATACCTTGGCACAAACACCCTGAAATCACACATGAAAAACAGACACCATGACATATATGTCAAACATGTTAAAGACAAATACCCACCACAGAAATCAAGCACCACTTTTGCTGTACACCCTGTCTTTCCAGAAAGGCAACAAAAAGCGAGGCGGTGATCAAAGAGGAGGTATAATAGAGAAATCCAGACAGAAACTGGAAGTTCCATGACAAGCAAAACAACTAGCTTTTCATCACCTTCTTACTCTAGGGTAACTACATCTTCTGACAATCCACCTCGTTCATTGTTGCCTCCCCCACCAAATGATACCCACCCATTGCACACTGTGTGGTGCACTGACCACACATGCCATTGTGGTGGAGGAGAATCGCAAGCAGGGCATTAAGTGGCATCTGAGGAGATTCTATTCAGCAGAATATGCTAAGATGCAGGCAGGAGGGTTCATCATTACTATTAAACTGTCAGCAACTTGTCATGTGTCCTTAGAGGGGTCTGGACAAGGGGTATAGTGACAGCAACAGTATTTGGGTTCTGGTGTCATGGTGTTTGGATACAGTTGTCCCCCCAGGTGTTATTTACCACACACAATGTGCACATTTCAGTCGTGTCATTGTAAACAGGCAAAGAAGGACAGACACAAAGATAAAATATAACCACCTTTATTTATTATAACAGCAATAATGGTAGAACCCATACAGAACCCCAGACATATGCAAATAGGACCCAAGGTCCCTCCGGAGCTGCACACTGTGCTGTACACTACAATACTCAAGATCTCAAGACTAGGGAGGTGGCTCAAGTGGGACAACAGACGAATGATAGAGCATGTGTAAGTCACCACATGGTCTGTGAACAGAGGTAACAGAGACTGAGAGCAGACCAGAGCCAGGAGACACTGAGACTACAGATCAGGCAAGAAGGTAGTATAGGGAGCGAGTAGGCAGCCAAAGTCACAGGTCAGACAAGCCAGGGATTACACGGAGCGAAAGTAACCAGGCCACTAGTCAGGCAACCAAAGACTATGCTAAGCGAGTAGCATCCAGGGCCACTGTACAGGCAAACTGAGAATTACAAGGAGCGAAAGTAACCAGGCCCACAGGAAAGGCAACTGGAGGCTACAATGAGTGGGTAGTAGCCAGGGCCACCGGTCAGGCAAGCCGGGGTCATATACAGAGTGAGTAGTCAGCCAGAGCCACAGGTCAGAACTGATGTGAGTAGTCAGACAAGCTGGGGTCATACACAGAGCGAGTAGTCAGCCAGAGCAAAAGGTCAGAACTGATGTGGGTCGTCAGAGAAGCCAGGTCATATACAGAGTGAGTAGTCAGCCAAAGCCGCAGGTCGGAACCAATGTGGGTAGTCAGACAAGCCAGGGTCATACACAGAATGAGATTCTCAGGCAAACATGGGTCACAATGGAGAACAAGAGTAAGAAGCAGGAACACTATGTAAGGGCCATGTCTACTGAAGGTAAGGCACTCCACCTAATCAGAGCATCCTATTCAGGATGGATTCTCAGGATCGGAGAATTGACCAATTGTCATTTGCTATGCAGACACTGTTAAATTGCACGGCTCATATATAGAAAAACACTGGACGTAGATAACTAAGTTATTATATCTCCATTTTGGCAAAGCATCGCTATTCACTTGAAATCTCTAAGTCTTATATTAAAATAAGCAGCAAATTTTTACATTTCACTTCAAGGTCTGAAACACCTAAGGATTCCAGCAATCATGCCGGTTCCCTTATAAAACTAACATGGCTTGTGTTTTAAATAAAATAAAAAATAACCCACATACCTACAATAAAAAATAAACAATTATTAGGGGTTTGTTTCTAACAAGCCTAAGCCCTACAAATCAAGGTTTCCTTACGGCTTGTGCCAAACAAGCTTAAGTCCTACAATTCAATGTTTCTTCAGGGCTTGTGCCTCTAATAAGTCTAAGTCCTACAAAGCAATGTATCCTTAAGGCTTGGGCTTCTAACAACAAATCTAACGGTAAACAACCCCTCCCCCACAAAAAAAAAATCCCTGTTAAATTGATTATTTCCCCACATTCCACCAACACAGACACCCTCATGCCACTTTTATTCTATGCCTTTGAAAAGAAATATTTGCTATGTGCTGTGTAGAAATTCAATGTTCCCATTGATTTCAGTGGAATGAGCTAGGTGAAAATGAGAGAAAAATCTGCACTTTCCACAGGAAATTATTTGCCAAGAGGGAAGTGCCATTATTCACCGATTTTAGTTTGAGGTGAAAATTTTCACCCATCCCTAGATATTAGATGTGTCTGTGTGCAACAGAAGCACAGTGCAGCTGCTTGTACCAGCTACTGCTGTGTCTGACAAGTGTGACACCAGGGGCAGCTATGTCAGATTTGTCACCACCAAGAGAAGAGCAAGAAACTTGTGGTGATTGATGACTCAGAGGGTAGGGGTACATAATACAGTATGAGGGCCTTCTTGGCTCAAAGCAATGAAAAGTGAGTATAAAAAATGCAGATAGGAATCTGCAACACCACCACCACCAGAAGTGACATTATGATGTTTGATGCCAGTCGACACCCTGCTGAGTCATCTGGAACTGGACTACATCAAGTGTCACAATAGCAGGATGATCATCATTAATAGAGGGAGTAGTGTGATATGGGACAGGTAGCTCTGGATGTGGTTCTGCTTCCTACTAGTACTTCTCCTACTTATGTAGCAGCCCAACCAGTCATTGCAAGGAACATCTAGTAATTAACATCCTTCTCAAGCTTCTCCACCCTGAAATCATGTGTGTGGGATAATTTTTCTCTAAAGACAGACACTTTGCAATTGTTAGCACCTGAAATGTGGATACCAAATGTCAAGGATTTGAAGAAGAGGAAGGAGAGGTTACAGCTTAACAAATCTGTCGTAATTAAGCACATGTACTTAACTACCCTAAGACACATGGTAAATAAGTGAAACCAGCACCCAACAAAAAAATCAAGTGAAGCTGTCACTGTAGCCCTTGTCCCTTAGCTACGATGACTAGAATGTGAATGAAAATCTAACTCAGAAGTACATGAGGCACGTGAATCCCCTCAGCCATGAATGTCAACAACAATGGAAATAATAATATCTGTGTTGCTGTCTTGTGCAAGGGTCTGGAATAATATTCCTGCTGACCCACCAGCACCCTCATGGCCTTACTCCTTGGTACTCCCACTGTTGCCAGTACAACCACCAGCTAACAGTGATAGATTAATTATTGTTGTTATTATTATTATTCACTATTTCATAGTTGAACAGTGGACCCCCCAGAAACCACCACACCCTAGCAGTATATATTAAATTTCTGCTATCGATGTGAGTTATACTTCTCTCTAATTATTCTGAACTATCTAGAATGAATTATGACATTTTTCAAATCATCTATAAACTTTGTGAACTTTCAAACTGCCCAGATTGGTTTACAGTGATTTTAATGTACTTCTATTTGTTAACAAATTTATGCATAATAAATGTTCTGCTGCTGAGAATTTATTGTCTGGGACAGTGGCTATTTAATTAAGTAACATTGTGTTTTATTTGTAAATGGCACACAAATTATTGTATATTGTGAATTCAGCCTTCATTCATATTTTGTCTGAAGAAGAGTCCTAGGGCTTGATTCAATTAGAATCAGTAAAACAATTGTTAGAGCAAAAATGAGTTCAGGCCAGTAAAATGGGAGCCAGACCTAAAATTAGAGAAGGAACCTCTAATAGGGAGGATATTTGTAATTTGGAAACACGGATGGAATTGGTTAGTCAGGATTATTTTTTGGAGAACCCTTTGGTTATAAGGGGGAAAGAGATAAATGTAGGAATGGGGTTGGGGGTACTACGGAGGAAGAGGGAAGAGATAGGGGACATATAAGGAAAATTAGAGGTAGGTCAAGAGGAAGTAGAGGGAGAGGTGGGAGCTCACAATTGCAACAAAAAAGCTGAATTTAACACCACCTCCTAAAACTAATATGGAAGGTGTTTTTAATTTATCTGATAGAACAATATCACATGATGAAATTTGTTTATTAAAAAAGGGTTTAAAGTTCTCACCTGAAGTTGAGAGTAACAATTTAGATTTTTTTGTGGATCTCAGTAGGTTTACCAGAAAATTGACACAGAATTTTTTTATTTAAGAAAAATTGAAGGAAGAGAAAGTTATTCCTGTTAATCAGGATGATGAGTGTGTTGCTCATCTGGTGGACCTACTGAGAGATAACAACGAAAGTGAGGATATATTCAATATAAAAGATCAATATATACATACCCCATTTAAAAGGAAATCTTCCTTTTATCCAGCCAATTTTAAAGGGCCATATATTGTCATTTTTTCATGTGGTCATGGATGAGTATAATAAAAACATAAAAGGTAAAAAAATTAGATTTGACAATTTAAGGAAGGAGGAAAGAATGGCCATAAAATCTTTGAAAATGGAAATAATATAGTGATAAGAGAGGCGGATAATGGGGTATCGGTTGTAATACAAAATACAGAGGATTATATCAAGGAGGGCTTTAGACTGTTGGAAGATAAAGATTACTATAAAATACTTGATAGGGATCCTAGTATAGTTTTTCAGAAAGATCTTATAAATTTACTGGATGGAGCATTTCAAAGAGGCATTATTAGCCAAGCAGAAAAAGATTATAGGAAACTATAGGTGCAGTTATCTAAGATGTTATACATGTCCTTTTATGTTGCATGGTGCTAAACAATTTACAGATACAAAAAGTTTAAAACAATATGATATTAAGCATTATATCAATTGTGGCACAGATCACATAGTGTATTCGATTTTATGTGGTTGTGGTGCAGCCTATGTAGGTCACACCACTAGAAATTTAAGAATTCGCTTTGGGGAGCACAGGAGGAGAATTCAAAAAGGTGATAATAGTAGCAAATTGTATAAACACTTTTGTTTTTGGAAACAAGGAAATTTGAATCACATCAAAATGATGGGAAAAGACTGGATTCCCCCCCAGGGAAATAGATTCCACCAATTGTGTAGACAGGAGGCATTGTGGATCTATACCTTGGGAACTTTGGGAGAAATGGGTCTTAATGATGATATAGATTTGCACTATATATAGAGTATAGTAGATTTAGAGGATAGTAGAGATCATTTCACATGTTTTATTTAGTATTAGGAGTCACAGTATAGGGAATGCACATATGTATAGTAAGCAAAAGGGGAAGACAAGGTCTTCCATTAATGATGGGATGGGTGGATTGTGACACATCCATATTTTGTCTTTCTTATATTTTGCTTTTTTTACATCTTGTGCATATCAATTTTTGTTTTGATACTAGGATGAGCTGGTATTTTTAGGATGTACACAAGTTTACTCATTAAAAGCATTTTTGGAAGGATCTATAGTGTAAATTTTATTTTTTATTTCACTGGGTTTAGACTATTATCGCTATAGCCTTGATTTTCGTTTTGCTTCTCATGCCCTTTTGGGTGACTCACTTTATATTTCCTCTCTTATTGTTATGTGTTCTAGGATTAGGCACACATTTTGTGCGCATGTGTACACTTGAGCACATTCGCCTGTTCTAGTTCTGTGCTGGCTTCCGGTGGATGCGTTCCAGGCTTGGAGCGCCCTTTGTGAGCATGTACTGGTTAATCGGTTGGCGTCCATCGGATGATAGCTTCAGAGCATGGGCGTTACATTAGGTAGGAGGGATTGTGGGTCTAATATGGTGTGTTGATAGCGAACCGGAAGTCAACGCTCTGGAACGCACGCCATAATGAATGTGATTACGAAGTTAGGAATTGAAACAGAAAATTGTTAATTAGTGATGTATCTAAGTATTTAAAGGTTGATTTCAGGATGCATGTCTTTCTTTTTCACTTGGCTTTTGAGAAAGTCACATTTAGTTACGAAAAGCATCAACTGTTTTTTTGGATTGTGCATATTAATTTTAATTTTCATTGTATATATATTTTTATGCACATATTGTTTATATACTGTATTTGTTTCTTTAGCCTTGAGAAACATCGATACATATATATGTTTTATTAAGTTTTTGCCTTCTTATGAAGGAATAAATAAATATTTATTCATTATATTTACTCATGCACAAATATTCATTTTTTTCACTGGCTTGTTTTCTTTTTTTGGAAAAGAAGCTCATTTATATCCAATAATAGGAGTTGATTTATAAAGATCATAAGGTTTGGTCGATTATAGCATTGGATTTGATATTATCCTCTGTTTAAGTGGCTAATTCCACATAATATATATATATCACTGCCTTTTGGAATATTGGAAGAAGCTACCCCTACGTTTGATCCTGATTGGAGGAGGTCACTATACTGGGGTGCAAGTCAGTGAAGGTGCTGATACCAGGAGGTGATTATATCTACCACGGTGTTTTTGGTAAAGGACCAGCTTTTGTGATCTCTATACTATGCTTAGAAAGACTCTTTGCGCTGCTCTTTATTTTATTTTGTAGTTTACGTCTTTGAGTGGACACCCAATCCCATGGGAGCATGCAGCTTTGGACTTGAAGCAGAAAAAAGAAAAAAATTATAGTAATTATTTCAGTATTTGCGCTGATTTTTCAAATGTATTATTATTTTTGCTTTTGTTTTTTCCATTTCCTAATTTTGGTTTTGTTCATTGTATTATATTTGCTTTATATTAAATATTTTTTGTGTTTATGTTGAATTTATACCTTGGGAAGAGGCGCAGTTGTTGGGGAGTTATTTTTCCATCTTAGCTCCCACACTATATATATATATATATATATATATATATATATATATATATATACATATATATATGGTAACTACATCTCCTGCCAATCCACCTCATTCATCATTACCTCCCCCAACAAATGATAGCCACTCTGTAGATGTTAGGATGTGGCAATTCGTGTCCACCCATTGCACACTGTGTGGTGCAATGACCACACATGGCTGTGTGGTGGAGGAGAATCTCAAACAGGGCATCAAGCAGCATCTGAGGAGATTCCATCCCACAGAATATGCTAATATGATTGCAGGGAAGGTTCATCATTACTATTAAACTGTCAACAAGTTGTCATGTGTCCATAGCGGCATGTGGACAAGGGGTATAGTGACAGTGGCAGTACTTGGTTTCTGGTGTCATTGTGTTTGGATACAGTTGTTATTTACCATACACAGTGTGCAAATTGCAGTTGCTGATGAGAGGCACAGTTCCTGCTCTCAAGGGAAAAAAAAATCTATTCTAATTACAACACAGCCATGATTTTGGAGAAGGGGCAGGTGGAGAAGAATTATTGGCCAACTTCTTCTTTTCTCCACATATACTGGGGGCTATTTATTGTGCAGCTACTGCCTCAGACACATCACTGGAGCTAGTCATGGCAAGTGGAACCTTCATCATCCATCGCCCATGTTACTGCAATTGTTAATCCCATTGCCTTTCAGCTGCCTAATCATCCTGCTGCTTAAACAACTCAGCAGGAGCAGCAAGAACAGCAGTCACAAATTCTGCATCTACATCAGGGCATTTGACAATGGCACTGGCCTATAGGACATGACCTGCTGGCACTAGTTCAGTAGGGCATTTTTTTCCTTAGGGTTGTGGTTTATAAAAAAATAAAAAAAAACCAACAACAATTTTTTGGGTTTGTTTCTAACACGTCAAGTATCAGTCTACCCCCGTGGCAGCTTATGACAGGGGGTTCTTGTCTCAATTTACATATAAATTTGTTATTTTATTTTATGTATTATGCCCCCCATACCAGTGAAGAAACCTCCCCAAAACAAATTACCTGTTCAATTGATTCATCACCCAGACTCCACCTACCAACACAGGTACCCTCCTAAGACCCCTTTTATACCATATCTTGAATTGTATTTAGGATTTACTTTTTTATTAACTGCCCCCCAATCCCAGTAAACAAACCCCCACAAAAAACATTTCGTATTCAACTGATTCTTTCTACATACCCCACCCACTCAGGCACCCTCATGCCCCTTTTATACTATGCCTTTGGCAAATAAAATAATATTTGTTATGTGTTGTGTGTAAATTCAATTTTCTCATTGATTTCAATGGAAAAAAGCAGAAAAACTGCACTTTTTGCAGGAAATTATTCACCAAGTGGTTTGAGGTGAAAATTTTCGCCCTTCCCTACCCATGACCCATGACCCATTCCCCACATGTATAACACAAGTCGGAGGTTCAGAGGGGTCTTCTACACCCTGGTTTTCCTCTGTCTTCTTTAATTCTTCTTTCTTCCCCTTTAAGTCATCTTATTCTTCTTTAAATTTCTGTAAACTAAAATAAAAAAATGAATTAAATGTCCCCGTTAATGCTTGTCATTGCTGCCACCGCTGCCAACAGCGAAGGAAAAAATTCCCTTTGGAATACCTTCTCTGGCCATGGCCCCAAGCCAAAATGAGAGAAATCTGAACAGAGAATGGCTTCTATATGGTAGTGTTCCCACTATCCCATTTAATCTTCTTGTTTCTTCTTACTTTCACATCTTCTTTCTTCTAAGCTGCCAATATAGAATGCCACAATGAATAAAAAGTATATCCATGTGTAAAGAAGAAATGCTCCCAAAACATATGGCTGAACTATACACTGTCACCATTGCTTCCCCTGCAGAGGCAGGAAATCTCAGCAAAAATCTTCCTTAGATACCTCTCAGGCCATTTCCCAAGCCATTCTGTGGAAAATTTGAACAGAGACTTGCTTTTATATAGCCAGTCTTTGTTCAAAATGGTACTCAGGCTTCCATTGGCTGGGATGTGGGGTTACACACCTCCCAGTCAATCATCTTCTAGCGTGAGTTATGACAAAACCTGTGGTGGTGGCAGCATACAGTTCAGCCACATCTTTCAGAGCATTTCTTCTGTACACATGGCTGTACTTTTTATTCCTTGTGGCATTCTATTTTGGCAGCTTAGAAGAAAGAAGATGTGAGGATAAGAATAAACTAGAAGAAGCAAGATATGAGATTAAAGAAAAGGACTTGAACTGGATGACCAGGATGCTGAAGACCCTGCTGGACAGCATAATTACTGGTAGGTGTTTATTTTGAAGGGATGGTGTTAGTTTTACTCAGATTAATCCTGTGAGTGCAAACGGGGTATGCAATTCTCTGAAGTTTTTCTCACATTCCACACATTTTTTCAGTACTTTGGATGTATTGATATGGGGCTCAGGTTTTTTTCCTCCTTCAATTCTAGCAACGGTAATTTAAAACATGCTTTAGGTGACTCTGAGCCAAAAAATGTTGGCACAAATTTCTGACGAAATGGTTTCTCAAATGGTTTTCATAAGACATTTTATTGCCCAATGCATGGAACTGAATTGGGAATTCACAATTTCTTTTAATTGACCCAATGGGTGCAAAACATGTTTTTTTTTCATACGGTAGTTTTTCACTGCACAGGATGGCTTACTGTGCTTAGAAAACTATCGGCTGTTTTTTATTTTTATTTTTTTTACCGGGGACAAGTGGATCAAGCCCCAGGTTTGACAGGTGCTAATATAATGCAAAAGAAGAGTCCTTGAACACCTGTTACTAGACACTGCATATAACTGAAAAACAATTTCACATGCAGTTGTATATGAATGGGCACTAACTTTGTGCATGTTGGGATTTTTATTAAAACTGCCGATGTCACATTTGTTTTATGACCAGTCCTAATAGAATTGATCCTCTAGTGCCTTGAAAGTTTGCATCCTAGAACCACTCAGTTATCCAAGAAAGGTATCATTTTCACTCTACCAGTCTCCTACTTTTTTGGCTAACACTAATTGGCTTTCACTTTTGGTTTTCTTTTTAGAATTATTTTAAGCACCCCAAATGTATTTATTTAGAGTTAGGTTGAGCCATAAATAATTTCATTTGAGCACAGTATATTTCTTTTTTGCATAGAGAAAAGAGCTGCACCTCAAAGACAAGGCACAAGAATGCAAGGCCTGTCTTGTTCAGAGAATAATTCCATGGTACTAGGTTAGACTGATATTTCTGCATGGGATCTGTGAGCTGAAAGAGATTTCACTCGGGTAGGCTAAGGCCTTATAGAACCAGCTGCAGAATTTGCCGAACTTATCCCTAGTCTGGTCCTCGTTTTGCACTTCACATATTACCTTGAAATTCAGAAAGAATAATATTGAAAAAAATATTATAGACTTCTAAAAATGTAGTTTAATTATTTGAAAGGTGAAAATGCAGAGAATGTATAACCACCAACATAAAAAGGCAACTGAAAGCTTTTGTTTATATCTCCAGAAACATATCCAGATATTTGGCTGCGGTGGATTCCTGTGTAGGAAAGTTGCTGCTCCAGTTCAACATGACTAGAACTCTATTAAAAGAGAATGTGCAGTTTCTGTGAAAGTACCTCAAAAATGTAACTTTTCACACATTTCTAATAACCTAGGATATAAAAGGATTCTGTAGTTAAGCATTGTTTAATTAATATGAAGTATCATATATTGGCAGAACAATTAAGACTATGAGCTCAAATGTAACAAAATGTTGCAGCTCACTGTTACATTTCTGTTGCTCATGCCTTGAACTCACCTTGATCCTGTGCTCTCCCACTGACCCAGCTGGAGGTGGTAACATGGCTGACAACTGGCACATAGGAGCATTAGTTAATATTGGCTGACACTTAAATTGGATACATTCATTGGAGGTTGCATAAAGCATCACATTCACAACCTCCAACATCATTTGTATAAACGATCTGCTGGTGGTCCCATAAGCAACTAGGCATATAAACTCTGCTGCAATTATGTTCCTGCATTAAAACTGAAAAGTTGCACTTATTGATCTTTGGTGTGTTGCACAAAGATGATAGTTGCACATGTGAAAGGGCCTAGCCCAACAACGTACCTGTCAGTTTGGATGGTATATTCAGCTCACCATCATTGTTCTGGTATTTGAAGTCTGAAAGGAACCTTAGGAACCAGTTAAATTTCATAATATCCATCAAAGACAAAGATTTTCAGATTTACTTTGTTTAGACACACTATGATAGTCCAAATATTGCTTGCTGTGATTTATATACATTTAAATTTAACTAATCTTTGAAAGGTCAGATTTTAAGATAGTCAGTAAATGCAAACTGATTTTCAATACATAACACTGGAACTGTCTTACAGCTGGTCATGCTGGAACTTATAAGCTGACAATTACTGAGTCAGTTTACATGTAAATGCAAGATTAGAAGCACTGATCTTGACTTTCATATATGTATACATATACATATACATACACATTTTATTATTATGAACTCTTTAAACTGAGGCATATTGCCCGCATATCATCACTATATTAAGTATGAGGTTTTAGTTATAATTATGGCCATAACTTTCTAAGCTTTCCATCAGCTGAGGCATCCCACTACAGGCAAGTCCTACCCTTAATATTATTTGTCCTATGAGCTGAATCTTCACGCTTTACTCATTTACTAACCTTAATTTACTTTCTTCTGAGAGTGGATTCTTTGCCAGCTTTATTCAATGATGACAAGCATTTTTTAGTGTCCTAAAGACAATGAGCATTGCATCTGGTGGTGGGAGGGGTGCTCAAACCAACAGAAGCTGGTCAAATTGTATAAATATGGATTTATATAAAAACTGTGCAGATTTAGCCACTCATATACTGCCTAGCTTTGATAAGAAATTAACAATACACTGTTTACTTTTTATCATGTAGCCAATGAAAATGCTTTACATTGACCAACTTATCTTTGTGGGTATTGTTTGCATAGGTGAATGAGAGACAGGGATCTATCAATGTATATATCATATATAAATGATAGACTGAGGGCGTGTAGTTGTTGATCATTGGCAGGTTGTTTGCATAAAACAGATATGGCATCCAGTGAGACATGTATTATATATCATCCATTTTATACTGCTTTTAGGTTTAATAAACCATTGTGGCTGTAGCCTTAACTGTATCTGGATTTTTCATCTGCCTGGCAGGGATTTTTTGCAACTTTTTTTTTTTTCTTTTCTACTTACTTTCTTATCTACATACTGATAAAGCTTCTATCTAGAAATCTGCACAATTAACTAACAGAATATGAATAAATATCTTGCAGACTAATCCTCAAGCGATGCAGTGCCGGATTTATAATAAGTCAGAGTAGGCATTTGCCTACAGGTGCACCACACAGAGGGGCGCCTGACATTGGGGTCATTTTTTTTTTTTTTAATTTTCAATTAGGATGTGTGTGATGACCTCCTCCACTCACTGTCACTGAGTCTGTGGCCGGCTGGCGTGGATTATGAAAGAAGTGCCGCAGGTCACCTGATCGCGTGCACGGGGGTATGTGTGTAAGGAACTATTGAACTCCGAGATGAGTCCTCTATTTCCTTCCCCGGCCCCCTCCTGTCCTGTAGGAGTAGTGGGAGAGTGGAGTGCTGCTGTGCGTGCCACGGGCCGACTGAAGTGCGCAGAGGCACTGATGTGCAGAGCGACGTGGCCGAATGTGATCCTGATCCAGTCTGGAGCATGCCATTACTCCCACCCAACCAACCTCCTCACTTGCCTTCCCAGACCCTGCAGGGAGCCGGAGCCTACGAACAGAAGCTAACAGCACAACCACAGAGGAGCAGCCTCAGCTGGTACCCTGTAGATGGACATTTGGTCACAAAGAGAAGCTGCTTCCAGACTGGAATTTGTGAGTAGTCCACACGTGAGGTGCAGAGATCTCTTTCCTGTGTGTGTGTGTGTGTGTGTGTGTATATATATATATATAGGTTGTAACTGTGTGTGCTCGCACATGCAAGGAGGTTGTGTGTGTGTGGGGGTTGTGTATTTGTGTGTGTGAGATGTTTAAGGGTATGTGTCATAAAACGGACAATAAAAAGACTATTCTAAGATAGGATCAATGGAAGGACAGCATTTTACAATTATTTTAACTCCTTGGTTGCCAGGGAAACTTCCAAGCTGTATTTCAGCATTAGTGCAACTAACACCCAATAACAGAGATGGGCAAAATATGGCTGAACTTTTTGCCCTTTTTCTTGGGGGAGTGGGGGCACTTCAGATTTCTGTGCCTACAGGCTCCTGAGATGTAAATCTGGCCCTGAAACTATGGAGAAGGGGGTTAGAGCAGCAAAACCAGAGGTCTATTCCCATCCAGACAAACAAAGAGTTAAATGTGCACAGTGTATGCAGTTATGATCTGAAGGGAGGGCAACGTTGATTAGCAACTTAGGATATATTTATATAATGTATTAGTTTTCTCTCTTAGATTATCTTTGCTCTATTCTTGTTTAGTTTTCCCTCTCACTGTTTAAACCATTGTGACTCAGTCATTGTGATTGAACTACCTTGCCTTAGGACTGGAACAGGATCTGAGATTCTCTAGTTCTGCTGCATATCACCTGACTTGTGGAAGATGAAAGAAAAGTCAGATTGGATTACTCAGTGTCTGCCTTCATCTGCAGTAAGTAAATATGACTCTGCCAATATATAGTGGGTTTGATGCAGTACATTTTTAGCTAAGACAAGCAATAAAGATTTTGTATTTCTACCAAGCAAGAATGAGAGGTGAGCCCAGATGTTTCTCTCAAAGTTGCATTGACTCCTATGTACTTATGATGTTGAGAACCAGGAAAAAGTTTATCTGAGCACACTGTTGTGATGTAGAATTTAATACTGTGGATGATGGAGCACACTAGATAGAAGATTAACAGCTTTCCCCCATTTTACTTATTTACATAAATATCTTTATATACATATACTAGCAATGTGGGACGGCGCTGCCCGTCAGGATATATAGGGAATTAATGCACACACACAGATGTAAGACAAACACACACACAGACACACACACGCAAATGCACACACATGCACTGAGATGCATAAAGAGCGACACAGTCATACACACATACATGCAATGCACAACATGCAGACACAGAGTGTGATACAGACATGCAACACACACAGTGAGGAACACAGGCACACACAGAGACACACGCACACACAGAAGTGAGTCATAAGGGGGTGACTTATGTGTCATTGTAATGAGTTTGTGTTTGTACTTATGCCTCCACTGTAGCATTCATTCATATAGTTGAAATGCATGTGGTAATTGCACATACTATGGTGGAAGGTGGACCGTGCTAGCTCTCGGGGTGTGAGTGAGTGTGTGTGAGTGAGTGGCATTCATTCATGTAGTTGAAATGCAAGTGGTAATTGCACATACTATGGTAGAAGGTTGATCATGCTGGCTCCCGGGGTGTGAGTGAGTGTGAGTGAGACTATGGTGGAAGGTGGATTGTGCTGGCTCCCGGGGTGTGAGTGTAAGTGTGTTTGAGTGTGAGAGTGAGTGACTGTGTGTGAGTGATCGCGTGAGTGTGTTAGTGAGTGTGTGTGTGATTGAGTGTGTGTGATTGAGTGAGTGTGTGAGTTTGAGAGGGTGTGAGTGAGAGGGTGTATGAGAGTGTGTGAGATAGTGTGAGTGAGAGAGTGTGAATGTGTGTGACTGAGTGTGTGTGATTGAGTGTGTGTGATTGAGTGTGAGTGTTAGAGTGAGTGTGTGAGTGTGAATTATTGTGAGTGTGTGTGAGTGATTGAGAGTTTGAGTGAGTGTGAGTGAGAGGGTGTATGAGAGTGAGTGAGAGAGTGTGAATGAGAGAGTGTGAATGTGTGTGACTGAGTGTGTGTGACTGAGTGTGTGTGATTGAGTGTGTGTGATTGAGTGTGAGTGATTGAGTGTGAGTGTGTGAGTGTGAATTATTGTGAGTGTGTATGACTGAGTGTGTGTGAGAGTGGGATTGAGTGTGTGCGATTGAGTATGTGTGAGTGTGTGTGTTTTTTGTCTGATGTGTTTGTGTCTGTGGTGTAGGAGCGAGTGGCAGCCATTTTGTTTTTTCAGTTACTTGGATAGTGGTGGGCGGGCGGGCTGGATAGTGGGGGCAGGCCAACTCCCTGCATGATTTAAATCACTCCCCCATTGAATCACCCAATGGGAGCAGTAACTCCTCCTTACTTAACCCTTTGAGTACCCCTTTGGCACTCAAAGGGTTAAGTTGAGGTAACATAGCAATATAACACACGGTGGCTCTTCAGTTGAGGCAGCGTAGCAATATGCTGAGGGAACAAATAGAAAGTGGTGTTTGAGGGTTGACCTTTGTAACATACAGCAAAGCATCTCTCTCCCTTTAAGGAGAAAGGGCGGGAATCAGGAAGCAGGAAGTGGAGGAGTGACAGTTGAAAACACTTAGTGAGGTTGACTGAAGAGATGAAAAGAGTTAAATAAAAGAGTTGTTATTAAGTTTATCCCTGAGTTTGTATTTTATGGAAACATTACACCCTCGTACTGAAACAGAGTCTATGGAGGGTTACAGTTATCTGTGGGAGGTGAAACAGCGTGTTTGTGGGGTCATGATCCTGAGTGAGTGTGTGTGTGGACTGGGAGAAGTTACTGATATCTGTTACGGTTTTCAGACACTTCAGACAGAGGGTATGATAAAACACAGTTTTATTGAAAGAAGTAATGAACAATATCGTCCTCTACAGGCACACAGTGTAAACAAGGAATAAGTGTCTAGACCCTTACAGGCCAGTAGACTGGATACAGACAGAGTAGAATATAGGTAAAAAATATATATACTAGGGCTGGTAACCCAGAGAGGAGCACACAATAGTTAACACAGTCCTCATCAGTCTCTGTTGTGGTGTAGGCACGCCCAAGGTGTAGCTGAAGTTTGTATAAGTATGAGGAATCAATACAGAGTCTGCAGGAGAGCAATCGACTTGCACGGCAGAACTGACCCAGAACGCTAGAGCAATAAAGGATAGCCCCCACGGGCGTAACAAATGCCACCAGTACTAGGGAAGCGTGAGTCGTTAGCCCCCACGGGGGCGTAAACCGGAGACTACAAGCTGCAAGAGCAAGGAACGTTAGCCCTCATGGGCGTATAATGGAGACTTCAAGGTGCAAGTGTAAGAATCGAGCCCCCTCGGGCGTAAACGGAAGCCAATAGCTAGTGCCAGGTAGCCCCCACGGGCGTATAACGACTCCACCAGTGCAAGTGCGTGTGCAAGGAGACCACCTGTACGGTACCGGAACAACTACCCTGCATAGATGAACTATGAGCCGCCGTCTCTCAGGCCCAAGTGGCCGGCTCAGCAGTAGTAGCGTAGCACTGAAAGGGTTAACCAAGGCACCTGGTAGGAGGTGAGGCACAGCAAGGAATCGGCTCAGCAATCGGTACCACCCTGATGGTATAGCTCTGCAAGCTTAAGGAGACTCAGCTAGTAGTACAGCTCAGAAGCGTTAACAGTAAACAGCGACCCAAGGGTTAAGGTCAGTCTCGAGCACAAGCGCGACTACAGGAGTAAGAATGTCGCCCAGTAGACAGCAGCAGGAACGTAGACAGACTGGAACCGGGAACTGTGGAGAATCGTAGACAAGCCGGATCAGCAACGAGCAGGAACGTCAGCCAGGCCGCGTCGGATACCAGAGCGGGTTCGTAGACAAGCCGGATCAGCAACAAGTAGGAACGTCAGCCAGGCCGGGTCGGATACCAGAGCGGGTTCGTAGACAAGCCAGATCAGCAACAAGCAGGAACACAGGAGAGTATCAAGCAGGCCAAGTCGGTACCCCGGAAATCAGGAACGCAGAGAACAGCAGCAAGGCTCAGGAACACCACGAAAGGGCACCAGACAGGTGCCAGCGGCCAGTATAAAATGGGTAACCAGGGGCGGGCCAACACAGCTCAGCCAATCAGGGAGCAGCACAGCAAAGAGTGACACACAGGATCATGGGGACCGTGATAATATCCCCTACTTCAGGAGCTACTGGCAACTATATTTTTTTTTGCCAGTTGGATAGTGGTGGGTGGGCTGGAGGGGGCGGACCAACTCCCTGTATGATACACATGCCCCCATTGAATCACCCAATGGGAGCAGTAAAGTCCCCATTGAATGACCCAATAGGAGTTGTGTCGCCTAATGAGACATAAATTATGTAATGAGGCATTCTGTTCAATGTGTGTTTGTTTTCTGAGGAGACATAAATTATGTTCTGTGTGTGAGGTACCATAAATTATGCAATGAGACTTATTCTTTTATATATATAGATATATATAGATATACAGCTAGACAGAGAGAGAGAGAGAGAGTTTTTTAGTTCCCTCAGTTTTTTGGAATTTTATGTGAGAAAAAAAGTGTATGATTTAGTGGAAGTTTTTCCATTTGTTTTTGTTGACTTTCACTACATTTTAAAACACTTTGACAAATTAACTTTCTTTCATCTTTAATATGCCAAGAGGAATTTCCATGTTAAGCACTGCAACACTCTTACTTTCTCCATGGTTAACTCCCAACAGAACTCGTTAACTCTCTTTGTTTTTGTATTCTTTCATCTGAAATCTGATCAACCTGCATTTTATTTGTGTCAAATTGATAGATTATTCTTTTTTATCAGTAATTTTACTCATGACATTATTATATTGGATATTACAAGCACATCTATAGCTCAACATTGACATTTCAGACACAGAAAAGAGGAGACATAGAGCTTTGCAAATCACATCAATCCACCTACAAGCTTGCTGTCTGATGTATGTAAATTATTAAAAATGTGATGCAATGAGTCATGTGAGTAAAGGGTTACATAAATATAAATGTTGATGTTTCAGCAGACTGTCTCCTAGCTATGAAGACTTTTAACATTGTTTTTCTCTGTGGGATACTTAGATATTTTATGCACACATTTTTAAAAGGATACCTAAAGGGACAGGATCATTAAACTGAGGCAGATTGTCCCTATAAGCCGTTGCTGCATGGTTTATCCATAATGAACGAACTGTGCAGCATCAAAGGATTTAGTGGCTAGGGAATGGTGCACAACACAATAATATATCTCACAAGGATTATAAATACTGGAGAATGGCATAGTAAGACCACTTTGCAACAGTGAGCATGTATCATTGTGACTTTCAGAAAGCACTGGCACTCCTGCAACAACTCAAGTCATTTAATATTACTTGCATGATATTGTTGTCTGAGTGAGATGACCACACCAAGGAATTTGTTAATGTCAGTGAGACTGGTGCAGAACTCACTGGCACTGGAGACAGAAATGGAGATCCATGCTCTTCACTGGTGAGTTCCATATCTAGATATGCTGTCACAATGGCTGGACAATGGTCTGGAGTATTGCCACTTACCAACATGTAGCTGCAGGCCAACTCCTGGCATAATGGTGAAGGGGTCAGGGATGGTAGACAAAGACATATATTTTCATACACTCGTCGCCTATTCAAAGTTGATTCAACGTACAAATAAATCACAGAAACAGATAATAATATAGCAGAGAATTCAATTGAAAATGAAACCACTAATAGTAGTTGGTAACCTTATGTCCCATTATAGAATTGAGCTTGTAATGTTCCTCTCACTCCAAACGGACCCTTGTATTCTTCAAAAGTTCCTGGGATTGATTGCTGCTTTGTCCAGTGGGCTGTCAGAAATTCCCTTCACCGGAGTCGTACACCAGGAACAAACAATGTAAAAGAAAAAAGAAATAAAAAGGAACAGCACAAAGAATCCCACTAAATGTAATCTGTATTTGCTTTGGAGTATACAGTTCATTGTAGATCCCCCCCCTTCCAAATGGGTACTTACTTGTTTCTGAGGTTACTTCCGCCTCTAGGTCACAAGTTTTAATTGGATCTGACCCCCAGTTTCGGTCGGTCCCTATGGTAGTTCCCTTCGGTTTTTCCTTAAAAGCTTCTTACCTCTCCCACATATCTTCCTTATACTCCAATCGTAGATTAATGAGTATTATATCAAGGGGGGTTTAATAAAAAATCTGATGGTTGTAATGAACTAGAAGGACTACCTTGGTTCCAATATTTATTAATTTAAAAAATAGCACAAACAGATCACCATATTGCAGACTATTAAAACAAAAAATTGGACACTAATATTATTCCTTAACACCCTATGCGTTTCGCGATGCTCTATCGCTTCCTCAGGGGTATCATGGTAGACAAAGACCCCTAGTTAACAATCTATACAGTTGCATTGACATGGCTGTATAACTTATTATCAGATTGTTTCTCTACAATATTCTAGGTACTCTGCTGCAGCAGGACAATGACTGTCCCTAAGTTGCAATTAAGACCATGGACAAGCCCATTTGCTTCATCACGCTGCTGTGGCATGTATGTTCGCTAGACCTGTTTCCCAGTGTGCACTTGTGGGGTCTTATGGATCCTCTCCTCCACCTATCCTATATTATAATTCATTATGTTTGTCAAAAGATGTCATGTGCAGTAGAGACAGCTGCGTGCGCTGCAGTCATGCACAGTACAGACTGTCCGTGCAGTGGCTGATACGGAGCTGGGCGCTGTGAATTCAGACCGGAGTCCTTCCGGTGCGCAGAGAGGACTATGGTCTGAATTTGGAGCGCCCAGCTCCATATCAGTCCCGGTGCGTTCGGGCAACTGTTGGCCCATGTATACGGGCTTTAAAACTAGTAATGTATAATCACAAACAGTTCTGCAGCTCAAAACTTCTGATGAGGAAAGAAGTTAAAGAAAAAGACATGGAAGAAATGTGTGTGGTACATTAACACTTTATAAAACTTCTCCAGATAATCTGTTGTTGGACTCTACCAATGCTGTGTGTGAGATTGAGAGCTTCTCTGTACACTCCTTAATATACAAATGCAAAACAACAAAACACACTTCCCCTGCAAACATCAGCTGAGATCCAGTTTCCTTAAAAACATCAAAATCTTTATTGAAGAACAAATCTTAAAAAGTACCTTGAAATATTCTGTGAAATATGTCAGCTCAAGTGGAGAGACTTTAAAGGAAGGGTACATGTAAGCAGAAGTTCCCAAATGGCATCAGCCATTATTCATGAACATAGGAGGTGGGAAATCACACAACCACTAAACTTCAATCAACCAGTCTTGTTTTACTGTAATGTTATAATGGAGATCTACTTCTCCTTAACCGCTTTGGTGATAGGCAAAATCCACCCAGACATGCTGAGTAGAAAACTTCACCCAGAATCAAACTACAACAGAACTAATGACTGCTTAAAGTAACCAGTCCACCAGAACAATAAATAAACAATTTTATACCTCACTGAAAGAAAAAAAAAAGAAAAAAATCAACTAAGAAGAATTTAAAGCCTTTGTTGGGTGGATCCGCAACTCCACTCAGTAAAAATGTACACAGATGTTATACAACAACTCATAGTGAATCAATAGAGCATGAACCATACTATCTGTGCATATATAGATATTATCTAAAGATTTATAATGCATGAGTATGACATGGAATGTACAGTCTCTATATTTAGTCAAACATCATGACCAGGATCCAGAGCAGGGATTGATTATATGTACATTTTTTTTGAGGTTTTGCTTTGTATATTGTAGTCTACACTTATTTAGGATTTACTGTGCTTAGAGCGGTGGTTTTGTGATTTTTTTCCCATCAGCAAAAGATTATAGCTGCACTCTGGAATCCAAATAGCGCTAATAGCAAGACATACGAGTCATCTAAAAAACTAGTTTATTATGAAATACCATTAAAAAAAACAGCAAAAAAAACAGCAAAAGACACGGGGATTAGGATGAGGGAAGGCACCATGGAAGACCCCACTCATCTAACGTGTTTCACACTTATTAGCTCTTACTCATAGACTAAAGACTCACAATACAAGCACCGTGTTAAATAAAATTCTGTGGTGATTGGTTAAAAACTAAAACGTGAACAAAGGAGTAACAACCCCTCCTCACTGGTTATGACATCAACTCTGTATATGTCAAAATGCCAACATTGTGAACCAAAAAGAAGATACAATAAAATCTAAAAATCAGAAAAGTATCATCTCACAAAGAAACTTAGTATCACAAGACTCATCATAGGAAACATACACAAAAACCACCAAGTGGCATAAATAACCATCGGATAATTATTTTCCCATATCAAACAGGTGATTTGTGAGGAGAATATATGTCATAGAATAGACAAGAAATAGACAAGAAGTGCCTGGATCTCGTTATTTACACAGAATCCCTTCATTGGAATGGTCTAAAACGTGTGCCTGAACACTAGGCACACATTTTAGACCATTCCAATGAAGGGAATCCGTGTAAGTAACGAGATCCCGGCACTTCTCAAGCGCCAGCGTGTTGACCAACACGGATCTCCTGCTGACAACTTTAAACGCCCGTATCTCTTAAACCATAGCGGTTTAAGAGATATGTTTTTTTGCATTTAGATCAGCTTTTTAAGCTCTTCTAAATGCAAAAAAGTTTTTTTTAGACATTACTAACACTTTAAGCAGCAGGATAATTAGGCAGCTGAAAGGGAATGGGATCAACAATATCAGTAACATGGGTGATGGATGATGAAGGTTCCACTTGCCACGACTGTCTCCAGTGATGCACCTGAGGCAATAGCAGCACAATAAGTAGCCCCCAGTATATGTGGAGAAAAGAAGAAGTTGGCCATTAATTCTTTTCCACCTGCCCCTTCTCTAAAATCTTGGGTACAAGCCCCAAGGAAATTTTGTAGTTTGTAATTTGTAGGACTTAGGCTTGTTAGAAACAAACCCCCAAAAATTGTTATTGGTTTTTTTTTGTAGGACTATGTTTTCTTTTTGTTTTTGTTTTTTTTTTTGTATTTTTTTTAAAGCACAAGCACTGAGAAAAAAATGCCCTACTGGCTTAGTGCCAGCAGGTCATGTTGGCCAGTCAATTGTCCTCCTCTTGAGTCCATAATTGCGGAATTTGCAACTGCTGTTCTTGCTACTGCTGCTGCTGAGATATTTAAGCAAAAAGATGATTAGGAAGCTGAAAGGGAATGGAATCAACAAGCCCCTCCTCCAAAATTATGGGTTTGTTGTTATTAGAATATAAATTTTCCCTTGAGAACAAGAACTGTGGCAAGGTGCACAGTATATGTGGTAAATAACATCTGGATGCACAACTGTATCCAAACACCATGACACCAGAACCCAAGTACTGCTGCTGTCACTATACCCCTTATCGATACCCCGCTAAGGACACATGACAACTTGCTGACAGTTTAATAGTAATTATGAACCCTCCCTGCCAGCATCCTAGCATATTCTGCAGGATGGAATCTCCTCAGATGCCACTTGATGACCTGTTATCGATTCTCCTCCACCACACTGCCATGTGTGGTCAATGCACCATACAGTGTTCAATGGGTAGAGATGAACTGCCACATCCTAACATCAACTGTGTGGCTATCATTTGGCGGGGGAGGTAATGATAATGAGGTGGACTGCCAGAAGATGTAGTTTTTAACCTAGAGGAAGAAGGTGATGGTGATGGCGAGCTAGTTGTTTAGCTCGTCATGGAATTTCCAGTCTCTGTCTGGGTTTCACTATTCTTCATCCTCTTTGATCTCCGCCTCGCCTCTTGTTGCCTTTCTGGAGAGTCAGGGAGTACAGTAACAGTGGTGCTTGATTTCTGTGGTGGGTGTTTGGCTTTAACATGTTAGACATAAATGTCATGGTATCTGTGTTTATTGTGTGATATTAGGGAGGTTGTGCCAAGGGGTGTTCCCTCCTTTTCCCTTCTCACTGACTTGTCACAGATTGTGAGCAGTGACGTTGGTGATGACTACACTATGCCTGCCCCAAGAGAAAAATAGTCCCACACCCATGACTTTCTTTCTTGTCCTCCACATTCCCCTTCACTTTCTGTGCTGGCAGTGGATGATGTTGCTGCTGTTGCTGCTACTGCCTCAAAATCAGCAGAGCGACTAGGACCAGGATTATTGATGGCACTGGTAAGTGGAACCTGTCCTAGTCCCACATCCCTTGTTGACCGCATTCCCACTGTGTCCATGGTAGTCTGTGCTACACTAGCTTGCTGCTAGTGGATGCCCATCGTCATCTCTGTCCCCCATTCCAGCATCATCATCACCACCGCCACCACTAGTTAATACATGCTGCTCTAGTACAGATGTCTCACTGTTGCTTGTAGGAGGTGACGAGTAATGTGACAGAGGGCCCCCTAATGTCACATTTGGCATTTCTTTTTGACCTGAAGAAGGCAGACTGGCAGCAATAGCAACAGGCACAGGCAGCTCATCTGTGCTCCTGCTAGTGGTGGTGGTATTAGTTCTGAGCTTGATCTCCCCCAACACCAGTTCTGGCCTCTTCAGGCTCATGTTCCACTTGGACACTGTAGTGAAAGGAAGGGGAGGAGGACTCCCAGAGCCAGAGGAATGGTGTTGGCTAGTCTGGACACTCTCAAATGCTTTCCCTACCACTCCCCTACACTAGTCTGACCGGCTGCTTCACCATCACTGTTACTACTACTACTGCTACTGACACCACACACATCAAGTTCAGCCCCAGAGTCTTCCTCCTCACAGTCACTAGTAATATGAGGATATTGATTACCCCCTCTTTCATTCCTAACAGTAATAAGCTGCTGGACCTTCTTATCAGTAGTAGTATTAGCACTGGCAGGACTGCTTGAGGATGGTATGTGTGACTTAGGGTCCCCTGCCGTCACACTTGGCATAATTTTCTCCTTTCCTTCCTACTGAGTATTATAAGACACACTAGCAGCTTCAGCACTTATGGCAGTAGCTTCAACACTGGCAGCAGGCATAGCACTGGTGGCACTGGCAACAGGGGCAGCACGTCTGACAGCAGGCACAGTCAGCTGACCTGTCCTGCACTCATTAGTCTACCCTTTTCTCCCTCCCTTTCCATTCCCTTTCCTCCCTTGCCATTAAATTTTCCAAGATCCCTTGTGGTGATTTAGGGGGACTGGACAGCATTGCTTCAGTAGCGCTCACTCCTCCTCCTCCTCCTCAGACTCCGTAGACACATAAGGGTTCTTTCAGCTCCTCCATTTATTATTTTTAAACCTGCTCATAGGGATAGCAGTCACTATGAGCCTCTCCTGCCTTAATTTTGGAAAAAGATTGCTGCAGAATAGCACAGCATCTCTACCTAGCTTTATAGATGCTTCTATTGTGTTTGATTTCTGCAAATATGTCACGTTTTTATAGCGAAAAGGGCGGAAACTTTCTAGCCATTGAATAAATAGTGAAAAATATTGGGCAATGGGTGAAAAATGCGAACATTTTAATTGTTAGTTTAAAAGGGAAAAAGCAGACAACAAAGTGGTTTTCACTGCATTTCTCACGGGAACATGGCAAGAGATTTCGCCCACCCCTAGTGGTGATGCCCATCCTCATCCCTGTCTCCCATTCCTTCTCAGTTTCTGCCAAAAAGGCCATCAATATCTTTTCCACCCCATCTTCTCCACCATCTTCATCACCACCGCCTCTAGTCCCTAAGTGCTGCTGATGCTCTATTACAGACATCTCACTGCTGCTTGGAGGAGGTGATGAGCAATGTGACAGAGGGTCCCCTAATGTCACACTTGCCATTTGTTTTTGACCTGAAGAAGACAGACTGGCAGCAGTAGCAGCAAACACAGTGAGCTGATCTGTGCTCCTGGTGGTGATGGTGGTGGTATTACTTGTGTGCCTGCTCCCCCAAAACAACAGTTCTGGCCTTTTAGTCTTCAGGATCATGTTCCACTTGGACACTTTAGTGAAGGGAAGGGGAGGACTCCAGAGTCAGAGGAATGGTGAGGGCTCCCTTGACTGCTAGTCTGGATGTTCTCAAATGTTTCCCCTACCACTCTGGCTGCTTCATCATTACTGCTACTACTACTACTAAGAACAACCACATCAAGTTTAGCCTCAGAGTCTTCCTCCTCACAGTCACTAGTAATATGATGATTTTGTTGATTACCCCTCCTTCACTCCTAATGCTAACAAGCTGCTGGACCTTAGTACGAGTAGTTGTAGTACTAGCATTGATGGGACTGTGTAACGGTTTTCTGACACTCAGACCAGGGTATGAAGTAAAAAACACAGTTTATTGTAAAAGAAAGAAAAACAATGCCCCTAGGGGCCAGCACAGGAATAACAGTAATGGCAAACACAGACAAAGTGAATGCAAAGCAGTAACAGGATAATGTGCTATGTATATATGGGGAATAACCAAAGGGTTAACCAGTGCAAAGGAGAAACCCAGTCTTAGGTTGGCCAACGCCCAGGATATATAACAGTCTCTGGAACACAGTCCTTGAATAGCGAAGCTGTAGTAAAATGTCTGCACTGAATTCACTTCTCAAGTGGGACTAGGGACTCACACAAGTGTCCGGAGCTGAGCCAATACCACCTCCGTGGGCTTGAGAATTGCTACTGCCAAACCTGAAGTACAAGAACCAAAATCGCCCTTACCTGAAAGTAGTAGTAACCCTGCGTGTGCCCAATGGATAGTGCCCTGACACCCGTTGGATGTCAATACTGATAGCAACTGCACAAGCTATTAAGAGCCGAGGCACTGGATAGTGCAATGGATAACGTATCCTCTGAGCGTATGTAGGCCGGAGCCTGGACACCTCTCCGGTGCCGTACGTAACTTCCCTACAAGAGCGAACGGACTACCAGCGCCAACTGGCGCGGTCACGGTGCACACCGAACACCGGACTGACAATGCTCTGCGGTAGATAGTGTGGAGTATCAGAGGTACTAGAGTAGCATCTCTAACGGGTAACCATATGCTTGGCAAGATAACGGAGGCATGAGACCGGAGACTACAAGGCACTGCAAGGGTTAAAGGGTTCTGTACCGGAGATACAGCTAGCAACAGCAGATGGCAAAGCAACTTCAGGCTCAGATCGAGTAGTGAGAGGAACAGTGAGTCAATAGCAGATCAGAATGTCGCCGGAGCGACCGAAGCAATGCAGGAACACCGGAACAGTAGGCAGGATCGGAGCGAACACCGGAACCGGATCACCGTAGAAACAACAGCCAAAGAACAGGATCAATCACGGAGCAGGGTCGTCAGCCAGAATCGGGTCAATCATGGAGCAGGGTCGTCAGCCAGAATCGGGTCAATCACGGAGCAGGGTCGTCAGCCAGAACCGGGTCAATCACGGAGCAGGATCAGGAGGAGAGTCAGGCAAGCCGGGTCGGTACACAGGAGATACTGGAACACAGCAACAAGACGCAGATAATGGAACACCATGAAAGGGCAAATGACAAGTGCCCAAGCTCTGGTGTATAAAGGCACATCATGGGCAGGCCAATCAGCCTCCTCCAATATACAGGTAGTTCAGCCAAGATTGACAGAACAGCACGAGAATCGTGACAGACTGCTTGGGAATGGCAAGTGTGAGTTAGGGTTCCTTGCCATTACACTTGGCATCATCTTCTTCTCCCCCCCCCTCCTGAGTATTACAAGACACATTAGCAGCAGGTTCAGCACTGGTGACAGCAGGGGCAGCGCTGGCAGCAGGCGCAGCACTGGTGGCAGCAGGGGAAGCACATCTGACAGCAGGCACAGTACTGGTGACAGCAGGTTCAGCACTGGCAGCAGGCACAGCACTGGTGACAGCAGGGGCAGTGCTGGCAGCAGACACAGCACTGGTGGCAGCAGGGGCAGCATTTCTAACAGCAGACACAATACTAGTGGCAGCAGGCTCAGCACTGGTAGCAGGCACAGTACTGGTGGCAGCAGGGACAGCACATCTTGCAGCAGGCACAGGAAGCTGACCTGTCCTGATCTCACTAGTACCTCCCTTCCCATTAATTTCCCCAAGATCCCTAGGGGTGATCTGGGCAGCACTGGTTCTGTAGTGCTCACTTCTTCCTCCTCCACAGACTCAGGGGACACATAAGGGTTCTTCCAGTTACTCCATTTACTATTTTTAAACCTGCTCATAGTGATAACAGTCACTAAGGGCCATATGTTCAAATAAGTAGCTATCACGGTGCCCGTGATTTGCTGCAGTTACTTGTCTGTCACCAGTAGGGGGCTTCTATTGGCTGTCTGCAGATAGCCCGCCTCTTATTGACTATTTAAACCTGGATTGGGCACCCTTTGAGTGCCCTTTCGTGTTGTTTCTGACCTTCTTGCTATCACTATGCTAGTGATAGCTGGGCCTCTGTTCCAGTGTTCCTGAGTTCCTGATCTCATGTGTTCCTGAGCTCCTGATCTCTACTGTTCCAGTGTTTCCTGCATGCTGAAGTACTTCCAGTCCTGGTTCCGGCCTAGTCTCTGGTGTTGCAGTTCCTGCTGAACTTCTCTGCTGTTTTCTGACCTGACTGATCGTTGCTGGTTCCTGTCATCTCATCACCTGTCTTCAGTATCCTGGCGACCTTCTGCCTGGTCGCGTTGGTGACATTGCTACAATTCCGTGTTGGTCCCAGCGTGCGGACGCTGGTTTGCTCCCAAGCCTTGCGGCTATACAAACTCACTTGTTACACCAGTGTGCGGTCACTGGTTTGCTCCAAAGCCTTTCAGCTATACAAATCTGTGTTGGTCCCAGCGTGCGGACGCTGGTTTGCTCCTAAGCCTTGCGGCTATACAAACTCGCTTGTTACACCAGTGTGCGGTCACTGGTTTGCTCCAAAGCCTATCAGCTATACAAATCTGTGTTGGTCCCAGCGTGCGGGCGCTGGTTTGCTCCTAAGCCTTGCGGCTATACAAACTCGCTTGTTACACCAGTGTGCGGTCACTGGTTTGCTCCAAAGCCTATCAGCTATACAATTCTGTGTTGGTCCCAGCGTGTGGACGCTGGTTTGCTCCTAAGCCTTGCGGCTATACAAACTCGCTTGTTACACCAGTGTGCGGTCACTGGTTTGCTCCAAAGCCTATCAGCTATACTAATCTGTGTTGGTCCCAGCGTGCGGACGCTGGTTTGCTCCTAAGCCTTGCGGCTATACTACTCGCTTGTTACTCCAGTGTGCGGTCACTGGTTTGCTCGCTAAGCCTAACGGCTATACTATTCAGTGTTGTTTCCAGCGTGCGGACGCTGGTTTGCTCCAAAGCCTTGCTGCTTAACGATTCTGCTAATTTGCCAGTTCCATCTGACTGCTGCTATTATCTCTGGGCTGCCCTGCCCGGTATTGGTAAGGCCGGTAGAACCTTTTACCACATTCCATCTGAGGTTGCCTTACCCGGTATTGGCAGGGCCGGTAGAGCCTACATTGTGTATCTATTGAGGCTGCCTTGCCCGGTAATTTGGTAAGGCCGGTAAAACCGTTATGCTATTAAATCTGCAGGTTGCCTTACCCGGTATTGGCAAGGCCGGTAGAGCCTAAAGACTGTCCTGTCCGGTATATTGACAGGACCGGTAGAGTCTGCCTTCTGTCTGTGCTATATTCTGTATATATATATATGTATGTTATTGCCATCCTAAGTTATCATTTATTATTTCAATAAAATTGATTTTTTACCTAAAACTTGTGTCTGAGAGTCATAATAAACCGTGACAGTACGAAAGGGCCATGACCTCAGACAGCAAGGGTCAAGGTAACGCACAGAATATCCATTGGAGGATGGATGTGCTCGAGCAACGTTTGGATCAGTTGGCAGTTGCAATTCAAACGATCCTTGAACGCACGGTACCTGCTGACCAATCTAGCTCTAGCCCGGTGGTCTCGCCAAGTCAGACACCGGAAAGTGATACCAGACCCCTAGGGGGTACTGTTAAAGGGTTAACGGCTTCTGCACCCTTGCCGCTAAGATATGATGGTGACCCTAGTCTCTGCAGAGGGTTCATCAATCAACTCGAAATCTTTATGGAATTGACGGCACACGCATTTCCCATTGATCGTAGTAAAGTGGGGTTCACGATATCACTGCTCACTGGCAGAGCATTGGCCTGGGCTAACCCCTTGTGGGAGAATGCTAAACCTTGTACTAAGAACTTTAGTGAATTTGTGCGTTCCTTTCGAAGAGTGTTTGAGCCTCCTGGTAGAACCACCTCTGCTGCCAAACGCCTTATGGAGATACAACAGGGCAGGCGTACAGTGGGCGACTATGCCATCGAATTCCGCACATTGGCAGCAGAGGTAGGTTGGAATAACGAGGCATTATTGGCAGCCTTCTCTCAAGGCCTGAATGACCACATTAAAGACAAAATCGCTGCTAAAGATCTACCTATTGATCTAGATGATTACATTGAGTATGTTATGATAATTGACTCCAGAATACGTGAGAGATCAATTGCCAGAGATCGTAAGTTACGGTCAAAAAATAATGAGCCTAGTAGCATGTTTTGCCCACCCATCCCTCCCTTGGCATTGAAGTCTAGTGAACCAGTACGGGAAACAAGTGAACCTATGGAAATAGGCTTCACTAGACTATCCAAGGCAGAGAGAATATATCGCAGAAAACAAGGGTTATGTTTATACTGCGGTAAAAAAGGGCACTTGCTAAATTCCTGTCCGGTACGTCCGGGAAACGCACACACCTAGGGTATCTTGGGGGACAGGCCCTAGGTGGTGTACAATCGTCCCCAGTGTCGGGCATAATGAAACCCACCATACAGGTGGTATTGTCTTGGGCACAACGCTCTGTGGAGGTTTTGGCCTTGGTTGACTCCGGTGCAGCAGGGTATTTTATGGATAATACCTTTGCTGAATTGCACGGAGTTCCACGCATTGAAAGAGAAAACCCCTTGACTATTGAAGCGATTGATGGTAGACCCTTAGAACCGCCTCAGGTTATATTTGAAACTATGCCATTGTCTATGACTATTGGGGCACTTCACAGAGAAGAGCAGCAGTTTCAACTGATTAATTCCCCGCACCATGCGGTGATATTGGGATTTCCGTGGTTACAGTTACATAACCCACAATTCGATTGGAAAAAGTGTGAAATTGCTGCTTGGTCCCAGTTTTGTATGGACAAGTGCGTCATCCAGCCTATTAAGGTCATGTGCACCTCCTCTGCTATGCCGGATGTGTACCAACAATTTGGCGATGTTTTTAGCAAAGGAGAGGCTAGTATGCTACCCCAGCATAGACCTTATGATTGTTGCATTGAATTGCAGCCTGGTGCAGTACCTCCGAAAGGACGCACTTATCCATTATCTTGTGATGAAAATAAGGCTATGGAGGATTACATTTCTGATGCCCTTGCTAGAGGGATCATACGTAAATCTACCTCTCCAGCTGGGGCTGGGTTCTTTTTTGTAAAAAAGAAAAATGGCGAATTAAGACCATGCATTGACTACCGGGGCTTGAATAAACTAATGGCAAAAAACGCATACCCAATACCACTCATCACCGAGCTTTTTGACAGGCTTAAGGGCGCTTCGATATTTACCAAGTTGGACCTACGGGCCGCTTACAATCTGGTTCGCATTCGAGCAGGTGATGAGTGGAAAACTGCCTTTAATACTCGAGCTGGGCACTACGAGTATCTAGTAATGCCTTTTGGGCTGTGTAATGCACCCGCAGTTTTCCAGGAACTGATAAATGATGTTCTGAGAGATATGTTACAGACATGTGTTGTGGTGTACCTCGACGATATACTGATTTACTCCCAAAACATGGCACAGCACATCAAAGATGTATCCGCAGTATTGCTACGACTCCGTGAGAACAAATTATTTTGTAAAATGGAAAAATGTGAGTTTCATAGAACCAGTGTGCCATTCTTGGGGTTCATAATTGGCAATGATGGCATTGCCATGGACAAAGAAAAGTTGTCAGCTGTCCTACAATGGCCAAAACCCAAGGGTCTTAAAGCCATACAGCGTTTCCTGGGTTTCGCTAATTATTATAGGAGGTTTATTAAGAACTTTTCTTCCATTGTCAAACCTCTGTCCGATCTTACGCACAAGGGTGCTAATCCTTCTTGTTGGCCGGTATCTGCTGAGAAAGCCTTTGAGAATTTGAAGCTGGCATTTGCTGCGGCTCCTGTGTTATCCCACCCCAATCCTTTACTTCCATTTACGTTAGAGGTTGATGCCTCAGATATTGGGGTCGGGGCAGTACTTTCGCAGCGACACGAGAAAGGTGGAACTCTCAGACCTTGTGGGTTTTTCTCTAAAAAGTTGACTGTCACTCAAAGCCACTATGAGATAGGTGACAGAGAATTATTGGCCATTATCCTTGCTCTTAAGGAATGGCGTCATTTGCTTGAAGGTACTAAGAATCCTGTCTTAATCCTAACAGATCATAAGAATCTGACCTATCTCTCGGAGGCCAAGAGATTGTCCTCCCGTCAGGCCAGGTGGGCACTGTTCCTGTCTCGATTTAATTTCATTGTATCATACTTTCCGGGGTCAAAAAATATCAGGGCTGATGCACTGTCAAGACAATTTGAGGCCGACAGTGACAGAGTGGAAGCACCAGCTCCTATCATCCAACCTGATAGAATACTGGCTACTATACGCACGAGTATCACTTCT
The DNA here is from genome assembly GCA_037306005.1 of Rhinophrynus dorsalis. NCBI lineage: Eukaryota > Metazoa > Chordata > Amphibia > Anura > Rhinophrynidae > Rhinophrynus > Rhinophrynus dorsalis. The sequence goes on along the minus strand of CM074720.1, from coordinate 137,746,297 downwards.
CCTCTAGGGGAGGAGATCCTGGCCTCTCAGGGGTCCGCTCCCCATGAAACCCCAGTGGGCAAATGTTTTGTCGCTGAATCATTTCGTACTAGGCTGCTCGAAACCTACCATTCCTCTAAGGCTGCGGGACATATTGGTAGAGACCAATTGTTATGGTCCCTTTCTCAGTTATTTTGGTGGCCTTCCATGAGAAACGATTGTGCCGAATTTACGAATGCCTGTGCCACCTGCGCCCGCGCTAAGACCCCGAGACATCTCCCTGTGGGCTTGCTTCAACCGGTGCCTAATGGCGAACGCCCCTGGTCTCATGTTTCCATTGATTTTATGGGAGAGTTGCCTATGTCGAAGGGGTACTCCTTTATATTCATGGTGGTGGACAGGTTTTCTAAAATGGCTCATTTCGTGCCCCTCCGTGGTCTTCCTTCAGCGAAGGAATTGGCAATGGTGTTCGCCAGAGAAGTATTCCGGTTGCATGGAGTGCCTAGGGTACTGGTGTCTGACAGGGGGAGCCAGTTTGTGTCTAGATTTTGGAGGGCATTTTGCCAACAGATGGGCATACAGCTGTCCTTCTCCTCTGCCTACCATCCCCAGACCAATGGAGCCGCTGAACGAGCTAATCAGGGCTTGGAACAATTTCTCCGTTGTTTCGTTACTGACCATCATGATAATTGGTCCGACTTGTTGCCTTGGGCAGAGTTCGCCAGGAACTGTGCGGTCAATTCTTCATCTGGGAGCTCTCCGTTTCTGATTAATTATGGGTTCCAGCCCTGTTTGCTTCCAGACTCATTTCAGACGCAACAGATTCCAGCTCTGGATGAGCATATCGAGCAACTCCGTTCCACATGGGCACAAGTTCAGAGGGCACTTGGTCAGTCATTTCAGCGTCATCAGCGCCATGCTAATCGCAGAAGGCTTCCAGCGGTTTCCTTTCAGGTTGGGGATAGAGTATGGCTTTCCTCCAGAAATCTCAAGCTGCAGGTTCCGTCTAATAAGTTGGCTCCTCGGTTTATTGGTCCATACAGAGTTATTCGCAAAATTAACCCTGTCTCCTATGCACTAGACCTACCTGCATCCATGCGTATCCATAATGTGTTCCATGTGTCCCTTCTTAAGCCTCTGGTTTGCAATCGCTATACTACCACACCTGTGGTGCCAGGACCTGTTGAGGTCGAGGGCCAGGAGGAGTACGAGGTTCAGAGCATTATTGATTCCCGTAGGCTTAGAGGAAGGGTACAGTACCTGGTACATTGGAAAGGGTATGGTCCTGAGGATCGGTCATGGGTGGAGAGTACGGACCTTCATGCACCTAGGTTAACTAGGGCCTTTCATGCCAATTACCCGCAGAAACCTAAACCCTATTCTAGGAGAGGGGGTCTTTGAAAGGGGGGTACTATCACGGTGCCCGTGATTTGCTGCAGTTACTTGTCTGTCACCAGTAGGGGGCTTCTATTGGCTGTCTGCAGATAGCCCGCCTCTTATTGACTATTTAAACCTGGATTGGGCACCCTTTGAGTGCCCTTTCGTGTTGTTTCTGACCTTCTTGCTATCACTATGCTAGTGATAGCTGGGCCTCTGTTCCAGTGTTCCTGAGTTCCTGATCTCATGTGTTCCTGAGCTCCTGATCTCTACTGTTCCAGTGTTTCCTGCATGCTGAAGTACTTCCAGTCCTGGTTCCGGCCTAGTCTCTGGTGTTGCAGTTCCTGCTGAACTTCTCTGCTGTTTTCTGACCTGACTGATCGTTGCTGGTTCCTGTCATCTCATCACCTGTCTTCAGTATCCTGTCTTAAAAAAAAGTCTTAACTAAAGACAAAAATTCTCACATTCAGAACACATTCCCTCCACTTTTTTCTTAATGTACAAATTTTGTCTTTTGAAAGACATTTTTTTGTCGTTAGTTACGACAAATTTTCTTTTCCTCTATACGACACTGGAGAATTGTTTAGCCATGCCCTTGACCCGCCCCTTTGCCCATCAGTTCTGGAGTTGTGTCGTACACAACGGCCATTACTAGTTTTTTGTTGCTTACTCTATAGAAAATATGTCGGTCATGCATTCAATTACTTATTTTTGTCTTTCATATGACAATTTTTTTTTCCCCTTTGAACATACGGCCCTATGAGTCTCTCCTTCCTCAATTTTTTAAATCAATAACAGCAGAACAGCACAGCATATCTACCTCCCTCTGTAGCTTTTTCTATTGTGCTCCAGTTCTGCAAATATGTCACGTTTTTATAGCGAAAAGGTGACAACCATGTAAATCAATGGGCGAAAACTTTCTAGCCACTGAAAAATTGGCGTGGAATTTTGGCCAATGGGTGAAAATCGCAACAATTTTAATCACTGTTTTATCTGCAAATTTTCCCATGATAAAGCGGACAATAACGTTGTTTTTGCTGGATTTCTCTTGGGAACATGGCAACATCTTTCACCCATCCCTGGGGGAATTGAAATCTGAACCCATTGCTCACAGGTGCCTAGATTCAACAGATGAATCTCATGAGAAGACACAGTAAGGCTGAAACATACATCTGGAGTTGGCTGCTTCTCTCATTCAGAGGAATTGTCCTCTCTTTCTGATTTGACTGTCATATTGTTGTTCGTTAGAATTTATTTCTCTGTGAATTATTGTTCTCTGCGACAGCGCAGGCTTGCAGACGTCACTATGCAAAGACGTCTGTGCTGTTTCCTGGCTGTCAGTCCTGGGAGCAGTAGGAATTCTCTAAAAGGAGTCAATAATTCTGATGACTAGCACTTTTGAGCAGCTAGTGGCCAGATGGGCAAGTTTAGGTAGGGTGGTAGTTCCTCTTTAAGAACCAAAGAATACAGATAAAGCAATTTTAGGATTAAATACATTTGTGCCAGATGGGAAATTTGGTCATTATCTGCTGTCAAATGGTGAGTTCTATTAATGATTTTCTTATACTATAGACACATTAAAAACTTTCATAATTAACTTCTATGAATTAGATATATGTAGCACTGTAAATAAAAAAATCTGATTCACTAAGTCTATTCAAAGCAGCTTACTCATTGTATAACTAACTGATTTCATACCCATTAATACATTTCATTTTCTTACTTGTCCTCTTATAACTAACATTTCTTCCCAAAAATGTTACATTAATATTAAACTGACTCCGCCTTATCCTTCCTATACATCCAGAAGAAAACCTCTGTGTTAATGACATATTTTTTTTCTTTGCACTGAAATTCAAAAGACAAATTAGGTTTTCAAAATGTAATCATTCTTCTTTACTTTATTTAAGCATATCAAATATTTGATTTCATGGTAAATAGCGTTCTTGAGCATTGATTTGTGTCCTCTATTAAATTTAAATATGTTGTTAATAGACCAAGCAAGCTATCACTGGAAACATCATTATATTTGCTATTTGGCCAACTTAGTCAAATAAGCAATTCAAACAGACCTGTGCAACCATTATTGGAATAAGGTTTACAAATGATTTGCTGTTGCTTAGAAAGGGGTTTCAAGTACATAGTAATAATCATCTCTAAAACTTTATAAACATAATTCAAAGAAATTAATAAGCTATACCTGAAGATTGCACAGTACATTTATACGTTTATCACATAGCAGAGATTTTATTTTGTAGAAATATTCTGTAAAATATATTTTATTTTAAATAACAGCAAAACATTAAATATTATTTAATGCAATATCAACATAAAGTATGGCGTTTTAAAACTATAAAAAAATAAAATAATCTGCTTTATGTACTATAAGATAGACTGTTGACTTCGTACATTTCATTTTATGTACCTATAAAACCAACATATTAATACAGATCTCAGATTCTACAGTTTCCAAACTTTTGACAGCTATGTTTAATTTGGAATTATTTAAATCAGTTATGATTGATATGTCTTTGGAACTACCCACAGTGCACAAAATAAACACAGGACCAAAAAAGTTTAAACTTAATTAAAGTATCTTAAAGGGATAGTAATGTTTCAAAATAAAAGCAGCTCCAGTTAATCTTCATAGTATCTGGGTCATGGAGAGTATTATTTCAATAATGTCAGAGTTGTAGTTCAAGAGTAACTGAATGATAAAATATCCCCCTACTGCCCCTTCTACCTAGTGTAAGCCACCTCTCCTCAGATGTGGAATCTGGTCTTAAGACCAGACAGCTCACAGCAAGGGACAATCATCTTACTGTGAGAACAATTAAATCCTTGCCACCCTTGACAGGTTTTTCAGGTTTTTCCCTTATGCTAATTGAAGCTTGTCCCTTTCTGAGATCCATCTGGACAGTCTTGCTGCTCTGAGGTGAGCAGTGTTACATCAGTAAAAGGGGCGAGAGGGAGATACTTTATCATTCAGTTTCTCTTGATCTACAGCTCTGAAAGTATTGAAATAAAACTCTCCATGGCCCAAATACCATGAAGATTCATTTGAGCTCCTTTTATTTTGAAACATTACTATCCCTTTAAAAATGTGCCAGCAAAGATACAGAAATTGTATGATGCATTTTAAAATGTCAGCAGCTGAATATTTTAGTATTTATAGTTCAATACCCCATAGAGATGAGGGTGTCTTTGTTTAATACATTTCACACTTTGCTTATTCTCAACTATCTTGCTAAGATCTTTAATGGATTTTTTCTAACCAGTGGGGAAAAGATCCAGTGTCATTAGTACTCTGACTTTTTCTAATGGTGTAAAAACATGTGCCACCAAAACAATAGCAGTCTTTCAAATGCTTGCTTTCAAATTGTCATAAGATATAGTTATATCAAGTGTTGCCCCTCTGATCTAAATATTTATGTTAAATATGATTAAATATATGTGTATATGTATCATATAGTATATATATATATATATATATATATATATATGCAACAGCAGATGTACAAACATCTTACATCAAGTGCACTCTCAGGTCTTTCTTAAAGATAAAAGATTTTATTCAAAACATTAGCTCTTAACTGTCAACGTTTCGGCCCCTCTTGGGGCCTTCCTCAAGACACTAACAAACACCAAGCACCAACCTTAAATACAGTTTGAAGCCGAAATAGCGCCAAAAGCGCAGCGAGGCCGTTGAGACAACGTATCCGTACAGACTGGAACGCAGCGGTGAAACGCATGCGAAACTAGGATTTCACTCGTTAAAAGTGATTGGTCCAAATGTACCGGAATATCGTTGAAAAACTTACTCTCTCGCAAATGCTCAAGACTCTTACGGCTCAACTGTGTCATAGTGATGTATGAAGCCATAGTGATAACAATTAAAGAATGACACAATTCTCAATGTACCAAGTGAAAAACACATAAAACTTTTAAAAGACACGTGAAATCTCCTGTGTAGTCGGGGAAGGAGACGGCTAATCGAGCAGACCTAAAAGGATCCCCTTAAATCGATCTCCCTTCTTACTTGAGAGGAGCATCGATTATGTATTCACATCTTACGCTTATTTCAGTAATTATGAAGTCTTCAAAAGCACAGATCTCAATGCCAACTAGCTCATTATATGAATTCGATCAAGCAATCCCCACCACTGTATAAGTCCTTGGCGGTAATCCACCTCTCAGCATAGATGGTATTGCGCGAGTTAAATGATCTCAAGACTTCGTGAAAATCCTTGTTCTTTCAATCTTTAAGCAGAATTTTGAAATCTTATTAGTAATAGTTGTGATGACTTCTCAATCCCTGGCTCTACGTGTGTTGCTTCATGGCAATCATCACGGAGTCCTATTTTGGGATATGATACGAGTTACACAACTTGTCAAGCTGCAACCATATTTTGAAAGACAGGATTTCACAACTTTAGTCCCCTGGCTCTACGTGTGCTGCCCAGGCAGACATCACGGAGACCGATAGCAGGAACCAAAATTAACAATATAAGAATATAAGCTAGACTGATAAAAACGATGCATAAGGGGTTCCTGGTCAATGTCCCTGTAGAACGCAGTCATCGTATCAAAGGTTGACACATCCGACTGCGCTCACACCGGGACAGAATACCCTGAACCGCCGTCTCTCAATTCCCCAACCTAAACACAGTGACGGGAATCCAACCCATCCGATGCCAGCAAATGTGTACATCTAATGCGAAGGAAATTCCATCTCCGATAAACGTGTCAATCATATAACAAAACGAATTATCTCTGCGGAGGAAAAACCATTATAGAATGGTCTGCTTAATCTTAATATTACATAGTGAATTTTAAACACATCCATAGTAATTTATGTCCTGCTGTGTCCATGAATTGTCCGACATAAAACACAAATCAACAGGGTACAACCGCCCACCTTACAGGTGAACTACTCCATCTACCTGTGGACTGTATAGTCATAAAAAAAAAATCATGGTATGTGCATAATAATTCCATGTATGACAATTAGATATATAAATGTTTCACCAGCTCTTGTCAGTCTACATTCCTGGATTCAAAATTAAAAGTCATTATAATCCATATAATCGTTCTAATATAACATTGATCCCATATGCCAAAAAAGTCCGACTCAAAAGTTAGTGTAGCATATCCTTTAAAGGAAACATTGTAACAGTAACTTATCATTCAAACCTCGAGGAGTCACTGTGTCAAGGAAGTGTATCCACTTTGCCTCTTTTTGAAGAAGCAGTTTACCTCTGTCACCTCCTCTTGACAATGGTGGAACATGATCTATTGCCATATATCTCAATGTTGGTAAAGGGTGATTATGTTGTGCAAAGTGTGCAGCAACAGGTTGATCTTTAATTTTGGAACATTGTCTTTGGTTAGGATTTCGGCTAGCTTCCAAAGCAGCTTTAATTGCTGCCCGATGATTTCCCATTCTCTCCTTGAATGTATTAGTGGAATGTTTTAAGCATCCACACAAGGGCTTTAAGATTGCTATTAACTATCATTTGGGCTGTGGTAGCCAATTTGTGATTTATATTATCTTATGCCCTTGCGGACTTATGTATGTGGGCAAAACCACTAATACATTCAAGGAGAGAATGGGAAATCATCGGGCAGCAATTAAAGCTGCTTTGGAAGCTAGCCGAAATCCTAACCAAAGACAATGTTCCAAAATTAAAGATCAACCTGTTGCTGCACACTTTGCACAACATAATCACCCTTTACCAACATTGAGATATATGGCAATAGATCATGTTCCACCATTGTCAAGAGGAGGTGACAGAGGTAAACTGCTTCTTCAAAAAGAGGCAAAGTGGATACACTTCCTTGACACAGTGACTCCTCGAGGTTTGAATGATAAATTACTGTTACAATGTTTCCTTTAAAGGATATGCTACACTAACTTTTGAGTCGGACTTTTTTGGCATATGGGATCAATGTTATATTAGAACGATTATATGGATTATAATGACTTTTAATTTTGAATCCAGGAATGTAGACTGACAAGAGCTGGTGAAACATTTATATATCTAATTGTCATACATGGAATTATTATGCACATACCATGATTTTTTTTTATGACTATACAGTCCACAGGTAGATGGAGTAGTTCACCTGTAAGGTGGGCGGTTGTACCCTGTTGATTTGTGTTTTATGTCGGACAATTCATGGACACAGCAGGACATAAATTACTATGGATGTGTTTAAAATTCACTATGTAATATTAAGATTAAGCAGACCATTCTATAATGGTTTTTCCTCCGCAGAGATAATTCGTTTTGTTATATGATTGACACGTTTATCGGAGATGGAGTTTCCTTCGCATTAGATGTACACATTTGCTGGCATCGGATGGGTTGGATTCCCGTCACTGTGTTTAGGTTGGGGAATTGAGAGACGGCGGTTCAGGGTATTCTGTCCCGGTGTGAGCGCAGTCGGATGTGTCAACCTTTGATACGATGACTGCGTTCTACAGGGACATTGACCAGGAACCCCTTATGCATCGTTTTTATCAGTCTAGCTTATATTCTTATATTGTTAATTTTGGTTCCTGCTATCGGTCTCCGTGATGTCTGCCTGGGCAGCACACGTAGAGCCAGGGGACTAAAGTTGTGAAATCCTGTCTTTCAAAATATGGTTGCAGCTTGACAAGTTGTGTAACTCGTATCATATCCCAAAATAGGACTCCGTGATGATTGCCATGAAGCAACACACGTAGAGCCAGGGATTGAGAAGTCATCACAACTATTACTAATAAGATTTCAAAATTCTGCTTAAAGATTGAAAGAACAAGGATTTTCACAAAGTCTTGAGATCATTTAACTCGCGCAATACCATCTATGCTGAGAGGTGGATTACCGCCAAGGACTTATACAGCGGTGGGGATTGCTTGATCGAATTCATATAATGAGCTAGTTGGCATTGAGATCTGTGCTTTTGAAGACTTCATAATTACTGAAATAAGCGTAAGATGTGAATACATAATCGATGCTCCTCTCAAGTAAGAAGGGAGATCGATTTAAGGGGATCCTTTTAGGTCTGCTCGATTAGCCGTCTCCTTCCCCGACTACACAGGAGATTTCACGTGTCTTTTAAAAGTTTTATGTGTTTTTCACTTGGTACATTGAGAATTGTGTCATTCTTTAATTGTTATCACTATGGCTTCATACATCACTATGACACAGTTGAGCCGTAAGAGTCTTGAGCATTTGCGAGAGAGTAAGTTTTTCAACGATATTCCGGTACATTTGGACCAATCACTTTTAACGAGTGAAATCCTAGTTTCGCATGCGTTTCACCGCTGCGTTCCAGTCTGTACGGATACGTTGTCTCAACGGCCTCGCTGCGCTTTTGGCGCTATTTCGGCTTCAAACTGTATTTAAGGTTGGTACTTGATGTTTGTTAGTGTCTTGAGGAAGGCCCCAAGAGGGGCCGAAACGTTGACAGTTAAGAGCTAATGTTTTGAATAAAATCTTTTATCTTTAAGAAAGACCTGAGAGTGCACTTGATGTAAGATGTTTGTACATCTGCTGTTGCATATACATAATTTTTCAAGTTGCACCAGGCAGTAATTTTGAATTTCTTGAATTTTGTGTTTTGGAGTGCCCACCCTGTACAGATATATATATATATATATATATATATATATATATATATATATATATATCACAGGCAGAGAGTTGAGGCACTCACTCTTCAAAATATATATGCCCAGGTACACAGTCCTCAAACAAAGTAGTAGACATATACAGAATGAGAGGCAGTACCAGTGGGTGTCTTTCAAAATATTTATTAATTGGGCAAAATAGGCAACAATAAGGTCAACGTTTCGATCCAAAAGCAGGATCTTTATCAAGACAAATTGCAAGATGGCATACAGTCATTTTAAAGACACTGCTGAAGTTTTCATGTGTCCTCCAGGATGATGGTGACATCATCGCATTGGGGCAGTATGGTGTCCACGAAGCGAAGTGTCAGCTCACAGCTGAACTCTTAAATGTCTATGTATGTGGAAAGAACACGGAGCCAGCTGGCTGACTACACAAGTCGATGATGAATGATAGTACAGAGTGTGCTGCTGGGAGCCAAAGCCGTGCTGTAGAGGCAAAGTCTCCAGGGCATTGCACAGCACCACGGCTACAATTAAACTACAGCAATATATTGAAAAGAGTGATGACTGAGAGGGAGCCGTAGCAGTGCTACAGAGACAAAGTATCTAAAGCACTGAACGGTACCACAGCTACAATAAAGAGTAGAGAAGGAAGCATATGTAAGAGAACACTAGGGAGCATGTAATATCAACTCAAAATTGAATGAGGTTGGACTAAGTGTCAATTCAACAATAAAAAATAAATAAGTATCATTCTGAAGTTAAGAGCGCTGGCCATAAATGTATATAGTGCTTGATAAATTTCAAAGTAGCTCATCATCCAAGTGTGATGTACAGCATTAAAATGAGAAGAGACAGACAGTATTGTTATTATGTGGAGAAACAGAGCTGATATAGAAAGTGTGTCTAACTGATCAAAATGCATATTAATAGAATACAACCATACAACGAGAACTTATGATACAATATATCAAAGTGAGAATACTTCTCTTTTAATCCGTCCACAGCAAAATAGATATAAATATAGATGTAATGAGCGGAACATGACCAGAGTGGGAATTATCTGGAGTTAGTTCAACAATGTCTGGCAAAATAAATATGAAAATGTTGTCCTTTATTGTTATCCAATGCAGTATGTAGAGTGGAGATATTGGCAAATATAGGGTATCCAATAGTAAGGCAGGAGAACCATAACTGTCCTATATTTAGTGTCCAACAAAGTGTGTAAAGTAAAGAAATCTGCATGCATAGGATGCCCGATAGTCAGGTAGGAGAACGATGTTCATTTCAATGATATATTTTCATATTCAAAATGCTTCTTGAATATCATGGTGGGATAGGACAAGATAGAACACCATATATAGTGGTCTCTAGGGGGCACTATTACCCAGTCCTATTGTGGGAAGGATGTTTGAAGTAGCAACACCAGTCCCTAGACAGGATCTATGCCCAACCAACCCTGGAGGGGTAAAGAGTGCCTGAAACACTTTAAGTGGAGGGGGGTGAAACGGGGGAATAGGTGTGCATGCAGGGCCAGCGCTCTTAACTTCAGAATGATACTTATTTATTTTTTTATTGTTGAACTGACACAACCTCATTCAATTCTGAGTTGATGTTACATGCTCCCTAGTGTTCACTTCCATATACTTCCTTCTCTACTCTTTTTGTAGCTGTGGTACCGTTCAGTGCTTTAGATACTTTGTCTCTGTAGCACTGCTACGGCTCCCTCTCAGTCATCACTCTTTTCAATATATTGCTGTAGTTTCATTGTAGCCGTGGCGCTGTGGAATGCCCTGGAGACTTTGCCTCTACAGCACGGCTTTGGCTCCCAGTGGCACACTCTGGACTATCATTCACCATCGACTCATGTAGTCAGCCAGCTGGCTCCGTGTTGTTTTCACATACATAGATATTTATGAGTTCAGTTGTGAGCTGACACTTTGCTTCGCAGACACCATACTGCCCCGATGCGATGGTATCACCATCTTCCTGGAAGACACGTGAAAACTTCAGTTGTGTCTTTAAAAGGACTGTCTACCATCTTGCAATTTGTCTTGATAAAGATCCTGCTTTTGGATCAAAATGTCGACCTTATTGTTGCCTATTTTGCCCAATTAATAAATATTTTGAAATAAGTCCCACTGGTGCTGACTCTCATTCTGTATATATATATATATATATATATATATATATACAGAGGTTGAAAGCACTCACTTTTCAAAATTAATTGCCCAGGTGCTCAGTCCTCAAAGTGTAATAATATCAATTATGAATTAGGAGGCAGCACCAGTGGGTCTTGATTTGAAAAATATTTTATTAAAGCTAATAGGTCATAGAACAGGTCGACGTTTCAGTCCCACTGAAGGATCTTTATCAAGACATTGCCTTTTTTTTTTGCAATTACCTTGACTGAACAGTGCTTTTTCGGATTCTCTGCGTTGTGTGTTACATGGGAGCAATGGCCTGAGGGTTCTTAGCGTGTTTTGCAATGCGCTGGAGTACCAAAACGCACACCAACAACTGTGAGCCTGAGGTTGTCCCATCTCACATCTGGGACTGACTCAATGTCTCCACAGTGGGCGAATGTGTGTATCGATCTCTTGCAGCAGAAGCAGACATACAGAACAGTCAGCTGTTATGTTCCCTAGTTCATTTTTGATGTACAAGTAATTTGGATGCATATCATATATTTTTTTTACTGTTTAAACTATACATTATTATTATACTATAGCTTTTTATCTCCTTTAGGATTTGTTTTCAAGTTGTCACTCAGATGCTCAAGTGACCAATGCGGTGAGTCCACTCACTAGCTACCAATTAGGTTTCTGTGAGTGATGTCATCACCAGCCTCAGGGGCATTGCTGAGACAGTCTTGGGCTTCAGAAGGGAGGTAAGACTCCATCTTAGTTGTCTTGAGAAAGGTCCTTCTGGGACTGAAACGCTTACCTGTTATTTTGCCACTTTATCTTTGCAATAAATTTATTAGTCAAGTCCCACGGGTGCTTCCCATTATTTTGACTTTATCCAATCACATATCGGGATTGTGAACCTGTGCATTTGCTTACCAGTTGGGCGTGAGTGCTTTCCAATTTCTTATATATTGACTAGGGATGGGTGAAAGTTGTCGCCGTGTTCCCATGGGAAATTTTGCAAAAACCACGTTGTTATCTGCTTTTTTGTGGGAAAATCCAATTTAAAAATAGCGTTTAAAATCTTTGCATCTTTAGCCCAATGGCCAAAATCTTTTGCCATTTTTTCAATGGCTAAAAAGTTTTTCCCCATTGATTTACATTGTTTTCGCACTTCCGCTATAAAAACGTGATGGTTTCGCTGAAGGCAGACACAATAGAAGCAGCTACAGAGAGAGATAGACGTGCTGTTCTCTATCACTCCTATCACTATGAGCAGCAAAAAGAGGAACTGGAAGGACCCTTATTATGTGTCCACTGAGTCTGAGGAGGAAGAAGTGACTAGCAGTACTCAACCAATGCTGTCCAGTCCCCCGAAATCACCCCAAGGGATCTTGGGGAATTTAATAAGAAGGGAGAGAGAAAACAGAATGGGAAGGAAGGGAGAAAAGGGAATGGGAAGGAAGGGAAAAAAGGATAGTAAGAGCAGAAGAGGTCAGCTGCCTGTGCCTGCTGCAAGACATGCTGCCCCTGCTGCCAGTGCCACCATTTCTGTAACTGCAGCCACTATTGTTGTACCTGTTGCCAGACATGCTGCCCCTGCTGCCAGTGCCACCATTTCTGAGCCTGCAACCACTAGTGTTGTACCTGTTGCCAGATGTGCTGCCCCTGCTGCCAGTGCCACCATTGCTGTAACTGCAGCCACTAGTGTTGTACCTGTTGTCAGATGTGCTGCCCCTGCTGCCAGTGCCACCATTTCTGATCCTGCAACCACTAGTGTTGTACCTGTTGCCAGATGTGTTGGCCCTGCTGCCGGTGCCACCATTTCTGTAACTGCAGCCACTAATGTTGTACCTGCTGCCAGTCCCACCATTTCTGTAACTTCAGCCACTAGCGTTGTACCTCTTGCCAGATGTGCTGCCCCTGCTACCAGTGCCACCATTTCTGTAACTGCAGCCACTAATGTTGTACCTGTTGCCAGATGTGCTGCCCCTGCTGCCAATGCCATCATTTCTGAACCTGCAGCCACTAGTGTTGTACCTGTTGCCAGACGTGCAGCCCCTGCTGCCAGTGCCACCATTTCCGATCCTTCAGCCACTAGTGTTGTACCTGTTGCCAGATGTGCCACCCCTGAGACAGTGCCGCCATTTCTGATCCTTCGGCCACTAGTGTTGTACCTGTTGGCAGACGTGCTGCCCCTGCTGCCAGTGCCACCATTTCTGTAACTGCAGCCACTAGTGTTGTAGCTTTTGCCAGACGTGCTGCCCCTGCTGCCAGTGCCACCATTTCTGATCATTTGGCCACTAGTGTTGTACCTGTTGCCAGACGTGCAGTCCCTGCTGCCAGTGCCACCATTTCTGATCCTGCAAGCACTAGTGTTGTACCTGTTGCCAGACATTCTGCCCCTGAGTTAGTGCCACCATTTCTGCTCTTGCAGCCACTAGTGTTGTACCTCTTGCCAGATGTGCTACCTCTGAGCCAGTGCCACCATTTCTGATCCTTCAGACACTAGTGTTGTACCTGTTGCCAGATGTGCCACCCCTGCTGCCAGTGCCACCATTTCTGATCCTGCAACCACTAGTGTTGTACCTGTTGCCAGACGTGCTGCCCCTGCTGCCAGTGCCACCATTTCTGTATCTGCAGCCACTAGTGTTGTACCTGTTGCCAAATGTGCTGCCCCTGCTGCCAGTGCCACCATTTCTGTAACTGCAGCCACTAGTGTTGTACCTGTTGTCAGATGTGCTGCCACTGCTGCCAGTGCCACCATTTCTGTAACTGCAGCCACTAGTGTCATACCTGTTGCTAGTACTGAACCTGCTGCCAGTGCAAAACCTGCTGCTAGTACTGAACCTGCTGCCAGTGCTGAACCTGCTGCCACCAATACTTTGCCTGCTGCTAGTGTGTCTTGTAGTACTCAGAGGTGAAGGAGAAAATAATGCCAAGTGTGACAGCAAGGGACCCTAAATCACACTTGCCATTCCCAAGCAGTCCTGCCACTGCTAGTACTACTGCTACTAAGGTCCAGCAGTTTGTTAGCCTTAGGAGTGAAGGAGGGGGTAATCAACAATATCCTGATATTACTAGTGACTGTGAGAAGGAAGACTCTGCAGCTGAACTTGATGTGGCTGGTGTTAGTAGTAGCAGTAATGGTGAAGCAGCCGGAGTGGTAGGGGAAACATTTTACAGCATCCAGACTAGCGCTCAAGGGAGCCCAAACCATTCTCCTGACCCTGGGACTTCACTGAACTTTCACTTAACTTTCTAAGCGGGACACTGTCTGGACTCATTGATGGTAACTTGGGGTACTTTAGCCATCTGGATGCTTTAACCATCTGGATTATTGCAACAATGTACTCTGTTATCAATGTGCTGTTATCTCTATGGATACCTATTTCATGTGAACACTATAACAAATGTCGCTTGTAGTCCTGCCTCATTTGGGGGTGCTTATGTTTATGTCTCTTGCCCTCATATGCTACATTAGGGGCTCTGACTATTATAGGGGATAATGAAGCAATCTTTATCTACAGCTGGTACTAGCCAGTGCACTGCACTGTGTGTTACATGGGAGCACTAGACTGAGGGTTCTCAGCATGATTTGCGATGCTCTTGAGTACCGAAACGTACACCAACGACTGTGAGCCTGAGATAGTCCCATCTCACATCTGGGACTGACTCAATATCTCCACAGTGAGCGGATGTGTGAATCGATCTCTTGCAGCAGAGGCAGACATACAGAACAGTCGTCTGTTATGTTCCCTAGTTCATTTTTGATGTACAAGTCATTTGGATGCGTATATATATCTTTTTACTGTTTAAACTAAACATTATTATTGTACTATAGCTTTTTATCTCCTTTAGGATTGGTTTTCAAGTTGTCACTCAGATGCTCAAGTGACCAATGCAGTGAGTCTGTGAGTGATTACATCACAAGCCTCAGGGACGTTGCTGAGACAGTCTTGGGCTTCAGAAGGGAGGTAAGACTCCATCTTAGTTGTCTTGGGAAAGGTCCTTCTGGGATGGAAACATTGACCTGTTATTTTGCCACTTTATCTTTGCAATAAATGTATTAGTCAAGTCCATTGGGTGCTGCCGATTATTTTGACTTTATATATATATATATATACACACACATACATACATAATAAACTGCTCTTTGGTGTATTCTTCTATTATTCTTAAAACATTTAGTATGATTTATATATTAAGTCACACATCATTTACTTTTCTTACTGCTAGTTGTCTATACCAATGGTTCTCAACCCATACACTCAGGGCCCACTAACAGACCAGGAATTAACAATTTCATGTTAATCAAATTGACTGAAATTCTGATCAACACACTTGTTTTAGCAGGGAAATTCACAAGTACTGGCCCTTGAGCGTTGGAGAAGTCCCCAAACCATTGAATAGGTAAATTGCTCTTTCTGGCTGAACACCATAAGGCTAATGGGGGTAATGGGGGAATAGAAATGTTGGATCCCTTAATCATTGGTGCTTAGAGACAACATCTGTTTTGTCTTGAATATATGATATATTATGTTTATGTAGTATCTGCCACAGTTGACATGAATTTTATGGTTACGGATGAAAATTTTGGCCAACTCCCTGAGACAACTACAACTACTACAATATTATGTTGCCCTCTGAACTTTTAGGAGTGTTGCTACTGCTGCTAGTCATTACACCTCTGATGTGCTGCATTTGTGACTTAAAATACAATATGTGTTTATGCTTCAGGTGCGATCTCAACGAGGAAGTGCTAAGATGAAATCCTGCTTTCCCTCTGCTCACATTTTGTTACAGAGACAACAGATAGCAATATGTTTAGCATTTAGACTGTGAGTGAAGTATTGACATACTGGAGATATAATCACAATTACTAGGTACTAGACTTTGCAATAGTACTTGTAGGTGACAGTGGCACTGCAATACAAACATCAGCGAAAGCACTCATTAGCTAGTTGTCACAATAAAACTTCAGGTCTAGGTCTGGATTCCAGTTGCTAGAGATGACTCTGGTGAGAGTAGTTTGTGAGTAGTGCCAGCACTAGTACTCCCTTGCCAGATAAAGTTACTGTGGGACCCCAGTTGATTCAGGGCCCAGACAAGGATGGCAAAAGTAGTAGCTGGAGGAGAATCCAGAACGTGGGTGGAACCCCAATTTAAGGAAAAAAGGCAAACAGCAAGTACAAGCTAGACAGAATATGATTGACACCCACGTGAAGGTAGTCGGAATAAGACCGACACACAAGTGCAGGCTAATCAGAATATGATCATCACCCAAGTGAAGGTAGTCGGAATATGACCGAGACACAAATGCAAGCTAGTCAGAATATGATCAACACACAAGTGATGATAGTCAAAATAAGACTGACACACAGGGACGAATAGACAGAGTAAGACCCACACACATGGAATTAATTGCACAATATGTGAGTAAGTCAGACTAAGACTGACACACAGAAGGTTGTAAAGTCGAACAGGCTGAAGAAGCCAGCAGACCTTAGTTGAGAAGAGGCTGGGTCTCAAAAACCAACGAAGAGAGTAGAAAATTTGGGGACAAGCCAGGGTCATACATGAAGTATCAGTCTAATGCACAGTACCAAAGGAAAGAAAATCATTGGATGAGCACTAGATAAACTCCAGATCCTATAATGTGTCACAGCTTCTATAAGGAAGGAGTGACACTAGGGTTATGAATGTTAACATGTTGTCGCTGCTTACATAATAATAGTGAGTGTGACTGAGTGGGTGTTCAAATTGGAAGCAGTGATGGTGATGACGATGAAGAAGATGACTGTGTATTTTTAGCTATGTTTACTATCCCAGACTTCCGAGATTATCTCTCAAAGAGTTTATAAACAGGCATATTGCTCCTCTTCACTTTTTTCTCCTAGCCCTAGCTCATTCATTTGATTTCAATAGGAAAACTAAATTTCTCCCCACCATGTGGCAAGTTTCCCTTCTTTTCTCATGGCATAGTACAAAAAGGGTTGTCATGTTCTCACAGCAAATGTTTGTGAGAGAAATAGAAAACAGCATATTTTTAAACTAAAGAAGACAGAGTAATAATGTGGAGTTGAAACTTCATTTAGGGTGTCTCGTAGGTAGAGGAGGATTCTGGAGGATTCTGGGATACAGGAAGGAAGAAAGGCGGTTGACCAAAAATGCCCCAAAATTCTGTGTCACTGATTAGGTGATCCAAGTGTCTTCCTGATCTGGCTGTTATCTTTGTCCTAGGGGAGTCTGGGGGGTGTTAGAATGGAGCAAAAGAGATTTACCACAGACACCTCAAAATTTTGCATGACCGAGTAGACACAGGCAGCCATGATCCAAGTTCCTTTCTGGTCTAGCTGTTATCTGTGTCCTAGGGGAGTTTGGGGGTGTAAGAAGGGGGTAAAGGTGGTTTACTCCAAGTCCCCCAAAATTTTATCTGACCAAGTAGAGGCAGGCAGATGTGATCCAAGTTTCTTCATGTCAGTCACACAGCATTTTGGGGTCTTTAGCATCCTCCTCCTTTTTCCCTTCCTGTCCCCTAGCGTCTTCTAGACTTGCCTAATACAGAAAGAAGATCTCCTGCCTACAAGACTCCTTTAACTATTCTTCAACTCTATTTTATTAGCCTGTCTTCTCTATATCAAAAATGTGCTGATTTCTATTTCTCTCACAAACACAGAATGGCATCCCTTTTAAATAACTGCAGGAAAAAGGAGAGCAACTTGTCATGTGTTTTTCCATTGATTTCAATGCAATGACCTAGGCAACACACAAACGTGAAAAAAATGCACTTTTCATGAAATATTTCCAGCTTGGCAAAAAGTGCCATTTTTCTTCTTTTTCTCTTTCGAGGCAAACATTTTTGCCCATATCTACCTTGGGTCTCTACAAAATAATTTATCTCATCTAGTATCAGTCCCAACTCACGTCAGAGTCCCTGTTTCTGTCACTTGCTATCACTGTCAACAAAAAAACAAAAACAAAAAACACTCTCTGTTCAACTGTTTCTTTCCCCACATTTCCCTAGGACAGAGATAACAGCCAGATCAGGGAAAAACCTGGATTTTAGTTGTCTGTGTCTTCCCAGTCAGTCTCACAGAATTGTGGGGTATTTTAGGTAATTTTCATTTGCTCACTACTCACTTTCCCAGACTCCCTTGATACATAGATAACAGCAAGACCAGGAAGGAAAATGGATCATGGTTGCCTGTGTCTACTCGGCCACACAACATTTTGGGGTATTTGGGGTAAACCTCTTTGCTCACTTCTCACACCCAAGACTCCCTAAGACAGAGAGAACACCCAGAGTATGAAGGAGCTTGTTTCATGGCTGCCTGTGTCTATTCAGTCACACAAAATGTTGTAGTATTTGGGGTAAACCTCCTTTGCTCTCTTCTCACAACCCTAGATTCCGCTAGCACAGAAACAACAGCCAGGTTAGGAAAGAAGTTTGATCACAGCTACCTGCTTCTACCTAGTAAATCACACAAAATTTTGAGGTATTTGGCGTAAGCCTCCTTTGCTTCTCACACCCCCAGAGATAACAGCCAGATCAGGAAGAAACTTGGATCATGGATGCCTATGTCTTCTCAGTCAGTCATTCAGAATTTTGGACTATTTGGGGTCAACGTTCTCTTTTCTTTCCTGTCTCCCAGAGTATCCCAACCTCCACTAATACAGAGAACAGATTTCCTACAAGACTCTAAATTAAGCTACAGCTCCACTATTACTAGCCTTTCTTTTTTAGGTCAAAATGTGCTAGTTTCTCTTCCTCTCACAAACACAGAATGGCATGCTGCTGTAACCTGACACCACTTTTATATTATTCCTGTTGGGAAATAAGGGAAACTTGCCACCTGGTGGGAAGAAATTCAGTCTCCCCAATGAGCTCAATGAAAAAAAGCAAATAAACTGCACTTTTCACAAAAAAATTTACCACTATGCCCATCCCTACTGCTAACTCTTCCTCTGCAACAACAATATAATGTGATTCATCATCATCTGTAGTGTTAAAAGGCTTAGTATTGATACTGGTGACACTTCTCATATCACTTGAACAAACAGTCTCCACAGCAAGAGGAGGAGGGTCATCTGCATTTATTGCCCAAGCTGTAGAGACAATGACACCAGTCAATTTTTTTAACACATCATTACTACTACAAACACTTCCTTGAACTCCTCCTAGTCAATTTCCCTTACCTGTATCACATTTGGTGGGCTTAATGAGTTGTAGTAGTGTGGATATTTACTGTAAAGTACACAATAGAGCATTTTAGAGTCGATGTCTCTGCACTATGCAATTATTTGAACTGGGCCTCTCTGTTCACACTAACAAAGTGCAATGAACTGACACTCCCATTTATACTGGTGATTTAGCAGATGAGATACATGGAAAAAAAATCTACACGTGGGAGGAAATTAAATTGTTGTCAATAATTGAAATACAATGAAAAAGTCTAACATCACTGTTTCCAATTATGATCTCTTATTGCAGGGCTTTTTAATTCTGCTGTACAGTTTTTCCTGAGTTTGCCTGAGCTTGCACTGAGGACACACCTGACTACATCTGACACAGGAAGATTTCAATTTTCAACAGAACCACAGCCTGGAAAGCTTGTCTGAAGATGAAGAACCAACTCAGGAGTTTTGGGATCACTGTTTCTAAGCACTTCATTTCATCTGCTAGGGATTTCAGCTGATCTGCAACCCCAAGCACAGGACAAAGTGGGAAGAATCAACTTACCATTCATCCACTCCACGAATTTAACTCTTTCATTGACATCTCATCAGTGCTGTCCTCACCTTTTAATCAAATCTGGTTGCAACTGAATCTACAGATCGTCTGGTCTGGTCTGGAAGGAAAAACTGTACTACATTTCATCTAGACAGCTGACACTATCTGCATGCAAGTCACTGATCACTCATATCCCCAACCTCTCACCCATTTGAACTTATATTGTCACTAAGCAGTGCATCTATTAATTTTCTTATTATTGTTTCTGCCACCTTAGCTGTGTAAAATATCAAAAGCATTCAGAACTCCCACCTGCTCATCAATCTCTATCTCTCCATCCCTCTTACACTCTCCAATGATTTGTTCTCACGAGCTATTTATATCCATCCACCAAGAAACAGCCCACACCTTCTCATACATGCAAATCCTCCTCTCACCTGCTTTTCTTTACTGCAGCTGACATATCTCCCAACCCTGGTCCCACCTACATTCCCACCTGTGTCCATTCTAGATTGCGGCATACCCGAACTTCTTGTGGGGCAGACCCTAGAAATCTGCTCGCTGTTCCCTGCCTCCCCCCATCCCTTCCACCCTTCTCCTGTGCATTATGGAATGCTCTCTCTCTACTAAACAAACTCCACACTACCCAGGACCTATTCCTCTCTAACTCTCTAAACCTATTCACTATCACTGAAACCTGGCTCTCACATTTTGACTCATCTCCCTAACTACTCTCTCCTATGGGGCTTATCTTTCTCTCACACTCCTCATCCTGATGGCAAGGGTGGGGGTGTGGGACTTCTTCTCTCTCAGCTCTGCCGCTCCAGGCCTCTGTCCCTTCCCCTATCAGTCTCCTTCACCTCCTTTGAAGTGCACACAGTTCAGCTCTTCTCCCCGTCCCTCTCCTGGTAGTCGTGATTTACAGGCCACCAAGCAACCCTTACTCTTTTCTCTCTGAATTTGAAACATGGCTTTCTGTCTTTCTGTCCACATTACTCCTTGGGGACTTCAACCTGCACACTGATGATGCATCCTCATCTAGTGCCTCCCAATTTCTCTCTCTGACCTTGTCCTTTGGCCTTCAACAGTGGAATGCTGCCAGCACTCACAGGGATGGTCACTGATTAGATCTAGTTCTCACCAGAAACTGTTCAGTCTCTGACGGAACTCGTGCAGTCTCTACTGCGCATGATGGCTTCTGACAAACATCCTAAAGAAATATTATATAAGATATATATATATATATATATATATATATATATATATATATAGAGAGAGAGAGAGAGAGAGAGAGAGATAGATAGATAGATAGATAGATAGATAGATAGATAGATAGATAGATAGATTCTGTGATACTTGAGTAGCATATAGAAATTGCAATGATTCAATTTATATCATCCAAATGAAGGCAATGGAAAATCTATTTAATTCATATCAGGGTGAACGTTTACTTGTACAAACTCTAGTGAGGTCTTGATGAAGAATGAAAGACACACTGGGTTTGTATGGTGCCTCATTTTTCATTACTAAAGTAGAAACAAAGAAAATTGTTTGACAAAAGCTAGTCAATGCAACATACAGTGATAGATGTATTAGCAAGGTCAAGCTACACTGCAAAGATTTATCATATATCTAAAATCAGATTCCTGTTACTGGCAATTAAATATGTTTACCTTAGTATCCAGTAAGTGCAAAAATAATTACATTGATTCAGTCTTCAATCTTTCAAAAATGACAAAACAACATTGGTTTTCTCTGTACAAATATAGAAATCAATAAATTGTTCTATATATAACTAGCCTTAAAAAAGCAGAGGACTGGTAGAGTAAAAGTTATACCTTTAAATGACTGAGTGGCACTAGCATGCAAGCTTTCAAGACAACGTAGTTCTCTTCTTCATGGATAATAGATGGAGTTTTTACTAATACTGACTGTAGTATCCAGAAAGTTTATTTGATTGAGTTGAGTTGGCTGAGTTTGAGGTTAATGGTGAGATGGAAGGCATTGTAATTTTCATGAAATGCCAAAAGTTCATCTTTGCTGGCAGTTAAAGTGGATGTGTCACCTCAATATAACGTAGCATAAATAGTTAGGCTATATAACAAATATTACTAATATTAGCTTTATTTGTTGTAAATTTAAGTTATAAAGTCGGTCCTGCAGCCACTTACGCATAGACTGCAGTCCGTCACTCTCCATCTGCTCCGCTCCCTCTATCCAACCTCCTCCGATGACGGAGGCTTCTGTCTGTAAGCTGGAGCGGTCTCATTGGCTAGATATTGATCTCTGACAATGAGACCGCTCCAGCTTACAGACAGAAGCCTCCATTATCGGAGGAGGCTGGATAGAGGGAGGAGAGCAGAGGCAGAGTGAAGGATTGCGGTTACAGCCGCAATCTATGTGGAAGTAGCTGGAGTCTCCAGCCTGGAGAACCGACTTTATAACTTAAATTTACAACAAATATAACTAAAAAAAAAAATTAAGACAGTTTTAGTAATATTCTCTATTCTCTATATAGCCTAACTATTTATGCTACATTATATTGAGGTGACACATCCACTTTAATACACTTTATACTAACACACAATAATTTCACTTGTGGCCAAGAGCTATGCATACAGAAGACTGGAAATGACATGGGAATGTGAATGGCACCACAATACGCCAACCTATTCATGACATGATTGGAGGAGAAGTTCTTGGCCACCTGCCAAATAAGGCCTCTGGTCTATCTACCCTACATAAATGATATCATAATCATTTCGACTGCCAGCAAAGATGAAACTTTGTTATTTCTTGAAAATTACAGTGTCTTCCATCCCACCATAAAAGGGCTAGTTATACTTAAATATTACTAATCCCCATATTGTAGCCATTTTAAAAAGAATTGAATTGTCCCCAGTGTCATCTCTCAAACCTTTATGGTTTGAGAGATAACTGTACTCAAAGTTCCCCCTCCCTCGCCCTTCCCTGAAGTCAGTATTGTAACTGACTGCAGGGATATCTGGTCGTATTTTCATCAGGCGGCTCTGCAGCAGAGTCGAGATCGCGTTAGTAGAAAAGAATTATTTCATTAAAACGTCTTCTATGTGTGCTTGCAAACCAAGCACAAATAGAAGACCGTTTCAGTGAAATAATTAATTTTTACTAACGCAATCTGGGCTCTGCTGCAGAGCTGCAAGCCTGTCGTTCAACAGGCTTCCCCTGCAGTCAGGTACAACGCTGACTTCAGGGAAGGGGGAGGGAGGGGGGACTTTGCATACGGTTATCTCTCAAACCATAAAGGTTTGAGAGATGACACTGGGGACAATTCAATTCTTTTTAAAATGGCTACAATATGGGTATTACTGTCCCTTTAACCTCAAACTATGCCATTCACTCACACAACTTAACTTTCTGGATACTACAATCAGAATTAGTAACAACACCATCCAGATATCACTGTACCACAAATAAACAGACATGCCTAATTATCTCAGACAAGATTGTTTACAGCCAGCTATTGTTTACAGCCAGGCCCCAAGGTATTACAGTATATGCTCTGAGACTTCTGTCCGAGATAAACATCTTAAAAATCTCAGGATAGATTTTATCAGTTATGGATTTAATACCTAGGTCAGAAACATCCAAATTCAGAGAGCCAGAAGAAATCTCCTGAAATACAAACAACCACAGGAAGAGAGCAGAGTGCCATTAGTAGTCAACTACAGCCCACAGGTTGAAGTACCACACAAAATCTCAAAATAGCTCAAAACAATACTACATACTCATGGCAGATCTCATCTCCCCCATCCTGAAAACAACTGGTGATGAAGAGCTCCCTCAAGAATGCAACATAAAATGGTACTGCCTCCTGGTTACAAAAGACATGTTGAACCTGTGCACACATATGTACCACAGATAACTTGTCCATACCACATTCCCATGGAAACCACAATGTTGGTTTACATCATCATGTGTGAAATGTCCTGAAACTGGATCATATGTAGGGGATACAGGACAAACCCTAAGCAAAAGGATCAATTCTCATAGGTCCAGTGTGAACAACAAAAGAGACAACCTAGTTGGCCAATATTTTTGCAAAACTGATCACAGCTTTAAAGATCTCAAAGTGACTGTACTGATGGTAAATTTTAGGACACAGAGAGATAGATCTGGGAGTATAAACTGATAACCAAGTTTAAAACTCTGAACTGTGGCCTGAACCATGACAGGGAATTTATGTCACATTATCCCAGATAATAAACATATTTTGTGACATTTGGGAGCCAGGGGGCAAGAGATGGGTTGTATACCCCTCTGGTGCTTGGATGGTTAACACATACATTCTACAGAGTTAGCCATCTCTGGCTAAAGACTGAAATTCACTGGAACATCAAAAAGCTAATAAATATTGTATAGTCCACTATAAGGAGACTGTAACCTAGGGAATAAATTATAAACAATACTGATAACAACATTCACTGCAAGTGGAATTTAAATGTTAAAAATAATTTGCATGAGTCTTTAACCTGTCATGTATTTAACCTTCATTCTTATTATACCTGAAAAAGAGACGTAAATTGTCTTGAAAGATAACATCCTTGAGCCACTCAGTTAACCAATAAAGGTATCATTTTTCACTCTACCAGATATAGATATATCCTAGTACAATAACCTTTTAAATGTTTTCAATAAATTAGAGCTTCATTATAAGAATTTCAGTATATCCACATTACACTAAATTATGTATATTTACACAAAAACACTTTAGTGCATTAATTTACTTATTCAGCATTCTACATTATTAAGACAGTGCTAAGTATGGATGGCTGAAACATTTAATCCCAAAAGTGAAACATACAAAAGAAAGACAGAAAGAAAGAAGAGATAGGAGTGTTTGGTTCTAGCAGACAAACAGGAAAACATCTGGAGTTTGAGTTGCTTGATAGGAGCATTGGATGTAGCCACTACCAGTTGTTCTCATGGTGTGGGATTGAAGGGAGAAAGGAATATTAAAACAATATACAAACAAACCTTTTTTGACTTATATGTGACAGATTCAGACATGTAACATACTTGTTGAGGCTGAGAAAAACGTGTCCATCAAGTTCAGCCCATGCTGAATCACCACTGTTGATCCAGAGGAAGGCAAAAAAAAGTAGCCATTTCTAATTAATCCCTAGATCCATATATCACCATCATATCTGCTGTGAAATCAACTGTCATAATTTTCAATATTGTTCTGCCTTAGAAATGTATCCATTGACAGGATATGCAAGCACAGCATCCCAGAGCAAATAATGTAATAACTTTACTGCCCTTTACTTAAAGACATCCCTGCCTTTGGTTTAGTTGAAAACATCTTTCCTCTAGTCTGAATGGATGTCTTCTTGTTTTTTGCTCAGATCTTTGAGTAAATAGTTCCTTAAAGAGTTCTTTGCACTGATAATTAAAATATTTGAAATGTTAATCATGGACCATTTTATAGACTTTGCACATCTGCGCTCACATCAAACATCTGTCTTGTCTGACTAGAGGTGGCAGTGGTGAGAAATGTGCAGCTTTCTTCCACATAGGTCATATCTGGCTACAAATAGAAATGATTTTATTCATTGATTAATATGGGGATTTTTATCAGTAGTGATGGGCAAAAAGTTTTGTCTCAAACCAAAATCGCAAATAATTGTACTTGCAAATAATTTCCCACAAAACATGCACTTTTTCCACTTTTTGCTTAACTCATTGCATCGAAATGAATTGGAATATTGAATTTACTCACAACACATACCATATTTTATGTTATTTCCTACAGGCATAGTATAAGAGAAGTCTGTGGGTGCCTGTGTTGGTGAGTGTGGGGAAAGAATCAGATGAACAGGGAATTTTTTGGGGAGTTGTTGACTGGTACTGGGGGGGACAGTAAAAAAATAAATAATGATAATAATAAAAAATATATGGTATAAAAGGGTTTTGAGTAGGGTGCCTGTGTTGGTGGAGCCCGGGGAAAGAATTAGTTGAACAGGGATTTTTTTTTTTTTTTTTTTTGGGGGTGGTTCTGAAAATAAATAAATAAAAAATAAAAAGATTGGTGCGTAACTTGATACAGATAGCGACCCTCTGATGTAAGCTGTGACTGGGGCAGACTGATACTTGACAGGATAGAGAATTTGTAGAGGATGATTTGTAAGACTTAGACTTTTTGTTAGAGGGCCAAGCCCTAAGGAAACATTGATTTGTAGGACTTCAACCTGTTAGGTGCAAGCCCTGAGGAAATGCTGATTTGTAAGACTTAGACTTCTTAGAGGTACAAGCAATGGGAAACATTGATGTGTAGGACTTAGATTTGTTAGAGGCCCAAGCCCTGAGGAAACATTGATTTCTAGGACTTAGACTTGTTAGGCACAAGTCCTGAGGAAACACTGATTTGTAGAACTTAGATTTGTTAGGCATAAACTCAGAGGAAACACTGATGTGTAGGAATTAGATTTGTCAGAGGCCCAAGCCCTGAGGAAACATTGATGTGATCAAAGATAATTTTTATTAATCAGACTTGTTAGTGTCACTTCATAAGAACTGAGGAATCCCATCACAGATAGGTTTTATCACTCAGGCTTGTTAACTTTGCAAGACCTGAGGAATCAGTGATCACTTTTATCAGTCAGTCTTGTTATCCTCAGTCACAAGCCCTGAGGAATCAGTGATTTGTAGAAGTTAAACTTGTTAGAAACAAGCCATCAAAAATTTTCTTTTTTGTAGTCCTCTGGTTTGTGTTCAAAGAACAAGCCTTAAGAAAAAAAAGCCCTATTGGCCTAGTGCCAGCAGGTCATGTGATGGTGGTCAGTGGCCACTGGCCATTGGCAAATGCCTCAATGTCATTGTCGAATTTGCACCTGCTTTTCTTGCTACTGCTGCTGAGTTGTTTTTTGCAGCCCCAAGGGTAGGGGATCAACAAAAGCAGTGATATGGGTGATGGTGATCATGGTTTGACTTGCCACTACTAACTCCAGTGATGCACCTGAGGCAGTAGCAGCACTACAACTATCCCCACCACGTCTGGTATATGTGGTGAAAAGAAGTTGGCCAATAATGCTTCTCCTCCTGCCCCTCCTCCAAAATTATGGTTGTGTTGCTGAAATAGAAAATTTTCTCTTGAGAGCAGAAACTGTGCCTCTCATCAGCAACTTCAATGTGCACAGTGTGTGTTGTACATAAGGGAAGGACTGGGAACAATTGGCACATCTGCACTCACATTAAATATCTGGCACAACCAACCACCATGATGCTTGGAGTCTCCAATGTGAAATCACCACCAGAAACCAAGTACTGCTGCAGTTACTATGCCCCTTGTCCTCTCCCTGCTAAGGACATGTGAAAACTTGCATTTTAATAATAGTTATGAACCCTCCCTGCCACCAGCTTAGTGTATTTTGTGGATGGAATTTCCTCAGTTGCCGCTTGATGCCCTGGTTACGATTATCTTCCACCACATTGCCACGTGTGGTCAGCTGACACATCCTGACATTTACAGAATGGCTATCAACTGGTGGAGGAGGTAACAATAAACGAGGTGGATTGCCAGAAGATATATATCTGTGTCGTCCCACGGACGGACCCTAGATCAAGAAGGTGACCCAGGTGTTTTGCTCACTATCAAACATTCACGCTCTGGCTGGGTTTCTCTAGTGTTCCTCCTCTTTGATTTACGCCTCACCTCTTGCTGTTTTTGGGGAGAGACTGGGGGTACAGCAAAACTGGTGGCAAATTTATTTGGTGGGGGTTTGGTTTAACATGCTTCACATAAATGTCATGGTATCTGTATTCCATATGTGTTGTGCCACGGTGCATTCCCTCCTTTCACCTTATTTATCACAAATCGTGCGCAGTTCCGTCACTGATGACTGCCCTGTACCTGCCAAAAAAGAAAAATAGTCCCACACTTCATGGGGGAGGGCAATGGTGGAGAAAAATGGCTTCTTTCTTCTTCTCCTCCACACTTCACTAGCTAGGGTAGAGGATGATGCTGCTGCTGTTGCTGCTACTGCTTCAGAATCAGCAATACAACTAGGACCAGGAGTATTGCTGTTGGCAAGTGGAACCTGTCCTATTCCCACACCTCAAATGCTGCTGGACTCCAATTCCACTGTGGCCATGGCAGTCTGTAGCATACTAGCCTGCCCCACATCCTCCTGCTGGCCTTGCAACTCAGCAGTAGCAGGAATTACAGCAACAGCAAACTCAATATCACTGCTGATAGTGGTGGTGAAGCCCATCCCAATTTGTATCTCTGTCTCCCCTTATAGGTTTGGGCTAAAAAGGCCATTAATGTCTCTGCCATTCCAACTGCTCCACCATCACCCTCATCATCATCCCCACAACCAGTCCCTGCTTTTTGCTGCTATTCTATTAGAGTCTCACTGGTTGGAGGTGATGACAAATGTGACAGAGGTTCCCCTACTGTCACACTTGCCATCTCTTGAGGTGAAGAAGGAAGACTGACAGCACTAGCAGGCACAGGCAGCTGATCTGTGCTCATGGTAGTATTATTCCTGCTAGCCGTCAGTTCATCATTCCTCAGTATCATGTCCCAGAGGCACATTGTTTGGGAAGGGGGATAACAGGGTCAGAGGTATATTGTGGGCTCCCTTGACCACTAATCTAGATGCTCTGCATCACTAACCCTTTAACCTCAGTATTAGCAGGAGAATATACTTCTGTCATGTTAATCCCTCCAGCATCTTCATTAACTGTAACATCATCAATTTCAGTCTGAGTCTTCATCACTCACTATTGGATATTAGTATTAGTAATCTTAGTAATAATAGTGGGACTGCTTGGGGATGGCTAGTGTGACTTAGGGTACCCTGCTGTCACTCTTTCCATCATCTCCTCCTCCTCCCCTCCTGAGAATCACAAGGCACACTGGCAGCACTAGCAGCAGAATCAGGTAGATGACCTGTCCTGCTGACACTGCTACTCTCTTCTTCCTCTGTCTGTGACACTATTTTCCCCAAGATCCCTAGGGGTGATGTAGGGAGACTGGCCATCATTGAGTTTGGGGAATCAGGGCATTCAGACACTTCAGTGCTGGTAGTGGTCACTTCTTCCTTCTCCTCAGACTCACTGGAAACACAACAGTTCTTCCAGCTCCTCCTTTTCTTTGTATTCCAAGTTCTCATAGGTATAGCATGGAATTAGCTTCACCTGCCTCAATTTTGTTAAATAAATCACAGCACAACAGCCTAGCACCCTCTCTCTCTCTCACTCGCTTTCTCTCTCTCTAGATGCTTGTATTGTGTTTCACTTCCTGGAAACATTATGGTTTTGTAGTGAAAATGTAGTAGTAGTACATGTAAGTAAAATGGGCAAAATAAATTGTAGCTTTTGAAAAAATGGCAAAATATTTTTGGCAATGGACAAAAACAGTGAAAATTTTAAGAACTTTATTTAAAGCAGATTTTCCTGTGAAAAAGCAGGCAACCACGTGATTTTTGTGGATTTTTTTCTCGGGAACACAACAGTACCTTTCGCCCACCCCAATATGTGAATATTATATACTTCTGATCTGACAGGGATAAAGACTGCTATCTACATAGTCATGTGATGAAAATTATCCATCTGTGCCAGCCACACTCAGTGGTGAAAACATTGATTAGTTATGCAAACATCCTCCATACTGCCTCTCCCAATGCCTCTCTAACAATGACCACAAAATACATGATGAACCTCTCAGTCATCATCAGCACTGTCACCACTTCCAAGTCCAAGCCCCAATCAGCCACACACACACACTAGTCTTGAGTAACCAGCAACAATGAACATTGACAGCCTTAGCTATGATCAGTGCCTCTGCTACTGTTGAAAATGTATCACCTTTGATACCTAGCAGTAGTACACTTTTAGCAACATCTAGCCCAAGTAGTATTAGCAGTGGCTATCTGTTGTCTGTGTAAAAATTCATTTGAGCAAGGGAAAAGTAAGCTCACACCTAGGCACCTCTTCACTGAGATCCCATCTGAAGCACAACCACAGTTCTGACTGAAAGACACACATTTCAGAGGTGCCACAACTAGCAATAGGAGAAGCACTACTAAGAGTTCCTGGGGAAGAATTCCACAATTTAACAACCCTTACTGTAAACCTTTCCTCTTCCAAAGTTGAAACTACCTTTCCTCTAATTTCAAGGGGTTGCCCCTAGTTGTTGTCAGCCCTTGTAATGAAAAATTCATTAAAGTGATTCTTGTATCGGCCTTGCATATATTTATTCAATGTAATAAGCAGGGACGGGTGAAAGGTTTTACCTCAAAAGATAAATAGGAGAAAAATGGCACTTCCCACCTAGCGGGAAATTTTGGTGCAGTTTTTCTGTTTTTTTTTTTGCCTAACTCATTGCATTGAAAGCAATGGTAAGACTGAAATTTCACCCCCCACAAAGCAAATTTACTTTATTTCCCACATGCATAATATAAAAGGGGTCTCAGGGTCCCATACCATGCCCTTCTGTGTTTGTGAGAAGAAGAGAGAGTAGCATATTTGTTAGCTAGTGCAGATAGGCTAATAAAAAGGAGATGAAGCTTAGTTCAGGGAGTCTTGTAAGCAGGAGATTTGTTCTCTGCATTAGGGGAGTCTGGGGTCACTCTGGGGGACAGGAAGGGAGAAAGGAAGTTGTCCTTTAATACAGCAATATCTTGTGTGACTGACTGGAAAGACAAAGACAGCCATGATTCTAGTTCCTTTAGTACGGGAGCGGCTGTATAAGCCTCTGCAGCACAAGCGCTTCAATGAATGAACCCTGTCACCGGGTCATTCTTTGAAAGAGCAAGCTCTGCTCCTTCATCAATTAATCAGATACCCGGTCTTTATGTTTATGAAAGTTGTTCTTGGGGTTTGTCACCCAAAGAGTAATAGGGGAATCCATCCATAGGAGAATCCATCCATAGAAGGACACCTTGCTTGCAGGGTAAAGAAGAATCTGTTGTACCTTGCTGATAAGGCCAAAGTCTGAAATATATGCCTTAGGTTGCTTTTTATATTGTTCATATAGTTCAGAAGATTTTCTCATTGTGTTGGTGAGCTAAAAGAAATTGCACACTGGGCACAGGACACAGTCCTAGTGAGCTATTTGTGTATATTTTCAAGCTTATGAGCCTAATTGAGCATCTCTGTCCTTTTTCTCTTTATATTCAAATTGCTTTTGGAGTTTGTCACCCTTAGATGAGGACCCTTTGCTCAAAGTGCCTAGAAGGATCAGCTGCACCTCATGGATGAGGCCCAATAAGGCTGAAACATACTTCTGGGGTTAGCTGCTTCCCTTGATCAGAGAGGAATTGTCTGCAGTTTCATGGCTGGATTGTCATTAGGCAGGACCAGTATGATATGCTTCAGAAGATTTCCTCTTTGTGCATGGCATTGATTAGCTAAAAGCTATTGCACACTGGGCACAGGAAGCAGTCCTTGTGAGATTTTTGTCTATATTTGCAAGCTTATAAGGCTAGTTGAGCATCTCTGAACTTTGCTTCTGATTATGCAAATTGCTCTTGGTGTTGGCCACCCTTAGAGTAATAGGGGAATCTAGACTTGAACCCTTTGCTCACAGAGTCTAGAGGCATCAACTGCATCTCACTGAAAAGGTCCAATAAGGCCAAGACGTATGGCTGCTAACACGCTGCTTCCCTTCTTCAGAGAGGAATGGTCTGCCATTGTGTGGTTGGACTGTCATTTGGCAAGACCAGTATGATATGCTTGAGAAGATTTTCTCTCTGTGTATGACATTGGTGAGCTAAAAGAGATTAAACTCAAGGAGTAGGACGCTGTCCAAGTGAGCCCTTTGCGCATATATAAGCAATCTCATCATGAGCCTAGTTAAGCATATCTTACCTTTATTTATTTTTATACAAATTGCTCTTGGGGTTGGTCTCCATAAAAATAATGAGGGAATCAAGATGTGGACCACTTGCTCACAATACATAGAGTGATTAGCTGTATATCACTGTTCAGGCTCAATAAGGTTGAAACATATGTCTTGGGTTAGCTTCTTACTTAGTTTAGAGAAGAATTGTTTGCCATTTTGTGATTGTGCTTTTAGTTGGCAGAAACAGTATCATGTGCTTCAGAATATTTCTTCTTTGTGTATGGCATTGGTGACCTAAAATAGATTGCACCCATGGAGCAGTCCTTGTGAGCTTTTTGCATATATTTGTAAGCTCATGAGCCTATTTGAGCATCTATGATAATTCTCTCTGTATGTTCAAATTGTTCTTTGGTTTTGTCACCCTAAGAGTAATTGGGGAATCCAATCCCTTGCTTACAGTGCGTAGAAGGATCAGCATCATCTTACTAACAATACCCAATAATGCTGAAATGTATATTTGGAGTTAACTACTTCTCTGGTTCAGAGAGGAATAGACTGTCAGTTGGTAGGATCAATAAGATAAGCTAATCCTAGTATGCTTTTTTTTGTATATATTTGCAAGCTCATGAGTCTGTTTGAGCATCTGTGACCTTTCTTTCTGTAAATGCAAATTGCTCTTGGGGTTGGTCAACCTAAGACAAATGTGGGAATCCAGACGAGGACCTCTTGCTCACAGTGCCTAGAGGGATCAGCTACATCTCACGGATGAGGCCCAATAAGGCTGAAATGTATGTCTGAGGTTAGCTGCTCCCTTTGTTCAGAGAAGAATTGTCTGCCGTTTTGTGGCTGGACTGTCATTTTGTCAGGACCAGTATACTATGCTTCAGAAGAGTTCCTCTCTGTATATGGCAATGGTTAGCAAAAATAGATTGCACCCTGAGCGCAGGAAGCAGTCCTAGTGAGCTTTTTTCATATATTTGCAAGCTCATGAGCATAGCTGAACATCTCTGACCTTTCTCTCTGTATATTCAAATAGCTTTTGGGGTTGCTCACCCTAAGAGTAATGGGGTAATCCAGACCTGAACCCCTTGCTCACAGCGCTTATAGGGATCAGCTATATCTCACTGATGAAGCCCAAGTAGGCTGAAACATATGTTTGGGTTAACTTCTTTTCTTTGCTCAGAGAGGTGATATATGGCATTTCACGTATGTGCTGTTATTTAGCAGGATAATAGCAGTATTATATACTTCAGAAGATTTCCTGTTGTATATGGCATTGGTGATCTAAAAAAGCTTGCACCCTGGGCTCAGGATGCAGTCCTATAGTGAGATTTTTTTTTGTATATATTTGAAAACTCATGAGAGTAGTTCATGAGAGTAGAGCATTTCTAGCTTTTTTTTTCTGTACATGCAAAATGCTATTGGGGTTTGTCACCCTAAAAGCAATGGGGGAATCCTAATGTGGACCCCTTGCTCATAGTGCTTAGAGGGATCAGATCCACTTCAATGATGAGGTCCATTAAGCCAAAATGTACATCCAGGCATATCTGCGTCCTTGTTCAGAGAGGAATTGTCTGTCATTTTGTGGCTGGACTGTTATTTGGCAGGACCAGTGTATGACATGCTTCAGAAGATTTCCTTTCTGTGTACGGCACTGACGAGCTAAAAGAGATTGCACCCTGAACGCAGGATGTGGTCCTACTGAGCTTTTTGTTTATATTTGCAATCTCATGAGCCTAGGTGAGCATCTCTGACCTTTCTTTCTGTATGTGCAATTTGCTCTTAGGGTTTGTCACCCTAAGAGTAATGGGGGAATCCTGACCTGGTCCCCTTGCTCACAGCACCTAGAGGGCTCAGCTACATTTCACTGACGAGGCCCAATAAGGCTGAAAAATACATCTGAGGTACAGAGACTGCACTGCAAACATGTGCACATGATACACATGAGCATCGGTGGAGCACTGCACAGCACTTTCTGGACTTTCTATTATTTTATACACTTTTTCTGCCCTGGTCTTCTGGCTGGAGGCAGTGAAGAATTTTTATAATTCCACCCAGAAAGCTGGGGCCTTAACAGCACTTATTTATTTTTCATCACTGCACGTTTGGCACTGATGATTTGATGGATTTTTTTGCACCTATTTATTGACTACAGCACTTCACGGACACTGAGCACTTCAACACTTAAAATCACCATAGTGGGGCCAGGTCGAAGACTTGGCTTTGGTGGGGGAGCTGGATGGGTTTGCCACCTCCCCTTTATGACTTCAACGCTTTTCTCCTCGGATGGAGCCGAAGATGGATGCCCTAGGGCTGGAAACCATATGGCGGTACACCCTGGGGTGAAGACCCTTCTCTCCCTCTGGGGAGAGGAGGAGAAGCTAAAGGGCTCCCCAAGCCTGTAAGGTGAGGGGGGTTGAAGGATGACCTGGCCCCACGAGTGCACTGGACCCACAAGAGGACATAGAGCACAATGGGATCAGGAAACACGAGTAAAGCACCAAGACTGCACAGCACCTCAGGCTATACTTCGATAACATTGGTGAGTTTTAAGAGAATACACCCTAGTACACGACTCGGTCCTTTAGAGTTTTTTTTTTTCCTCTTTCTTTTCTTTTTTCTTCTTCTATATTTGCATGAGCCTAGTTGAGCATCTCTGTATTTTTTTTTTCTGTATATGCAAATTGCCTTGGGGTTGGTCGCCCTAAGAGTAATGGGGCAATCCAGACGTGGACCCCTTGCTCGCAGTGGCTAGAGGAATCAGCTGCACTTCACCAATGAGGCCTAATATGGTTGAAATGCTGGGGTTAGCTACTTTCTTTGTTCAGAATGGAATTATTTGGCATTTTGTTGCTGGGCTGTCATTTGCTAGGACCAGTATGGTATAGTGAGCTAAAATAGGGTGCAGGATGCAGTCCTAGTGAGCTTTTTGTATATATTTGCAAGCTCATTAGTTGAGCGCCTCCAACCTTTCTTTCTGTATATGCAAATTGCCCCTGGGGGTTGGTCACCCTAAGAGTAATGGGGGAATCCAGACAAAGAACCCTTGCTTACGACAGCAGTATCTCATTCACACAAAACCCAGTAATTATGAGTAGAGATCAAGAAAGGTGAGAACATTTTCTAGAATGATTTTTCACAAAAAAAAGATGATTTTTCTCTTTTTTTGCAAGGGGTTTATCCTTTTTACCTATTCCAGCAAGATTTTCATCTGTTCCAAACATATTTTTCTCCTACTCTAACACATTTTTCACCAATTCTAACACATTTTTCTCCTATTCCAACACATTTTTCTCCTATGTTTAATATGGTATAACATTTCTCAGTGCAATATTACTTCTTCTGAGGGCTGTGGTGGAGAAATAAATAGCTGGAAGTCAAAGTTATGAGTCCTACAGCAACATATACCTTGAAAAATTTTTTAGTATACAGAGTGCATTTGCTCTTTGCCGAGAACACTTACTTCCTGCTTAAGTGACACTGGCACATACTCATGATGATGTCAAATGTTTAAAAAATAAATAAAATATAACCTACAATGTGGCAGATGTGTATGGTAGTGGTGGTGGGGGACTGGCGGGTGTGATTGGTGGGACCTTGACAAACTGCATCCACCCTGGGAGGAGAGGGCTCATCATCATTGCACTGCTCCACCTTTACCCATCCCCCTTGTACATTTGCTAGGCATTACTCAACTACAGTGTGTATTTTTACTCTCTACAGTACACAACTGATGGAGTGTGATGTCTTGCCTCAACAAAATTCTCAGTGTCGTCTGCTGTCTATCAAATCTGCCTGTTACAGAGGTCACATCAGGCTCCCAGACAGCTGTCTAATATATTTATTAGTTTAATTAACTATGTATTTTTTAAATTTTTTTAAGTTGTCCACCATATCTTATCACAGTAAAAAAAGATATAAATATAACTTAAAAACTAAATCAAAAACATAGACTTCCCCAGCACTGAGACAATAAAAGTAAAATCAGCGAACAATTTGGACCCCAGCTGCCTGTGTCTTGCCAGTCAGTCAACTCAAATGTTGAGGTATTTTGGGTCAACCTTGTTCCTTCCTTCTTCTCCCCCAGAGTGCCCGCAGACTTCCCTAATACAGAGAACAAATGTCCTACCTAAATGACTCCCTAAACTAAGCTTCAATTCCCCTTTATTTGCCTATCTTCACTAGCTCAAATACATGCTGCTCTCTCCTCTCACAAACACAGAATGGCATGCTGTGAGAGCCTGAAACCCTTGTATATGCTTGTAGAAAAGTAGAGAAAACTTTTGTGTGGTGAAGAACAATTTTTCTACCCATTGATTTCAATGCAATTTGCTAGGTGACAGAAGCGGGAAAAGGCCGTTTTTCGACGATTTCAGTTTGAGACAAAAATTTTCACCCATCCCTACTCATGAGCCTAGTTGAGCATCACTGACCTTTCTTTCTGTATATTCAAATTGCTCTCGGGGTTGGTCACCCAAAGAGCAATGGGGAAATCCAGAAGAGGACACCTTGCTCACAGTGCCTACAAGGATCAGCTGTACCTTAGTAATGAGGCCCAACAAAGCCAAAATGTACATCTGTGGTTAACTGCTTCCCTTTTTTTATAGAGGCAATGTCTGTTATTTTGTGGCTTGACTGTTATTTGGCAGGACAAGTATGCTTCAGTAGATTTACTTTCTGTGTATGGCATTGGGGAGTTAAAAGACATTGCACCTGGGGTGCATGACGTAGTCCAAGTGAGCAAGCTCATGAGCCTAGCTGAGCATATCTAACCTTCCTTTTTGCGTACTGCCAATATATATAGACTATTCTATCACACCCTAAGAGTGTTTATAGTGTTTGCCAGCACCATACTCTAGAAGAATGTCTAAGCATCATGTGCTAGCTCTGTTTTTTATTCCTGTCTTTTGTTCTGCTGTATGTGTCTATAATTTATTGTGCCACTCATTCCTAGTTAGTGATTAGTATTACTGCAGTCTTGCTCTGTCTGTTTAAACTCTCCTGGTGAAATGGGGACTGAGGGGGCAGGACCTCACTGACAGGATGCAAGGTGATGAACTGTAGCTTTCTGGAAGGAGGACTACATAGAGGATTGCTGGTGTAACTTGGCAGATAATTTGTGCCATGTAAATACAACAGCTTGCTCCACAAGGTTGAGCCACAAGGGTTGAGTGGACATCTGTGAACTAAAATAAATCTAGTTAGAAATAACAATGGACAAAGTGAAGGAAGTATCTGCAGACAAGTGTTAAAAAAGCCAATGGTCAGGGCAGGCAGAAATCAATCAAAAGTCAAGTAGAAGTCAGAACTAGTAGATCAATCTGAGAAATCTGGACCAATGCGCTATGCAGGAAATGTGCACAATCGCTATTTGCCGTGTGAAAACCACTAAAGGTTTGCTCATGATTTTGTTGAATTGCACATGAAAATTCAAGATAAGGAACAGCTGTATATATTTATTTTTTTTGGGGGGAGCATAGCTAAGATTAACGAATCTGTGTGAGTAGAACAGCGAATGTGCCTAATGCAAGAACTGCTATTGAGAATGAATTTATATGTCTGTGTAGTGTTGTTGTAAATTTTTTACGCGCAATTCAAGAAGCATTCGGTATTTAGCTTCCTGGATTAGAACATGCGCAAAATCTATCTGCGCACAAAAATGCCTTAATCTAATGTGAACGTTTCTCCATTACAAGATCATATAGCAGAGTGATTTGCTGAAGGCAGAATTCTCTTGAATATGCTTCTGGGAATGCATGGATCCAGTAACATCCATATGTATGTGGCTGTGAATATGAAAATAGTAGCATGTACATGCATACTCAGTGTTATACATACATGCACTGTGTTCGTTATTGGCACAAATTACCAATAACATGAATTATAACCGAAAAAAAAGGGGCGGAATTCACATAGATACTTTTTAGGGCACTCTAGTGTTAAAAGTCACAGGAAATGGTCCTCAATTCAAGTATATTCTGCTTGCGGTGAACGTATTAAAACATAACTTTTATTGAAATATCAAGATATACATAAATTAAAAAATAAGAAATAAGCTGTTGACTTTGCCGTGGCCAAACCAAATTCAGTTTAACCATGCGGAGTGTATGTCCAAAGCTAAAATCTGTAAAGTCAAAACGGAGACTGATCTACTCAAGAAAGAAGTTAAACAATCTAAATCTCCTATTAAAGGCTACTACTGGCTACAAAGAGGTTTGAAAGTATCGCAGTTTGGCTTTCCCACAGCACTGCAACAGCTTATTACATTAAAATAATCGGCACCCTGCCTTCCCAACAGTATCCATAAACTAATCAATCTAATTTCAAGTCCAAAAAGGTTTACTCATAAATAAATTAGCAAAGTATCTAAACTATCTGTGTCTATATATTTGTTCATTGCAGGGTGCCGAGATAAAACGCCGACGCGCGTTTCACCCACAGGCTTTTTCAAGGCTATGAAACGGCTCTTCATCCGGAGTTTAAATAGTCCCAACATCCAATCATCTTTTGCGAAAAATGAAATCTCTCAATGTATTGTTTAAGAGGAGAAAACTCAATAGAGACATGATACCTTATCAGAATCTTCATTTCTCCATTGTCATATATTGAAGCCGAATATCCCTTCAACTGTGAAGGTGCTGTCCCACAAAATAGAAAAGCGCCATCCCTTCTGACGAAAAAGATATATATATACATATTGGAAAAGACAGCGCCACCTCTGTGCGAACACTGCCATTTCAATCCAATATCATTAATGTTTCAATGGAGAAAATAACAAAAATAAAAAACTGAATATGTAAGTGACGAAAAGAAAATAATATATAAATATAAGTGATACTATTGCTTATATCCTGAAAATAAATCCACAATAAAGAGAAAAGAAAAGTGACACTATATGGTGCAACTAATGTAATGTGTTAAATTTAATAAAGCTACAAGTGCTAAAAATGGGTGTAATGTGAAGTAAATGATGTGACTGTAATAAATAATATAGTGTGTGAATTCTTCAATAATAAATGATAAAAAAATAAATAAGAAAATCTTTTTATCAAAACTATTACGTGAAATAGTGATATTTGTACCTACACTATAATGTGGGTAAAAATACATCTAAAAATTATCTAATAAAAAAAGATAATTATTATATATATTAACATGAAAAAACTTCATTGTTTACTCTCCAATTGAACACTACAGAAGAATAATTTCTCCAAGTAAATAATCCCTAAAGTAAATGATATGTCCTAAGGTAAGTTGTATAAGAACCACCATACAACATTATATATACATCTTTGATTCAATTACATATACTATCTTCCAAATGGTATTATTCATTGATCCATTCAGCTTCAACTTTGACAATTATTATGTGGTACTATCCAGCTACATGTGACAACACCTCAAGGGTAGATCTTTTTAACTACTGTGTATATAACTACTGTAGTTGTTAATAAGTTCCCTATACTTCCCTATATACGTAGTAATCATGGTTATCATTTATCTCTACTGATAGCAGATAGCATAAAGCCAGATTTGTCCCAATATCTCTATAGGAATACCCCTAAATTATTATTCTCATTAAGACCCCAAGGGTCAATACAATTCATGAGATAAATCCATCGAGACTCTTTCTGCAAAAGGACTCTATCCAAATTTCCTCTTCTAATGTTGGGTCAAATGGTTTCTAAGCCCCAACATTTTAAATCCTTAGGATTGGATTTATGGAATAACATGAAATGTTTAGCCACAGGGGTCAAAGTACGACTTAAGTTTCTAGAATGAATAACAGCATTCTTAATGCTGTTAATATGTTCCCCTAATCTTATACATAGTTTACGAGATGTTTTA
Source organism: Rhinophrynus dorsalis (assembly GCA_037306005.1). Classification (NCBI taxonomy): domain Eukaryota; kingdom Metazoa; phylum Chordata; class Amphibia; order Anura; family Rhinophrynidae; genus Rhinophrynus; species Rhinophrynus dorsalis. The sequence continues at coordinate 137,706,779 of CM074720.1, read as the reverse complement.
CCAATATATTTCAGGTTACATGTACATTCTAAACAATATATTACTCTCTGTGTCTGACATGTAATAAAGTCATGACATTTGTGTACTGTTCCAAATCTGTCTGTAATTTCTGAGTGTTTCAACATGTAACCACATGTTTTACAATGACCACAGGGAAACGACCCCTTAGGTAAAGATCTGATAGTAACTTGTTTCTTGTCCACAAAATGACTATGAGTCAATATATCCCCTAGATTTTTACTACGTCTAAAACAAAAAGAGGGTTTTTCTCCCAATAATTGTTGCAAATTAGGATCAGACATAAGAATGTTCCAATTTTTAGAAATTAAATATTTAATATACCTAGTATCAGAACCAAAGGTAGTAATATATCTGATGGTGTTATCCAATTCAGACTTGACTTTTGGAACAAGTAAAGTATCTCGTTTTGTTCTCAAAGCCCTGTTATATGCTTTTCTTATGCAAGTCTTAGAGTAACCTCTTTATATAAGACGTTCTCGCAATTCTGTAGATCTTGTTTTAAAAAGATTCAAACTGGAACAATTTCTACGTATGCGTAAAAATTCACCAACAGGTAAGTTTTGGATGGTAGACTGTGAATGAGCACTTTTACTGTGCAATAATGCATTAGTGGCTGTAGACTTACTGTACATATCAGTTACTATCATATTGTCTACCCCCTTTATTATTTTTAAATCCAAAAAGGGTAATTCATATTTATTTATCTCATAAGTCATCTTTAAACTTAAATCATTGTTATTCAACACCTCCATAAACTCCAATAGTAGTTGCTCTTCTCCATCCCATAACATAAATACATAATCAATGTACCTAATCCACAACATTATGTGTTCAGTATATTTTAGATTGTTTTCTGAAAAAACAAATTCTCTTTCCCACCAACCTAAATAAATGTTCGCATAGGTGGGGGCACAGGCCGCCCCCATCGCTGTCCCTCTTACTTGCAAATAGAAATTATTATCAAACAAAAAGTAATTGTGGGTCAAAATAAAGTACAAAAGTTTAATAACAAATTCATGATAGTCACTGTATTCTACAGACTGCATTTCCAAAAAATATCTTACTGCATTGCAGCCTTTTTTGTGATCTATACTGGTATACAGTGACTCAATATCTGCAGTAACTAATAATGTATCTTTGTTGACCTCAATACCTTCTATGCGGGATAATACCTGCATGTTATCCCTAACATAGGGCAATGTAGGAATAATATCTCGAAGGCACATATCTACATACTTAGCCGCCTGATGACAAAGGCTGTCTATGCCCGAGACAATGGGGCGACCTGGTGGTGTTTTAATATTTTTGTGTACTTTTGGGAGGAAATATAAAGTCGCTATCCTTGGCGATTCAATCATAAGATATTGAAACTCCTTTAAACTGATGATTTTGTGCTCTTTTGCTGATCCAATCAAATCATTGTATGAACGAAGAAAATCATTGGTGGGGTCAGAGAATAATTTACGGTAACAAAGGGGGTCCATCAATTGTCTCATGGCTTCAGAGACATACATGTCTACTGGCCATATCACTATATTACCCCCTTTGTCCGCCGGCTTTATAATCACATTGTCCAAATTAGAAAGCTCCTTAAGAGCTTGCTGTTCCAATAAATCCAAATTACCATGTTTTATTTTGGAGTTCTTAATCTGTGATATTTCACTACTCACTACTTCAAAGAATGTTCTAATACTATGACTAATGTTGATAGGAGGTGTAAATGTAGACTTATTTCTCAATTTTTTCCTCCATAATGCATCATTAGAGTTAAATTGATTTGTCTCATTTTCTTCTAACAAATCTTCCAAGTCTTGCAATATATCAACACTGTTATCTTGAAGTGGAGAGGTCCCCTCAGAATTGGCAGAAAAATGTTTAAATAACAGTAACTTCCGAACAAAAAAATAAAGATCTTTATGATGTTCAAACTATTCACTATGATTTACAGGAACAAAAGACAGTCCTTTTTGCAATAAAGATATTTGTTTGTCTGTAAGAATAATTTCTGACAAATTGAAGCCTGTATATTGAAAAGTCCAGAATCTTTCACTAATGCAGACACACACACACACACACAATCACATATGAGGGACAACACTGTTCAGTCTAGCAGCCAATAATTCATATGTCCATTGGCATGTCCAATTAACATCCCATCCTTTGTCCTGGAGTCTGATATCCTAGCATGACCAGTCTGACTATGACATTTTTATGAAAACAGAACAGGATGTGAAATATCAAAAATGAGGCTGTAAGGCTGCCAAAATAAAAAAAAAAATAACGTCAAAGGTAATTTCATTTGATATCATTTTAACATTTCTTAGTGCTTTGTTTTGTAGCCGGTATTTCTTCATAGCACATGTAATTGGATTGCTTACCATGCTTGAAGAAATGCTGTCAGTTTTTTTTTTTTGGCATCAGGGTAATTGAATTGAGTACCTACACTGCTCTAAACGTAAAGGACTCAATACTATGCCCACAGTAAAAATTAAAACTGCCAACAGTGGTTTTGAAAGCAGTTTGTTATTCTATTAACTGTGCTGTCAGAAATCACACCATGTAAAAAGTCCAACTAGATTAAAAAAAAAATAGTCCAATTTGCCATTCGATTTCTATACTACACGTTAAAGACTACATTTTCTGGAGAAAAAACTGTGCCATTAAGTGTGGTGAAAGCCAACGGTGTGTTAGAAAAGTGGTTTCCACACACGCATGATAAGCTCCATATCAATACATCCAAGGAACTAAAAATGTAATTAAAAACTATAAAGTATAAACCCTATAAGGGTATGCAATGTATTGCAATGAATTGTATACGCCACTGACACTCACAAGGTTAGCGGTAGCATTGTTTAAGTGTCATGTTAGGAATAGTTTAGGGTTAATGAATGAGAGGTGGGGGAGAGTGACTGTGAGTGTTTTGAGCTCACTCACCTTGTTTGACACTGAGTCTAACAAATAGAGTTGGTTATTTTTCTTTGATGTTGCCAAAACTCATGCTATTTACCATGCGTTATGGGAACAAAAATCTGCAATGAACGTTTGGCTGCAATGTGGGTTTTGCCCAGAGTTGGCTATTTTTATTTGGTTTTGCCAAAACTCACGCTATTTAGCATGCGTTATGGGAACAAAAATCTGCAATGGGCATTTGACTGCAACGTGGGTTTTGCCCACCAACACTTGTTGCTCCATGTACTGATCCAGCTATAGCATAGCTGTGGTACAAAAGTGGGTTTCTCGTTCAGTGTTTTTTTTCCCTTACCAGTGGAAATAGAATTGAGCACAAAATGTTGTTTTAGCAGTGGAAACAGCCTACCAGTCTCCTGTTACACTGTTCTTTCATTTTGTTTGCCATTTCTCTATACATACCACATATTTACAAAGGGTGGGAGCAATGCTTGCAGTTAGGTCCTCCCACAAAGTTTTTGTTTCACAAAACCAGGTTTGAATTGTTTTTCGTAAGTGAAGTACTTTCAAAAGATGTTGCCCACTTCTGCCTATAGTCAGCCATACTAAAATCCGCAAACCACTAGCCAGAAATCACTACAATCTCTACCCCCTTCATATAAACATGTAGCTGGAGAAAACCTGTGAGGAAAAGAGAGAGCAGACTGGGACACTGATCATCAATCAAGTTAATATTAGTTGCTGCTAGTCCAAGGTAAGTACCACAACTGCAAAGAGCTGGTCAGAGATGCTCAACTTGCAAATAGCCTGCCATCTAAGTGAGGAGGCTGTCTAGGAAAAGTGTCCTACCCAGGGTGCAATCTCTTTTAGCTCACTAGTGCCTTTCACAGAGGAAATATCCTAAAGCACATCATACTGATCCTGCCAAAAGGCAGTCCAGCCATGAAGTGCCAGGCAATTCCTCTCAGAACAAAAGAAGCAGCCAACCCCATACATACGGTTCAGCCTTGTTGGGCCTCATCAGTGAGGTGAAGCTGATCTCTTTAAAGGGATAGTAATACTTAAAATGTAAAAAAAAATATGTTGTAGGGTTTATCCCCCTGAGTAAAACAAGAGTACTCCCACTGCTGAAAGGTGTTTCATTCAAAAGTTATCAATTTTCAAAGTTGAATTTTTTAGGTGCAATATCACAGTGGCCTGAAATTGTACAGTGGCACTGTTGCTACACGATCCTATGGACAGCTCTGGTCAATTGACCATAAATCTCCATAGGATGGTGTAGCAACAGCGCCACTGTACAATTTCAGGCCACTGTGATATTGCACCTAAAAAATTCAACTTTGAAAATTAATAACTTTTGAATGAAACGCCTTTCAGCAGTGGGAGTACTCTTGTTTTACTCAGGGGGATAAACCCTACAACATATTTTTTTTACATTTTAAGTATTACTATCCCTTTAAGCACTGTGAGCAAGGGGTCCACATCTGGATTCCCCTATTACTTTTAGGGTGCCCAATCCCAAGAGTAGCCTTCATATGCAAAGAGCTGGTAAGAAATGCTCAACTAAGAATAAGCTTGCCCTCAAAGTAGGGAGACTCTATCCAACATACAATCACTTTTAGCTCACTAGTGTCTTTCACATAGAGAAAATATCCTAACACACATTATACTGATCCTACCAAAAGGCTGTCCAGCTACAAAACACCAGGCTCTTTCTCATAGAACAAGAAGCCAAGCACAGCGCTATGTTGTGTCTCAGCAGTGAGGTGCAGCTGGATTCCCTATTACACTTAGGGTGACCAATCCCAAAGAGCTGGTCAGAGAAGCTCAAATAGGAAGGAGCCTGTCCTCGAAGGGAGGAGGCTCTGTAGGAAATGTGTCCTACCCAGGGTGCAATCTCTTTTAGCTCACTAGTGCTTTTCATGGAGAGGAATTATCCTTCCAAAAGGTAGTCCAGCCACGAAGTCCCAGGCAATTCCTTTATGTACAATTCCTATAGAGTCTCCTCACTTCGAGGGCAGGCTCTTTCGTAGTGGAGCATCTCTGACCAGCTCTTTGCATATGGAAATTTATCTTGGGTTTGGTCACCCTAAGGATAATAGGGGAATCCAGACATGGACCCCTTGCTTGCATCTCATTAATGAGATTCAACAAGGGTGAAATGTTTGTCTGGTGTTTGCAGCTTCTATTGTTCAGAGTGGAATTGTTTGGCACTTAATGACTGGACTGCCTTTTTGTAGGATTGGTATGATGTGCTTTAGGATAATTCTTCTTTGTGAAAGGCACTAGTGAGTTAAAAAAGATTGCACTCTGGGTAGAACACTTTTCCTATAGGGGCTCCTCACTTCAAGGGCAGGCTCTTTTGTAGTTGAGCATTTATGTCTGGCTTTTTGCAAGTGCCACAACTACTAATATTAAGTGATAGTTCCCCTTTAAAATAATTGAGATGGATGGCTGTGAAAATAAGACCTAAGGATTAATCTCAGGATTTAATTTAGTGTTTTAGACCTAATTTTTAAAAGTTATTTTTTTTTCCAAAATTATTTTTCAGTCCTTAATGTTATATATTTTGAAGATCCAAATCGTGCAAGGTCTAAATCTTCAACTACAAAAGAGGTAATAGAGGGAATAATATATTCTTTGGGAAGATATGAAGAAAGAGAAAATTGTAGATCACCTGGAAATCAGAAAAATTTACTCTGATTTTAATGTATTCTCCCAGATTTACAAATGCTGAGTTAGTCTCAGTCACTTGAGACTGGTAGCTGTAAATGTGCCTGTTAATCTGTCAAGTCTAAAATTGAGTGTGTCCTGTTTTATTTATGAAGCTATGAGATATACTGCATATAATAAAATTTCCTTTTTCAAAAGGGAAATGAAAGTGGAAAAGTAACAGCATATAAATAAGAACTGCATGCAAACTTTTTAATTATAATGTGTGAAAAATAAGCGTATGAATGTACATGTACAGTAGTTGTACAGGATGCCTTGAAGATTCATTAGGTATTATCTGTGAAATTATTGTGGTTTTTCAAATTTTGTTTCAAATGAATAAATAACACATTATGTGATAGCATATTTTGTCAGGTATCCAATTTGATTCCAGTATCTTGTGTACAAGGCAAAATGAGGATTAAAGTTGTGTAAATGTATAATAATTATATGATCCTCCTTAAAAAGAGAGAAATAAAAACCCCTGTAAAGCTGGAGTGTTTAAGAAAGCTGATAGGAACATTTCTGGCAACTGAAAAAAAAACTAAGCTAGAAGATATAGATCACTGCAACACACATACACACAAAAGATAGATGAACGCTAAATAGGTTTAAAATGCCACTTCTCATTGTATGGAAACTTTTTTCTGAAAAGTGACGATTTTCCAATTTTTTCCACTTAATCTCATTACATTGAAATCAACGCTAATAATTGTTTTCCACCACATGGTAAGTTTCTCTTCTTTTCCTGCAGGGATAATATAAAAAGGGGTGTCAGGTTCTGGCAGCATATCATTCTGTGTTTGTGGGAGTTAAAGAAAGCAGTAGAATTTTGAGCTCGTTCGGACAAACAAATAAAGTGAAGTTGCAGTGTAGTTTAAGGAATATTGTGGGCAGGCAATATTCTCTGTGTGTGGGGAGGTCGGAAGATCCTCGGAGATTGTGAAGGAAGAAAAGAGATTTACCCAAAATACCTCAAAATCTTGTGTGACTAAGATAGGCAGGCGATACAATTTCCTTTTTGAGCTAACTGTGCTCTGTATTGGGGGATTCTAGGAGTGTTCAAAGGTAGAAAGGAGATTTACCCCAAATACCACAAAATCTTGTGACTGAGAAGAGTCAGGCAGCTGTTATCTAAGTTCCTTTCTGATGTCTGTTCTCCGTGTTAGGGGAGTCTGGCGTGTGGGAAATGAGTTAAGGAGATTTACCCTAAATACCCCAAAAGTTGAGTAGGCACAGGCATTTGTGATCCAAGTTCCTTCCAGTTGGCGATTAGCTGTGTTAGGGGATTCTGGAAGTGTGTAAAGGGAACAAAGGAGATTTATTCCAAGTACCCCAAAATCTTGTGTGACTGACTGAGAAGACACAGGCAGCTGTAATTCAAGTCCTTGTAGCTGGCTGTTCTCTGTGTTAGGGGAGTCTGGAGGAAGAATCAGTTGTAAAGAATTATGTTTTTTAATTTTTTTATTGCTGATGGTTAAAGAAATAGTTAATAAAGAAAATATAAAAAGTAAAATAAATATTAAAAATACTTGGATTGAAAGATGACAGAGACAGGAACCCTGACATGAGCTGTGACTAAAGCAGACTGTTTCTAGAAGAGAGACAGTATTTTGTAAAAGACAAGACATCACACACAATCATTTCTGTTGCATGCTTCACTGTTAAAATACACACAGTAGTTTAATAATGTCCAGAAAACATACTAGGGGCACGGGCAGTGTGAAAGGAGTAGAAACATTGCATGGACTAGTTATTAAATTGGTAGTCAAAAGACTGACTTCAGTCATGTTTTTTTGTAGTATGTGTAGTAAATGATGATGATCCTGCTCTTCCTGAGGAGGCCATTTGTCAAGGTTCCATAAAAAGTTCCACCACCACCAGTAGTAACATTAATAAATCATCTAAGAACACTGAATACAAGTCATAATTTAGTGTTGATGGCATAATGGTAGAAAGAATAGCAGTTCAACAAACTTCTGCATATGGCAATAACACAAACAAGTACATCTGTCCTGAAAGTACTAGCAAATATTGTGAAAATACCTGTAAAGGGAAATGTGAGAAGAAATTGCTTGAGAAATCAAAAAGTCTAGAGGCATATAATATTGTGGGGAAGTGGCAGTGGGCAATGCTGAGGATGACCTGATTACTGGTGATGATGTTGATCTAGAATATATCCCTCCAGCATCTTCCTCTTCTTCAGATACAGATGAATGAAAAGAGATGATGAAATGGCCAGAAAATTAGATGAAAGGCTGTCACCATGTCTGTGGTTCTCAGTCTCTTTCACTCATGATTGGCAAATTCCACTTTAAATTCCACTTTAAGAACTTCCACTTTCTGGCTTTCAGTGCCCGATCTTTGAGTTACACTGCCTTCCAGCATTCCTGATTCATGATACTGTTCCCACTATGACCTTTGGCTTGATCCCGACCAGCGACTTTGTTTGTTCCCAGTGCTATATTGATTTCATGTTAATAACCCGGCTTGTCTTCTGACCCTGCTTCTTTATCATCGTTATTCCAGTTTCTGTTACAGCAGGCCTACCTCCTGCAGGTACAACTAGCCTCCAACGGCCTGTGGGATTGATCCCAGCATTACCCAGCAGGTAGATCTTCAACCAGGCCTATCTGTATCCTGACAGCCAGTCGAATTGATCCCAGCCTTCCCAGGCAGGTAGATCTCCTACTGGGCCTAACTGTATCCTGACGGCCAGTTGGATTGATCCTAGCCATCTTGCTAGCTGTTCCTCCGAACATCATTTGACTCTCATTCGGACCCTGAGAAGCCATGGCATCCTACACCTCAACCTCCAGTTGGAAGCAGGTGTGTCGTTATACTTCAACATCGACTTCCAGTTGGACACAGTTGTAGTTAAGCATTTACATCGACTTCCAGTCGATGCCTATGGAGTCTTAATACATTGACCACAACTCACCTTCACCCTCTTGGGCTCCTTTCCTAATACTCTACTCTGCAGTTCCCTGACCTTTTCTGGAGAGAGTTGTTTCCTGCACTCGTTATTATCTTTACCTCTATTATGGATCCTAGACTGTCCGAGATAACTGTAGACTGTTCTTGACTCTACTATCTTTCCTGCAAAATGTTCCTATACCTTCCTAGGCTAGCCCTGGTTGCACTCTGGTTACAAAGGCAAAGCCTCAGTCTGCCACCACTGAAAGGAAGCACAGTGTTTGTTAAGAAATTAAGAAATTAATTGGAAAGTCTGACTCTGGACAAGTAAATATGCCAAAAAATACACACTAATGCTGCCTGTCAGTCTTCATCAGGACTGTCACCGCTTGTAAGATCAACCCCCACCCAGTTACACACACTAATGTTAAGAAGCCAGCAACACAAGTCATCAACATCCACAACCCTTGCTACAATGAGTGCCTTTTCTGCTGTTGGTGAAGCACACTTGATAGCTAGTCATACAATTACAGCAACATCTAGCCCCAGTAGTAGTAGTAGCCCCTAGGGAACCCTCGGTCCATTAAATCTACAGTATGGAGACACTTTACCTCACTTATGATTAGTGTTGAGCGAGCATGCTCGGCCGATGCTCGGATCGGCTCGAGCATCGCTCTGCTCGGCACATGGCGGTACTCGTACGAGTACCGCATGTGCTCGCCCGCCATGTTCGGGTCTCCTCCCCGCACGTTTTGCGCCTGCTGCGCAGCCAATAAACGTGCAGGGAGGCTCTGACATCGGTGTAATGCCAGCAGCCATGTTGGCTGCTGGCATTACACTGATTGGCTGGCCAGAACCCGTGGTCAGGTGCTGTATAGCACCTGACCATCGAGTTCGGATCAGTCTGAGCCAGGGAGAGCTGAGGATAGGAAGGGAAAGGCAGTGTAGGGAGGAAAAAAACAAAAATTGTGAAAAAAAAAGAACCAAAAGTCCTTTTTAGGACTACTGTGTGTGGGGGCAGCAGGTTATTTGGTGTGGGGGGAAAAAAAAAAAAAAAAAAAAAAAAAATATATATATTCTGTTTAGTGTGCAAAGTTGCAGATTAGAGCACATTCTGTTTAGTGTGCACAGTTGCAGATTAGAGCACATTCTGTTTAGTGTGCAAAGTTGCAGATTAGAGCACATTCTGTTTAGTGTGCAAAGTTGCAGATTAGAGCACATTCTGTTAAGTCTTCAAACTAAAATATCAAAGTCACGTATTCCATTCAGTGTGCGTCGCCGCAGTTTAGCAGCACATTCTGAGTACTGTGCAGAGTTGCAGAATAGGAAGAAATACTGTTAAGTCTTCAAACTAAAATATCAAAGTCACATATTCCATTCAGTGTGCTTCGCCGCAGTGTAGCAGCACATTCTGTGTACTGTGCAGAGTTGCAGAATAGGAAGAAATACTGTTAAGTCTTCAAACTAAAATATCAAAGTCACATATTCCATTCAGTGTGCTTCGCCGCAGTGTAGCAGCACATTCTGTGTACTGTGCAGAGTTGCAGAATAGGAAGAAATACTGTTAAGTCTTCAAACTAAAATATCAAAGTCACATATTCCATTCAGTGTGCTTCGCCGCAGTGTAGCAGCACATTCTGTGTACTGTGCAGAGTTGCAGAATAGGAAGAAATACTGTTAAGTCTTCAAACTAAAATATCAAAGTCACATATTCCATTCAGTGTGCTTCGCCGCAGTGTAGCAGCACATTCTGTGTACTGTGCAGAGTTGCAGAATAGGAAGAAATACTGTTAAGTCTTCAAACTAAAATATCAAAGTCACATATTCCATTCAGTGTGCTTCGCGCAGTGTAGCAGCACATTCTGTGTACTGTGCAGAGTTGCAGAATAGGAAGAAATACTGTTAAGTCTTCAAACTAAAATATCAAAGTCACATATTCCATTCAGTGTGCTTCGCTGCAGTGTAGCAGCACATTCTGTGTACTGTGCAGAGTTGCAGAATAGGAAGAAATACTGTTAAGTCTTCAAACTAAAATATCAAAGTCACATATTCCATTCAGTGTGCTTCGCCGCAGTGTAGCAGCACATTCTGTGTACTGTGCAGAGTTGCAGAATAGGAAGAAATACTGTTAAGTCTTCAAACTAAAATATCAAAGTCACATATTCCATTCAGTGTGCTTCGCCGCAGTGTAGCAGCACATTCTGTGTACTGTGCAGAGTTGCAGAATAGGAAGAAATACTGTTAAGTCTTCAAACTAAAATATCAAAGTCACATATTCCATTCAGTGTGCTTCGCCGCAGTGTAGCAGCACATTCTGTGTACTGTGCAGAGTTGCAGAATAGGAAGAAATACTGTTAAGTCTTCAAACTAAAATATCAAAGTCACATATTCCATTCAGTGTGCTTCGCCGCAGTGTAGCAGCACATTCTGTGTACTGTGCAGAGTTGCAGAATAGGAAGAAATACTGTTAAGTCTTCAAACTAAAATATCAAAGTCACATATTCCATTCAGTGTGCTTCGCCGCAGTGTAGCAGCACATTCTGTGTACTGTGCAGAGTTGCAGAATAGGAAGAAATACTGTTAAGTCTTCAAACTAAAATATCAAAGTCACATATTCCATTCAGTGTGCTTCGCCGCAGTGTAGCAGCACATTCTGTGTACTGTGCAGAGTTGCAGAATAGGAAGAAATACTGTTAAGTCTTCAAACTAAAATATCAAAGTCACATATTCCATTCAGTGTGTTTCGCCGCAGTTTAGCAGCCTTTTCTGTGTACTCTGCAGAGTTGCAGAATAATAAGAAATACTGTTAAGTTTTCAAACTCAAATATTAAAGTCACATATTCCATTCAGTGTGTTTCAACGCCGTTTAACAGCCTATTCTGTGTACTCTGTACAGTTGCAGAATTATAAGAAATACTGTTAAGTTTTCAAACTCAAATATTAAAGTCACATATTCCATTCAGTGTGTTTCAACGCCGTTTAACAGCCTATTCTGTGTACTCTGTACAGTTGCAGAATTATAAGAAATACTGTTAAGTTTTCAAACTCAAATATTAAAGTCACATATTCCATTCAGTGTGTTTCAACGCCGTTTAACAGCCTATTCTGTGTACTCTGTACAGTTGCAGAATTATAAGAAATACTGTTAAGTTTTCAAACTCAAATATTAAAGTCACATATTCCATTCAGTGTGTTTCAACGCCGTTTAACAGCCTATTCTGTGTACTCTGTACAGTTGCAGAATTATAAGAAATACTGTTAAGTTTTCAAACTCAAATATTAAAGTCACATATTCCATTCAGTGTGTTTCAACGCCGTTTAACAGCCTATTCTGTGTACTCTGCAGAGTTGCAGAATAATAAGAAATACTGTTAAGTTTTCAAACTCAAATATTAAAGTCACATATTCCATTCAGTGTGTTTCAACGCCGTTTAACAGCCTATTCTGTGTACTCTGCAGAGTTGCAGAATAATAAGAAATACTGTTAAGTTTTCAAACTCAAATATTAAAGTCACATATTCTGTGTAAGATGAAGAAGGCGGGTAAAAAGGGACGGGGAAGTGGACGTGATCCTGAAAGTTCAGGGCGCGGGTCAGGACGCGGAGAAACTGTGCCTGGTGCCAGAGCACAAGAAAGAAAGACATCCACCATACCTAGCTTCATGTCTGATTTCACAGGGCGTCGCAGGACATCACTCTCGAGGTCCGACCAGTGCGAACAGGTGGTCGGTTGGATGACAGCTGATACTACTTCCAGTCGGTTAAGCACCACCCTGTCTTCCACCAAGTCCACTCTCAGTAGCCAAGAGTCTGGTCAACATAATCCTCACTCTGATCATCCTTCCTCCCACCATAGACGGTCTGGTCAAAGAAGTGATCCCACACTGGGATATAGTGATGAGCTCGTCTCATCACCAATCCTTCATTTGACCCTCTCTCCAAGCACGCTTGCAGAGGAACATGACATCTTGTGCCCTGATTCACAACCTCTAGAGGCTACCCAATCACAAGAAGATGACAGATGTGAACGGCATTTAAGGTCAAAGGAAGTAGTGGATGATGATGATGATGATGATGAGACACAGTTGCCATTAAATCAACCACTATTTCCGTCTCAAGACCTTGTTGAGGAGAATGTTATACAGTTGTCAATGACTGAGTATGTGGTGGGATCAAGACTTGAGGAGGATGATCAGAGTGAGGAAGTGGAGGAGGACTTGGTGGACGATGAGGTGACTGACCCCACCTGGGAAGGTGTAGAGCCGAGCGATGACAGCAGTCCTGAGGGTGAGCCATCTGCAGCACCGCAACAGGCTGGAAGAGGCAGTGGTGTGGCTACAGAAAGAAGGCGGACCGCACCAAACCGGCCCGCAAATGTTCCACGGAGCACCCCCTTGCGTAAATCTACCTTGCCAAAGGGTAGGTGTTCCGCGGTATGGCGTTTTTTTAAGGAAAGTGCGGACGACAAAAGAATTGTAGTTTGCAACCTGTGCCACACCAGAATGAGCCGAGGCATGAACACTAGAAACCTCACCACCACCAGCATGATCCGACACATGGCATCCAAGCACCGTAGTAAGTGGGAGGAACGCCTGGATCGCCCACCTGTGTCTGCAGGCCACACCACTGCCTCCTCTTCCCCTGTTTTCGGTGCCGGCCAATCGCCTGTCGAAGGCGCAGGCCCGCATACCTCCCGCCCTGCACCTGTAGCATCTGAAGCACCATCAGCGACCACATCCACTTCCCTGTCCCAGCACAGCGTCCAAATGTCGTTACCCCAGGCATTTGAGCGCAAGAGAAAGTACCCAGCCACCCACCCACAGGCCATAGCACTAACCTCACACCTTTCAAAATTACTGGCCATCGAAATGCTGCCATTTAGGCTTGTGGACACTGAGTCCTTCCGCAGCCTGATGGCAGCAGCTGTCCCTCGGTACGCGGTCCCCAGCCGCCACTACTTTTCCCGGTGTGCCATCCCCGCATTACACCACCATGTGTCCCGTAACATCACCCGTGCCCTGACCAACGCAGTTACTGGGAAGGTCCACTTAACGACTGACACATGGACAAGTGCTTGTGGCCAGGGACGCTACATTTCCCTGACGGCACACTGGGTGAATGTCGTGGAGGCTGGGAGCGACTCGGACCCTGGGATGGCACGGGTGCTACCCACGCCGAGGATTGCGGGCCCTACCTCCATCAGGGTTTCCACCAGCACCTACGTTATTGGCTCCTCCTCCTCCGTTTCCACCTCCGAATTCTCTACACGCAGCGCCACTCCCCCATCAGCCAGTAGCTGGAAGCAGTGTAGCACTGCAGTGGGGAAGCGTCAACAGGCCGTGCTGAAGCTGATCTGCCTTGGGGACAAACAGCACACGGCCTCAGAGCTGTTGCAGGGGATTAGTCACCAGACCGAGCAGTGGCTCTCGTCACTCAACCTGCAACCAGGCATGGTTGTGTGTGATAATGGGCGTAACTTGGTGGCGGCTTTGGAGCTCGGCAAGCTCACACACGTACCATGCCTAGCGCATGTATTTAATTTAGTGGTGCAGCGATTTCTAAAAACCTACCCCAATGTGCATGATCTCTTGACCAAGGTGCGCCGCGTGTGTGCACATTTCCGTAAGTCATCAACAGCTTCAGCCGGCCTGTTGAAGCTGCAGCAGCGCTTACAATTGCCAGCTCACCGGCTGCTGTGTGACGTGAGCACGCGCTGGAACTCCACCTTCCACATGTTGGCCCGGCTTTGTGAGCAGCAGAGGGCAGTAGTGGAGTACCAGCTGTTACACGGTCGTCGCCTCTCCGTTCAACTTCCTGTAATCAGAAGTGAGGAGTGGGAATGGATGTCAGACCTCTGCGAGGTTTTACGCAATTTTGAGGAATCGACACAGATGGTGAGCGGCGATAACGCTATTATCAGTGTAACCATCCCACTTCTGTGTCTACTGAAACGCTCGCTGCTCACAATTAAAACCGACGCTTTGCATGTGGAAGAGGTGGAAATGGGGGAGGAAGAGCTTACACAAGGTGATAGCCAGAGCACCCTCACTTCGTCTTCTCAGCGACAATTGGAGGAGGCGGAGGAGGAGGAGGAGGAGGAAGACACGGTTGCCTCCGCTACAGAGGGTAGCCATGGAACTTTAGTTCCATCTCTTCAGCGTGGGTGGGCAGAAGAGGAGGAAGAGGATGAGGATATTGAGAGTCATCCTCCTGGTGAGGACAGCGAAATCTTGACTGTTGGTACTCTGGCACACATGGCTGACTTTATGTTAGGCTGCCTTTCCCGTGACCCACGCGTTGTACGCATTTTAGACAACACGGATTACTGGGTGTTCACCCTTCTGGACCCCCGCTACAAAGAGAATTTCTCATCTCTCATTCCTCCGGTGGAGAGGACAAGCAAAATGTTGCAATACCAGAAGGTTCTTGTCGAAAAATTGCTCCAAAATTTTCCATCTGACAACGCTGGCGGCAGAGTACGTGCTACCTTGGCCAACCGAGAAGGGGAGAAAAGGGGAGCACACAGCAGTTCCGAGAAAGGCAGGGCAACACTCTCCAAGGCGTGGGACACCTTCATGACACCCCGCCAGCACCCTCACCCTGATGCGCAGCCTAGTGTCACAAGGAGGGAAAAGTTTTGGAAGATGGTGAAGGAGTACGTAGCAGACCGTGTCAGCGTCCTCAATGATCCCTCTGTGCCTTACAACTACTGGGTGTCCAAGCTGGACACGTGGTATGAACTGGCACTCTACGCCTTGGAGGTGCTGGCCTGCCCTGCCGCCAGCGTTCTGTCTGAGCGGGTATTTAGTGCTGCTGGTGGCATCATAACAGATAAGCGTATCCGCCTTTCCACCGACAATGCTGATAGGTTGACACTTATAAAAATGAACAAGGCCTGGATTTCCCCTGACTTCTCCACTCCACTGGAGGAAAGCCCCGGGGGAACATAAACTCACTTTATATATGTTATTTACAATGATGTGAATACTCTGTATTCCCATTCACCCCTTCCACCCAAAAAACGGGTATATGGTTGACTCTTAATCTTCTCATCCTCCTCCTCCTCTTCCATATGCCCTGGGATATATATTTTTTATATAGGGCCAGCTCACCAGCGTGCCCTGGGATATAATTTTTATATAGGGCCAGCACACCAGCGGGCCCTGTGATATAATTTTTATATAGGGCCAGCTCACCAGCGGGCCCTGTTTGACAATTTTTATATAGGTCAGCTCACCAGCGGGCCTTCTTATATAATGTTTTATTGGGTCAGCTCTCTAGCGGGCCCTCTCATATAATGTTTTATAGCGTCAGCTCACTAGCGGGCCTTCGCATATAATGTTTAGGATGGTCAGCTCTGCAGCAGACCCTCACCCATAATGTTTTAGATGGTCAGCTCAGCGCACGTTTCCCTCTTAATCATGGCCTCAGTTCAATAAAATCAAGGAAATTTTTGGGAGAATTTGCCTCTGTGCACGTTTCCCTCTTAATCATGGCCTCAGTTCTGAAAATCAAGGAAATTTTTGGGAGAATTTGACTCTGCGCATGTTTCCCTCTTAATAATGGCCTCAGTTCAGAAAAATCAGGGAAATTTTTGGGAGAATTTGCCTCTGCGCACGTTTCCCTCTTAATCATGGCCTCAGTTCAGAAAAATCAAGGAAATTTTTGGGAGAATTTGCCTCTGCGCACGTTTCCCTCTTAATCATGGCCTCACTTCAGAAAATCAAGGAAATTTTTGGGAGAATTTGCAGATGATATACAAGTAAATATACAGCAAATATTGTTTGGTAACAATTTTTCGCCTAAAGTCGTTTTTATTTTCCTTTTTGTGTGTTTTATGGTCAGTCTGTAAAAATGGCATACTACGGGCGAAAGATCGTTCCCAGCAGCGATGTTGGAGTCCAAGATGCATCCAGACATCCTCCCTATGCTGTCCCTGAACCATTTCTGTAGTGTTTCCATCCTTTTCTTCCCTTTTCCTATGGACCAGGCACCCTCCCCTCATCAGAGCAGGGGGTGCCTGGTGTAATGCTCGAGTCCTCCCATTGACTTCAATGGGGCTCGGGTGCTCGGCCGAGCACTCGAGCCTCAGGGGGTGCTCGGTCAGAGCACCCGAACATCCGAGCATTGGGGTGCTCGCTCATCACTACTTATGATCCAACATCTAAATATATTGCTATAAGTTGTCTGTGTAAGATGGATGTGAATAAGGGGAAGCAGGATCACAGCTAGGCACATCCTCATTGAAATCTCACCTGAAGAACAACCATAGGTCCGATTAGGAGACACACCATCAACATGTCAAAGATGCCACAACTAGCAGCAGAAGAAGCACTCCAACAAGTTTCCAGGGCTCTGTGGCATATAATAGAAGTGCTGTTGATGAATCAGAGCATGTGCCAAGGTTTCATTTATTTGAAATAACAGCTATGTCTCCTGCTGCAGAGGAGTATAATTCTGTTTGTTGTTGGAGATGACAAGAGTCATAGAGTGCTCACACATTCTGCAGTCACACCCACCGCCTCCATAAGTCATGTTAAAGCAATACGTTTTCACAGTTCTTCCACTATGTACTGCCATTCCACCATTTCTGCATTCTTAGAAAGGAGTCAAAACGTGAAAAAATAATATATAAATCCATACCTATGGATAAGTAAACTTGTCAAAATGTTGGTACTTGACATGCTGCCTTTTTCTTTTGTTGAAAACATAAGCTTTAAAGAACTAATGTGTGGCAACATGCTGGCATATTCCAAGCCACAGTTATTTTTCAGTCATGGATGGGCCAGTTTTACACAAGCAGGAAGTTAGGGTTGTGAGCAAAGGACAAAAGCATTGAGCCAGCTAACAATGTTTTAAGACAGGCATTGCCATAGGACTCAAACTGCTCACAAATTTTATCTTTACCTGTTGATTACTCCACTTCAGCCCTCAAAAGCAGTACTATTGTTATTGTTTAATCTTGCAATCATAGAAAACATAGTTGAAAATGGCAATGTTCTCACAAGAAATCTATTGGCAGTGATGAAAAAGCAGATATTTTAAATTGATGGTTTTTCACAAATATTCTTGTTGGAAAAATGTCTTTAGCCCATCCCTGACACTGTATACACACATACTTTCTTGACCCATTTTTGAATTTTGTCCCCATGTACCCAAACTTTCCTGAATACCCTTCAAACACAGATGTAGGGAAGATGGAAAGATAATACCTTCTACTTTTATTAAAAACTGTGACTCAATCAACCAATAAGTAATGTAAGATATGTCTAATAAACAAGCCAAAAATTATGTGAGAGGCTCTGAGTACGAACAAAAGCACAATGGCCTGTTCTCCGGCTAGTCACCGCTCAAGAGCATCACATTTTAGCTCTCTAGTGCCATTACAGAGAAGAAATTTCCACATACATATTAGACTAATCCCGCCCATAAGGGAGGTCCAGTACCAAAATGATGGGCAAGTCCCCTCTGCGCGGAAAAGCCAGCTAACCCCAGACATACGTTTTGGCCTTATTTGGGCCTCATCAGTGATGTGCAGCTGGCTTCCCTAGGCACTGAGAGCAAGGGGTCCACGTCTGGATTACCCTTTACACTTAGGGAGAGACCCTAAGTGTTTCTCAAAAACAAGCCAAAAATGATGTGAGAGGCTCTGAGTACGAACAAAAGCACAATGGCCTGTTCTCTGGCTAGTCACCGCTCAAGAGCATCACATTTTAGCTTTCTAGTGCCATTACAGAGGAGAAATTTCCACATACATATTAGTCTAATCCCGCCCATAAGGGCGGTCCAGTACCAAAATGATGGGCAAGTCCCCTCTGCACGGAGGGGCCCAAAATAAGGCCGAAACGTACATCTGGGGTTAGCTGGTTTTTCTGTTCAGAGGAGACTTGCCCATCATTTTGGTACTGGACCGTCCTTATGGGCGGGATTAGTCTAATATGTATGTGGAAATTTCTCCTCTGTAATGGCACTAGAGAGCTAAAATGTGATGCTCTTGAGCGGTGACTAGCCGGAGAACAGGCCATTGTGCTTTTGTTCGTACTCAGAGCCTCTCACATCATTTTTGGCTTGTTTCTGCAAAACACTTAGGGTCTCTCCCTCAGTGTAAAGGGTAATCCAGACATGGACCCCTTGCTCTCAGTGCCTAGGGAAGCCAGCTGCACCTCACTGATGATGCCCAAAACAAGGCCAACATGTACATTTGGGGTTAGCTGGGTTTTCTGTGCAGAGGAGACTTGCCCATCATTTTGGTACTGGACAGCCCTTATGGGTGGGATTAGTCTAATATGTATGTATGTATGTATGTATGTATGTATGTATGTATGTATGTATGTATGTATGTAGAAGTTTCTTCTCTGTAATAGCACTAGAGAGCTAAAATGTAATGCTCTTGAGCGGTGACTAGCCGGAGAACAGGCCATTGTGCTTTTGTTCGTACTCAGAGCCTCTCACATCATTTTTGGCTTGTTTCTGCGAAACACTTAGGGTCTCTCCCTAAGTGTAAAGGGTAATCCAGACATGGACCCCTTGCTCTCAGTGCCTAGGGAAGCCAGCTGCACCTCACTGACGAGGCCCAAAATAAGGCTGAAACATACGTCTGGGGTTAGCTGGTTTTTCGTGCAGAGGAGACTTGCCCATCATTTTGGTACTGGACCGCCCTTATGGGCGGAATTAGTCTAATATGTATGGGGCAATTTCTCCTCTGTAATGGCACTAGAGAGCTAAAATGAGATGCTCTTGAGTGGTGACTAGCCGGAGAACAGGCCATTGTGCTTTTGTTTGTACTCAGAGCCTCTCACATCGTTTTTGGCTTGTTTCGAAGATATGTCTAATGTCAAGGAAAAACATAATGGTCCACGGTATCTAACAATCTTGTTTGTTTTCCAGACAGGTTCAAACCCACAATAATCACAACACACCAAAGTCACTCATACATTTAAATTCCCCTATATATACCCCAAAATAACTGAAACACTTTCTCTGTGTTTCAAGTTTTGGTGAGATAAGGCACAGGACCCAGGAAAGGAAGATAGTGATAGTGAGGGAGAGAGAGAGGAGCATTCAGTGGAGAAAGGTAGAAGAAATTTGGAGAGG
Source organism: Rhinophrynus dorsalis (assembly GCA_037306005.1). NCBI lineage: Eukaryota > Metazoa > Chordata > Amphibia > Anura > Rhinophrynidae > Rhinophrynus > Rhinophrynus dorsalis. The sequence continues at coordinate 137,687,130 of CM074720.1, read as the reverse complement.
AGCAATTTGCATTTAAAGATATACATATCACACTTTTTCACATATTCCATATACTCATACTAACACACCACACATGTTTATATTTTGTTTTGACAGTGTGAATCAGTGAGAAACAGAGAGTGACAGACATTGAGTGGGATCGACTGTGAGGGATTGTGTGAGTGCCTGGGTGTGAGTGGGTGAGTGATGGCGAGGAGAGCAGGAGAGAGGGATGGGGAGAATAGAAGGAGAAGAGGAAGCTCAAGAGGGCATCACTGGTCAGGGTAGGAGTGGGAAAGGGAGATCCATGGTGCAGATGGAGATCTGCCAAAGAGAAGGCATACAAAGGACATGGTCAGCTGTGTCAGTGGGACAAGGGGTAGATCCGGGGCCCCACCACTCACAGTCAGGGTCAGGTCAGGCTGAGCCAGAAAGTCACAGCTCTGACACTTCTCAGGCTGGAGCTGAAGAGGAGAGGAAATGAGACTGTCCATACACTTATGAGGAGAACAGGGCCCTCATCCAAGGTATACTAGAGAGGGAGAACATTCTCCAAGGGAGAAGGTCCCTTGCCTGGCTGCCAAGAAGAAGGCTGCATGGAGTCAGGCCTTGTGAGGGTCAACACAGTCGTCACTTGCAAGTGGACCTTTGAGTCCATCAAAAAAACTTGGGGTGATTGCAAGAGTCTGTTCAAGCACAAGATGGGCTAGGCTGACCTGCATGCCCAAGGAGCTGGAGGTGGTCCCCCTGCCCACATCACATTCAACAGTTGCAAGGAGATATTGAGAATCAGCCTGTCATCAACCACTGTAGAGGGGATCCCTGGAGGTTTGGACACAGGGGACGACAGCACCCTCCAAACTCCCAGTAAGTGCATCATCACCTAACAAAACAAAACACTATCCTCACAACCAACATAGACAAACACATTCACACCTGAGCACATGACTAGCATTCATCTGCACTACTGTACCAACACAGCCTCGAGAGGGTTCAAACAAGGACAGAATACTGGACAAAAGAAATAAGAATGTTCAGAGAGATGTACAACAAGGTTTGTAATAGAGTTCAATCTTCACCCTCCGGTCTGCAGCTCTTATTCTGAGTGTCCTCAGTAGCACTCAATATGTGTCTACACAGAAGAAAAAGAAGAAGAAAAGAGTGCAAGGCTACCTGAGAGCAGCATCTGAAATGTCAGATATAAAGACAATGTACCCAAATCTACTTACAAGATATCTTCTTGTAAGTATAGCCAAAAATGATAAACTCCAGATATTATCATTTTTGGTTATACTTACAAGAAGATATCTTGTAAGTAGATTTGAGTACATTGTCTTTATATCTGACATTTCAGATGCTACTCTCAGAATACTGGACACTATACCAACAGTAATGGGAAGGCTCAACTAGGCCAAATCCTGTCCAGGTACAGGTTAACTCTCTTGGTGATATGTTGAGCTGCATACATACACCACACAAACAATGTTTGCCAACAAGTTGCCAGCTAAAGATCTGTAATGTTCTTCCATGATCATACACATTGACTCACAGGGAAGGAAACACATAACCCATGGAGTGCTGGATGGATGATCAATGCATTGCTTAGCAATGCATTGGTTATCCCTCTGCCACTAAAAGAATTAAGTGACAACAAACAAAAAAAAAATAACATTGCACTGCTCCACAGGGATATGTTCACATATCACAGTTATGCTGATTTAAAATGTAGGCATGTACAGCACACAGGCCTCAAAATAAAAAAACTAGGGCCCCAAAGTAAACAAATGCACTGGTAAATATGATGCCAAAAAGTAGATGAAAGATCCAGCAAATCATATGTATTCATGGAATGGGAATGGCAAGTAGGGGAATTGTTGTGGGTAGAAGCCATAGTCTTGTTCCTTACCAGGCCTGTGTGTTGTTTATTCACTCGTTTGTCTGCACTGGAACTGTGATGGTTAAGTTTTTGTCAGCATATTTATCTGTAGGAGTGGGGACGGCAAGGAGAGATGTCAGGCCATCCACACCTGTCAGGGCACATATGTTGACTAAACCTCAACAAATTGATGTTGCTCACATCACTGTACATCAGGGCTGTCAAATGTATGCCATCAAGGCCCAGCAACAGGACATGACTGAAGGTTATTCCTGATTCAGCACAAGTGGGTCAGTACAAACAAAGTAGCTACTGATCAACTCACCAATGCTGAATCTGGGACATCGTTCACTTATGGACTGTTGCTGGCCCTGACACCTCAAACCTTGACAGGGATGATATACATGGTCATAGCAAGATGATCAATCCTTGATTCCCAGGGTGGTATCCAATGCAACAGAGAGCAAAGCATTGGATACCATCCTGACGCTCAGGGATTCACATGTCAATGTAATTGTCCTAGTCTCCTCCCCGCACGTTTCGCGGCTGCTGCGCAGCCAATAAACGTACAGGGAGGCTCTGACATCAGTGTAATGCCAGCAGCCATGTTGGCTGCTGGCATTACACTGATTGGCTGGCCAGAACCCGTGGTCGGGTGCTGTATAGCACCTGACCAGCGAGTTCGGCTCAGTCTTAGCCAGGGAGAGATGAGGATAGGAAGGGAAAGTCAGTGTAGGGAGAAGAAAAGTCTTGTTGAACAAAAAAAAAGAACCAAAAGTCCTTTTTAGGACTACTGTGTGTGGGGGCAGCAGTTTATTTTGTGTGGGGGGGGGGAAAAAAAAAAAAAAAAAAAACATATTCTGTTTAGTGTGCAAAGTTGCAGATTAGAGCACATTCTGTTTAGTGTGCAAAGTTGCAGATTAGAGCACATTCTGTTTAGTGTGCAAAGTTGCAGATTAGAGCACATTCTGTTAAGTCTTCAAACTAAAATATCAAAGTCACATATTCCATTCAGTGTGCTTCGCCGCAGTTTAGCAGCCTATTCTGTGTACTCTGCACAGTTGCAGAATAGGAAGAAATACTGTTAAGTTTTCAAACTAAAATATCAAAGTCACATATTATATTCAGTGTGCGTCCCCGCAGTTTAGCAGCCTATTCTGTGTACTCTGCACAGTTGCAGAATAGGAAGAAATACTGTAAAGTCTTCAAACTAAAATATCAAAGTCACATATTCCATTCAGTGTGCGTCACCGCAGTTTAGCAGCCTATTCTGTGTACTCTGCACAGTTGCAGAATAGGAAGAAATACTGTTAAGTCTTCAAACTAAAATATCAAAGTCACATATTCCATTCAGTGTGCTTCGCCGCAGTTTAGCAGCCTATTCTGTGTACTCTGCACAGTTGCAGAATAGGAAGAAAAACTGTAAAGTCTTCAAACTAAAATATCAAAGTCACATATTCCATTCAGTGTGCTTCGCCGCAGTTTAGCAGCCTATTCTGTGTACTCTGCACAGTTGCAGAATAGGAAGAAATACTGTTAAGTTTTCAAACTAAAATATCAAAGTCACATATTATATTCAGTGTGCGTCACCGCAGTTTAGCAGCCTATTCTGTGTACTCTGCACAGTTGCAGAATAGGAAGAAATACTGTAAAGTCTTCAAACTAAAATATCAAAGTCACATATTCCATTCTGTGTGTGTCACCGCAGTTTAGCAGCCTATTCTGTGTACTCTGCACAGTTGCAGAATAGGAAGAAATACTGTAAAGTCTTCAAACTAAAATATCAAAGTCACATATTCCATTCAGTGTGCTTCGCCGCAGTTTAGCAGCCTATTCTGTGTACTCTGCACAGTTGCAGAATAGGAAGAAATACTGTTAAGTTTTCAAACTAAAATATCAAAGTCACATATTATATTCAGTGTGCGTCACCGCAGTTTAGCAGCCTATTCTGTGTACTCTGCACAGTTGCAGAATAGGAAGAAATACTGTAAAGTCTTCAAACTAAAATATCAAAGTCACATATTCCATTCAGTGTGCGTCACCGCAGTTTAGCAGCCTATTCTGTGTACTCTGCACAGTTGCAGAATAGGAAGAAATACTGTAAAGTCTTCAAACTAAAATATCAAAGTCACATATTCCATTCAGTGTGCTTCGCCGCAGTTTAGCAGCCTATTCTGTGTACTCTGCACAGTTGCAGAATAGGAAGAAATACTGTAAAGTCTTCAAACTAAAATATCAAAGTCACATATTCCATTCAGTGTGCTTCGTCGCAGTTTAGCAGCCTATTCTGTGTACTCTGCACAGTTGCAGAATAGGAAGAAATACTGTTAAGTTTTCAAACTAAAATATCAAAGTCACATATTATATTCAGTGTGCGTCACCGCAGTTTAGCAGCCTATTCTGTGTACTCTGCACAGTTGCAGAATAGGAAGAAATACAGTAAAGTCTTCAAACTAAAATATCAAAGTCACATATTCCATTCAGTGTGCGTCACCGCAGTTTAGCAGCCTATTCTGTGTACTCTGCACAGTTGCAGAATAGGAAGAAATACTGTTAAGTCTTCAAACTAAAATATCAAAGTCACATATTCCATTCAGTGTGCTTCGCCGCAGTTTAGCAGCCTATTCTGTGTACTCTGCACAGTTGCAGAATAGGAAGAAATACTGTAAAGTCTTCAAACTAAAATATCAAAGTCACATATTCCATTCAGTGTGCTTCGCCGCAGTTTAGCAGCCTATTCTGTGTACTCTGCACAGTTGCAGAATAGGAAGAAATACTGTAAAGTCTTCAAACTAAAATATCAAAGTCACATATTCCATTCAGTGTGCTTCGCCGCAGTTTAGCAGCCTATTCTGTGTACTCTGCACAGTTGCAGAATAGGAAGAAATACTGTTAAGTTTTCAAACTAAAATATCAAAGTCACATATTATATTCAGTGTGCGTCACCGCAGTTTAGCAGCCTATTCTGTGTACTCTGCACAGTTGCAGAATAGGAAGAAATACTGTAAAGTCTTCAAACTAAAATATCAAAGTCACATATTCCATTCAGTGTGCGTCACCGCAGTTTAGCAGCCTATTCTGTGTACTCTGCACAGTTGCAGAATAGGAAGAAATACTGTTAAGTTTTCAAACTCAAATATTAAAGTCACATATTCCATTCAGTGTGTGTCACCGCCGTTTAGCAGCCTATTCTGTGTACTCTGCAGAGTTGCAGAATAGTAAGAAATACTGTTAAGTTTTCAAACTAAAATATCAAAGTCACATATTATATTCAGTGTGCGTCACCGCAGTTTAGCAGCCTATTCTGTGTACTCTGCACAGTTGCAGAATAGGAAGAAATACTGTAAAGTCTTCAAACTAAAATATCAAAGTCACATGTTCCATTCAGTGTGCGTCACCGCAGTTTTGCAGCACATTCTGTGTACTCTGCACAGTTGCAGAATAGGAAGAAATACTGTTAAGTCTTCAAACTAAAATATCAAAGTCACATATTCCATTCAGTGTGCTTCGCCGCAGTTTAGCAGCCTATTCTGTGTACTCTGCACAGTTGCAGAATAGGAAGAAATACTGTAAAGTCTTCAAACTAAAATATCAAAGTCACATATTCCATTCAGTGTGCTTCGCCGCAGTTTAGCAGCCTATTCTGTGTACTCTGCACAGTTGCAGAATAGGAAGAAATACTGTTAAGTTTTCAAACTAAAATATCAAAGTCACATATTATATTCAGTGTGCATCACCGCAGTTTAGCAGCCTATTCTGTGTACTCTGCACAGTTGCAGAATAGGAAGAAATACTGTAAAGTCTTCAAACTAAAATATCAAAGTCACATATTCCATTCAGTGTGCGTCACCGCAGTTTAGCAGCCTATTCTGTGTACTCTGCACAGTTGCAGAATAGGAAGAAATACTGTTAAGTCTTCAAACTAAAATATCAAAGTCACATATTCCATTCAGTGTGCTTCGCCGCAGTTTAGCAGCCTATTCTGTGTACTCTGCACAGTTGCAGAATAGGAAGAAATACTATAAAGTCTTCAAACTAAAATATCAAAGTCACATATTCCATTCAGTGTGCTTCGCCGCAGTTTAGCAGCCTATTCTGTGTACTCTGCACAGTTGCAGAATAGGAAGAAATACTGTTAAGTCTTCAAACTAAAATATCAAAGTCACATATTCCATTCAGTGTGCTTCGCCGCAGTTTAGCAGCCTATTCTGTGTACTCTGCACAGTTGCAGAATAGGAAGAAATACTGTAAAGTCTTCAAACTAAAATATCAAAGTCACATATTCCATTCAGTGTGCTTCGCCGCAGTTTAGCAGCCTATTCTGTGTACTCTGCACAGTTGCAGAATAGGAAGAAATACTGTTAAGTTTTCAAACTAAAATATCAAAGTCACATATTATATTCAGTGTGCGTCACCGCAGTTTAGCAGCCTATTCTGTGTACTCTGCACAGTTGCAGAATAGGAAGAAATACTGTAAAGTCTCCAAACTAAAATATCAAAGTCACATATTCCATTCAGTGTGCGTCACCGCAGTTTAGCAGCCTATTCTGTGTACTCTGCACAGTTGCAGAATAGGAAGAAATACTGTAAAGTCTTCAAACTAAAATATCAAAGTCACATATTCCATTCAGTGTGCGTCACCGCAGTTTAGCAGCCTATTGTGTGTACTCTGCACAGTTGCAGAATAGGAAGAAATACTGTTAAGTCTTCAAACTAAAATATCAAAGTCACATATTCCATTCAATGTGCTTCGCCGCAGTTTAGCAGCCTATTCTGTGTACTCTGCACAGTTGCAGAATAGGAAGAAAAACTGTAAAGTCTTCAAACTAAAATATCTAAGTCACATATTCCATTCAGTGTGCTTCGCCGCAGTTTAGCAGCCTATTCTGTGTACTCTGCACAGTTGCAGAATAGGAAGAAATACTGTTAAGTTTTCAAACTAAAATATCAAAGTCACATATTATATTCAGTGTGCGTCACCGCAGTTTAGCAGCGTATTCTGTGTACTCTGCACAGTTGCAGAATAGGAAGAAATACTGTAAAGTCTTCAAACTAAAATATCAAAGTCACATATTCCATTCAGTGTGCGTCACCGCAGTTCAGCAGCCTATTCTGTGTACTCTGCACAGTTGCAGAATAGGAAGAAATACTGTTAAGTCTTCAAACTAAAATATCAAAGTCACATATTCCATTCAGTGTGCTTCGCCGCAGTTTAGCAGCCTATTCTCTGTACTCTGCACAGTTGCAGAATAGGAAGAAATACTGTAAAGTCTTCAAACTAAAATATCAAAGTCACATATTCCATTCAGTGTGCTTCGCCGCAGTTTAGCAGCCTATTCTGTGTACTCTGCACAGTTGCAGAATAGGAAGAAATACTGTTAAGTTTTCAAACTAAAATATCAAAGTCACATATTATATTCAGTGTGCGTCACCGCAGTTTAGCAGCCTATTCTGTGTACTCTGCACAGTTGCAGAATAGGAAGAAATACTGTAAAGTCTTCAAACTAAAATATCAAAGTCACATATTCCATTCAGTGTGCATCACCGCAGTTTAGCAGCCTATTCTGTGTACTCTGCACAGTTGCAGAATAGGAAGAAATACTGTTAAGTCTTCAAACTAAAATATCAAAGTCACATATTCCATTCAGTGTGCTTCGCCGCAGTTTAGCAGCCTATTCTGTGTACTCTGCACAGTTGCAGAATAGGAAGAAATACTGTAAAGTCTTCAAACTAAAATATCAAAGTCACATATTCCATTCAGTGTGCTTCGCCGCAGTTTAGCAGCCTATTCTGTGTACTCTGCACAGTTGCAGAATAGGAAGAAATACTGTTAAGTTTTCAAACTAAAATATCAAAGTCACATATTATATTCAGTGTGCGTCACCGCAGTTTAGCAGCCTATTCTGTGTACTCTGCACAGTTGCAGAATAGGAAGAAATACTGTAAAGTCTTCAAACTAAAATATCAAAGTCACATATTCCATTCAGTGTGCGTCACCGCAGTTTAGCAGCCTATTCTGTGTACTCTGCACAGTTGCAGAATAGGAAGAAATACTGTTAAGTTTTCAAACTAAAATATCAAAGTCACATATTATATTCAGTGTGCGTCACCGCAGTTTAGCAGCCTATTCTGTGTACTCTGCACAGTTGCAGAATAGGAAGAAATACTGTAAAGTCTTCAAACTAAAATATCAAAGTCACATATTCCATTCAGTGTGCGTCACCGCAGTTTAGCAGCCTATTGTGTGTACTCTGCACAGTTGCAGAATAGGAAGAAATACTGTAAAGTCTTCAAACTAAAATATCAAAGTCACATATTCCATTCAGTGTGCTTCGCCGCAGTTTAGCAGCCTATTCTGTGTACTCTGCACAGTTGCAGAATAGGAAGAAAAACTGTAAAGTCTTCAAACTAAAATATCTAAGTCACATATTCCATTCAGTGTGCTTCGCCGCAGTTTAGCAGCCTATTCTGTGTACTCTGCACAGTTGCAGAATAGGAAGAAATACTGTTAAGTTTTCAAACTAAAATATCAAAGTCACATATTATATTCAGTGTGCGTCACCGCAGTTTAGCAGCGTATTCTGTGTACTCTGCACAGTTGCAGAATAGGAAGAAATACTGTAAAGTCTTCAAACTAAAATATCAAAGTCACATATTCCATTCAGTGTGCGTCACCGCAGTTTAGCAGCCTATTCTGTGTACTCTGCACAGTTGCAGAATAGGAAGAAATACTGTTAAGTCTTCAAACTAAAATATCAAAGTCACATATTCCATTCAGTGTGCTTTGCCGCAGTTTAGCAGCCTATTCTGTGTACTCTGCACAGTTGCAGAATAGGAAGAAATACTGTAAAGTCTTCAAACTAAAATATCAAAGTCACATATTCCATTCAGTGTGCTTCGCCGCAGTTTAGCAGCCTATTCTGTGTACTCTGCACAGTTGCAGAATAGGAAGAAATACTGTTAAGTTTTCAAACTAAAATATCAAAGTCACATATTATATTCAGTGTGCGTCACCGCAGTTTAGCAGCCTATTCTGTGTACTCTGCACAGTTGCAGAATAGGAAGAAATACTGTAAAGTCTTCAAACTAAAATATCAAAGTCACATATTCCATTCAGTGTGCGTCACCGCAGTTTAGCAGCCTATTCTGTGTACTCTGCACAGTTGCAGAATAGGAAGAAATACTGTTAAGTCTTCAAACTAAAATATCAAAGTCACATATTCCATTCAGTGTGCTTCGCCGCAGTTTAGCAGCCTATTCTGTGTACTCTGCACAGTTGCAGAATAGGAAGAAATACTGTTAAGTTTTCAAACTAAAATATCAAAGTCACATATTATATTCAGTGTGCGTCACCGCAGTTTAGCAGCCTATTCTGTGTACTCTGCACAGTTGCAGAATAGGAAGAAATACTGTAAAGTCTTCAAACTAAATTATCAAAGTCACATATTCCATTCAGTGTGTGTCACCGCAGTTTAGCAGCCTATTCTGAGTACTCTGCACAGTTGCAGAATAGGAAGAAATACTGTTAAGTCTTCAAACTAAAATATCAAAGTCACATATTCCATTCAGTGTGCTTCGCCGCAGTTTAGCAGCCTATTCTGTGTACTCTGCACAGTTGCAGAATAGGAAGAAATACTGTTAAGTTTTCAAACTAAAATATCAAAGTCACATATTATATTCAGTGTGCGTCACCTCAGTTTAGCAGCCTATTCTGTGTACTCTGCACAGTTGCAGAATAGGAAGAAATACTGTAAAGTCTTCAAACTAAAATATCAAAGTCACATATTCCATTCAGTGTGCGTCACCGCAGTTTAGCAGCCTATTCTGTGTACTCTGCACAGTTGCAGAATAGGAAGAAATACTGTTAAGTTTTCAAACTAAAATATCAAAGTCACATATTATATTCAGTGTGCGTCACCGCAGTTTAGCAGCCTATTCTGTGTACTCTGCACAGTTGCAGAATAGGAAGAAATACTGTTAAGTTTTCAAACTAAAATATCAAAGTCACATATTATATTCAGTGTGCATCACCGCAGTTTAGCAGCCTATTCTGTGTACTCTGCACAGTTGCAGAATAGGAAGAAATACTGTTAAATTTTCAAACTAAAATATCAAAGTCACATATTATATTCAGTGTGCGTCACCGCAGTTTAGCAGCCTATTCTGTGTACTCTGCACAGTTGCAGAATAGGAAGAAATACTGTAAAGTCTTCAAACTAAAATATCAAAGTCACATATTCCATTCAGTGTGCGTCACCACAGTTTAGCAGCCTATTCTGTGTACTCTGCACAGTTGCAGAATAGGAAGAAATACTGTTAAGTCTTCAAACTAAAATATCAAAGTCACATATTCCATTCAGTGTGCTTCGCCGCAGTTTAGCAGCCTATTCTGTGTACTCTTCACAGTTGCAGAATAGGAAGAAATACTGTTAAGTTTTCAAACTAAAATATCAAAGTCACATATTATATTCAGTGTGCGTCACCGCAGTTTAGCAGCCTATTCTGTGTACTCTGCACAGTTGCAGAATAGGAAGAAATACTGTAAAGTCTTCAAACTAAAATATCAAAGTCACATATTCCATTCAGTGTGCGTCACCGCAGTTTAGCAGCCTATTCTGTGTACTCTGCACAGTTGCAGAATAGGAAGAAATACTGTTAAGTTTTCAAACTAAAATATCAAAGTCACATATTATATTCAGTGTGCGTCACCGCAGTTTAGCAGCCTATTCTGTGTACTCTGCACAGTTGCAGAATAGGAAGAAATACTGTTAAGTTTTCAAACTAAAATATCAAAGTCACATATTATATTCAGTGTGCGTCACCGCAGTTTAGCAGCCTATTTTGTGTACTCTGCACAGTTGCAGAATAGGAAGAAATACTGTTAAGTTTTCAAACTAAAATATCAAAGTCACATATTATATTCAGTGTGCGTCACCGCAGTTTAGCAGCCTATTCTGTGTACTCTGCACAGTTGCAGAATAGGAAGAAATACTGTTAAGTTTTCAAACTAACATATCAAAGCCACATATTATATTCAGTGTGCGTCACCGCAGTTTAGCAGCCTATTCTGTGTACTCTGCACAGTTGCAGAATAGGAAGAAATACTGTTAAGTTTTCAAACTAAAATATCAAAGTCACATATTATATTCAGTGTGCGTCACCGCAGTTTAGCAGCCTATTCTGTGTACTCTGCACAGTTGCAGAATAGGAAGAAATACTGTTAAGTTTTCAAACTAAAATATCAAAGTCACATATTCCATTCAGTGTGCGTCACCGCAGTTTAGCAGCCTATTCTGTGTACTGTGCACAGTTGCAGAATAGGAAGAAATACTGTTAAGTTTTCAAACTAAAATATCAAAGTCACATATTCCGTGTAAGATGAAGAAGGCGGGTAAAAAGGGACGGGGAAGTGGACGTGATCCTGATAGTTCAGGGCGCGGGTCAGGACGCGGAGAAACTGTGCCTGGTGCCAGAGCACAAGAAAGAAAGATATCCACCATACCTAGCTTCATGTCTCATTTTACAGGGCGTCGCAGGACATCACTCTCGAGGTCCGACCACTGTGAACAGGTGGTCGGTTGGATGTCAGCTGATACTGCTTCCAGTCGGTTAAGCACCACCCTGTCTTCCACCAAGTCCACTCTCAGTAGCCAAGAGTCTGGTCAACATAATCCTCACTCTGATCATCCTTCCTCCCACCATACACGGTCTGGTCAAAGAAGTGATCCCACACTGGGATATAGTGAGGAGCTCGTCTCATCACCAATCCTTCATTTGACCCTCTCTCCAAGCACGCTTGCAGAGGAACATGACATCTTGTGCCCTGATTCACAACGTCTAGAGGGTACCCAATCACAAGAAGATGACGGATGTGAACGGCATTTAAGGTCAAAGGAAGTAGTGGATGATGATGATGATGATGAGACACAGTTGCCATTAAATCAACCACTATTACTGTCTCAAGACCTTGTTGAGGAGAATGTTATACAGTTGTCAATGACTGAGTATGTGGTGGGATCAAGACATGAGGAGGATGATCAGAGTGAGGAAGTGGAGGAGGACTTGGTGGACGATGAGGTGACTGACCCCACCTGGGAAGGTGTAGAGCCGAGCGATGACAGCAGTCCTGAGGGTGAGCCATCTGCAGCACCGCAACAGGCTGGAAGAGGCAGTGGTGTGGCTACAGAAAGAAGGCGGACCGCACCAAACCGGCCCGCAAATGTTACACGGAGCACCCCCTTGCGTAAATCTCCCTTGCCAAGGGGTAGGTGTTCCGCGGTATGGCGTTTTTTTAAGGAAAGTGCGGACGACAAAAGAATTGTAGTTTGCAACCTGTGCCACACCAGAATGAGCCGAGGCATGAACACTAGAAACCTCACCACCACCAGCATTATCCGACACATGGCATCCAAGCACCGTAATAAGTGGGAGGAACGCCTGGATCGCCCATCTGTGTCTGCAGGCCACACCACTGCCTCCTCTTCCCCTGTTTTCGGTGCCGGCCAATCGCCTGTCGAAGGCGCAGGCCCGCATACCTCCCGCCCTGCACCTGTACCATCTGAAGCACCATCAGCGACCACATCCACTTCCCTGTCCCAGCACAGCGTCCAAATGTCGTTACCCCAGGCATTTGAGCGCAAGCCACCCACCCACAGGCCATAGCACTAACCTCACACCTTTCCAAATTACTGGCCATCGAAATGCTGCCATTTAGGCTTGTGGACACTGAGTCCTTCCGCAGCCTGATGGCAGCAGCTGTCCCTCGGTAAGCGGTCCCCAGCCGCCACTACTTTTCCCGGTGTGCCATCCCCGCATTACACCACCATGTGTCCCGTAACATCACCCGTGCCCTGACCAACGCAGTTACTGGGAAGGTCCACTTAACGACTGACACATGGACAAGTGCTTGTGGCCAGGGACGCTACATTTCCCTGACGGCACACTGGGTGAATGTCGTGGAGGCTGGGAGCGACTCGGACCCTGGGATGGCACGGGTGCTACCCACGCCGAGGATTGCGGGCCCTACCTCCATCAGGGTTTCCGCCAGCACCTACGTTTTTGGCTCCTCCTCCTCCGTTTCCACCTCCGAATTCTCTACACGCAGCGCCACTCCCCCATCAGCCAGTAGCTGGAAGCAGTGTAGCACTGCAGTGGGGAAGCGTCAACAGGCCGTGCTGAAGCTGATCTGCCTTGGGGACAAACAGCACACGGCCTCAGAGCTGTTGCAGGGGATTAGTCACCAGACCGAGCAGTGGCTCTCGCCACTCAACCTGCAACCAGGCATGGTTGTGTGTGATAATGGGCGTAACTTGCTGGCGGCTTTGGAGCTCGGCAAGCTCACACACGTACCATGCCTAGCGCATGTATTTAATTTAGTGGTTCAGCGATTTCTAAAAACCTACCCCAATGTGCATGATCTCTTGACCAAGGTGCGCCGCGTGTGTGCACATTTCCGTAAGTCATCTATAGCTTCGGCCGGCCTGTTGAAGCTGCAGCAGCGCTTACAATTGCCAGCTCACCGGCTGCTGTGTGACGTGAGCACGCGCTGGAACTCCACCTTCCACATGTTGGCCCGGCTTTGTGAGCAGCAGAGGGCAGTAGTGGAGTACCAGCTGTTACACGGTCGTCGCCTCTCCGTTCAACTTCCTGTAATCAGAAGTGAGGAGTGGGAATGGATGTCAGACCTCTGCGAGGTTTTACACAATTTTTGAGGAATCGACACAGATGGTGAGCGGCGATAACGCTATTATCAGTGTAACCATCCCACTTCTGTGTCTACTGAAACGCTCGCTGCTCACAATTAAAACCGACGCTTTGCATGTGGAAGAGGTGGAAATGGGGGAGGAAGAGCTTACACAAGGTGATAGCCAGAGCACCCTCACTTCGTCTTCTCAGCGACAATTGGAGGAGGTGGAGGAGGAGGAGGAGGAGGAAGACACGGTTGCCTCCGCTACAGAGGGTAGCCATGGAACTTTAGTTCCATCTCTTCAGCTTGGGTGGGCAGAAGAGGAGGAAGAGGATGAGGAGATTGAGAGTCATCCTCCTGGTGAGGACAGCGAAATCTTGACTGTTGGTACTCTGGCACACATGGCTGACTTTATGTTAGGCTGCCTTTCCCGTGACCCACGCGTTGTACGCATTTTAGACAACACGGATTACTGGGTGTTCACCCTTCTGGACCCCCGCTACAAAGAGAATTTCTCATCTCTCATTCCTCCGGTGGAGAGGACAAGCAAAATGGTGCAATACCAGAAGGTTCTTGTTGAAAAATTGCTCCAAAATTTTCCATCTGACAACGCTGGCGGCAGAGTACGTGCTACCTTGGCAAACCGAGAAGGGGAGAAAAGGGGAGCACACAGCAGTTCCGAGAAAGGCAGGGCAACACTCTCCAAGGCGTGGGACACCTTCATGACACCCCACCAGCACCCTCACCCTGATGCGCAGCCTAGTGTCACAAGGAGGTAAAAGTTTTGGAAGATGGTGAAGGAGTACGTAGCAGACCGTGTCAGCGTCCTCAATGATCCCTCTGTGCCTTACAACTACTGGGTGTCCAAGCTGGACACGTGGTATGAACTGGCACTCTACGCCTTGGAGGTGCTGGCCTGCCCTGCCGCCAGCGTTCTGTCTGAGCGGGTATTTAGTGCTGCTGGTGGCATCATAACAGATAAGCGTATCCGCCTTTCCACCGACAATGCTGATAGGTTGACACTTATAAAAATGAACAAGGCCTGGATTTCCCCTGACTTCTCCACTCCACTGGAGGAAAGCCCCGGGGGAACATAAACTCACTTTATTTATGTTATTTACAATGATGGGAATACTCTGTATTCCCATTCACCCCTTCCACCCAAAAAACGGGTATATGGTTGACTATTAATCTTCTCATCCTCCTCCTCCTCTTCCATATGCCCTGTGCTATAATTTTTATATAGGGCCAGCTCACCAGCGGGCCCTGTGATATAATTTTTATATAGGGCCAGCTCACCAGCGGGCCCTGTTTGACAATTTTTATATAGGTCAGCTCACCAGCGCGCCTTCTCATATAATGTTTTATTGGGTCAGCTCTCTAGCGGGCCCTCTCATATAATGTTTTATAGCGTCAGCTCACTAGCGGGCCTTCGCATATAATGTTTAGGATGGTCAGCTCTGCAGCAGACCCTCACCCATAATGTTTTAGATGGTCAGCTCAGCGCACGTTTCCCTCTTAATCATGGCCTCAGTTCAATAAAATCAAGGAAATTTTTGGGATAATTTGCCTCTGCGCACGTTTCCCTCTTAATCATGGCCTCACTTCAGAAAATCAAGGAAATGTTTGGGAGAATTTGCCTCTGCGCACGTTTCCCTCTTAATCATGGCCTCACTTCAGAAAATCAAGGAAATTTTTGGGAGAATTTGCCTCTGCGCACGTTTCCCTCTTAATCATGGCCTCACTTCAGAAAATCAAGGAAATTTTTGGGATAATTTGCCTCAGCTCACGTTTCCCTCTTAATCATGGCCTCACTTCAGAAAATCAAGGAAATTTTTGGGAGAATTTGCAGATGATATACAAGTAAATATACAGCAAATATTGTTTGGTAACAATTTTTCGCCTAAAGTCGTTTTTATTTTCCTTTTTGTGTGTTTTATGGTCAGTCTGTAAAAATGGCGTACTACGGGCGAAAGATCGTTCCCAGCAGCGATGTTGGAGTCCAAGATGCATCCAGACATCCTCCCTATGCTGTCCCTGAACCATTTCTGTGGTGTTTCCATCCTTTTCTTCCCTTTTCCTATGGACCAGGCACCCTCCTCTCATCAGAGCAGGGGGTGCCTGGTGTAATGCTCGAGTCCTCCCATTGACTTCAATGGGGCTCGGGTGCTCGGCCGAGCACTCGAGCCTCCGGGGGCGCTCGGTCAGAGCACCCGAACACCCGAGCATTGGGGTGCTCGCTCATCACTAGTCATATCCCCTCCCTGCTATCTCCCACAACTCTTGGATTGCCAGGGGATTAGCCACTGTATTGTGAAACAATGCATTGCTTATTCCTATGGCACTCAAGGGATTGTGTGCTGACCTCTTTGTAACTCTATGTATAACATTGTGATACACATAACAGTTATGTGTATGAAGGGTGCTCAACAGGTACTTGACCATTGCCAATCATTCTGGGTTTGTCAAGTATTCTGTCCTTGTTTGACGTCCCTCCAAGCTGTGTTGCTGAATTGTGGTGTGGAATGCTGTCCATGTGTTCAGGTGTCACTCTGTTGGCCTCTCAAGATTTGTGTGATGTGTGTGTAGGCCTTGAGGCACTTACCGGTGGACTGGAGGGTCCTTTCATCCCAGGTGTCATTCCACCCTGGGATTCTCTGCACTGATGTCCTGGACAGAGTCCTCCTCACTGCCTCCTCCCACTCCGTGTAGTGGATGCACATGGGCGGACCACCCCCTTTGCCGGCAGCATGCATGACCTCCTTTCCCATCTTTTTCTTGACCCTGGCCTTGCAGTCGGCCCACCTCTTTTTTGACCGCTTCCTGTGAGCGGCAGCAGCTGGACACTGCATTGATGGCATCAAGAACCTCCCTCCATGTGGCTTTACGTTTGGCCCCCATGCCGACAACCTTCCCCCTGGGGAACAGGAGACGATCCCTGGAGATGACTACATTCAACAGGGCAAGGTTCTTCTCTTCAGTAAATCTGGACTCTCTCGCCCTCTCCTCCTCCTCACCCCCAGAGGTTCTATGAGAGCCCTGACGGTGGATCTTCAGCCCTGCCTGCAATGGCCCTGGCTGTGCGTGGTGCACCCCCTGGACTACCCCTTGTACCACTCTCACCAATGCCCCTGCACTAGGTGTGTCTTCTCTGGTGTGGCTGCCCCTCCACCCTAGGCATCTCCCTCTCCCTCACCTATCCTGACCAGGGATACCAAACTGCTTCCTCCTCTTTTCCTACTCTCCCCACCCCTCTCTCCTGTCCTCCTCTCCTCACCCACTCACACCCAGGCACTCACTCAGGCCCTCACACACTCACTCACTTACTCTCTGTCACTCACGTGCACTCACAGACTCACACTGTCAAAAAAAAATATAAAAGTGTATGTGTGATATAAAACAAAATAACTGTGTGTGTATGTGTGTTTTTGTTTGGATGTGTGTTATGGGTATGTGCAAAAGTGTTTTATGTGTAGCTTTATAGTGTACAACTCTCCAACTCATAACTGATGTGCTCTGTTCCTCTCTACCTCACTCTCTATAACTAGCCTCCACTCCTGGGTCCTGTGCTGTAGCTCGAATAAACGCGATACACAGACAAAGGTGCGTCAGTTATTTTGGGTCTATATATAGTTTATTCGACTAAACTTGATACTTTGGGGTGCTGGGATTGGCTGGGGCAGGTAAGAAAGATTTGAATCTCACGTTACCCGGTCTTGGTTAACTCGCGAAGGCAATTTTTTTCTTCATGTTGGTTTTAACTCGAACATTTGCATCGAGCCCCAAATCCTTGTGTCCCTCTTTCCCAGCCTGATGTCTATCTTGTATTGTGATCAGACTGTGTGGTGTGCATATCTGTGTATGACATTGGTCCACAGTAATGTACTTCACTTTGATGTTTGTTTACACTTCTGTATATGTTTTCATACATTTGTCTGTGTACAGTAAATATTGTGGTCTTGTTCTGTATCATTATTGAGTTACATCCATTATATAAAGGTTTGTGACTTGATTGTGGGGAATTAGCATTGTTTTTTATTTTCTTTTGGCATTTCAGGTGTTAATTTTCCCATTTGTATACTTGTGGTATGTGTTGTGTTTTGTATGAGCTGCTTTTTCTCTACTTAGTTTCATCCGACGGTGGGTTTTTTATCCATTTTTTGGTTAACTGCCAACATAACTGGGTCTTACATTTTTGCCATTAAATATATCATTTTCAAGTCCATAAACAGTACCGCACACATTTGAATGGCTCTGATGATTGTTGTTTCATGATCCTCTATGGACGACACATTATCTTCTGTTGTGGTTCTGAAACTGCTGTTATCTTATGTTAAAGGGATAGTAATACTTAAGTATTACTAATCCCTATAGCAAAGTACTACTTAAAAAAAACGTATTGCCCCCAGTGTCATCTCTCAAACCTTTATGGTTTGAGAGATGAACGCTTCTAAAGTTGCCCTCTCCCTCCCCCTTCCCCATAGTTAGCATTCTAGCTGACTGAAAGGAAGAGAGTTGTACGACTATCAGGTGGCTCTCCAGCACAGCCGGATCGTGTTACTAAAAAAGAGAACTTTCCCTGAAATGGTCCTCTACGTGTGCTTGGCTTGCAAGCACACGTAGAAGACTGTTTTAGTGAAAGTTTTTTTTTTAGTTAACGAGATCGCGGCTCTTCTGCAGAACCGCCTGATGATCTCTGACCGGATTTCCCTGAGTCAGCTAGAATGCTGACTACGGGGAAGGGGGAGGGAGAGGGCAACTTTAGAAGCGTTCATCTCTCATAAAGGTTTGAGAGATGACACTGGGGGCAATACTTTTTTTTTTAAGTAGTACTTTGCTATAGGGATTAGTAATACTTAAGTATTACTGTCCGTTTAAGACATCTTATTGAATCACTTACAATGCTTACAAAACTGCCATTGCCTGTTCTTTTTTGTGTGTTGGAGGTTATTGAATCGAGCCCAAAATGCCTTATCTGAATTAATTTTTAAAGTGCACTTGTCATAATAAGAAAAGTTTAGTTTGCTTTACAGAGAATTAAAAAGTGTCGTTATGTTGTACTACTATCCATTTTCTGTAAATCAAAGGTGGTGTTAGGAAAAATAGGAACATTAAAAATGTGGAAGCCCCAACTGATACTTTAGTAAAACATGGTGCCTAACTTTTTTGGAGTATTTCCAATGTGACACAAAGGGTTCTGTTACTTGTGTACATATAGGAGTGAATAAACTGGAACAGTTTGCATCCGCAAACACAAACAATAATTATAAAGATAAACAGAAAATCTAAGAAACATCAAGGCCAGTTTAAGAGCACATGGGGTTTGTGCATTAAGGTGTAATAAAGAGGTGATAAAGTGGAGATAAACTTCAGTGATATCACTTTTCCAATTCCTTTTATTAATATTTTATAGAGTCTATACACTATGCTCTCCAAATATGGAGAAATCTAACTACATTGGCTCCAAAGAATAACAAAGGAATTGTAGAAGTGGTATGATGGTAGACGTCATCTCCATTTTATCACCCCAGTATCACACTTTAGCAGATCTCCCCCATACTCTTCCACAATACTTTATGGAGAAGTATCATAAAAATGCAGCAGGGTTAAGAGACTGATGGATATTAACCCCCTAAGGACCAGTTGTCCCAGGGTTTGTGGTCCTTTAAGGACCAGATAGGAAACTGATCACGTGTGTCAGCACGCCAAACGGGGGACTGGAAGAGATTGCTCCTGTCTTGGAGCAATCAATTTCAGTCTTTGCTATTACTCACTGCTCTTCTGCAGGAGCACTGTGAGTAAAAAGTACGTGACGTGCCAGGATCGTCATCGGTCCTTGAGTGCCAGACAGCCGTGATGGTCCTGGCACGTCACTGGACGCGAAGGGGTTAAAGTAGTGGATCACTGCTAATGTTGGCTCAGACAGCGGGAGTCTTTCTGAATTAATGAACTAAAATATATGTCTTCTCATGGATTGCATATAGAGTTTTAGCAGCTTTTTTTTATTTACTATTTTTTATTATGAAAGTTAGTTTATACTAGTGGATACAGGATTTGCCCATGTTGGGTAAGGCTCAGTAGTTACGGGGATATATATATATATATATATGTTTTTGTAAGCACACCCAATGGAAAAAAAACACATTTAAAATTGCTGGAGTGCAACCAATTTTGACCAAAATAGCTAAATGCAAATACACAAAATATTGGTGCACATCCAAATTTTCATCACCATTAACCCTTTACTCTGCAGCATTGTGCCTGCCTATCACTATTATATTAAAGATCAGGACTTGGTCACATCATATGGCCATAGAATGTTAAGCTTGCCACCAACGCCAAGGCACCTCATTTTTGACAAGTACCTAACCTTAATATGCTTTGTCTTATGAGCTGAAACTCTCCTGCTTTTGATATTTACTAACCTTAATTTACTTTATCCTGAGAGCTGAATCTTTTCACCTTTACTCATTAATGGAGAGAGGCTCTCTGACAAGCATTATATAATGTCCTAAAGACAAAAAGCATTGCACCTGGGGGTGGGAGAGGTGCTTAAACCAATAATTCAATATATATTAAATATATATATATATATACTTCCAATATTGAGAAAACACTCACAGGTCTTTCTTTAAGTGAAATCAAGTGCAAGTTTAATCATCAACGTTTCGGCCTACCCTTAGGCCTTTATCAAGATGCTTGATAAAGACCTAAGGGTAGGCCGAAACGTTGATGATTAAACTTGCACTTGATTTCACTTGAAGAAAGACCTGTGAGTGTTTTCTCAATAATGGAAGTATATTATTAATAACGTGGAGGAGAACACCCGGGCGATTGTGGATTTAACAGTGAGTGCACATCATGGGACATATATATATATATATATATATATATATATATACATATATATATATATATAGTCTTATGTTTAGTATTGTTTAGCATCGATTATGGTTTTGTTATTTTGAATGGGTGAAAAGTATATATTAATATTTATGGGGTTATGTGCAATTGTATATATATATATATATATATATGTGTGTGTGTGTGTGTGTGTGTGTGTGTTTTTCACCATGAAAAAGCTTCCTATGAGTGATGATTGGCCACAAATATGTTAATTTTTCTATACGGCACCCAGGCATCTACCTGTGTATCATGAGTGCATCCTTGAACAGAAATATATATCTTCTCCTTCTCTTCTTTCTCTCACTCTCTTCTCTCCCCTCTTCCCTCTCTCTTACCTTTTTTCTACACTGTCCTATTTTTTTTATCTTGCCTCTTCCCCACTGCTTTGAGTTATTTACTAAACAAGAGTGTTGGTGTTCAATTTTTTATATATGCAGAGTCTCAGTGCCAGTATGTTATTCTTTTTTTTAGCTTATATTCACTTGAATGTCTCTGGGTAGGGGTGGGCGAAAAGTGAGAAAAATTTACTGCAAGACTTTTTGCGAAAAACTGACAATTTTTCTCTGTTTTTGCAAAAGTTTTCTCCTTTTCTCCAATGCAAAATGTTCCTCCTTTTCACTTGTTCCAGCACATTTTTTGTTTTTGCCTATTTCAACACATTTTTTCCTATTCCAACACATTTTTTGCTTATTCAACATGTTTTTCTCCTATTCAAACACATTTTCTCCAATCCTAACACATTTTCCTTCTATTTCAACAGTTTTATCCAGTTCTAACAAATTTTTCTCCTATTCCAACACATTTTTTCCTATGACAACACATTTTTCTCCTACGTTTAATATCGTGCAACTTTCCCAGCACAATATTACTTCTTCTGAGGGCTGTAGTGGAGAAATAAGTAGCTGGAAGTCAAGGCTGTGAGTCCTAAAGCAACAAATACCTTGAAAAATGTTTTAGCATGCAGATTGCATTTGTCCTTTGCCTACAACACTTTCTGCTGAAGTGACACTGGCACATATTCATGATGATATCAAGTGATTAAAAAAAAAATAAAGTACAACCTACAATGTGGCAGATGTGTATGGTAGTGGTGGTGGGGGACTGGTGGGACCTTGACTGCATCCACCCCGGGAGGAGAGGGATCATCATCATTTATTACACATGCTGCAGCAACCATTGCTGCATTCAGTTTTTGTACTAACACTTTACTCCCACATCCCTGCACTGCTCCACCTTTCCTCCTCCCACTTGTTCATTTGCTAGACATTACTCAATTACTGTGTGTGTTTTACTCTCTACATACCGGCACTGTTAGGGTGAAATTTTGCATCAAGAGGAAAGTGCCATTTTTCGTTGACTTCAGTTTGAGGCGAAAATTTTTACCCATCCCTATCTCTGGGATTATTTACTGCTGTATTATTGCATGCTAACTCAATAAAGGTTTTTGGAAAAAAGGTTTATATATTTATTTTACAAACACATTGCTAGCACAACATCCTGTGTAGGCTGTTTTCATATATCTTTAAACATAATTACACTTAACTCAAAGTGACAAAAGAATATATACAAAAATTCATGGAGTGTAACTATTATTCATGTCTGACTTATTAACAGCCACTATTCCATGTAGAGACCCGTTCAATGCCTATTAGTTTAATAACAAATCAACACCATTACTTGTTAAGGGACACTCTCAAAACTTAACCTTTATTGACTCCTATTAAAACTTATATTTCTCCTCAACTAATTTCTAATAAGGTTATTAGAGGCTACAAATAAAGAAGTAGATGAAAAACTAAAAGTAGCGTTAATGAGTAAAAATGAAACAAGTTTTGCTACTTTAGAAAATAGCCTGAAACAGAATATAGAAAAACTTGCAAATAATTTGAAAAATAGAAAGTTTCAAAAGTTTAAGAGGGATAAGAAAGACTTTGCAGAGGGACATGTATATAGACGCACTAGAAGTAAATTTACTAACAGGGAATCTTGGACGGAGTCAGATACAGATTTTTCTGATACAGAAATAAGTAATATTAGGACTGGAAAAAGAAATAAAAGGAAACAGAAATCTAAGAATATAGAATCATCGGAGCATTTTTTAGAACAGATTCAATCCCAAAACAAAGATCCACCAGGTCCGACAATAGATCTACGAGATCGGAATGTGTGGGGATACAGAGGGACAGTGAATCAAGAAGTGATTCCCTCAAAATCGTAAACATTTCTGATTTTGAATTGAGCAAAGACCATGTTTCTGTTTTGGGAAAAGGTCTAACATTCGTTCCTACACAAACTATGAATTTGTTCGAATGGATAAAAGATATTAATTTGTTTGGGAGAAAACTTCTCCTACACAAACATTTCTGTATACAATCTAGAGAAGGGAAAGGAAGTAGGAGTGATCATAAAACCTTACAAAATTTACTTAGTCTGTTGGATGAAAATGAAACCAAGGCAGAAAGTTGTCTTGGTCCTTTTACAGATTTAAAAAGAAATAGCAGATTCACTCCGGGTTCTAATATTTCACCTCAGGTACAAGTTTTCTTAGATAAATGTACGCAGGAGTTGGAAAGGTTGTCAAAGAAATCTAGTTTGGATGATATTAACTGGAACCTAAGTTTGGGTGAACATAAGGCTCTGAAAGAATTAAGCAATAACAAGGAGATAACAATTAAACCTTCCGATAAAGGGGGGAATGTTGTAATTATGAAAACTGAACTATATCAGAAGGAATGCTATAGATTACTACAGGATAAAAACTGTTATATGAAATTACATCAAGACCCCACCAACAGTTTCCAAATAATACTAAGAAGCATCTTAGAGGAGGGTTTGGGGGATGGTGTAATAGATAAGCAGGAATTTGAATATCTATGGGTAAAGAATCCAACAATTCCGACATTTTATTCAATACCTAAAATCCATAATGACTTGCATAATCCTCCCGGATGCCCCATAGTATCTGGTATAGGGGGGTTATCTGAACCGAGTAGTAACTATGTGGATGTGATTCTACGTCCCTTTGTGTATTCACTTCCATCTTACACTAGGGACTCCATAGAAGCTATCAAACAGATTGAAGAAATTTACTTGGATGAGACACATTGGCTGGCATCCTTAGATGTAGAATCTCTCTACACGAGTATTCTACATGATGTAGGAATAACAGCAGTGGAAAGTTTTCTTAATACACGTGGAACACAGTTTCAGAGCCACAATAGGTTCACTATCAAACTTTTGGATTTCGTTTTGCGCCATAACTATTTTGTTTTTGACGGTAGATTCTTCCACCAAACCAGGGGAACTGCGATGGGGAGCACATGTGCCCCCACATACGCAAATTTATTCCTGGGATGGTGGGAGGAAAAATGTATCTTTGTGGAAGACATGGAACAGTATACGAGCCATATAGGATTATGGACCAGCTATATCGACGATGTCCTGTTAATTTGGACTGGAACTAGAGAACTTTTTGAAGAATTTGTAACAAAAATCAATCATAATAAGATAAATCTTAAAGTGACAAGTGAGATTCAAAAAAATGAAATATCATTTTTGGATATAAAAATAATACGAGGTACACAAGGAAAGATAGAGACCACCATTTTTAGGAAAAGTACAGCAACGAATACTCTATTGGAGGCAGGTAGCCAACATCCAGAAAGGTTAAAAAATGGTATTCCATATGGACAATATTTAAGATTGAGACGGTTATGTAGCAACATAGAAGAATTTAAAATAAAAGCAAAGGATTTGAAATTAAGATTTAAAGAGAGAGGATATTCGAATAAGGTATTAAAAATTGCCTATAAGAGAGCATTAATGGCGGACAGGACAGCATTGCTGAACCCCAAAAATAGAAAAAATGACAACAAAGAAATTAGAATAATAGGGGAATATAATATCCAACATGCACAAATTAGAAATATCCTTATGAAAAACTGGGAAATCCTAAGATCTGATCCAGAATTGGCGGAGGTACTTACAGAGCGTCCACTAATCACTTTTAGGAGAGGTAAGAAAGAGGTAAGAATATTAAAGATATGGTGGTACATAGCCACTTTGAGGCACCGAGGGTGAAGACTTGGCTCAAAACAGATATAAAAGGGACATATCCATGTGGAAGGTGTACAGCATGTCAATACATTCAGAAAGGAAATACAATAAAAGATCAGAAGGGAGAAAATACATTTAATCTGAGAGAGTTTATTAACTGTAATACTAGAGGAGTTATATATGTTCTATCTTGCAGCTGTGGTAAAAAATATGTTGGAAAAACGAAGAGACTCTTTAAACAGAGAATATTAGAGCATGTAGGAGACATCAGAAATCGGAGGGACAAGCCGGTTTCACGACATGTTCTAGTCCATCATAATAATGATCCAGGTGTAATAAAGTTTCAAGGAATAAGTCATATAAAAGAATCAATACGGAGAGGAGACACAGATAAGAAATTGTTGATCAAAGAAGCAGAGTGGATCTATAGATTGGGGACTTTGAGCCCCTTAGGATTAAATGAAGGATTCACGTACACTCCATTCATTAAAGAAATATAAAGATCTTTAGATAATTGTTTTTGATATAAGATATTCAATTAGATAGAGGGATGGACGAGTTAACAAAAGCTTGGATCAGTGATATAGAAATAACAAAGAGCCTCTAGTTAGGTATAATGGATATTGTACATTTTATCCATTAAAAGATTTTATATGAAATTTGTGGATTGTCACTTATGGATGGGTTAATTGAAATATGTATCGAGCTTATTAAATCTAAGAGTTAGTGACACGTCATAAGTATAAGGAGATGACAGGATGCAATAAATGTCGAATTTAACTCCTCAACTAAAGTAGAGGTAGAATGAAAATATCGCGAGGGTTGCTACTTGGAATGAAAAACATGATTACGAAACTTCATGGAAAGTATCGCGAGATTATGTTGGTTTAGAGGTGATCAAGATACTAGACTAAAGGTGAGTAAGTATTGTTTAAAGTTTTAGAGTTTAGACACTTGTATCGCGAGGATTGATACAAAGTGTATTGAGGATTGATACAATGTGTAGCAATCAATCAATGTAGTGGAAAGAGCACCGCATACGTCATCACAATTACGTAGGATACCAACTCAAGTTCTATTTGCTAAAGAGAATATAAAAAGACAAAATATGGGACACACGAGGCCTAACTGCCCCCTGAAGAATCCGCGTCATGCGGGGAAACGCGTTGGGGTGTTTTCTTTACATTTGACCATCTGCCTAAGTGTCCAGTTTGTGTTACCTTATGTACGTGGTAGGGGTGTTATTAGCACTGGAGGTCGGAAATTGATCAGATATTATCTATTTGGGATTATTTCGTCGTGTTAGATGAACCCCTAGGGATAGAATTAGGGACCGAACCTCCGATGCTTATAGCCCCCTTGGGATATATTCAGTTCTGTCTAGTACACTATTAACGCTGGTGGTCGGAAATTGGAGAGGGATTAGCTTATCTGGGTTGATTGCGTTGCCTTAAACGGACCCCAAGGGATTAGTGTTGAGGGACCGAACCACCGGCGCTCATAGCATTTGTGTGTGATATTAAGTGGATTGAGGAATATATCCATAAAATAATACGATCTGTAATAATAAAAAGTGGTGGGTGGATGACCCCCTATGCGTCGAAGGACGTAAGAGAAATAATTGGACACTGATTTGCACTTGGTCTATGTTTTCACTGTTTTGGGATATGAGCTCTATGAGAATAGATATGAGCGTTTACTTCGATCCCAAATAGTGCTTTTCCTTTTAATTGTTTTTATTTACAAGTCCGAAATTAGTTGAGGAGAAATATAAGTTTTAATAGGAGTCAATAAAGGTTAAGTTTTGAGAGTGTCCCTTAACAAGTAATGGTGTTGATTTGTTATTAAACTAATAGGCATTGAACGGGTCTCTACATGGAATAGTGGCTGTTAATAAGTCAGACATGAATAATAGTTACACTCCATGAATTTTTGTATATATTCTTATAGCATTTGTCAAGACCTGCAATGCATATGAGGTTCATATATATCCCGATATTTTAGTGTAGGTACACTTCAAAGTGACATAGTCGATTTAAGTTATCATGGTCATATACATCTTGTTAGGATGATGATTATTATTATTCAGCAACACTGTTCCAAATCAAAAAAGGTTTACGATATTATACGTTGGGCTCTATTTTATTATCAGTGCTACAAAAAAAAAAAGATTTTTTAACACTGGGCCACTACATGGAGGAATTTATGTTGTAGAATATTATGGAGCAATACACGGTAACCCTTTGAGTGCCAGTGAGGTACACAACGCATTGCTTTGCAATGCGTTGCATACCCCTCTGCCACTCAAAGGGTTAAATGAAATTCGGCCGAATAATTTGGACTAATGACGAATTTCATCTGAGTCGAACAGGTCCGGTCTGAAATTCGCATTCTCCGAATTTTTTTTTTTTTAATTTGTCCGAAATCGGATTTTATTGAAAATTTTTGCCATGCACAAGTCTAGTTGCTATATGCTACTAAAAATAGAGGGCACGGCGCTTTCCCGCCTGAAACTATCACAATGTTGCTACATACTGCTAAAAATAGATCTGGTAAAACAGGAGCTTTACAGTTCATGCAATGTGCAGATATTAACCACATAAGGACACTAGCAATTTTGCCATTTTTGCTATGTGTGTGTGTTCAACCATAATTCCTATCTTTCTTATTTATTGCACAAACACATATTATATACCATTTTTTAAAGGACTAAAAGGGCTTTAATTTGATGTGACATATACATACATGTGTGTAGGTGTTTATAAAATAGCCCTTCCTGTCTAATTACAGATTTAATATTATTAATGTTAATATATGTTTTTATTTTTATTTGTTTAATTTTAATTTTTTATTGAATATTTTAATTTTTTTTTTTTAATTCGGCTGAATAATTCGGACTATTGACGAATTTGCTGGAGGGCAACTTAGTGTTTCCATGGTGATACGCGTCAGTGCTGGCCAAACACATTGTTTTCTTTCCCACTAGTCAATGGGGTCAGTTTGCTTTTAAAAGGTCACACGCGAAAGAGCGTGCGACCAAATGACAAGATTACCATGCCACCATAATAAAAAAGTTGACATGAGAATCTTGCACTGCATGACAGAGGGAAATTGTCATGTCAGTTACTGAAAAGTCACATCAAATAGCAACATCAAGTCGACATTTTTATTACGGCGACATGGTAACCTTTTTGTTTGGTCACACGCTCTTTCGCTTGAGACCTTTTAAAAGGATATCAATGGGGTCCACTTTCTGCCTAGAAAGTAGATATCCTGCAAGTATACTGTGACCATCTTACGTGAAATGGGACCACTCCTATTAGCTAGACGGTGTTCCTGTGTATCGATTACAACCCATACTCTGGGATCAATCCCACAAAGAAGTGTTGCCACCACCACACTTGTCATATTGCCACTCTGAGACACATGAATTGCTTTCTGAGATGATGATATATGTGCAGAGATATGTTAGGAATGGGATTTTCATTTCATGTTGTTGCTGCTGTTCATATACTTCACACATTATTTTCCATCTCTCCAGTCAAAGCCTTCCAGTTTTGCATTGTATACTTGCTAATGGCCTTATTCTGCTAATGCAAACTCTCCAGCATGTACAACTGGTAGGGACCTCCATTTTCAGCTAGTGATGGGTCAGGTTGCTATTCTTTTGTATGGAATATAACACATTGCGATCACCGTAGGAGCAGCTAAAATGGGCACATAATTTGTGGGTGATACTCAGAATCTCAATGAGGGTTTTAGATTCTGTGAGGAATCTAGTCTCAAATACATTTAGGACATGGACATAGTAGAGTATATGAACCATATCAGCTATTTTTAAGGCAGCTATTATGTTGGAGCCATTATCAACAGAAAAAAACAAGCTTTCAATGGTAGAAGTCATTCCTCTACCCCCTGGTCTAATTTATTTAATACATCTATGGGTTTTTTAGGTTAGTGTCTCAAAACTCTGCATGCAGAAAGTGAGATGACGATGGTATGGAATATCCTGCTGCTTTCTTTTAATAATACAGCCAGAACCAGAGGTAAGATTGCTGGCTGTTATCTGATACTGAGACTTATTTTTGCACATGGAGGGAGACCCAGTAAGCAGGGACAGTCATGTAGTCTGTACAATGCTCACTTGTCCACATATCTGTTGTTAGGTGATGTTTCTTTCTGTATAAGGTTTCCAGCCCTTTGACCACCCCACTCACCACCTGCTTGCACAATTTTGGCACAGCTGTCCTTGAAAAATAACTGTGGCTTGAATATGCCAGGGGAGTGAAAAACATGACATCATTTCTTCAAAACCTCTGTTTTCTACAAAATAATAAGGCATCATGTCAACTGCCGACATTTTGGCAACTTTGCCATTCTACAGGAATAGTTTAGGATTCATTTTTTGAGGTTTTTGACTGCTTCTCAACAGCTCAGTAGTTATGGGTTGGAACTTGGAAGTACATAGCAGAAGAACTGTGTAAATGTATTGCTTTACTAACATGACTTGTGATGATTTTGGAGGTGGCATGTGTGGGCACTCTATGACTCTTCTCATCTACAAAAAACTAAGAGTCATACTCCTCTGCACAGGAGCCACAGGTATTATTTCAAATTAATGAAATATTGGCACACTCTCTGACACATCAGCATAACTTCTATGATGTGCCTCAGAACCATGAAGCTTTTAGGAGTGCTTTTGCTGCTACAAGTTGTGGCACCTCTGACATGTTGATGGTGTGTCTCCGAGTTAGATCAATGGTTGTGCTTCATGTTGGACCTTAGTGAGGATGTGCCTCGGTGTGAACCTGCTTTCCTGCTACTCACATGCTTCTTACACAGACATAGCAAGATGTTTAGCTTTTGGATCATGAGTGAAGTACCTCCATAATGTGGACTTCATAAACTGAGGGGTTCCTGAGGGGCTACAACTACTTCTGAAGCTAGATGTTGCTGCAATTGTACTACTACTAGGTGTCAAAAGGTGATGCACTTCAAACAACAGCAGATGCACTCAACATAAGTATTTTTGTGGATGTTGATAGCCTGTGTTATTACTGCTGGTTACTCATCATGTGTGTGACTGAGTGGGGTGGACTTAGAAGTGGTGACAATGCTTATGATGACTGACAGGATGATTGTGTATTTTTTAGGTCATCCTATGCATTGTGCACAACTTCTTCTCCGCTACTTTTTTATTCTTCTAGGCTTTTTGAAGTGTCAAACAATTTATTTTTTCCTTTCCCCTTTGAAGGATTGTCAGCACATTCTCCACTATATTGAACACTGGTGTTCTTACTCTCACTGTCAGTCATAGCAGTTGGTTAAACTCCTACACCTTCTTTCATTATGCCATCAATGCAACTCATTGTCATCTTCAGTGTTCTTAGATCTATATATACGATACCCTTCATAAAAGCTCACTTGATATAAATTGAAGAAATATAAATATATGGAAAAGGTGCTAATATAACAAAAACCTTTCACCCAAAGTTAAAAAAAACTATAAATATATATAAAAAATGGTAAAAGCTCCAAAAATAATGATAATTATAAAATAGAAAATAAATGGAATGGCAACCTTGTAGCAATAAAAATAGAACTGGTTTATTAAAACATATATAGATTGTAACAATAACCCTCTGTGGGCCTTGGGATATCTCACCCACATATTGTATATATGGACCATTTTTGAATTATTTTTTTGGATACTTTATTCATACATTTGCTTTTTCTTTAGTACATTCCATTTATTCCGTTATTTCATCAAACCATTTTTGACTCTACATACCCTTTGGATGTTTTCACTCACCTATTGGAGATATGGAACATTTTTAACTATTTTAACTATTTTTTTTTCACATCATTTTCTATGGATGGTTGGAATATGGATTAGTAAATTTCTTTAGTACATTTCATTTCTTCAGTTTTTTTGTAGAATTATTCTTTGTAGCACTATTAGTTTTGAGATGATAGCTTAGTATATTTCATTGTGATCACATTTATTTTAGATTTATTATTACTTTGGTATTTTTCTGCTTGTATCTGGTGTTACAATCAGAGTGGGAGAATGCAAACACATATATTGTTATTTTTTTGCACATGAGTGAGTGTAGTCCCTCATATCTGGTGCTAGTAGATATTTTTATTGTAACTTTTACTGCAGCGGGTTATTGTTCATATCTATGTTTCAATAAACTCATTCCATTTTTTTTATTGATACAAGGTTGCCATTCCATTTATTTTCTATTTTATAATTATCATTTTTTTGGCTCTTTTTTATATATTTATAGTGTTCTTAGATAGTTTATAATATTACTGGTGGTGGTTATGGAACTTTTTATGGGACTTTGACACACTGCATCCTAAGAAGGAGAAGGATCTATCACGGTGCCCGTGCTTTGTGCAGCAGGCAGTGACATTCTGACTGCTAGTTTGCATTGTTGGTTACTGATTGGCTAACACCTTTTGTAGCCGCCCATTGATGGCCTTTATATACCCTGTCATTTCCTCGGTATGGTTCCCTTTCGTGGTGTACTTGTTCCTGCATTCTGATCCGTTATTGATTACTGTGTATGACCTGGCCTGTCTGACGACGTTCCTGATTCTGCTGCTCTAGTCTTCTCCGTTGCTGACTGTATCCGGTTGAGAACCCGCTCCGTTGCTGACCTGGTCTGGCTGAGAACCCGCTTCCGTTACCGACTGCATCTGGCTGAGGAACCGTTCCCGTTACCAACTGCATCCGGCTGAGTACCCGCTCCATTGCTGACCTGGCCTGGCTGAGAACCTGCTCCGTTGCTGACCTGGCCTGGCTGTGAACCCGCTTCCTTTACTGAGTGTATCTGGCTAGAACCCGCTTCCATTACTCGGTGCTGGTCTGTGTACCAGTTCTGTAGCTGACCCCTCTGGCTGCCGGTTGCCCTGTGCGCTTCCTGGTCTCTAGTACCGTGCATCTCCAGCATACCACTCTGGCCTTGCTATTGCCTCCGTTACTATCAGTGGTTGTTGTAAGTTAGTAGGTTGCGCCACGAGGAGCTGTTTCTTGTCGACCGTTAACTAGGCTTAGTGCCTAGTCTCTCTCCATACCGCTTTGGCGGAGTGCACAAGCGAAGTAGCGGTACAGTGTTCTATCACTGACTGTGTTACTCTGATCTCTCTGTGTCCACCTCTCATACCTCGCTGGGCTCACTCCCTCTGGGAGTTACAGTATTCTGGGCGTTCCCAATTGACCCCTTGAGTACCTGGACATTCCAGGTAGAGTGTTGCTTATCTCATCTGCAGGAGCCTCCGGCTCAAGAGCCAGCGTTACATTGTACCATCCTTATAGAGGGGACATTGGTTGTTTACACCACTGTTCTTGCTGTGCTGCGATCCACCCCTAGCGTTCTAGGGTTATTTACAAGAGAGTTATCTCGGTCTGCTACCATCCGGTGCCAGGGTCAGTGGCGCCTCGATCTGTGGGTTCTGTACCGCCCAGGCGGCTGGGTTGTGCCAGTAGTGTTGCCTCACTCCTTGGGTTCCGTGCCTCCCAGGAGTCTGGGTTGTGCCAGTAGTGTTGCCTTACTCCTTGGGTTCTGTGCCTCCCAGGCATCTGGGTGTGCCAGCAGAGTTGCCTTGCTCCTCTGGGTTGAGCCAGTCACCCTCCTTTGGACCATCTACAATCTAGGTCCTGTGGTCAGCCCGCTGCCTACTGATCCTGCCAGCTGTCCTGATCCGAGCCAGGATCTCTGCTGTCTAGAGATTGTCATTTTCAGCACATGTAACTCCTATATTGGCCTATACTGTTGTATTCACTTGCCTGTATATCTACTCTGTTGCATGGGCCATAGGCCTTTCTATGTCTTTGAACTTTTTGCTAATAAAGTTATTTTAACCTTACCAAAACTGTTCTGAGTGTTCATCAAAAACCGTAACAGGATTATCATCATGTATTGAGCACGCTGCAGAAATAGTGGCTGCAGTCAGTTTTTTAATTACGTCTTTAATAACATGACCCTGCACTGTTCCTACTCCTTTCATCCTACCACTGCCCATAGTACACCTGCATGATTAATGTGTGCATTTTTAAAGTGAAGAACACAAAAGAACTGGCTGTGTGTTCTCTTGCCCTTTACAAAATACTCTGTCGCTTCTAGAATCAGTCTGCCTCATTCCCAGCTCACTTCAGGGTTACTGTCTCTGCCATCTGTCAGCCAAACTATTGCAGCCAGATAAGGAAGGAACTTGGATTACAGTTTCCTATATCTTCCCTGTCAGACGCACACAGTTTTGCTATATTTGGGGTAAATCTCCTTTGCTCCCTTCACATACATCCAGACTCCCCTAACAAAGAGAAAACAGCCAGATCAGGAAGCAACTTGGCTCACAGCTGCCTGTCTCATTCACACAAGATTTTAGGGGTATTTTGGGTAAATCTCCTCTCTCCCTTCATAATCCCCCGAAGTCCCTCAGTATCCTCCAAAAGATGAATTGCCTGCCATCAAAACTCCCTAAATTACACTCCCAATGGGTTTATTTGCCTATTGTAACTATTTCAAAAATGTGCTGCTTTCGCTATCTCTCACAAATACACAAATTACATTCTGCAGGAACCTGGCACTCCTTTTATACTACAGCTGTGGGAAAAGAAGGGACACTTGTCATGTGGTGGGGAAATTCCATCTTACCATTGATTTCAATGCAATGAGCCAGAAGGAAGTGCCATTTTTTGAGGCAAAACTTTTTTGATAAAAGTAGGGTTTAAAAAGGGGTCATCTGCACAAAAAATTAATCAGCTAAACTTTCTGTGAAAGTAAAAAGGTTCCAGTAACAAAATTAAATGACAATCACGAGACATTCAAATCAGAATTTAACACATTGTTTCTACCTCACAGTATAATTTCTCAAGTGCCACTAACAGTTCGTGTTATCTCATGGCTTGATTAAAGGTGGATGAATTAAAAGGACTGAGCCACTGATTGAATGTTTCATGCTAGTGTACATGTGGATCAATGATAGTGGACTGGAGTTGCCTATACCTGTTGTAGAGTTTACAGGCGCAAATATTGGCATAAATATCTTACAAGCAACCGATTAGTACAATAAAATGTTTTATTTTACAAAAGGTACAACAAATTCTATTAGAATTATATATATATATGTGTGTGCATGTGTGTGCGTGTATATAGCTCTTTAATGGAGATGGGTGAAAAGTTCCGCTTTCTCTTAACAGGAGCTTTCATTGAATAAAACACTATTTATCTTTTTAATGAAAAATCACACAGATATTAAAAGCATGATATGTTATGTCTGTCTGTATAGTATCTTTCAATCTCAGTTTCATCTGACTTGGAGAAATTGGTGTTGTTGTACCACTACCACCACTGAGACTTCCACACTACTGTTATTTCCCCCTCATACCAGAGCACTCTTAGGAGTGCCGCAACATCTACTGCTGCTAGTTGACACAGCTCTGATGTGCAATAGGTGTGTCTCCCAGTCACATATGTATGTGGCTGTGCTTCAGATTGGATCACAGTTACTAGATGTGATTTAATTTTCATTTTCTGCTCACATATTTTTTACAGAGACACAACAGATAGCAATATGTTTAGCTTTTTGGATTGTGAGTGAAGTATCTCCACACTGTAAGCACATACAGTGAGGAGTACTATCCTGAGGGATTACTGCTTATTTCATCTTCTCTACTACAGAGGCTCGGTAAATTTAGACTCAAACAGAATGAATTAGCATACTGATAGTGGACTGGAGTTGCCTACACCTGTTGTAGAGTTTACAGGCACAAATTTTGGTATAAATATCTTTCACAGTACCGATCAGTACAATAAAATGTTTTATTTTACAAAAAAAGTATTAGAATTATATATATATATATATATATATATATATATATATATATATATATATATATATATATATATATATAAAATACTTTGTGTATTTGCTTTTAGCTATATTGGTCAAAATTGGTTGCAATCCAGCAATTTTAAATGTGTTTTTTTTCTTTGGGTGTGCTTACCAAAACCTGGACTGTATTTGTACTTTTGGAAGTTTTGACCAGCTTCTATTGGTTTAAGCACCTCTCCCACCCCTAAAATAGGAGAGACTCAGCTTATAAGACAAAGCATATTAAGGTTAGAAACTTGCCAGTGTTGAGGTACCTTGGCGTGGTGGCAAGCTTAGCATTCTACGGCCATATGATGTGACTAAATCTTCATCTTTAATATAGTAGTGATATGCAGGCACAGTGCTGCAGAGTAAACGGTTAATTGTGATGAAAATTTGGATGTGCACCAATACTTTGTGTATTTGCTTTTATCTATCTATCTATCTATCTATCTATCTATCTATCTATCTATCTTTCTATCTATCTATATACATATATATGTGCATATATATATATATATATATATATATGGAGAGAGAGAGATTTATTTGTTACAACAGTTTTTTTAATGTGTGTGCGTGTATCTAACTCTTTAATGGGAATGGGTGAAATGTTCCTCTTTCTCTTCACAGGAGCTTTTATTGAAAAAAACACAAACTTGATAAGTTTAGACTCAAACAGAATGAATTAGCATATTGAGCAGGGAATTAGCTTTACGTGACGTTGACGATGCGTTCAGGAAGACAACTATTTATTTTGTAGCACAGAGGAACACATAAGGGAAGATGTATAAATAGAATTCCACTCTAAAAATTTTCATAGAACTGATCTTATGAGCTGCCCTTATCTAAAAACTATGTTAATAGCACTTTGCGTAGGAAAACTATGCAATTTTTGTTGCTTGCACCAAGGAGTGGGTAATATTGGAGTGCATGGGCATTCTTCCACTCCATATTATACTCCCTGTACTAAAAGGGTGCATGGGAAATCAGATCAAAAGTCTTCATTTTCCCTATCTTACTTGTAGTGGTGGAGTTAAACGGTTGTTCTCATTGAAGTTGTGTACTATGTCCTACACAATTTGGAAATTCTGCTCAAAATGTAAGAATTAGAATCTCTATGTTTTTAGACTACAATGTTAAGAAGCAGAATGCTACTTTTTAAAATATAGCGGTGTAAGCACAATTTTGTCAGACAATAGAAATAAATATTCCTTATAGACTTAAGTGCAGGCTTTTAACCCATTTGATTCTAAATTATACATTACCCTTACTGTGTATTATATTTATGAAACAAAGAAAAACTCTTGCATGGCATTGCAGTTATCATATTATCTTATTTCTAAGTGTTTTAGTTATGAAACAGTTTGAATGCATATTATATATATATATATATATATATATATATATATATATATATATACAGCACATTTAAGTTTTGTGGTTTTCTAATTTAAGAAGTGATAACAACAGTACATGTGGATTATTACAGGGGACAGTATCAAGCTAATCTTAACCGTTCAAGGAACAGCAGGTTATAAAATGTATTGTGAACAATACATTGCACAACTCTGTAGTACTCAAGGGGTTAAAATAGTCCACAAAATAGGAAAGGTTTTTTTTAATATATAAAACACAGGGGAATCAATATCAACTTTTTGTATGCATAAAATATAATTTGACATCAGATATAAAATGCAGAACTGATCATATAAAAATCCATCATTACAGATTATCAGTATGTAGTAGCAATTAAAGTATACTTAAAAATGACAGGCACATTGATATTAGGGGGCTCATTAAATGTCATTTTCATAATGATGTGCTACGTTTTTTTACACTTCAATTCACAATGACAAATTAAAATATCGCAATTCAGTGATTTTAATTTTCCAGTCGCAACAAGACAGAACACTGCTATATTCTTGAAAATGCTACAGTCTCCTTAAAAGATCTAGATTTGTATTACTCAATATGCATTGTATAGTAGACCTACTAAAAGCTACATATCTATCTATCTATCCATCTATCTATCTATTATTATTATTATTATTATTATTTATTTAGATAGCGCCAATTAATTCTACAGAACTGTACAATAGTGAATGGCCATACATAGATATTAAATAGTACAAATCAAATGTGGAGAACAGAGTGATCAGTCTATCTAATCTATCTATCTATCTATCTATCTATCTATCTATCTATCTATCTATCTATCTATCTAGCTATCTATCTATCTATCTATCTATCTATCTATCTATCTATCTATCTATATCCCTTAAATTCCCCTTACAGTTTACTTATTGAGAAATTATTTTCTTTCTACACTTTAATTTGGGGCACAAAGTCATGGTTATTATGAGAGATAGATACAACAAGTAATATTCTTACTCAAGGAGAAAACAATTGCATCTGGGGAAATAAAGCTCACTAGCTGCAAATTCTGTTAGACACTTGTCTTTCACATACAGTTAACCTCTGCAGCTACCGTGAAACTGAAGTGTAGGTGATAATGCCTGATTCTGAGAGCCCTTTCCAGCCAGAAGCAATGTAGCTATAATAATAATAATAATAATAATTGATAATAATAATAATTGATACATTTATCAATGTTTTTAAATAAAATGCAATATATTGAAGGGGAATAGCATATGAAAAGGTAATGCTGGTTGCTTCTGATTATTAGTTATTTATGTATTTACATTTTCACAGTTGTGAAGCTTTTGTATGATTAATAGAAATGAATTGCCTGATGAGACAATATTTTAGTAAACAGTTTTCAAATGTGATCGTATTTAAAGAGGAGAGTATTAACAATATGTTTATGGAAAAAATTATACGGTCATTCATGTCTGTTAAAAATGTATGAAAATATAAAACATTAGCTAACTGAGTTCATCAATAAAAGGATTAGTAACCTTACATTTTGACTTTATATTTTCTT
Organism: Rhinophrynus dorsalis; assembly: GCA_037306005.1. Lineage (NCBI taxonomy): Eukaryota > Metazoa > Chordata > Amphibia > Anura > Rhinophrynidae > Rhinophrynus > Rhinophrynus dorsalis. The sequence continues at coordinate 137,649,795 of CM074720.1, read as the reverse complement.
CAAGTGCATAATATGGAAAGCCAAATTGTCTATATATATTTTTTTTAAAATCAATTTTTATTTCAACAAAATAAGAGATTACAGAAATAGTAAGGAATACAGTCAAATAAGAAAGGCATCCAGTTCAATATTAACATGACAATTCAATGTCTATACTTTTCATTTTTTTCTCCTCTTTACCTATTTATTTATATTTTAGATCCCTGAGAGGAAATTATCTTATTTATGTTCAGAAAGAATGTTGGTTCAGGATCTCTTACCTTGAGATGTCAGGTTTTCTTGTCTTAACAAGGCCAGAGAGCTTTTTCAGTTAGTAATCAGAGAGGACGGCTCGACTACTCTCTTCCTTTCTATCTGACAGTCAGATACAGAAGGCTACCCAAATACCAAGAAAAAGTCTGTTGAGCTACAAAGAACAACATAAGGGAAACCGGGTGCCACTGGTGGTCACTTACCACCCCCAGGTTGAAGTTTTATGCAAAATATCAAGAGAACTTCAAATGAAATTAAATACAGATGAAAGACTTAAGAACATATTCCCACAGCCTCCCTTACTCTCCTTCAGACAGCCTCCGAATTTGAAACAACTGATGCTAAGGAGTTCTCTGAATAAAAATACAAAAAATGGCACATCTCCCTGCCTACAAAAGAGGTGTGAAACCATGCACACATTTACACCATAGACAAGATGCCAATTCCAAACACCCAGTTACACTATAAGATCAATGATACCTTCACTTGCAAATCATCCAATGTAATATACCTTATCATGTGTGCAAAATGCCCAACAGCTCTTTATGTGGGTGAAACTGGACAGCCACAACATAAAAGGTTTAATTCCCACTGATCCAGTGTTAAAAGACAGAGACAACAGTGGGAGAAAATTTTTGCCAAAATGGACACAGAGTCAGACACATTAAGTTAACTGTATTGATGGGACTGTTCCGCACTCAGAAGAACAGAAAAGTATGGGAGGTTAAGTTTATGTTAAAGCGTAATGCTATTCAGAGAATTCTTGTCACATTATCACTTAGTGGATTAACCTTTACAACAGACCCACTGGCATCATAAATACCTCTAAAGCCTAAGAGGAAAAGTGCAATTTACCACTGACTGATCAAAGTATCCGGATCTGGGATGAGTTCTCTTATCTGATTTCCATTCTAAACAATGCAATGTGTACTTGTATTTAAGAGAGATGTTTTCATATTTATCTGTATAACATGCCTGAGGAAGAGACTTAAGGTATTGAAAGCTTGCATTCTAAATCTGCTTAGTTAGCCAATAAAGGTATCAACCACTATATTTGCCTCCTGTATTTCTATGGCTAACACGGTACCAATTCTAATCTCTTCTGCTTTGTCTAACTATTTCTCCCCTGATCTGTCTCTCACATTTTCACTCTTTATCTCTTTCCTTCATCCTCTTGCTTTATCTTTTCTTGTCAGGAGATCTATGACTGTTGGGATGTCTCAGTCAGCTGACATGACTCTGGATGTAGGTGCGCTGGGGAAACTGATAACATCACTGGTTGGACCCATTCTGAACATATTACCTCACATCCTGTATGAAAATAGTCACACCTCCTGCCGAACTGCTAATCTTCCCACCAAGACCTTGCCGAACACCTAGCTTCACCATTACAGTTGATGGAATTGATATTGATCCGGTCAGCTCAGCACGCTGCCTTGGGGCCATATTTGATTCCTCTCTTTCCTTCTCCCCTCACATTAACTCTGTGGCTAGATCATCTCGCTTCTTTCTCCGTAACATTGCTAAAATCCGCCCGTTCCTTTCCCAACAAACTACTTAAACTCTTATACGTGCCCTCATTCTGTCCCGCTTAGACTATTGCAATATCCTACTAACTGGCCTCCCTGCTACTCATCTTTCACCTATGCAATCTGTTTTAAACTCAGCTGCACGAATCACCACACTCTCCCCAAAAACTGAACCTGCCCACATAATTCTCAGACATCTGTCATGGCTCCCAATTCAGCAGCGCATCAATTACAAAGGCCTTCTTCTCACCTTTAACGCTCTCCACACTGCTACCCCTCCTTACATCTCTTCCCTCATCTCCTATTATGTTCCTGGCCGCTTCCTTCGCTCAGCACACAATGCACTTCTTGTTGCACCATCCACACCCTCTGCCCTCTCCCGTCTCAAACCTTTCTCGCTTTCTGCTCCCTACCTTTGGAACTCCATACCCCTCTCCTTACGCCTAGAAAAATCCCCCTCTGTCTTTAAGTCTACCCTGAAGTCTTATCTTCTGGAGCACTAGGACCATGCACTGCCTTTGGCCAAACTCAGCACTTGTAATCTCTGCACTTAACACCCTCTTACCCCATTGTATGTCTCCCTTTATCCATTTAGACTGTAAGCTACTTGGGGCAGGGACCTCTCTCCCATTGTTTCTATGAATGTCGCACTTATTTCAACCCCTCTTATTTATTGTAACATATGTCTATTGTAAGGCGCCGCGTACACTGTGTGGCGCCATATAAATAAAGATACATACATACATACATACATACATACCTCCTCCTAGGGTTTCTCCATCTGTATTCACTGACATCAGGTTTTGACACAACATGATAACATTCCATATGAATTTTTTGTGGCTTCAGAATTTAATACCATAGGCTACAATATTTGCCTATTTAAACCATTGAGTACTTCTGTTCAGTGCCCATTTATTCTGGTGCTTGCATAGCTGTTTAGCATTCCTAAAATTGTTATTAATTTCTGAAGCTGACCTTGACCTATTTCTCTGACCTTTGCAATTATTTATTTGACTATTGCTTGCCTGACACTTAGTACTTTGTTTGGACTCTCATTTGTGTCCACTGACAGCAGCACAAAGCTGGAAGTTAATGGCTGTCTCTGTTGCACAGATGCATCAGTTTAATACTTTGTAGTATATTTTCTATTCTAATTGAGTTTCCTACTATGGAGATCTTCATGCACATATTGGATTCATGATCTGCTGCCACAGACAATGAAGGGGAATGTGGAGCACAAGAAGAAAGAGGCCATTCTTCTCCATCTTTCCCCTTCCCCCTGAAGTCATCATGGGTGTGGGACTATTTTTCTCTTGGGGCAGGCACAGTGCAGTCATTAGCAATGGCACTGTGCACAATTTGTGACAATTCAGTGAAAAGAGGAAAGGAGGGAACACACCTTGGCACAAGCTCCCTGATATCACACATGAAAAACAGACACCATGACATTTACTCCAAACATATTAAAGACAAACACCCACCACAGAAATCAAGCATCACATTTGCTGTCAAAGACTCTCTAGAAACACAACAAGAGGCGAGAAGGAGATAAAAGAGAAGGAGGAATAGAACAACCCAGGCAGAGACTGCAAGTTCCAGGACGAGTGAAACAACTAGCTCGCCATCACCTTCTAGGGTAACTACATTTTCTGCCAATCCACCTCGTTCATTACCTCCCCTGCCAAATGATAGCCACTCTGTTGATATTAGGATGTGGCAGTTCATCTCTACCCATTGCACACTGTGTGGTGCACTGACCACACATGTCAGTGTGGTTCACTGACCACACATAACGGTGTGGTGGAGGAGAATCGCAATCAGTGCATCAAGCGGCATCTGATTCCATCCTGCAGAATATGCTAAGATGGTGGCAGGGAGGGTTCATCATTATTTTTAAACTGTCAGCAAGTTGTTATGTGTCCTTATCGGATCTGGAAAAGGGGTACAGTGACAGCAGCAGTACTTGGTTTAGGGTGTCATGGTGTTTGGATACAGTTGTGCCCCCAGATGTTATTTACCACACAGACACTGTGCACATTGCAGTTGCTGATGAGACCTGCTGTTCCTGCTCTCAAGGGAAAAACTATATAACAACACACCCATGATGATTTTGGAGGAGGGGCACATGGAGAAGATTTAATGGTCAACGTCTTCTTTTCTCCACATAGACTGGGGGCTACTTATTTTGCTGCTACTGCCTCAGGCGCAACACTGGAGCCAGTAGTGGCAAGTGGAACCTTCAAAATCCATCTTCCATGTTACTGCTATTGTTGATCCCATTCACTCAGCAGAAGCAGTATGAATAGCGGTTGCAACTCAGGAGGACATTTGACAGTGGCCACTGGCCAAAATGACCTTCTGGCAGTAGGCCAGTAGGGCATTTTTATTTTTTATCAGGGCTTGTGTTTTGAAAAAAAAAAAAAACTTGTCCTACAAAAAACACTTTTTGGGTGGTTTGTTTCTAACAAGCCTAAGTCCTACAAATCAATGTTTATTTAGGGCTTGTGCCAAACAAGCTTAAGTCCTACAAATCAATATTTCCTAAGTGCTTGTGCCAAACAAGCTTAAGTCCTAAAAATCAATGCTTCTTCAGAGCTTTGCCCTCTAATAAGTCTAAGTCCAACAAAGGGCTCTGACAACAAATCTAAGAAATCATTCTCTACAAAATACACTATCAAGTCAAGTATCAGTCCACCCCAGTGGCAGCTTATGTCAGGGGGACACTTTAAATACAAATTTCTTATTTTTATTAACTGTCCCCCCCAATAGCAATCAAGAAACCCCTCCAAAATAAATTCCCTGTTCAAATGATTCATTCATTCACCAACACAGGCACCCTCCTCAGACCCCTTTTATACCATGTCTTATGGGTTTTTTCTATTTTATTTAGGATTTATTTTTTATTAACTGCCCCCCAATCCCAGAAAACAACCCCCCAAAAATCACCCCCTGTTCAACTAATTCTTTCCCCATACCACACCAACACAGGCACCCTCATGCCACTTTTATATTATGCCTTTGAGAAATAAAATAATATTTGCTATGTGTTGTGTGTAACTTCTATGTTCCCATTGATTTCAATGGAAGGATAATTTGGGTAAAAATAGCATTTTTATAAGGTTAGCCCGTCCTGTAATGTTGAGAGGTAAAGTTTGCCAAACAATGGTCTTATCCTGAAAGTGATCTATTAGTGGAACAAGATTATCCTTGATAAACATAGTTTGGGGAGCCAGAGACCAGAATCCCCAGATATTTAAAGGAGCCTGAAAATAATTCCAACACATTTTTTGCCTATGTTTCCCATGGTACAACATTTCCTAGCACAATATTACTTCTTCTGAAGACTATAGTGGAGAAATAAGTAGCTGAAAGGCAAAGCGTTAGTCATACAACAACATATACCTTGAAAAAATGTGTTCACATGCAGAGTACATTTGTCTTTTGCCCACAACAATAACTTCCTGCTTAAGTGACACTGGCACATATTCATGATGATGTAAAGTGATTAAACATAAAAATAAAGTACAACCTACAATGTGGCAGATGTGTATGGTAGTGGGGGACTGGTGTGGTTTGATGTATGTACATATACAGATATATACATATAGAGAAGGAGGCAGTACCAGTGGGACTAAGTATAATAATAATATAATACGTAGTCCCACTGTGCTGCCGCCTTCTCTATTTTTATAATATTACACTTTTGAGGACTGTGCACATATACATATATATACTGAAAAAGTTACGGTGGGGAAAAAAGTGAATGAAAACCCCTTATACCTGAATTTGGTGGGTGGTAGATACAATGTTAAACAAACATGTGACATGCCAGTCCAGCCATAAAACTTCATTCCACATCATAACCAACCTCATGCTGATGAGTTGCATTAAAAACTAAACAGCTGTCCATGAGTGGTTCACTGGCTTTGCATCTCTTGCGTTGTGTCTTAAAGCTGTTGCTCAGCATACACATACTCTAAGGAATCTATGTATAAAGTGGAATCTGAGGCAAAAGGTGATTCCTTGTTAAACTTATTTGCATATGCCTACCCAGAATCCCTTGCAGAAATTGGTTTAACATTCTGTCTATCTATCTATCTATCTATCTATCTATCTATCTATCTATCTATCTATCTATATTCCTACAGCAGTTTTTTACATTGTCAAATGTAAGCTATCCTTCTCAGATTACTGATACACATTACTTATCGGTCATAGCAGTGGAACAAAGGGTGGTAGCAACCTTCTTCACATCCCCCCTCCTCCTCCACCTCGTCTGTGCTGCTGTTAATACATTTGGCCTGGTTTTCTCTGTAATAGCTTTTGGATCCTGAGTCAAAGGTGCAGCACTTCCAGCAGCAGCAAAGACACTAGACATAGCTAAAACTGTGGCTGTCAATAACCTGTATTTCTGTTGTTGCTGATGCTGGTTACTCAACACTAGGATATGTGTGGTTGAGTGAGACTTGGACTTTGAAGTGGCGATAATGCTGATGATGACTGACAGGATGACTATGTAATTTTGCCATCTTTGCTTGTCTAGGGTCAATGTTTCCAATGGTTTTCTCAAACAGTTTATAGACAGACACAGTGCTCCTTTTCAGTGGTGAAAGATTGAGCCTTTGCCTTTCTGCTAACTTTCTGGTCATGTCATCATCTCTCTCACGCTCAACTTCATCTGTATCTGAAAAAGAGGTGGCTATTGGAGGAATATATTCTACATCTACATCATCATTATCATCATCAGTCATCATTAGGTCATCCTCTGCATAAGCATTGCCAGCTCTTCCTGCCCACTACCCTTATATTCTTCTAAGCTTTTAGAGGTGTCAAACAATTTCTTTTTACATATACTTTCACAAAGTTCACTACTACTTTGAGGACAGGTGTTTTAGTGCTTGTTTGTCTCACTGCCAGATGCAGCAGTTGGTTCAGCTGCTACACCTTCCTCTGTTATGCCATCATCAACACTAGAATGCAACATGTTGTCATCTTCAGTATTCTTCTTCGTCCTCTGTACCTGTGCCCAAGTGGAGTGGAGTTGCTCGATATGCTCATCCAGAGCTGGAATTTGCTGTGTCTGAAATGAGTCCGGGAGCAAGCATGGTTGAAACCCGTAGTTGATGAGAAACGGGGAGCTCACGGACAATGAATTAACAGCACAATTCCTGGCAAACTCCACCCATGGCAACAGGTTGGCCCAATTATCATAATGATTGGACACAAAACAGCATAGAAATTGTTCCAATCCTTGATTGGCACACTCGGCGGCTCCGTTGGTCTGGGGATGGTATGCAGAAGAAAATGATAACTGTATGCCCATCTGCTCACAGAATGCCCTACAAAACCTAGACACAAATTGGATCCCACGGTCAGACACCAGCACCCTAGGTACACCATGCAACCGGAACACCTCTCTGGCAAATACCATTGACAACTCCTGGGCAGAGGGAAGGCCAGGAAGAGGCACAAAGTGTGCCATCTTAGAGAATCTATTGACTACCATCAAAATAAAGGAATATTCCATAGACACCGGTAATTCTCCCATAAAGTCGATCGAGACATGAGACCAAGGACGTTCACCATTAGGTACTGGTTGGAGCAAGCCCACCTATTTATTTATCCTATCCCCTTTATTTGACCTTTGTGTTTATCCCGTTGTCCCAGTAATATAGGAGATGGATATGGTGCTGTAATGAGATTTTCTTTCTTTTTCTGTTTTGTTTAACTTTATATATGTCTCGAGCACAATTCACTTATTCTTATAGAATAACCTATGACTACATATAGACAGTGGTGCAGCTTATATTTTTCTTCATATCCTGTGATCCACCTTGAGGATGTTACAAGTAACCTGAATGGAGACAGGTTTGTTGTCTCCGCAAGCCTGGTGATACGGTTTTTAGGACTCTCAGACCAATAAGTGAAAATAAAACACACTTTATTAAAGTGAATAATGTACAATTACGCCCTCTAGAGGCGGTAGGTAATACACAGATAATGTACACTGAGATAATACAAGGAAAATAGTATTATGGACATAAATGCAAATAAGTATGCACTAGGATGATATTGGCCCCAAAGGGGTTAAAGTCCAAATAATAGTCAGTCTCAGATGTGGAAGTTTGACACGCCCTGGATGTTAAATAGGCTGTGCTGTACAGACGATGTTCATCAGGTGCTGAGGAACGAGCTGCCTTGCCAAGGTGGTAGATGATAAGCAGAATGGGTAACAACTTAGCCCCCACGGGTGTAGCTACAGGAACTGCTTTAGTATGTGCAAGTGCGAGTAGCCCCTTAGGGCAATATGGAAACCGGCCTGCAATGCAAGAGCTAATAGCCTCCTCAGTTGTAATCGAATGCAGTAATACTAGAGCCAGAGCCACTAGCCCCCTCGGGCGTAGTACCGGATAAGCCAACACTGAAGCCTTTCTGCCAACACTCTGTGTCAATGATCTCGTCGGTAACCAACACCGGTGAGCCTTAAGCGCCCAAACGGCCCAAGCTTTGTGAACACTCTGCAACGTTAGACTAGAGTTGCCGACGGAGAGCGGCCAACTCAGCAGCAGTATCACTTGCAACGAGGCTCGTACAGGAGATAGAGAGAGTGAATATGAGGCAGCACTGCAAGAGTTAAAATGCACGTTTACTCGAGGCTTCAGCGCTATTGCAAGGCTCTGTAACATTACTCGAGGCTTCAACGCTACGATCAGGCTCTGCAAGGAGAGGAAGGCCCACAGAATACACACAGCTCTGCACTATAACGAGGCACAGCACTATCGAAGGAATCACCAGGCAAGGCAATGGCACAGACGTGGGCAGCAGGGACTGGAAAATGTCGCGGCGGCGACAACTGGAACGCAGGTCACTGGAACAAGCTGGAAGTCAATCTTCGGAGCAGGAAGTCAGCCGGACCGGGTCATACACAGGCAGGAACGTCAAACTAGCCGGGTCAGGATCCAAGGGTAGTCCGCAGACAAGCCGGGTCATACACAGGCAGGAACGTCAAACTAGCCGGGTCAGGATCCAAGGGTGGTCCGCAGACGAGCCGGGTCATACACAGGCAGGAACACTGGAGAATGGTCAGGACAAGCCGAATCGGTACACAGGAACTCAGAATACAGGAACACAGCAAAAGCACTACTGGCTCAGGAACACCACGAAAGGGCAACTGACATAAGAGATAGCCAGGTATAAAAAGGTCATCAGGAGGCGGGTCAAACTCAGTCAGCAAATCAGTGACATCCACAACGGAGAGTGACAGGAATCACAGGCACTGTGATAGTACCCCCCTCTCAAAGACCCCCTCTCCTAGCCTGAGGTTTGGGTTTCAAAGGATATTTAGAGTGAAAGCTGCGTACTAATCTTGGAGCATGGAGATCCCCCTGATCAATCCAAGAGCGTTCCTCAGGGCCATAGCCCTTCCAATGAACCAAATATTGCAGCTTTCCTCTAAATCTCCTGGAGTCAATAATACTCTGGACTTCATATTCCTCTTGGCCCTGGACGTCCACCGGCCCAGGAATCACTGGCGTAGTAGTATAACGATTGCACACCAAGGGTTTCAGAAGAGACACATGGAACACATTATGAATGTGCATAGAGGGTGGAAGCTCCAGAGCATAAGAAACCGGATTAATCTTGCGGATAATCCTAAATGGACCAATGAACCGGGGAGCCAGTTTATTGGATGGGACTTGTAAGTTGAGGTTTCTGGATGACAGCCATACCCTGTCCCCAACTTGAAATGAGACCGCTGGAATGCGTCTGCGATTAGCGTGCCGTTGCTGCCGCCTGAAAGACTGACTGAGGGACCTCTGAACCTGTGCCCAAGTGGAATGAAGTCGTGCCAAATGCTCGTCTAGAGCAGGAATCTGTTGTGCCTGAAAGGAGTCCGGGAGCAGACAAGGCTGGAAACCATAATTCACGAAAAACGGGGAGCTCCCGGACGATGAGTTAACCGCACAGTTCCTGGCAAACTCTGCCCATGGCAACAGGTCAGCCCAATTATCATGATGATCGGTGACAAAACAGCGCAGGAACTGTTCCAGTCCCTGATTGGCACGCTCAGCGGCCCCATTCGTCTGGGGATGGTAGGCGGAGGAGAATGACAATTGAATGCCCATCTGACCACAAAATGCCCTCCAGAACCTAGAAACGAACTGGCTCCCACGGTCAGAGACAATTACTCTGGGCACTCCGTGCAGACGGAACACCTCTCTGGCAAAAACTATAGCCAATTCCTGAGCCGATGGAAGGCCAGTCAGAGGCACAAAATGTGCCATCTTAGAGAATTTATCGACCACCATAAGAATGAACTTGTAACCTCTAGATGCCGGTAATTCTCCCAAAAAGTCAATGGATATATGCGACCATGGACGGTCTCCATTAGGCACAGGTTGCAATAAGCACACAGGGAGATGCCTAGGGGTCTTGGCACGGGCACAAGTGGTACAAGCTGCGCAGTCAGAAAGCGGCGCAGTCAGCTCTCAACGTAGGCCACCAAAATAGTTGCGAAAGAGACCATACTAATTGGTCCCTACCAATATGCCCAGCTGCTTTAGAGACGTGATAGGTCTCCAAGAGACGGGTATGGAATGATTCTTCTACAAAACACTTCCCCACTGGGGTTCCTGGAGGTGCCCGTGATTGTGATGCCAGTATCTCCTCCCCCAATGGCGAAGTTATAGTGGTACGAATAGTAGCCAGGATCCGATCTGGCTGAATGATGGGTACCGGGACTTCCTCCCTCTCAGTGTCAGAAGCGAACTGACGTGACAACGCATCGGCCTTGATATTCTTAGAACCAGGAAGATAGGATACTAAGAAATTAAACCGGGACAGGAACAGCGCCCACCTGGCCTGTCGAGAAGATAGTCTTTTGGCTTCTGAGAGATAGGTTAGATTCTTATGGTCAGTAAGAATTAGTACTGGAGTCTGAGTGCCCTCCAAGAGATGTCGCCACTCCTTAAGTGCCAGTATGATGGCCAACAGTTCCCTGTCACCAATCTCGTAATGACTCTGAGCGCTGGACAATTTCTTAGAAAAGAACCCAGAAGGCATTAAAGCTCCACCTCCCACAGGACGTTGGGAGAGCACCGCCCCAACCCCAACATCTGAAGCGTCAACCTCCAAAGTAAACGGCAGGGAGGGATTAGGGTGGGACAGTACAGAAGCAGATGCAAAGGCAGATTTCAGGGTAACAAATGCGTTTTCAGCTGCCTCAGACCACTGAGAGGGAGAAGCGCCCTTGTGAGTCAAGTCTGACAATGGTCTTACAATCGTGGAAAAGTTCTTGATGAACTTCCTATAATAATTCGCAAAACCTAGGAATCGTTGAATGGCCTTTAATCCCTTAGGCCGAGGCCATTGCAGAACTGCCGCCAACTTCTCCTGATCCATGGCAATGCCACTTTTGGATATAATGAACCCCAGGAATGGTACTTGAGAAGTATGGAATTCGCACTTTTCTAATTTACAGAATAACTTGTGCTTACGAAGTCGGAGCAAGACTTCTGAGACATCTTTAATGTGTTGGGCAAGGTTAGCAGAATGAATTAGTATATCATCTAGATACACAACCACACAGGACTGGAGCAAGTCATGTAAAATATCGTTAATCAATTCCTGAAATACTGCAGGTGCATTGCATAGGCCGAATGGCATCACCAGATATTCATAATGCCCTGTTCTGGTATTAAACGCCGTTTTCCACTCGTCACCCTCTTTAATTCTGACTAGATTATAGGCGGCTCGTAAGTCAAGTTTGGTAAAGATTGAAGAGCCCTTTAATCTGTCGAATAATTCTGTAATAAGTGGAATGGGATAGGCGTTCTTGGGCATCAGCTTATTCAACCCACGGTAGTCAATGCAAGGCCTGAGTTCCCCACTTTTCTTTTTTACAAAAAAAAATCCGGCACCAGCCGGAGAAGTAGATTTTCGAATGATTCCCCTCTCCAGGGCATCTGTGATATACTCCTCCATTGCCCTATTTTCCTCACAGGACAGTGGGTAAGTACGTCCCCTAGGAGGCACGGCCCCTGTAGAGAAATCAATGGCGCAATCGTATGGCCTATGGTCAGGCAATGCGCTGGCCTCTCCTTTGCTAAACACGTCACTGAATTGCCCATATTCTGTTGGCACAGCTGGAGAGGTACACATAATCTTAACAGGGAGAGAAAGACAATTCTTGTTACAGTACTCCGACCAAGAGTTAACTTCACACCTTTGCCAGTCAAATTGGGGATTGTGTGTTTGCAACCACGGGAACCCCAAAATAACTGAATGATGTGGGGAACGAATGATCTGAAATTGTATCTGCTCCCTGTGACAAGGCCCCACAGTCATAGACACTGGGATAGTCTCGAAGGTAATGAAAGCAGGTTCCAGGGGTCTGCCATCAATGGCCTCTATAGTCACAGGAGAGTCCTTTTTACATAACGGAATGCCCTGAAACTCAGCAAAGGACTGATCCATGAAGTATCCGGCTGCCCCGGAGTCCACCAATGCTAAGACTTCTATGACCTTGTCAGTCCAAGCAAAAGCCACCTGGATGGTGGGTTTAGTGGTGCAAGTCTCTAGGGACTGTTCAACACCACCTAGGGCCTGTCCCCCAAGGTACCCTAGGTGCGTACGTTTCCCGGCCTTACAGGACAATTGCGTAATATATGACCTGGTTTGCCACAATATAGGCATAAGCCTTGCCTTCTACGATACAGCTTCTGCTCTTTAGTGAGCCTAGTAAAACCTAATTGCATAGGTTCAGTGCCGTCAGCTGTTCGCTCAGGCAGAACGGGTGGAGTGGGTGGTTTAAGGAACTGGTTTTGGCCATAACTCTTTGCTTTGGTCCTTTTAGCCAAGCGTCTCTCCCGGATGCGAGAATCTATTAGCATGACATAGTCAATGTACTCGTCCAGCTCGCTGGGTACATCTCGAGCTGCTATCTCGTCCTTGATCTGTTCAGCGAGACCCTGAGTAAAAGCAGCAAGTAAGGCCTCATCGTTCCAGCCTACCTCTGCTGCCAAGGTCCGGAATTCGATAGCGTATTCGCCCAGAGTGCGTTCGCCCTGCTGAATCTCCATCAGCCTTTTGGCAGCAAAGGCAGACCTACCAGAAACCTCAAACACACGTCTGAACTTCACCACAAATTCTCTAAAGTTCAGTGTGCAGGGTCTGGCACTCTCCCATATCGGATTTGCCCATGCCAAAGCTTTGCCCGTCAACAGAGATATCATAAAGCCAACCTTGCTACGGTCGTTAGGAAATGCCTGGGGTGCCAATTCCAAAAATATCTCCAACTGGTTAATGAAACCTCTACATAAGGAGGGTTCGCCATCATATCTTAGGGGTAACGGTACCGCTGCCGATAACCCTCTTGTGTTAGTACTGAGAGATACAGAGGGATTCTCCGGTGTCAAAACTGGGGGGACCACCGGATTTGGACCAGACTCGTCCAAATGTACTGTACGTTCGAGTAACGTTTGTAGAGCCAGTGCCAATTGGTCCAGGCGCTGCTCCTGGACATCCATTCTCCAGTGGATGTTCAGAGGATTACTTTCACCCTTACCGTCTGAGGTCATGGCCCTTTCGTACTGATACGGTTTTTAGGACTCTCAGACCAATAAGTGAAAATAAAACACACTTTATTAAAGTGAATAATGTACAATTACGCCCTCTAGAGGCGGTAGGTAATACACAGATAATGTACACTGAGATAATACAAGGAAAATAGTATTATGGACATAAATGCAAATAAGTATGCACTAGGATGATATTGGCCCCAAAGGGGTTAAAGTCCAAATAATAGTCAGTCTCAGATGTGGAAGTTTGACACGCCCTGGATGTTAAATAGGCTGTGCTGTACAGACGATGTTCATCAGGTGCTGAGGAACGAGCTGCCTTGCCAAGGTGGTAGATGATAAGCAGAATGGGTAACAACTTAGCCCCCACGGGTGTAGCTACAGGAACTGCTTTAGTATGTGCAAGTGCGAGTAGCCCCTTAGGGCAATATGGAAACCGGCCTGCAATGCAAGAGCTAATAGCCTCCTCAGTTGTAATCGAATGCAGTAATACTAGAGCCAGAGCCACTAGCCCCCTCGGGCGTAGTACCGGATAAGCCAACACTGAAGCCTTTCTGCCAACACTCTGTGTCAATGATCTCGTCGGTAACCAACACCGGAGAGCCTTAAGCGCCCAAACGGCCCAAGCTTTGTGAACACTCTGCAACGTTAGACTAGAGTTGCCGACGGAGAGCGGCCAACTCAGCAGCAGTATCACTTGCAACGAGGCTCGTACAGGAGATAGAGAGAGTGAATATGAGGCAGCACTGCAAGAGTTAAAATGCACGTTTACTCGAGGCTTCAGCGCTATTGCAAGGCTCTGTAATGTTACTCGAGGCTTCAACGCTACGATCAGGCTCTGCAAGGAGAGGAAGGCCCACAGAATACACACAGCTCTGCACTATAACGAGGCACAGCACTATCGAAGGAATCACCAGGCAAGGCAATGGCACAGACGTGGGCAGCAGGGACTGGAAAATGTCGCGGCGGCGACAACTGGAACGCAGGTCACTGGAACAAGCTGGAAGTCGATCTTCGGAGCAGGAAGTCAGCCGGACCGGGTCATACACAGGCAGGAACGTCAAACTAGCCGGGTCAGGATCCAAGGGTAGTCCGCAGATGAGCCGGGTCATACACAGGCAGGAACGTCAAACTAGCCGGGTCAGGATCCAAGGGTAGTCCGCAGACGAGCCGGGACATACACAGGCAGGAACACTGGAGAATGGTCAGGACAAGCCGAATCGGTACACAGGAACTCAGAATACAGGAACACAGCAAAAGCACTACTGGCTCAGGAACACCACGAAAGGGCAACTGACATAAGAGATAGCCAGGTATAAAAAGGTCATCAGGAGGCGGGTCAAACTCAGTCAGCAAATCAGTGACATCCACAACGGAGAGTGACAGGAATCACAGGCACTGTGATACCTGGTTGTCAGTGGACTCTGATATCGGAACCCTGACCGAGTTCTATGTGAGTAACATTTCACTGATTTTAGAAGTGTTTATCTAGTACTTACTACATTTACTACACTATATAGTGCTTTCTTGACTTATTGGGTTCCACTGATTTTGTACCGCTGAGGGATAGCGTGTTGCATAGAGAGCTGCCTGAGACATCCATTTAACTGTTTCTAGGGACAGTTCAAATTATCCAGCTGCTCACGTAGTTTGTCTTGGTGTATGCCGTTTCTGACACATGTTAAATTGTGAGTGTGCACCTGTGTGGTGTGGTGGTGGTCCTCTATACCATATTGATAGACTCAGGGGCACCCTGGTGTCCTTTTTCCCTTTTCCTTGTACCTAGGCCCCTTTCCTTATACTCACTAATCAAGTCACCCATCTCATTTTTGAAAGGACCAATTCACTCCCTTGGACGTGTTTTGCTATTAAATGATTTGAAAATACATTATTCTTGCTCTCCCTAGCAATTCGAGTTTCATTATCTATTTTTGCCAACCTAATTGCCTTTTTGCAATCTTTGTTGCACTCCCTGTATCTAAAGAAATCATTTTTTGTTCCTTCAGACTTAACCTTTTCAGTGCCACAGGGGTATGTAACACATTTCTTTGCCATGTGTTACATACCCCCTGGCATTCAAAGGGATAAAGAGTTTAAATGCCTTTTTTCCTTGTCATTTCTTTCTTTATATTTGCATTTAACCTTATTGACTGTGATCTACTTCTTTTGCATTTGTTCTACAATAACTTTTGAATAAAACACCTCTCAGTATTGGGAGTACCCTTGTTTTACTCAGCAAGATAAACCCAACAATATAGAATTTTTTTACATATTAAGTGTTATTATACCTTTAATATTATTGTAAGTGAAAATGAAGCTGACGCTAGTCTTTGACAAGGAATACATAAATGACATTTTTTATAACAAAAGAAATGAAAGTATTTTGGTTTGCTCAGTTGGAATAGGCATTCAATTGTCTTTCAAACATTTTGACAATATGAACTAACTCGTAACACCTGAGTTGTTTTTGATTGATGTTGCTGTTTCATAAAAACAGGGATAAAAGAGATCTAGAAATGTTTCTGCCAACATTGCATTTTATATCTTGATCTTTTCAGAAGAAACTGACCTTTTCAATGAACATGATGTCAGACACAATTTTGTTAGAACTTAATTGATGTATTGTTTTTTGTAAGGAAGATTCAGCCGCTCATTTGATCAAAATATAGTAAGAAATTAAAGCTTGTTTTTTTAAAAAACTGACACTGCTTTTTATGCTACAAGAAGAAAAGCAAATACATATATATATATATATATATATAATTTAGGGAAATGGGGATTATACTCTTAAAATGTGCTCTTCCCAAGAATGAGAGTAAAATGTAATGCATATACAATTTATATACATACTATTAATTTAAATTACAGGAGAAGGCTAGAAGCAAATGACAGCAAGTAAAATTACTGTGGTGTGAGGGGGAGTAGCCAGCTGTGTGTATGGTGCAGATCTCCATGTGAATCAGGAATCTTACTTATCTTCATCCTCAATCATCTTGCACTGGATACACTCATATCTAATCTGGAAAGCTCTGCTGCTCACATAGACCTCAGCCCAAAGTTTATATCAACAGGTTTAGACCTATACATATATGGCCTTCACGCCTACCCACATGATGAGACAGAGGCCCTGAGTAGCCCCGGCAGATGATCCATCTGGCTTCGGTTAAAGAGGAGGGTGGCTGAGACACTGACAATTAGTGCTCTTTGACCATCTGGAGGTAAGAAGGGGGGAGCTGACCATTTCTTCATTGTTCAATGAACAAAACAAGCTGATTACGAACCCGGTTGAGATTACCGATCAATATGTATCCTTTATAAATGCCATTACATTAATAGATCTAGTAAAACTGATGAACAAATAACTAACTTGGAACTGTTATTTGCCTAGGTTATGCTACAATCTTCCTAAGAGAAATAATAACGGCTATCAGTGGTTTACCCTCTGGCAAGGCTACTGGTGGAAGTGAACATCCAGCTGATTGGTATCAGACATTCTCAGATATCCTTAATCCACATTTATTAGACATTTATTATGAGGCCATGGACAGCAGTGCCCTTTGTGGCTCTCTCGCTAATGCTTCAATCATAGTATTGCCAAACCAGGAAAAGACCCTAGATATTTGAGTTTCAAAGAAGCTTTATTGAATAATAATATCCAAAAGGGTTGGAAGCAAATACAGAAATACAGCAGATAAAATGATAAAATAAGGCAACTAAACAACATGGGTATATTTTGTTCCACATATGTATAAAGCATAACAGATGCATTTTGGCAAAAAGATACATAACAGGTATGGGATATACAGAGTGTTACCAAGCATTTAACAGCATGAGGTTTTAGAGGCATAAGTAACTCCCAACTGACTATAGGAGTAGGCAAAGACTAAGAGGAGATTGGAAAAGAGAGACAGGAAGAGAAAGGGAGAGAAGAGGAGAGGTGGAGGAAAGAAAAAAAAAACAATGGGGGGGAGGTGAGGTGGGGGAACTGGTATGTCTCACATCACACCATCCTGGACATCGAAATCTATATCATAAGTATAAATTATAGATTAGAAAGGGCATGCAGAGAAGAATTTGCCCACCGCATCTGGGTCTCCTCCCCGAGAGGCAATGTGGACCCATAGTAGAGATATGTGCAGTCTTACCTTGGTCGCCCATTCCAAGACTGTAGGAGGATTGACATCCCTCCAGTGTCTCAGAATGAGAGATTTAGCAGTGAGGAGCATAGTGAATAATAAGCATTTCTTGAAGAAAGGTAAGCGTGGGAGTTTCAGGAAGAATCTGCCAAGTGTCTCATAATATTTAAACTCTTCAGACATTCTTTCCAAAATTAACTAATTTTTAAACATGTCCACCATATATGTGAAGGGGTGCCTCTCTCCAGACCTCAGTTCTGATGGGGAAAATATATGGATTCTTGCTGGCGTGAGGTACCATCTGGAAAGGAATTTAAAGTGTTATTCCAACAGTGAAGCAGAGATGGAGGCCAGAGAAGCCGCCTTCCATATGTCCTCCCAGTTTTCTATGGACAGTGTGCATAAACTTTACCCAGTTTTCTAGAGGGTGGCTTTTGGGCAAATAAGAGGCATTCAAATACTGTTGGGTGAGATGTCCAAACCAATTATACCAAAGGGTGTTCAAGAAAGTGTTTGATACAAAAATATCACCACCTCATGGATGTTGGGAAGTGCACAAGTTTGTCGTAAATCGTCAAAATGTCTAATCTGGCCCTCGGAAGTTAAATCTGTGAACCTCAGATGGGATACTTTCACCCATCTAGGGAAATCCGTGGCACCCAAGGAAAAGGGCGTAGGTCTTATATAGAATACTGGTGACACAAACGAAGGGTAGCTTGCAAGCATCTTCGTTTTATTGTAAATGGACCATATATTAAAAAATGTGAGAAAGAATGGGATGAGCGTACATAGAGGTACATCTAAATTTTGAGGGCATAAATATTTCAGACAAAGGGTCTCCTATCAATTCGTCTTCTCTACCAATGCGGACCCATGCTTTAGATTCCGCGTTATGTGCCCAGTCTATTATAGAAATAAGCACTGAAGCATGATAATATTATAGTAAATCTGGTAGTCCTAGGCCTCCCCTCAACTTGGGTAAGTGTAGACATCTAGATGCGAGTCTTAGCAGTCTAGCCCACCATAAGAAGTGGCGGGTAGAGCTGTTGACTAGGGAGAACAACGTTGACAGAACGTAGATTGGGAGAGTTTGGAATAAGTAAACAAAGTGGGGGAGAACATTCATTTTAATAATGTTGATCCTACCATACCATAAGTATAGTTTAGTCCATTGCTCTAAATTGCATTGAACAGAGCGCAATAGTGGGGGAAAGTTGAGACGATAAAAGGAAATCAAAAGAGGATGCTAAGTTGACACCCAGGTACTTAATATAGGAGTCAGCCCATTTAAAGGGGGTCTGTTGTTTAAGTTTCATTAGAAGCAACGGGGAGAGCCCCATGTTGAGAGCCCCTGATTTTGTGAAATTTATTTTGAAATTTGATAGATTTGCAAAGGAGTCAATTTCGGCAAGGGTGGCAGTCAAAGATTCTCCAAGATTGGTGATGGTAAGAAGAATGTCATCGGCGAACATAGCCAGTTTACATTCATAAGTTCCCAGCTGGACTGCCAAAATACGATCATTAAGATGAATGTGTTGGGCAAAGGATTCCATTTGGAGTATGGACAAGATGGGGGATAGTGGGAAACCCTGTCTGGTACCGTTGGATATGTTAAAGCTATCTGATAGGTGGCCATTGACATTTACTCGCGCTTTGGGATTATTATAATGTGCGAACATAAAGCTTAGCGTTTGTGAGTCAAAACCAAAAGCTTGCAATGATTTTTCAAGAAAAAGCCATTTCACCCTATCAAATGCCTTCTCTGCATCGGTGGCGAGGAAGACAGTTGGAATATTATGGTCATGGATATGGTGTAAAACATTCAATATTTTGTGTGAATCACGGGCTTCCCGACCTAGGGTGAAGCCAGCTTGGTCAGTATAGATTAATGAATTCAGTAGTGGTTTAATATGCTCCACTAAAACCTTGGCATATAGTTTTATATCTAAATTAAACAGGGAGATGGGTCTATAGCTTTTGCATTTCAGTGGGTCTTTGGTATAATAGTGATATGGGCCTCCGCCAGTGGAGGGTATCTCCCGATCTCAGAAGGTAGGGAGTTGAAAGCTGGAACCAATAAAGGTATCAGTCTTTTTTGAAATGTTTCATAGTATCCCTGAGTCAGTCCATCAGGACCTGGAATTTTACCCGAGGGCAGGTTCTGGATGACCTTGTGTATCTCAGTACCTGAAATCGGGGCTACTAGAGAGTATCAAGTCTCAGATGACAGTTGAGAGAGATGTGCAGTATCAAGGTATGAAGCAAACCGTGATTGCAAGTCAGGTATGCAGGTAGAGGAGTCATCTTTCAAATTATAAAAAGATGTGTAGTATTCGCAGAAGACTGCCAAAGTGGACGATTTATCATGGACCAAAGAGTCAGTATGGGTACGAATAGATGGAACATAATGTAGAGCGTGTTTTTGAAGTAACTGACGGGCTAGTAATGAACCAACCTTGTTGCCATGTTCAACATTTAGTCTTAAAAAATAGACGCTTCATTCAGAGGATATCACAGTACTCGTGATTTTGCCTGCCTGTTGCGTTACTTGTCTTGTCCCCACTGATGGATGAGCAGCAGCATGGCTGGTCACTGCCTGACTGCTGGCCTCTCTGTTGCGGGCACGTGTCACTGATGTCGCGCTTGCTATTTTGTAGCTTCGGCACTAATTGGCCAATTGATATCCCGCCTTCTCCGTTGGCCTTATATGCGACTGGTAGACTAAGCTTCAGTGCCCTTTTGTGGTATACCAGTGCATTAGCTTATAGTATTCTGCTCTAAGTTGTGACCCTTGCTTCGCTGCTGATTCCGCTCCGTGTATGAACCTTGGCCTTGTCTGACTACCAGATCCGTGCATGAACCTTGTGTGACGGTACCAGGATTTACAGGACCCTTTTGGGGTCATCGGTTCCTGAACCGCCGCTGCTGCTGCCCCTCTTCCACGGCCGGCTGGAGCCCTGCTGCTTCCCGGAGGTCCTGGATACTCAGACAGGAACAACTGGATGCTGCCCCCTGGCGTCAGAGCTAGTGAATTTGGCTGCAGAATCCTATGTAGTGTTTCCAGAGGCCCTACGCCAGTAGACCGGCGAGCCAAGTGAATTCGCTCCTGCAGTGGCTAAGGTGAGAATCCCCAGCCCAACCCCCTCCAGAAATACAGCTGAGACTTGTATTAAGGAGAGTAGAACAGAACAGCTTTATTGATGAAACACACTGCTTATATACACTTCCAGACACTCTTATCAAGATGAGAATGCAAAGCAAGGTTTGGAAAAAGGGCATTTTGACTGGACCATAATAACTTCCCCTGATTGGTCAAGGAAGCACAGCAGGAGTCAATCAACATTCCAGTCATTGTTTAGCCAAGTTACACAGATCTGAAGTCTATTGTAAGCAAGCAAGAGTGCTGGGCATAGTCTTTATTTTCTCTGCACTCTGGCTCCTAACTATCATATCCCTTTACAGAAATTACAGTAATACACCACCCAAACTATTACATTATGTCACACAATGTACAACATAGGGATCAATATTCCAAGTTGTATAGTCGTAAATTATTCCATCTGGTCACACCTTGGTCTTGTCTGACTACTCCATCCATGCTTGAACCTTGGTGTTGTCTGACTACCCACTCCATGTATGACCTTGGCCTTGTCTGACTACGCTTGTGCATATACCATTGGCCTGTCTGACTCACTCTCCATGCAGGTACTTGGGCCTGGTCTCTACCTCTCCGTGTGGCCTCAGGTTAGTGTGCTGCCTTCCAGGCCTTGCCAGCGGTCTAGGTTTTTACCATGGGTAAAGGACTTGAACCCTACCATTCTAGGGGAATGCTTATCTACCTGGGACCCTAGCGTTCTAGGGTATAGCTTATCTGCTGTGGACCCTATCGTCCTAGGGTAGTGTGTGCTGCCTCCCAGCTACCCTATCTCTATCTCAGGTAGGCTGCAAGAACCGTGGCTAGATTCTCTCCCATTCTGCACTACCTAGTTCCAGTAGTGCAGGCTAGGTTCCGTGTTCAGCTCCTGGGTAGTTGACTGAACTCGGGAAGGGTTGGGGAAATGCTTATCTGTATATTTTCATTAATAAAGTGGTGTTGATCTTACTGTACCTGTCTGAGTCATTATGTATCTGAGCCACTGTGATAGAGGGTGAGCAAAGATTACAATTGGGACGTAAGTTGTGTAAGACAGAGGAGAACCTGGGTACTACAAGAAGATTTGTGTGCTGTTTCTAAACTGGCAATGTCCGACAGTAGTTGCTATACTTGCACTGTACATTTTTTCTTTCGGGTAGCTGCCATTTTGATAAATTCCCCTCTAAGTGCAATTTGTGTGCCGCCCAGATAGATAAGTGATCCTATCAACGTTCTCAGTGGAATATTGTTCCAATACCTTGTAAGTATGTTCAATTGCTTCCTGTTGTGGTTAGTGTTAGTAGTAGTAACAGTGATGGTGAAGCAGCTGGTGGGACTAGTGTTTGGGGAGTGGTGGAGGAAGCAATGCAGCACATCCAGACTAGAGGTCAAGGGAGACCACACCATTCCCCTGACCCTAGGAGTCCCCTTCCCCTCACAGCATTGCCCAGGAGGAACATGATCCTGAAGAAAGCGGAATTGTTGCCTAGCAGAAAAAATACCACAACCACCATGAGCACAGATCAGCTGCATGTGCTTGCTGTTAGTGCTGCCTGTCTGCCTTCTTCAAGACACCAAGAAATGGCAAGTGTGACATTTGGGCACCCTCGGTCACATTTCACATCACCTCCTCCAACCAGTAAGATGTTTGTAATAGAGCAGTAGTACAGAGGGACTGGTGGTGGTGGTGATGATGATGGTGGAGAAGCTGGGGTGGAAGAGACATTAATGACCTTTTTAGCCCATCCTGAGAAGGAATGGAAGACAGGGATGGACACCACCACCACCATCAGTGAGCTTTTGGAATTTGTGGAATTTTGCAGGATAATGAGGAACACACAATGAACACAGTTGGAATGGAGTAAATGAGGCAGTTGCAGCAATAGCAGCAACATCATTCTCTGACCCAGTCAGTGAAGGGAATGTGGAGGAGAAGAAGAAAGAGGATATTCTTCTCCACCTTTCCCCTCCCACCTGAAGACATGGGTGTGGGACAATATTTATCTCGGGGCAGGCACAGTTCAGTCATCAACAATGGCACTGTGCACAACTGTGACAAATCAATAAGAAGGAGAAAGGAAGGAACATACCTTGGCATCTCTCTCCATCACCTTCTTCCTCTAGGGTAACTACATCTCCTGTCAAACCACCTTGTTCATCATTACCTCCCATGAAAAATGATAGCCACTTTGTAGATGTTAGGATGTGGCAGTTTGCTTCCACCCATTGCACACCGTGTGGTGCACTGACCAAACATAACAGTGTGATGGAGAGAATCACAAGCAGGACTTCAAGCGGCATCTGAGGAGATTTCATGCAGCAGAATATGCTTAGCTGGTGGCAGGGAGGGTTCATCATTATTATTAAACAGTCCGCAAGTTATCATGTGTCCTTACCGGGATGTGAACAAGGGGTATAGTGACAGAGGCAGTACTTGGTTTTGGTGTCATGGTGTTTGGATACAGTGCGAGGTGTTATTTACCACACACACTGTACACATTGCAGTTGCTGATGAAAGGCACAGTTCCTGCACTCAAGGGAATAATTTATATTCTAATAACAACACCCACAATTTTGGAGGAGGGGCAGGTGGAGAAGAATTGTTGGCCAACTTCTTCTTTTCTCTACATAGACTGGGGCCTACTTATTATGATGCTATTGCCTCAGGTGCATCACTGGAGCTAGTTGTGGCAATTGGAACCTTCATCATCCAGCACCCATGTTACTGCAATTGTTGATCCCATTCCCTTTCAGCTGCCTAATCATCCTGCTGCGTAAACAACTCAGCAGCAGCAGCAAGAACAGCAGTCACAAATTCTGTATATACATCAGAGCATTTGCCAATGGCCAACACAACATGACCTGCTGGCACTAGGTCAGTAGGGCATTTCTCTCCTCAGGGTTTGTAAAAAAAAACATATTCCTACAAAAAAATAAACAGTTTTTGGGGGTTTGTTTCTAACAAACCTAAGTCCTAAAAATCAATTTTTCCTCTGGGTTTGGGCCTCTAACAACAAATTTTACAAATTAACCTCCATAAAATGCTTTGTCATGTCAAGTATCAATCTACCCCAATGACAGCTTACATCAGGGGGTCCCTGTCTCTATCGCCTTTTATAGCATGTCTTATGGGTTTTTTAATTGTATTTAGGATTTATTTTTTAATAATTGCCCACCAATCCAAGTAAACAAACCCTCCCCCCAAAAAAATTCCCTGTTCAATTGATTCTTTACCCACACTCCACCAACACAGGCACCCTCATGCCCCTTTTATACTATGACTTTGGAAATAAAATATTTGATATGTGTTGTGTGTAAATTCAGTGTTCCCATTGATTTAAATTGAATGAGGTAGGTGGAAAAATAGCACTTTTTGTGGGAATTTATTTGCCAAGTTGGAAGTGCCATTATTCGCCGGTTTCAGTTTGAGGCGAATATTTTCGCCCATCCCTAATTGTAACCTTCAGCTGTCTCTTCAGGTAATACTGTGTTTATCTCTTCCTGGCTGACCATCTCCCTGTTTATGTGACTGTGTATGCTCACACATGCATTGCAACCTCCTTGATGTATTAATTGCCCAACTGGGCCCAGTTGTTCTGATCACATGTCCCAGTCTCCCTATATAACATCTCAGATCATGCAGTGTGTAACTGCTGCAGTGTGTGCCTGCTTTAAAGTCCTGGTTTTATGTCTACTTATGAGAGTTAGCCAGAGAGGTCTACCTCAGTTATTAATGTGCAATTGCTCAGTCATAGTTACAATCATTTTGGAATCACATCTTTGGCCTGTGGGTTCTTCCTGCCTGAGTTGTGGATTGCTGTAGTCTGCTTACTCTTTTCAGGTAACACTGTATTTATCGCCTCCTGTCTGTCTATCTCTCTGTCTTTCTGACTATTTATGCTTACACATGCATTGCTACCTCCTTGATGTGTTAATTGCCTGATTGGGCCCAGGTGCTCTGATCACACGTCCTAATCTCCATATATAACATCACAGCAAAAGCAGTGTAGGCCTGTTTTAATGTCCTGGCTTTAAGTCTCCTTATGAGAGTTAGTCATAGAGTTGGAAAGAGGATGGACTGAGGTACAAAAAAGTAATACTCTTGCTGGATTCAGATCTAAGGAATTTTCTCTTCAACATGCACTGACATTTGCATCTTTTATGAAAACTGCTGAAGACCTGATGCAAGAAACCAGGAATACAGGCGTTTACTGCTAATTGCTGACTGAAAAATATCCTAACTGAAGTCTCTTCTGCAACCATTACCTATCACAACTTCACTCTCATTCCTTACTTAACATCAAATGATTACATTCTTGAACACTAATATCTCAGCTGTAGGAATGGGGGAAAGAACGTTTTTTGTTCTCCCAAGATATTTTGTAAAACCCACGTTGTTCTTTGCTTTATCGTGGGAAATATTGCATATAGCAAAACCATTAAAAGTTTCTCTGTTTCGTTTACTACAATGGAAAGAAATTTGTCGCCCATATACTATAAATATCTTGCATTTTCCTGCCAAAAACCTGAAGTAAACAGGAAGAAAATGGAGAAAAAGCAGCTAGAAAGAGACTGAGAGGGCAAATATTTTTTTTAAAGCTATTTACCCAGAGAAATAAGGATATTATAGGCTCATTCTGTTGGCTGACACTATGAGCACCCATAATAAAAAAAAAATAAAATAAGAGAAGTTGGCAGGACCGTGATGCATCCAGTACCACAGATGAGGAGGAAGTCACCACCACCAGCATGAAAGAGTCTGGGAGCCCACATTACCCAGACAAAATTCCTATCACCTGATACTGTAAGCTAGTGTTGCCCACTGGTTGTGGGAGGGAAATCCAGTGAACAATCACAGTCATATAGTTTGTGCCCTTTCCACTTGTTCACATATCTGTTTTCAGGTGGATTTTCTTGCTGTATGAAATTTTCTAGTCATATGCCCAGTGCACTATTCACCTGCTTGTACAATTCTGGCATAGCCGTCTTGGAAAAATAACTGCAATTTGAGATATGTCAGGTAGGAGCTACACATGACATCAGTTCTCTAAATCCTTGGTATTCAGCAAAAAAAAAAAATATGGCAGCATGTCCACTGACAATATCTTGGCAACCTTTCCATTCCACAGGTGCACTTGGAATTGTTTTTGTGAATATTTTGACTCAATAGCTCAGTGGGTTGGCAGAAACTTGATTGTTTTAACAACATGACTAGAAGAGGTAGTGGAGCTGGAGGCAGCATGTGTGGGAAGTCTATTGCCATATTCTACAGCACACTCAGAGTCATTATCCTCTTTAGCAGGAGCCTCAGGTGCTATTTTGAATTAATTAACACATCAATATCATCACTAGGGGTGCGCAAAAAGTGTGAAAAATTTCCTGCATGACTTTTTGGGAAAGCTTGCTGATTTTTCGCTTTTCTCACTAAAAATTTTTCCTTTCCGCTTATGCACAAATGTCCTCCTTTTTACCTATTGTTTCGGTTTGTGGCTTTGGGTGAATTAATTTGGCCAAAAGGTTGCACAATAGCAGCTGTGTTAAAATCAATGTAGTTGTAAAGAAACTGCAAACTCACAACCGTGCTTTTTTACAAAATGGCATCCTCAACCATGTGGCTATGAGAACAAAGAAAGATGGAGTCAGACTATGTCTTTGCTCTGAGATAAAATCTATGAACAAAGGCAAGGCCAGGGTTTACAGTATGTTCACACTACACAGACAGCAACACAGCTATTAGAAGCAATATGAATTTGCCCACACCCAAAAAGCCAGCCCTTTAATTAAAGGATATATCCAGATAAATTTGTCCTAATGACCAATACCACAATTAACACAATAACACCCCAGTACTAGCAATAAGCAATAATATTTAAGAAAAAACAATAATATTAGAAATACACTGTATATTATCAAATATATTCTAGCTAAAATATCTAATAATATTAACCAGACAATTACTTACTGCAGTGCAACTAAAACACATAATACAACAATTATAGTAGAAAACACTATACATTGGTTACTTGGGGTATTTTTCCTAGAAATATTGTATAAAAGAAACAATAAAACAAAAGAGGGATACTTAGCTAAAAATCCTGGGACAAGAGGCAGGAAAAGAAGCAGACCAGGATACTGGGCTACTTCAACTGGAGGTCAGGCTTTGCTGTGGAACAGTTCTTGGGCCCAAACCACATGGAGGCATGGCTAGAGTTTGGGCCTCTGCTGGCACATGCTGCTGGCTGATCCATCTCTCCACTGCTCCCAGACTCTTCTTCCAAAAGACTGACCCCCTTGACTCTCTGCACACCTCTTTTATTGTTGGCAAGCCCCACCCATCACCATCCCACTTTACCTGATTGACACACCCTCCTCCCCTCTCCTAGAAGCAAGGGAAACAAAAGAGGAGCTAGTCATTCTTTGTCATTTTCCCGCCCATACAGACCAGGAAAAAGAAACAAAGAGACAAAGGAAAATGGTTGTGAGCTAAATGTGTGATGTATGACATGAGAACATAACCATGCAATGGACAGTTTTGCTGCATATTTTGCTGCAACTTATCTGTGTTCATAACACCTATATTAACAAACGTTTTGCCTATTTTAACATATTTTTCACCTATATTTCCTATAGGTACTATATTCCCACTGTAATATTTTTTCTTCTGAGGGCTGAAGTTTAGAAATAAGTGCCTGAAAGTCAAAGTTGTGAGTCCTACAGCAACACATGGCTTGAAAAATGTGTTAGCCTGCAGAAAGCATTTGTCCTTTAACCACAACACTTACTTCCAGCTTAAGTGACACTGGCACATATTCATGATGATATTCAGTAATAAAAAAAAAATAAAGTACAACCTACAATGTGGCAGATGTGTATGGTAGTTGTGTTGGTGAGGCACTGGCATGGTGTGATTTGTGTATGTATATTGTTTTCACCATTGTCATACACTATCCTCCTTCTCAAGTTATTGACACACATTACTTATTAGTCATAGCAGTGGTACCAGTGTGGTAGAGGGTGGCAACCCTTCTTCACATCCCTCCTCCACCTCCTCATCTGTGCTGCTGTTAATATATTTGTCCTGGCTTTGGCTGTCATGTGTGGTTTCTGCTACCTGATACTCCGATGGTATGAGATGTTGGTTCATTTTTAAGAATGTTAGTCTCCCAACATTGCTGCTTGATGACTGATAGGGTGACTGTGTGCTTTTGGATAAATGTGTGTGTCCAGGGTCAGACTTTTCAATGGCTTCCTTAAACAGTTTATAGACAGGGACAGTGCTCGTTAAAAGTGGTGGAAGATTCAGCCTTTGACTTTCTGCTAACCTTATAGCCCTGTCATCATCCTCAGTCTCAACTTCATCTGTATCTGAACAAGAGAAGGATGCTGGAGGGATATATTCGAGATCTGCATCATCAGCAGTCATCATTAGGTTATCCTCAGCAGCATCAGCATCAACTGACAGTTCTTGCCCACTATTATCCTTATATTCCTGTAAGCTTTTAGAGGTCTCAAACAATTTATTTTTACTTTTACTGTAACAAAGTTCCCTACTACTTTGAGGATGGGTGTTTTGGTGCTTGTTTGTCTCACTATCTGATGCAGCAGGCAGTTCAGCTGCTACACCTTCCTCTATTATGCTATTGCTAACATTATCAACACTTGAATGTGACTTGTCATTTTCAGTATTCTTCTTACATTGTTCTTTATTTCCACTGGCACTGGTGGTGCTGGAACTAGTTTTGCTGGGACCTTGACAGACTGTATCCTCCCTTGGAAAAGAGGGATCATCATCGTTGATTGCATACGCTGCAGCAACTATTGTTACAGTCAGTTTTTGAACTACTACTTTACTCTCACATCCCTGCACTGCTCCATCTCTCCCCCTTCCCCTTGTGCGTTTGCTGGACATTACACAACTACACTGTGTATTTTTAATGTACTGTACACAACACAACTGATAGGGCTATATGATGCCTTGCCTAAGCCCAGACAGCTGTCCTTCACTGTCACCTAATATATTCAGTTCTTCATTCTTTTTTATTTATTTATTTTTTTAAGTTGTACACTCTGTTGTCTTATCACAGTGTGTCCCAAAAAAATTATAACTGAAAAACAAAATCAATAACTTCTTTCCCCAGACTTCCCCACCCAGCACAGAGACAATAACAGCAAGATTAGCAAGCAAATAGGTCCCTAGCTGTCTGTGTCTTGCCATTCAATCACATGGAATTTTGGAGTATTTGAGGTCAACCTCCTTCCTTTCTTCTCCCCAGAGTGCCTCTCTGAATCTCCTAACAGAACAAGTGTCCTACCTAAAAGATTCCCTAAACTAAACCTTAATTCCCCATTCTGTCTTCTGTAGCTCAAAAAACATACTGCTCTCTCCTCTCACAAACACAAAATGAGAGTCTGACAGCCCTTTATATGGCTGTAGAAAATTTTTGTGTGGTGGAGTAATATTTTTCTTCCCATTGATTTCAATTGGTGAAAAAGACGTGAAAAAGCGGAAAAGCTGCACTTTTCACAGGAAATTATTCGCCAAGTGGAAAGTGCCATTATTCGCCAATTTCAGTTTTAGGTGCAAATTTTCACCCATCCCCAATCATGACTACTTCTATTATGTGTCCCAGAGCACCAGGAACTTTTTGGAATGATTCTGCTAGTTGTGGCACCTCTGACATATTGATAGTGTGTCTCCCAGTCAGACCTGTGGTTGTACTTCAGATGGGATCTCATTGAGAAGATCCCTAGGTGTGAGCCTGCTTTCCCCCTGGTCACAGGTTTTTTACACAGTTAACAGATAGCAACATGCTTAGCTTCTGGATCATGAGTAAAGTATCCTTATACTGTGGACTTCATTGATTGATGGGTTCCTGAGGGGCTGCTACTACTATTAGGGGCTTGATATTGATGCAATTGTACTACTACTACTGAGAGTCAAAGGTGCTGCACTTTCAACAGCAGCAGAGACACTCATCATAGCTAAGGTTGTTAATGTTAATAACCTGTTTTATTGTTGTTGGTTACTCACCACTAGTATGTGTGTGTCTGACTGAGTGGGGCTTGGACCTGGAAGCGGTGACGATGCTGATGACTAACATGATGTGTATTTTTGGGCATCTTTGCTTGTCCAGGGTCAAACTTTCCAATTGTTTTCTCAGTTTATAGACAGGAACAGTGCTCCTTTTCAGTGGTGGAAAACCAAGTCTTTGCCTTTCAGCTAACTTTTTGTACATGCAATCATCTCTCGCACTCTCAACTTCATCTGCATCTTAAGAAGAGGTATATATTCTACATCATCATCAGTCATTAGATCATCCTCAGCATCATCCCCTGCTTCTTCTCCCTTATATTTATATTCCTTTTAACATTTGAGGTAGTTATTACCGGGTGCTCCAGAATAGCATAATATACGTGTAATAAGCTGTGCACTCACAGATTTTAAACACAAATAACCAATTTAATTGTAAAATAAGCAATGTTTTGGTCCTCAAATCGGGACCTTTGTCAATCAATGTTTGCTTGACAAAGTTCCTGATTTGAGAACTGAAATGTTGCATATTTTATATTAAATTGGTTATTTGTGTTTGAAATCCTTGAGTGCACAAAGTATTCCATGTGTATATATATATATATATATATATGTGTGTGTGTGTGTGTGTGTGTGTGCGTGTAAATACTTTATATACATATCATAACAGTAGCAGAGTACAGAGGTATAGCCAAGAAACTAGACTGTATGGACCGATAACGTGGAACTGCACATGGTCTTCTCATTTTTCTGAAATCCCAACATCTAACCTGAGTGGGGGCAAAAAACAGGGGGCGAGAGGGGAGGAATTGTTCAGTGTTATAGAAGGAGAAAGAGGGGCGACTCATGTACAGGGCACAGATTTGTTATTGTTGGAGAGATAAAAAAGGGTCATATGGCACAAGAAGGACTACTGTTTGCCCTGATTGTGTATATCACACATGAAATATTTTCAGCATAAGGTCTTCAGATTTTTTCAATAACTCTCTTCTATCATCCCCTCCTCTATGGGAAATAAGAAAGAAAATTAAAGAATAAAAAATAAAGAATTTGGTGGGACAAAGTCACCCCTGAGCTGCTGGAAGGTTTTAAGAATATTATCACAGTACAGCTGTCCCAAAGCAGAGGTACCATTTCAACTCCACACAGATCCAAAATCCAGATGCACAAGGTGCCCTAAGACGGTGTTATTCCAAAGAGGAGTTGCTGGGTCAACAGCCATGTATCCTGTGAGATGCTGAAGAGTCCGCCAAGACTGCTGCAGTGGACATTGAAAACCTGGGGTGTGGGGGACACGCCCTCACGCAGGCCTTGATTCAATTGAGGCTGGTAAAACAGCTGGTAGGACAATATTGGCTAATGGCTCATTAGCAAAAAGTGCTAGCGGAGCATTGGATGTTAGTACACAGAAAAGGACTTGTAGCCAAACATACATTTTGTGTGTTAAGTTCCCAAAATGCATGTTAAATAGAGTAAACATCAATGGAAAAAAATCTAATGATTGGTGCCTGACACACGGTCATCACCCCTCTAGAAGATGATTTGCTGGGAGGTGCGTAAGCACACATTCCAGCCAATTGGAAGCTGGAATCCATTTTAAACAGAAACTGGCCATATAAAAAGCAAGCTTCTGTTCACAATTCCCTCATTCTGACTCGGGCAATGGCCTGAAAGGTATGGAGAGGTGGCCTGTGTTACTGTGCATTTTTAACCCTTGGAAGGGCTTATTTTTATTGGCAATAATAATAGCTTGCATTTTTCTTACACCAGAATGGAAGCATATTCTCTTTTTTAAAATTTACATTTTTTCCTTTTTAAAGATTACAGAAACAAGAAGACAGAAGAGAGAAGATTTAAGAAGAAGATGGACAGTAGCTGACCAGGGTGTTGAAGACTCTGATGGATATCAGGAATACTGGTAAGTGTTCAATGTCAAGGGCTGTTTTTAACTTAGTTGGATTAACCCTCTATGAGCCAATGGGGTAAGCATACCCCACTGGCACTCATAGGATTAATTCTACTAACATTTCACACATTGGAGCACTAGAATCCTGCATCCCCTCTCTGGAATATGTATCAGGATGATACAGGCCGGCCAGAGCCCAGACAGCCCAGGGAAGCAGGCAAAAAACCTCTTTCTCAGGTACCAGCAGGACATCCAATGAAACAGTCAGGTACAGTAGAGGACAGTGGAGCATTGGATGTTGATCAGCTCTGAACCCAACCAAAGGCACTAGACTATGGCCATATATGTCACAACTGGCCACCGACACACCAGGCTACTAGGACCCAGAGCCCCACATGTCCAAGTCAGCAAGTGAAGCCATCCAGGTAAGAATTGTTTGTGCAGGCAGTTCCCATGTATATGTAGGTTTTAGAGGGTATGGAAAATATGAGCCGGGCCTCCTCGCAGTGATCTCCATTGTACCTGTTATTTAACCAATGGCGTCTGTAGCAGGGCAGGATGTGGTGTGTTGATCAGGCCCAGCCGTGGTTACTGACTCGTTGGTGTTCAGAGCCCCCCAGATGGGACTGAATCCATTCACAGGATATTCAGCAAACAGACAGGTGTGTTTGTGTATAAAAAGCTTTATGTTAAAGTGTGGCTGGCATAAAATTTTGAGTAGGTTAATCAGAGCACCACATATGGATGGCAAGCCACCCCAAGCAATATATTTTTACTATTCCTCTTTGAGGGATGTTGCTACAACTTTCAGGACAGGTGTTTTTGTGCCTGTTTGTCTTACTGTCAGATGCAGCAGTTGGTTAAGCTGCTACACCTTCTTCCACTATGCCATCAGCACTAGAATGTGACTCATTTTCTTCAATGTTTTTAGACTGTTTATTAACAGTACTGGTGCTGGTGTTTTGGAACTTTTGGTGGGACTTTGACAAACTGTATCCACCTCAGGAGGATTAGAGGGATCACCATAATGTATTTCCCATGCTGCAGTAACCATGGCCGCAGTAAGTGTTTGAATTACCACTACTCACAAAACGCTGCACTTCTGACCCTTTCACTCTCCCCCCTTGTACATTTGTGGACTTTATTCAACTACTTTTCGTGTTACATTGAAGTACACAATGTGTGATGTCTTGCACTTTACAAAATAATCTCGTCTACTATCAGTCTGCCTCAGTAACAGGTCACATTAGAGTCCCTGTCTCTGTTACCTATGTTTTTATTTTTTATTTAATTGCTTTAATTGCCCCCCCCATCCCTATTACTCTCAACAAAGAACAAAAAAAGCACTACATTATCAACTGCTTCTTTCCCATAGCACAGAGGTCACAGCCAGTTTAGGAAGACACATGGATCACAACTTCCTATCTCTTCCCAGTCAGTCACACAGAATTTTGGGGAATTTGAGGTAAATCTCCTCTTCACCCTTCACACGCCACATACTTCCCTAACACAGAGATAACAGACAGATCAGGAAGAAATTTGGATTACGGCTTACTGTGTCTTTCCAGTCAGTCACACAGAATTTTGTGGTATTTGGGGTCAACCTCCATTCTCTCTTTCTGTCCCCCAGACTCCCCTAATAGAGACAACAGATTTCCTGCCTACAAGTCTCTTTAAACTAAGCTTAAAATCTACTTTATTAGCCTGTCTTCTTTAGATTAAAAATGAACTGCTTTCTCTTCCTCTACCAAACACAGAATGGCATATTGTGGGAACTTGACACCCCTTTTATTGTATTCTATTTTCTATACCTGTGGAAAAATTAAATAAACTTGTCACTTGCTGGGGAGAATTTCAGTCTTCCCTTTGCAATGCAATAAAAAAAAACACTTTTCGCTATGCAGAAAGTGCAAATTTTTTCCATTTTCTCATTTGAGGTGAAAACTTTCACCCATCCCTACTCAGCTGCCTCAGCCTTGACAGGGCTGCACCTGCAACTCTATTCATCCAAAAGATCATCTAGGTGCTAAATATATATTATTGATCACACATATGAGAGAACACTACTTATCTTGTGATATTTTTATAGAGTAAATATAAAACACCAATAACCCATAAAAGAAATTAAAAAGTACTCAATTTATTTGATCAAGTTATCCAATTTTTAAAAACATATGAAATATATTCACTTCTATTAGGCAGATAAGAACCATATGGTCAATCTAGTCTGCCCATTTTCGTACTGTAAAAACCTCAAACCTTTTTTGGTCCTTGGTCTTTTCTTATGTTAAGGACAGCCTTATGCCTATCCTATGCATGCTTAAATTCTGTCACAGTATGAACTTCTACCACTTCTGCTGGCAAGCTATTCCACTTATCAACTACCCTCTCAGTGAAGTAAAACTTTCTTACATTACGTTTAAACCTGTGTCCCTCTAGTTTTAGACTATGGCCTCTTGTCCTAACAGTTTTACTCCTTTGAAATGTACTTTCCTCCTGCACTTTGTTGAATCCCTTCATGTATTTGAATGTTTCTATCATATCCCCTCTCCCTCTCTTCTCTCCTCCAAGATATACATGTTCAGATCCTTTAGTCTATCCTGATATGTCTTTTCCTCTAAACCAGTCACTATTGTAGTAGCCCTTCTCTGAATTTTCTCTAGAGTATCTATATGTTTCTGGAGATGGGATCTCCAGTTCTGCACACAATACTCTAGGTGAGGTCTAGCTAGAGATCTGTAGAGTGGCATGACCACTTCCCTTTTTCTGCTACTAATGCCCCTAGCTACATAACCCAGCACCTTGCTTGCATTCCCCACTGCTTTATTACATTGCATTCCTACCTTTAAGTCATTAGAAATAATTACTCCCAAATCCCTTTCCTCTGCTGTCACTGACAGCACAGTACCCTTAACAGTATACTTTTCCTTTGGATTTTTATGTCCTAAGTGCATTATTTTACATTTATCAACATTAAACTGCATCTGCCACACTCTTGTCCATTCTTCTAATTTACCTTAATCAATTTTCATTTGGCTATTATCGTTCTTCAATATTGTACACGGCACACAAAGAATCCCCTTCATCAAGGTACATACCCACAACCTGCAAACACGTGTTCATCAACAGTTGAAAACCCAATGGGGTATGAACCAATCTGTTCTCATAAGCGTTGATTTACAAGTATCAAATGCCTGTATGTACGTCCCCCTACCGGAAGAAATCCGTGTGTTTGCCCATGTTACAATCAATGAAGAACAGAAATGTTCTATACAGTTCTAATACATAAAAACAAATTTAAAACATTAAGATATCCCTCAACGTGATTTAACCTATAAACAAAATGTATGGAAATACCAGATAAAAATGTCCCTCAGTGGGACTGTATTCATATACATGCACAATAAATCTCAGTTATATGTGAATTAAAGTTACACATGAAAATACAATAATAATGGTATATCAACACTAAACTAAAATATGATGGAGGAGCATATGGAGGTATTAAACCCATATAGTCACTACAGATGAGTTATATTGGCATATGTTCATACAGAATTATATTATCTATAGGTTATGTGGATATATATCAGTTGTAGACATATAACGATCTTCAACTGGCTCTTTAAATTGGTATTTCCAACTTCTGATTTATTTATGTATATATAATAGTTTTATAATGTCTTTATAGATGTTATCTCCCTCTTCTTAGATGATCATATATCAATTGTATACACAGTGTACATGTCCCACACTGATGGTATACGCAATCTATGTGTCCCACTTTTATATGTCTTAAAGGCAATTTAGGGTATCGCTATTTAGTTGCTGTTAATCCCACAATCGTATGTAAAGGTGACAGTAAGATCTACTGCTATTTGCATCCACCGGCTTTATAGACTGACCTAATACAGCTTGTTCACTTATTGAAGCTTCTTACTTTGTTACCCTATTTCCAAGGTCTGCTTAATGCGGCATTTTTCTGTTCCCCAGCTGTTCTCAAACTTGGCAAGGTCAGATTCACACCACTGACTTTCTATTGTAGTACTCTGAGTTAAACGTATCCTATATATCTTGTTTTCACTGAAGTCTTTCTGAACTCTTAGGCGTTTTTTGTAATTCCTATTCTTAAGTTCTGTTGCTAGCTTATCAATATCCTCTTTAAGCTTACTTTCAAACTCCACAAATCTAGGTTGTTCTTTTTTGTCCAGTATCTCTCTCAATTTGGTTTCAACTTCTTGATTGTTTTTTTCCAGTTCCTCTTTTTCTGTTTTGATAATTAATCCTATCAGTTCTAGAGAACTTTTAGTGAGGATACTGTACCGCTGCTTAAGAAATTCTTCATTGTTTAAATGTGCTGCAGGTATAAGTGGACTGCTGAGTCCTCTAGGAATATTTTTATTCTTAACACATCCCTCAAGTCTAGAGACCTCCCACCATATTCTTGTTTGTTTGGACATCAACTTGGTCTAATCATTGAAAGGAGAGGATAGATCATTCTGAGCTGGTAATGGTGTTTCAAGAGTCGTGACTGTGCAAAATAATTAGGTAGCTTTACTATGCCATTGTTTAAATTCCAATGGATTTGATAGGAACCCTGCCATAAGTATAAATAGTTGTATACACCCGAATGAGGATTGAACCTCTAAGATAAATCCAGATAAATCAATTATTTGGTGTAAGAATATGTAATTAGTGTAGCAAATCTTGATAAACTTGAATCATGATAGAACTGATAGAACTGGCCTAAATAAGATTAGGGCAATAAATTGTTCTTCATAGCATTTATGTATTTTTGAATTCTAGGTAATAAAATATTCCTCAAATATTTGGAGCTCAACATTCAAAAGTATTTTTGCTGAGCTTACAACTTAAATTACCTTCTAAATTACAATTTAAAGTATTCAATAAATGTCTCATTCCTCTCAGTATATTTAGGTTTGGTGGTATGTTCATCTAGACACATGTATGAAAGCAACATCGATGATGCCGGTTACCCTTTTCATGGCTACAATATTGACCTACTTTATTACTTTAAGACTAAAAAATATCTAAGAAAAATCCACTAATGAACATCTCATAGTTTTAAATAAAGTAATTTCACCTAAAATTTGTTGTACACTTAACGTTTTGTCTATGATCAGCCCTCTATATATTTCTACTTAGGATGTTTTCAGACTGATGTATCTGTTTATCATATATTAACATCATGAGATCAGAAGTTCCATTTAAGCATCTGTTATACATAATTTATTAAGGTGTGGTACAAATAAAAGAGCATTGTTTCTCTATGAATACTTAAAATATAGCTATCCGATGCTCTAAGATACATCCTGCCGGTCCTGCCTGCCACTCACATCATGGAAACGATAACCACGCCCTGGATGTCGAGGGTATAAAACACTATCTCAGTCAGTCGGTAACACTTATACCCCTGAGGAAACCATGGGTTAGCACGGCGAAACTCATAGTGTTAGATGGGAGCTTTGGGGGGTGGGGAATTCTAACACATAGACTCTTCAAATACTACAATGTGAAAGATTGAAAATATAGAAAAAGAAATGAATAAGGAGAAACTAAATATGCATCTCTGAAACAATAGACTAGGAATCTATCAGTACTAAACGGTGCTATAATCTGACTAGCACGTCCGCTCTATTACAAGTCTTTCAATTAACTAACACAATCCGCACCCAGCAACCACAGCGGACCGGCTGATGCTAGTCTTCAAACCTGTCCTGGAGGTACATGGAAATTTGACTCGCACGGAGCAATTTAACCGTGTATACTACTGATGTCTCTCCCCAGATAGAGCAACATGTAACAAAATGTTTCCACATGAAATTGTAAACGGCTACAGTTGCTAAAACCTAAGGGAGTTAATAAAGTTACTCAGACTTTAGCTAAGGAAGTTTACAAGTAAGGGAGAAGACTAGCGTTAATGATGTTGCAGCTCCAGCAATAGAGTGAAATAAGCATGTGGGGTGTTTATTGTTTCTTAAGATAAAGGCAACAAAAAGATCCCTGTACAAAAAGGTTTTACTCTGGGAGTAGTTTATCTATACTAATACGAAACCAGGGTGTAAGAAAATATACAGTGAAGAGCCTCTTGTTAATTGTAAATACACAATAGAATCTGACCCTACATGAGAGTAATTTCAGAGAAATAAAACTGTTGTCTACTGTTCCTTTAATACGTCAGTATATTGCATACCCTAATGAAGGTACAGTTACAAATTGTCTCTGGACAGTGAGCTGAGTAGAATGAAAAAAGAAATGATCACTCTGGTTCACAGAATTCCTAACCAACAGTATTCTTACTTAGGAGTATACATACATAATACTTTCCTAAGCCATACATGAGTCTTGTGGAGTATCTCATGAAATAAGAGACCACAAGAAAGCACATGTTATATAAAAAGTTTTTTTTTATATCTGGTACTTGAACTTAAAGTATATTAAGATCTAGAAAAGTGGTATATGGAATGACACATTTTATGTACCTCTTTTTTCTCATTGTTACTGTCCTTTTCACCCCCTAAAACCCATATTGTGGACAGAGACAAACTTTTTAAGTTTAACTAGTAAACTCTCCAATAGTAGGAGATTTACCTGTTTGGTTACCATTTTAAGATTTAGCACAAATAAAAGTTATATTTTATTACTGACTCTATACTTGCAAGGGCTTCAAGTGCAGAACTGGTCTTTTTCAGCACTCAAAGGGTCCAGTCTACAAGACAGAGAACCATCTGGAGAAGCTGAACCTCTTCTTTTCTATGATTCAAGTTTATCAAGACTTGCTGCGCTAATTACATATTCTTACACCGAATAATTGATTTATCTGATATATAAGTTTAGGGTTGATATACCATTATTATTGTACTTTAATGTGTAACTTTAATTCACATATATATTTTGTTTATAGGTTAAATCCCATTGAAGGATATCTTAATGTTTTAAATTTGTTTTTATTTATTAGAACTGTATAGAGCATTTCTGTTCTTCATTGATTGGAACATGGGCAAATACACGGATCTCTTCCAATAGGGGCACGTAACGTACATACAGGCATTTGATACTTGTAAATCACAGTTTATGAGAACAGATTGGTTCATATCCGATTGGGTTTTAAACTGTTGTTCAACTGTGGGTACGTACCTTGGTGAAAGGGATGTTTTGTGTGCACAATATTGAAGAACAATAAAAGAAGTGGATATATTTCATATGTTTTTAAAAATTGGATCATGTGATCAAATAAATTGAGTACTTTGGATTTCTTTTATGGGTTATTGGCGTTTTATATTTACTTTATAAAAATATCACAAGATAAGTAGTGTTCTCTCATATGTGTGATCGATAATACATATTTAGCTCCTAGAAGATCTTTTGGATGAATTGTTTTTTCTTCTTTAAGACTTTTGTGGTGTAAGTCTTTTCCTGGGCGACTTTTTGTGGTGTTAGTTTTTCCTGACCATTCCCATTAGGGTGTACGCCAATCTTTTGTGAATACAAACCTGCAATTCTATGCCACTCCCATAACCTTCACATACAACACAAACATGATCCCTTGAAAGCTTCTCATGTACTGCGTAAAGTGGTTCAGTTATAAAAAGTCTCATGTAAAATATTGTGCACCTAGAAGCCGCATTAACCATTTCACAGTGTTTAAACTGGCGACATGAGAATCATCTCACCCTGCATAAAAGTGTGAGGTTCTCAAAACTTCTCATGTCTACTCTTTAAATGTCGCTACCTTCATTCATTCTTCCTGTGCAAGTGTTAAATATCTTGCGGTCAATTTGTAGAAGGTGTCAGTGCTATCTGAGTCCATTTTCATCTATTTACCATCTGTAAGCACTGACCAGCAGCTCTTTACCTTAGCCTATTCAGCATTCAGGGTGTCCGGCGCTGCCCTTACCTACAGTGAGATTGTGTGTGCTATCAATTTGCTTAGTTCCCCTTATTCCTACCTATTAGTTATCTTCAGTGTACTGGGGGCCATTCCTCTATCCTCCATATAGCCTCCATTCCCTTGTTGCTGTTTTTACTTAGTACCGTGTTGTCCATCCTGACCCTGGCCCTGACTTAATTGGGGTTAACTGGGGGAAGTTTGTGGTCTTGATCCAAATGTTGGAGATAAAAAAGCCGGTAGGGCAAAATCAATACCAACCAACAAAAGAAAATGTTTTGGTCAGTATTCAAATGGTCTACCAGCTTAAAGCACAATAGACGTTAGGCCACAAAAATGAACTTGTGGCCAAACGTCCATTTTGTGCGTTAAGTTCCCAAAACAATGCTAAATAACAGCAGTATTGGGAACTTAACAGTAAAAAAGCTAACAATCGGTGACTGACACACTGCCAAGCAATGATCATTAACTCATATGTCTTACACTTATCCACTGTCCTTCTCCTTCTGTCTTCTCTTCTTTCATCTATCCTCTGCCTTCTCTTCCTTCTCCTTTCTTCTTGCTGTAAATAAAACATACGTATTAGTACAAAGCGTTAACTATGACATCGTTTAACCCTTTGAGTTGCAGAGGGGTACACAATGCATTGTGAAGCAATATGTTGTGTTCCTCACTGGCACTCAAAAGGGTTAAAACATATTATTGTGCCATGAATATTCCACTAAGAAAATGCCTCCATTTAATACCCAATTAAGTAAAAATGCCATGAATAAATGTCATAAATATATGCCATGAATAAATATCATAAAT
The DNA here is from genome assembly GCA_037306005.1 of Rhinophrynus dorsalis. Classification (NCBI taxonomy): domain Eukaryota; kingdom Metazoa; phylum Chordata; class Amphibia; order Anura; family Rhinophrynidae; genus Rhinophrynus; species Rhinophrynus dorsalis. Next base: position 137,609,507 of record CM074720.1, on the reverse strand, counting down.
ATATGACATGTAAAAATACATAGCTTCTATCTTCATGTCTCCGCCGCTCTGTGCCGTGAGGAGGTGGGACACTGATGAGCCACACGGTTCGTCTTCTGTCCTGCATGGGCCGATGCTCGTTGCACATTGAGGGAATTGGTACTTAGACTGCCTTTATATATGGGCAGTCTCACTTCCAATTCCCTCACAGCCATTGGCTGGGATGTTCTGACACACATCCCAGCCAATCAGTTTAAAGAACAGCAGCTCAAATCTGATTGGCTGGGATGTGCGTAAGAACATCCCAGCCAGTGGCTGCAAGGGAATTGGAAGTGAGACTGTCCATATATAAAGGCAGTCTCAGTACCAATTCCTTCACTGTGCAATGGCCATCGTCCCATGCAGGACAGAAGATGAAACTGTGCGGCTCATCTGTGTCTCCGCAGCTACCTCCGTGGGCTTATAGTGGTGGAGAGATGAAGATAGAAGTTACGTATTTTTTACATATTTTACATATATTCATGACATTTATTCATGGCACTTTTACTTACTTGGGCATTAAATGGAGGCATTTTCTTAGCAGAATAGTCATGGCACAATAATATTTTTTTTTAACATAGTCGGGTTAACTCTATGATTGCTGGCACTCATAGGGTTAATTCTACTAACTTTGGACACATTTTTCTTACTTTGGATGTATTGATATGGGGCTTAGGGCCCCATATCAATACATCCACTGTGGGCTTAGTTTTTTTTTTTTTACTTTTTTTTCATTCAAGTTTCTGCGTCGGCTGTTTGAGGAGCCGATAAGGGACTCAAGTAAAAAAAAACAAAAAAAAAACTGGCATCTTAACTTTCCTGCTATAACTTTGAGTCCTTTATCGTATTTTCATGGCTAACGCAGACATTTGAATTGATAAATACAGTGTTTTCATAATTTTCTATGGGTGAAAACACCTCCTAACTTTATCACACAATGGCTCTTTTTTTTTTTCTCGGTATTTGTTCATAGCAAAGGCATTTGAATAGCTTACTCTGCTTGAAAAAATACCGCCAGCAGAAAAAACAGCCGTTTCCATCATTTGGATAGAGGCCTGTATGTGTCAAAATGGTAAGACACTGGAGGGTTAACGTATGTGATGTAAGATTGCTTAACTGGAGGTTTGTTGAGAGAGGGGGAGTATCATCTGTTATATTAAGGAATCTATTTAATGGAGTCAGACTCCCTGAAGAAGGAGTCGGTGTAAGACTTTGAAACACATTGGAGGAGACATCAAGGTTGTTCACAGAGTGAATCAAATATGTTGAACAATACTACAATGGGCAGGTATGATTGAGATTTGATGCGCATCAATCAATGTTGTAATCAGCAAGAGAAGTTGAGCAGTTGTGCTACATGGTGGGAACTCCCAACAAAGAATGCCAACACCCCAGAAATTCAATAGTGGTTCAGATTAAGAAGGAGTGTCAGGTTGGAGGAACTCTAAAGTAATGGATACAATCAATGTGAGTCACATGGCGGTAGACTGAAAGAGAATATGCCGGTCATGTGAGTATAAAACGGTGGTAAAGGTGTATGAGGAACGCCAAATACTTAGGAACTGCCACTGACTTATGGAGGTTGCATCTGTAATGTATGCATATTATGATGTTTTTTCTTGCCCTGTTCAGATAAATATTTATTTGATACATTGTATGTAATGTGAACATTTGGATTTGCCTTATATAGAGTTATCAGTTTTTTTTTCCTGGTACCGGGAAGCTGTTATATATCAAGAAATAATTTAATTTAGTTTTTACCAGCGCCTCATTGTCTCAATATTTTTCACTTATATTTCACTTATATTTCATCAATAAATGTTGCAGCACTGGTCAATGCACAGTGCAGTTGTGTGCTGCAGGCAGCAGGATCACCGGCTCAGGGAGAGATTAATGCTGTGGCCAGTAAATTGAAAGAATGTAGCAATGTTTAAAGAGGCGACATGCGAACCTCGTGTTTTTATGCAGGGAGAGAGTTTCATCTCCCCATTTTCAACACTGTGGCATAGTTAATACGGCTTCTAGTGGCACTATATTTTACATGTAACATTTTAAAAGGATACCACGTAAAGGCAGTGGAGGAAATCATACTCCTCATCTGACTTTGTACACTACAAATTAATTCTCCATTCTTATAGATCTGCCCCCTCTTACGCCAATCAGTCATATTTTGTTCCTTAATCTCTAATTTTGCTCTAACCCAAACTCCTTTTGTCAACCTTGAAATCTCTTCTACACCCACCAACACAAATCCCCTCCACTTCCCTTCCCTATACCTCACAATCTACTGCAAGGAACAGATCAAATCTATCAGACATGAACTCTCATCACTTCCACCACACCCAACCAGCAAAGCCCTGTCACCTCTCCAACATACACACTTCTCAAACATGCACTTATCACACCCATCTTAAAGACATCCTCTTTGGACCCAAACTCACTCTCAGTACTGGCCCATTTCTCTTCTTCCATTTGCGTGCAAGCTCCTTGAACATCTTGTATATAACTATATCAAAAAATTCCTCTACTCCTATTCCCTGTTAGATCCATTGCAAAGTGGATTCCACCCTCATCACTCCAGTGAGACTGCCCTCACCTAAATGGCCAAGGTCTTGCTCTTCACTAAGTCAAAAGGCCACAAATCCATACTCATTCTCCTGGGCTTGTCAGCTGCCTTTGACACAGTGGATCACTGCCATCTCTGTGCTGATGACACCAAAATCTATCTTTCCTCCCCAGACCTCCCTCCTCCCTCCTGTCCTGGGTATCTGTTTGTCTTTCTGATGTGTCTTCCTTGATGTCCTCCCATCATCTAAAATGTAACCTTAGCAAAACTGAATTTATAACCCCCCCTCTCTCCAACCAGTTTTAACATGGATATTGCCCTCACTGTTAACAGACTACCATCACACCAACATCCACATCACACTACCCTATCCTTCATAGCCCACATTCAGTCAATATCCAACTCATAGAGTATCCACCTATCTAACATCCCAAGAAATCAACCTTTACCTCACACAAAAGACCAAAATTCTTATCCAAACACTCATTGTGTTCCTTTTTGACTACTGTAATTCACTCCTAATTGTTCTTCCTTTCACCCAACTAACCCCACAACAGTTCATAATTTGTAGTATACATGTACAGTATGTAATGTATATATAATGTTTCTCTATTTGTGTAAATATGTAACTCTTTACTGTAAAATATCCAGGACATACTTGAAAAGGAGAGAAATCTCAATGTGCTCTTTCTGGTAAAAGAAAATTGTAAATAAATAAATACAAATAAATAATAAACTCTGCTGTCAGATGAATCTACTGCACACATCACTCCTCTAATGCTGCTCCTCCTTGCCAATTCCTACACTGGCTCCTATTAGCATATAGAATTAAATTCAATTCTGGTGCCAACTTAAAGAGCTGCATCTCTGATTACATCCTCCCATTCCTGCCTACAGGACCTCTTCTCTGCTGCACCAGGGCTCTACAATTCCTTCCACCATCCCATCAGTCTCTCCTCCAGCCTTCAGATCTTCAGACGGTCCATAAAAATTCATTTTTTCAGGGAAGCCTATCAACTACCTACATAACTGTATAAGCAAGGTCAGATCAACAGTCTGTCCAACTTCTGCTCACTCTCATTCCCTTCTAAAATCACTCTCCCACATACAAACCCATCATGACCTTATTGTTCACATTGTATCTTTCTCCCAAACAGACCCACTACTTGCCTGGACCACTGCACTCAAAAGCATTTTTCTTTCTCCAACTGACTGACTGGCAGCTCATATGGCAGGAGGCACTTACACCCCACAGCATTCACTCCTTCTGTGTTCCACCTACCTTCCTCTAAACTGTAAGCAATCATGAGCAGGTCAATCTGATCCTTTGGTTTTCTGTGTTCCATATATCTAGTCCCTTCTGTAATAATAATAAAGCCATTGTTGTGCTATAATTTGTACTTTAATTTACAGGTTTTGGATGCAGGTGATTAGATTCCTAATGGACAACTCTAATTTCCTTAATATCCTTTCTTAAGAAGTAAGTATTCTGGGTATACTTCCAGATGCTATTAATAGGGTACATCATAAGACTTTGCTATTTTATATATTTCATGTTTGAATTTGAAATCTGACTCACCACCCAAACTTAAGGATTGGCTTAACATTATTAAGGCAGCTGTTCCACTATAAAAGTTGACATACATGATCAGAGGTTCCAGAGAAATTTACTAAGATTCAGGATGGCTGGTTGGAATCTCCATGTATCAATAATGCTTCTGATCTGTTAACTACTCTTGCCTATATACTGCCTTTTGTTGTATAGCACATTTTATAGTTGTAGGACATGGAATATATCATTCAGAACTACTTAAAGGCCTCCTGTAACCTCTTTATTCCAGGATGCACAGTCTTATTTTTTATAGTTTTATTTCCTATTTTATTCTATAATTGCTTGTATTTGTATGGTTAAAATACATAAAAATGAAAAAATATATTAATATAAACTCATGTGGTTTAACATTTTCCAAATTGCTTTTTGAAAACACTTATTGTGAACAGAATATGACTTCTAGCAACCTAGAATATAAATTGTTACATTCTGTATCCAAACTGATGAGTCAACAAAAATGTATTTTACCCTTGATAAATCTTAAAATACTTAATATGTCCCATATGTCTAAATACTGCATTCTATCTGAATTTAAGTTGTTTTTCTTGGTCCCATAAGAAATGCAAATTGATCCACATTACTTCAGGCACTGCTATTTAGATCATTATCAAAAAAATCCCATAGTATGAGAAACAAGAAAAATATTTTATGTGCATGTCACGTATAGTTCACAACTTGTTAAATGCAGATACATGAAGTAGAACATGGTGAATAAGTAGAGACAATTAGAAGTAATTTTTATAAATACTGTCTGAATGGGATTTTGAGGGATGGAATATTAGGAATCACACATACACATATGCATGGACACCAGTCTGTGATTTTTCTAAAAAGAACAGTACCAGTTCACATCAGTCTGTAATGGTTACTGGTTGTACAGTATGTCATAATGTTTGTTCTTCATGTCTCGTAGTTCAAACTATTGTATTTTAGCTACATCTACAAGTTTGGCCAGACTGTATAACAAGTCCAGAAACATCAGATAACCCCACATGGCACACTAAAGGAAAGAAGAAGTTGTTGGTTCTCAACCGATCCAGGATGGCAAGCTGACCATGGTTGGAATAGACTGTCGGTAATTTGCTGCAAGGATGGAGTTCCAAAACTTCTATCGGTTTCTCAGGGTGCATCTTACTTATCTATCAAATAATTAGACATCTTTCACTGGATATAAAATAGTTGAGTGCTGATACATGCCAGGACACCGTCCGGCTAACAAAAATAAAGAGAAGAAAAAGAAACGTAGGGCTCACCAGCATCACTCATTAGTCGCCAAACCGTTATGCTGCCGCGGGTCTCCTCATCCCGCATATGTAATCCATAGAATATCAAAATGATTGCAGCTATTCAGAGGCACAAACAGAATCTTTTTGTTCCATAAAAAGTATACTTTATTAATGCAGATAAAAACACATAATAAGATGGACTACAGAGCAAGGTGATCCAAAACAGCAAACAACATCAAGACATCATCTAACGCGTTTCACGCCACAGCGACGCTTAATTATAGACTAATTCAAAACTGAACATTATCATATTTTTAAAACCTCTGATCCCATTCCAATTAGTTTAAAAAAATTCAAATTCAAATCTACATGGTGTGTTGCTAATTATACACATGTCAATCCTAATCAGTCACAGCCAATCATAAGGCACAAGACTGAAAAAAGGAGAGACATATATATATATATTAACCCTTAGCAATTCCTATTTCTAAAATGTCATAAACAACAACAACACTTTAGCTCTGTGTCAGCAAAAAACATGCACGGCGATCAATATCGTACCTATGATCTTTATGTGTACAAAGATAATCGGTCGCCGTAAACACATCCTTTATTTTCCTTACTACTGAAATATAGTAGATCTCATTTTACAAAATATACAGAAATTCTAATTATTCAAAATAATAATTAGAATAATTAGAATTTCTGTGAGATGAGATATACAGATAAACAGAATCAGAATCATAGCTCTTAGATTGAAATACATAATACAATTGAGAACCAATAATAGATAGGCATCAGTGATTAAAGAGGTCAGTATGGGCGCCGATCATTCAGTACGATATTATTCCACTGCCAGTTAAGAGAGTAGCTTGTATCAAAGAGAGCAAGAAAATCAGAGAAAAAGATAGACATAAAGACAAGAGAAGAGAAGGAGGCAGTTTGTGCTCTGTTAGGGAATTGGTCTAGTCCAGAAGAGAAGGGAGAAAAGAGCCATGAAGAGAAGTAGGGAGTAGAGGGAACGGGGGGTGAGGAACCCAGAACCCCTGGCCCCCCACTGGCCACGGTACAGTGACCACCCCACCAACCCAAAATCCAGAATACTGGCAAAGATGCAGTCTGAAAATAAAGGGAGGTTCTCATATCAGATGAGGAATCAGCAGAGGGGAGAGCCATATGTTCACTTACAGTCACACAGGAGAGCCAAGGGGACCATATCTCTTTATAGTGATCTGTTGTGATGGTGGAAGCGTGCAATTCCTCCATGATAGTTATGTAATGACACTTATTACACCACATTCTCAAAGTAGGTGGTGTAAAGTTTCTCCAAAGAGAAGTTATAACTAACTTGGCTGTGTTAGTAAGGAAGAAAAAGAGCTTATGCATGTGTTTCGATAATTTGCAAGTAGAAGGTACCACAGAGAAAAGAAAAATTTCTGTAGACAATGGGAAGTTGATGGAAAAAAATACATCCATGTCTCTAGCAACCTATCTCCAGAATGTTTGAATCTATGGGCAGTCCCACCAAGTATTAAACATAGAACCTAAACCTCCCTTGCATATCCAACAGGATGAAGATGTGTTAGGGAAGATCTTAGCTAAATGTGATGGCATACCATAAGACATGATAATCATTTAGCTAATCTCTTTAAAAGAGGAATCAGAAGAGTTAGTAGAAAGTTGTTTGAATATAGAGTACCATTTTGCGATGGGCCACAAATCCTAGCAGTTTAGTTTAGAATAGGATGGGAGATCACCACTGATGAACGGAAGTCCATGGGCATCCAGAGAAGATTATGGAGGGCAATATTGGGAACATAATCCTGAATCACAGAGATCCAGTATGTATTGTAGGCGTAATAGCAGTCCATTAGTGTAACTACTGCACATGACAGGTAGTACATGGTGACGTTAGGGAGGCCCAGTTCCCCAGAGATGATGGGGAGACATAATCTAGAGGCAGACATTTTTTTTGTAGGTCCCAACAAATGAGTTTATCTCTGATTGAAGCTTAACGAGAAGTTTAGTAGAAAAAGTGAGGGAAATCCTTTTAACCAAATAATGTAACTTAGGAAGGACAACCATTTTTACTAATTAATTCTGCCCACCCAATAAATAAGCAGTTTATTCCATTTGGGGAGAAAAATGTTTCACGGCAGCACTGAGGAGAGAGATAGAATGAATGTTGGCACACTGTAAGGGATCCTTATCTGGTTTGGGAATTAACGTTATATGTACCTTGGGAGGGGGGGGAGTGCTGCCCCAGCAATCTCGTTAAAGGATGAAGAGAGGTGAGGGGCAAGAACGTGGGATAATTTTTTATAAATTGTCATTGGGAAAAACAGACCGGGGCTCTTCTAAGAAGGGGTGAATTTTATTACCCTAAAGATATCTGTGGGGAAAGAGATTTCTAGCAACTCCAAAGTATCTCAGGAAAGGGTATGACAGTGTAAAAAATTGAGAAAGTCATGAATCTGCATTCTGAGATTTTGTGGATCTTGAGAATGGGCCTCCCTTAGTAGCCTAGACCAGCCCTGCAGAGTGGACAAGGGAATGTGTGATAAACCGGTGGAGCAATCCACTTGGGGATTAATAGATAGGTTAAAATCTCCCCCCACCAACAGTAGTTGTCCTACTTTAAATCCACACAACTTGCCAAGTGTGGAGGAAAGAAAGTTAAATTGACCTGATTTAGGTGCGTAAAGCATAGCAATACATGGGGAGCTATAAAGTTGTCCCTTAAGAAACAGATGCTACCCTTGGGACCCCTACAAATTGCATGGTTTACCCAAGAAACAGATAAACACATCAAAATTGGCACCCTGCATTTCTTCTTATTATCTAGGCTAGATGCATGCCAAATACTGCTTATTATTAAGAGAGTAGAACCACATCAGCACCCACTCTACTAAATACCATCAAAGCGTTGAGTCCTCTTGCATTAATTGTCAACACCCTAAGCTTGCTGTGGGGAGAATGTCCTCCGTGCTGGCCAGATAACTGTGACATACTGAAGAACATACAAAGAGACCAGTATGAAGCAAGAAAGGGCCCTCCCCAATGCTGCGGACCATGTTGAAGCAAAAAGCAAGGTAGAGCGAGAAGGGAGAGAAAAAAAGAGGAGATTATAGTGTGAAAGGAAAGAAAGACAGGAAATCCAACAGTAATGTGGATCAGCATATGAAGGCCAAAGGTCCCCAGGGCTAACCATAACAGCCACATCAGGAGCCAATATGATCCAAGGGGGGGTGTATACAATAGAACAGCATAAGTACGTATCCAATAGCATGAATCAACATTATAAGTAAAAGGCATAAATCACCCAACACAGAGTCTGTACTTGAACGAGGGCAGTGGAGCCCACTTCCCTCTGCTCAAATAATCCCCAGTCCCCCTTCATCATTAGGAATCTGGAAAAGAATAATAAAATGAGGTCACTGGATAACAGTATGAGCTGTATAAATTACCTGCCCATGCCTGCTGCCTCTGCTGTCAGTGTGCCTTCTGAGTTGTTATATAGCTCCAACTGGTGTACTTGGCACTTTACAGATTGCATTTAATATAGCAGGGGTACAATAAGTGCGGTGATTAACTGCATATATAGGCAGTCATAAGGGGAACAACAGGTGAGCATACATTAGGATAAGAGGTCCCTGCCCCATACAGCTTACAATCTAAGTATAGGATGGATGACATACAGATACAAGCTGGAAGAGGAGGAAGTACGGTGTTTGGCTTATGATAATAATGATAATGTTTCCATATTATGCTGTTGCTAGAGATAAAAGGTGCTCTTTTAGTTTAGATTCAAAATTGTTGAGGGTTGAGGCTTGGCGAATACTTGGTGGTAGGGAGTTCCAGAGGTAGGGGGCAGCATGTGCGAAAGCTTTCAATCGTGAAACAGCGATAGTGGTTAAAGGGGCAGTGAGTCATCCAGCATGTGTGCTGCGTAGTGGATGTGCAGGAATATGGCGGGATATCAAAGATGAGATATAAGGCGGGGACAAGTGATGGAGAGCCTTGAAGGTAATGAGGAGGATTTTGAATGTGATACGCTGCTTTATGGGAAGCCATGACAGTGATTTTAAGAGTGGTGGGGTGAGTACTGTTCTGCAGGAGAGGAAGAGTATTCTGGTGGCTGAATTAAGAACTGATTGAAGAGAAGTGATATGGTTAGTAGGAAGACCAGTAAGTAAAGAGTTGCAGTAGTCCAGGCGAGAAAGGATAAGAGCATGCATGAGGGTTTCTGTTGTAGAGTGAGAGAGGAATGGCCGGATTTTTGCTATATTCTGAAGAAAGAAGCAACAGGTTTTGGTAACGTTGTTAATGTGGGTGGAGAAGGAAAGAGAAGAGTCCAAAGTTACCCCGAGGCAGAGGGCTTTGTCTACAGGGTAAATTGTGGAGCCTTCGACAGTTATAGAAAATGGAGGTGTTGTGCAGGATTTAGGAGGGAGGATAAGGAGCTCAGTCTTGGATAAGTTAAGTTTTAAGCGACGTTGAGCCTTCCAGGAAGAGACAGCGTTAAGGCAATCTGAGACCCGCTGCTGTATTTCAGGTGATATTGAGGGTTCAGAGAGATATATTTGTGTATCATCTGCATAGAGATGGTAGTTAAAGCCAAAGGATTTTATCAGTTGCCCCAGGGAGAGTGTATACAGAGAAAAGAGAAGAGGTCCCAGAACAGAGCCTTGGGGTACACCTACTGAGAGGGGGATCGGAGGTGAGGAGGTGTTAGCGTATGTCACAGAGTAAGACGGTTGAGAGAGATAGGATAGAAGCCAGGAATGTGCCAGACCACAGACACCAAGTGATTTGAGAATCTGGGATAGAAGGGTATGGTCGACTGGTCGAATGCTGCCGAAAGGTCTAGGAGGATAAGAAGAGAGAAATGGCCTTTGGTTTTTGCAGTGTTTGTGAGTTGAGCCAAGGGTGTGGGTTTGAGGGACGTTTGTGACGGGCCTGGATGGGGGCATACAGATTAAGTGATGAGGAGAGGAGGTTGTTGTAGTATTCTACAAGTCTGTCCGATTCAGAAAGAGTGTTGAAGGTGGAGAGGTTTGAGTGCAATGCAGAAGATAAGGCAGAAATGTCTAGTGAGCGAAGGTTGCGGGTGTAATGCGGGGCCGTAGATAGTGAGGGAATGAGGGAAATGGTTGTAGAGAAGGTTATGAGATGGTGGTCAGAGAGTGGGAAAGGAGATATGGAAAAATCTAGAAAGGAACAGTTCTTTGAGAAAACCAAGTTGAGGGGGTGACCGTCTTTGTGTGTGCTAGAGTCAGTCCATTGTTGAAGGTTGAAAGATGAGGTTAGTTGAAGGAGGCGTGAGGCCCAAGAGAGGGAAGGATCATCAATGTGACAGTTGAAGTCCCCAAGTATAAGACCAGGAGCATCAGAGGATAGAAAGATTGCAAGCCAGCTCTCAAAGTCTGAAAGGAAGGCAGAGGGTGTGGTTGTGGGAGGTCTGTATACTACTGCAACATGCATTGCTACAGGGTGGAATAATTGGATAGCAACTAGACTGCATTCCCATGATTAAGATGTTAATCTGTCTAAATATAACTTTCTTTGTTTTGTTTTCCATGGTGATGCCATGCAAAATAAAAATAAAAAAGCATAACACAGAGACAGATCAGAATATGGAAGTAAGATGGTCACTCATATACGTGTGATCTATAGACCTCCTGGGAAAGTTATATCAACTGCTGGTCAAGGAAATAACTAAGATGACAGGGAAATGTGAGGCATTGTGGGGAATTTCAGTCCACTTGGTGTGGACTGGTAAAAGCAATCAACAGTTTCAGCTGTTGATATATATGATACATTAATTACAGGGATTATAGGGAATTAGAAGGTAACAAGTAATACTGGAATTATTATTTACAAATGGAGACTTGGTATCGAATGCAACTGTAGGAGAATATGTGTGCTCCGATTATCATCAATAATATATCCATATTATATGGATAGAAGCTGAATTGCAACAAACTAAAACAAAGGTCCTAGACTCCACAATTAGAGGTGGGCACAAATTTTCACCTCAAACCAAAATCTGCAATTAATTTCTAGCGAAAAGTGTGGTTTTTCTGCTTTTTTCACCTAGCTCATTGCATTGAAATCAGTCGGAACATTGAGTTTACACACAACACAAAGCACATGCTTCTTATTTCTCAAAGGCATGGAATAAAAGGGCTCTGAAGGTGTTGCTGGAGTGTGGGGAAACAATCAGTTGAACAGCACATTTTTGGGGGGTTGTTTACTAGGATTGGGGGGGATAGTTAAAAATAAAAAATAAAGAAAAATTACATGGTATAAAAGGAATCTGAGTAGGGTGTCTGTGTTGGTGGAGTCTGGGGAAAGAATCCGCTGAATGTTGAAGTTTTTTGGAGGTTGATGACTGTGATTGGGGGCACAGTGAAAAAATAAATAAAAGCATTTAAACATAAAATAAGAAATTGGTATGTAACATGATAGAGACAGAGACCCCCCCTAATGTAATCTGGGACAGACTAATATTTGACAGGAAAGAGTATTTTGTGGAGGTTGATTTGTATGACTTAGACTTGTTTGGCACAAGCCCTAAGGATACATAGATGTGTTGTAGGACTTTGACTTGTGTTGGGCCCAAGCACTGAGGAAACATTGATTTGTAAGACTTTGGCTTGTTAGTGTCACAAGCCCTGAGGAATCAGAGATCATTTTTATCAATTTTGTTTGTTAGCATCACAAGCCCTGAGGAATCTGTTATTTATAGGACTTAGGCTTGTTAGAAACAAGCTCCCACAGATTGTTTTTCTTTTGTAGGCATCTGTTTTTTTGTTTCCTTTTTGAAAGAACAAGCCCTGAGAAAAACAAAATATGCCCTACTGGCCTAGTGCATGCAGGTCATTTTATGGTGGCCAGTGGCCATTGTCAAATGCTCCAGTGACATTGAGAAATTTGTGACTGCTGTTCTTGCTGCTTCTGAGTTGTTTAAGAAGCAGGGCGATTAGGCAGTTCAAAGGGAATGAGATCAATAACAGCATTAACATGGGAGATGGATTATCATAGTTCCACACACACTACTAGCTCTTGTGATGCACATGAGAAAGTAGCAGTGCCACAACTATCCCCCACCACTTCAGGTATATGTGCAAAAAAGTTGGCCAATAACGCTTCTCCACCTGCCCTTCCTCCAAGATCATGGGTGCTGGTGGTGATGCACATCACCATTTCCATATATGTCTCCCATTCCTTCTCAGTTTGGACTAAAAAGGCCATTAATGTCTCTTCCACCCCAGCTTCTCCACCATCATCACCACCACCACCTGTCCCTTCTTGCTGTGCTGCTCTATTACAGACATTTCACCTTGTGGAGAAGGTGATGAGATATGTGACAGAGGGTCCCTTACTGTCACACTTGCCATCTCTTGTTGAGCTGAAGAATGCAGACTGTCATCACTAGCAGCAGGCACAGGCAGCTGATCTGTGCTCATGGTGGTGGTGATATTGCTGCTAGGCAACAATTCTGCCTTCTTCAGGATCATGTTCCATCTGGACAATGCCATGTGAGGAAGGGAGTGTCAGAAGAATGTTGTGGGCACTATTCACCATTAGTTTTCCCACTCTGCAATACTTCCCCTACCATCTTAGCATCAGTAAGATAATCTACTGTGACAATGCTATTCCCCCCCACCCACTTAACCATCACTATTACCACTAATACCAACCACATTAGTTTCAGTTCCTAAGTCTTCCTCCTCACTAGTAGCATGATCACCTCATCCCTCATTCCTGACACTCTGGGTCTGTAGCTGATGGATCTTCGTAGTAGTAGTAGTAGTAGTAGTAGTAGTAGTGATGGGACTGTTTGGGGATGGCAAGTGTGATTTAGGGCCCCCTACTATAACACTTGACATAATCTCCCCCCTCCCTAGAATCTCAAAAACCCTGGCAAGAGTAGCACTGGCAGCAGGCACACCACTAGTGGCAGCAGGGGCAGAACTGGCAGCAGACGCAGCACTGGCAGCAGCCACAGACAGCTGATCTGTCCTGCTCATACTACTACCCTCCTCTGCCAATGACACAAAATTCACCAAGATCCCTAGCCTTAGGGGTGATGTAAGGGGACTGTGGAATCAGAGCATCCAGACCCTTTAATGTTGGTAGTGGTCACTTCCTCCTCTTCAGATAATTCCAGCTCCTCCGTTTATTAATATTTCAGTTACTCAAAGTGATAGCTCTTGTATTGTGTTTCACTCACTGGAAAACTTCACTTTTATTGTGAAAAGGTGAAAAATGTAAGTAAATGGATGAAAAGTTTGTAGCCATTAAAAAAAAATCTTTGGCAATGTGCAAAAACGGTGAGGAATTAAATTGCTTTATTAAAAGTGGATTTTCCCACAAAAAAATAGGAGAACCACCTGTTTTTTGTGGATTTATTTTTGTGAGAAAATGCAATGTTTTCCCATGAATACACAATACAAGCAGCTAGAGAGAGAAAGAGAGGGTGCTAGGCAGTTGTGCTGTGAGGTATTTAGCAAAATTGAGGCAGGAAAGGTTCATAGTGACTACTGTCACTTTGAACTCCTGGAATACAAGTAAAGGGAGGACCTGAAAGGACCCTTATGTGTCCAGTGAGTCTGAGTAGTGGGAAGTGACCACAACCACCATTAAAGGGTCTGGATGCCCTGAATCCTCAGATCCAGCGATGGCCAGTTCCCCTACATCACGCCTAAGGATCTTGGGGAAATTTGTGTCACAGGCAGAGGAAGAAGAGGGTAGTAGTGTGAGCAGGACAGGTGCCAAGATGAGATAGCAGAGGACCTAAGTCACACTTGCCATCCCCAAGCAGTCCCACCATTAATGTTACTAACAAGATCCAGCAGCAACAGACTCAGAGTATTAGGAGTGAGGGAGGGGGTGACACTAGTAGTAAGGAAGACTCAGAGACAGAAATTGGCATGGTTGGTGTTAGTAATAGTGATGGTGAAGCAGCTGGTGGGACTAATGTAACCACAGTAGATGCTGAGGTGGTAGGAGAAGTATTGCGGAGCAGCCAGACTAGTGGTCAAGGGAGCCCAAACCTAAAAGGAATGGGAGACAAATATGGGGATGGGCATTACCACCACCAGCAGTGAGATTGCTGAATTTGTGGAGTATGCTGCTGCTGCAGTTCCTGTTGCTGCTGAGTTGCCAGGGCAACAGGATGATGAGGAGCAGGTTAGTTGCCACAGAATACTGTGGACACAGTGGGAATGGAGTCCATTGATGCGGGACAAGGACAGGTTCTACTTGCCAGCAGCGATATTCCTGGTCCTAGTTTCAGTGGTGATTCTGAGACAGTAGCAGCAACATCATCCTGTGCCCCAGCCAGTGAAGGAGAATATGGAGGAGAAGAAGAAAGAGGCTATTCCTTTCCACCTGTCCCCTCCCCCTGAAGTTCTGGGTGTGGAACTATTTTTCACTTGGAGCAGACTGCAGGCACAGTGTCGTTATCAGTGACAGCACTGTGCACAATTTGTGAAAGGTCTGTGAAAAAGGAAAAGGAGGAAATGCACATTGGCACAACCTCCATGATAACACATATGAAACGTAGAAACCATTACTTTTACAAGAAGCATATTAAAGCCAAAACCCCACCAAATATATCAGGCATGCTGTTGATGTACCTCCTTACTCGGTCCAAAGGCAACAAGAGGTGAGGCATAAATCAAAGATGAGGAAGAACAGAGAAACCCAACCTGAGCCTGAAAGCTTGATGGCAAGTGAAACACTTGGCTTGCCATCATTTTTCTTCTAGCTCTAGGGTCTGGCCGCAGGAAGATCATGTAACTATCTCCCCCACCAGATGATAGCCATTCAGTAGATGTCAGGATGTGTCAGTTCATGTCCACCCATTGCACACTGTGTGATGCACTGACCACACATGGAAATGTGGTGGAGGATAATTGCAAGCAGGTCATCAAGTGGAATCTGATGAGATTCCATTCTGCAGAATATGCTAAGCTTGTGGCAGGGAGGCTTCATCATTACTGTTAAACTGCAAGTTGCCACATGTCCTTAGGAATGGGTGGACAATGGGCTTAGTGAAAGCAGCAGTACTTGGTTTCTGGTGGGATGATTTCACATTGGGGATGCTAAGCATAATGTTTGGTTAGAGTTGTGCCAGGTGTGTGATGTGAATGCAGATGTGTTCATTGTTCCCAGGCCTTTCCTTATTTACCACACACACTGTGCACATCGCACTTGCTCATAGGCACAGTTCCTTCCTGCTTTCAAGGGAATAATTTATATTCCAAAACCACAAGCGTAGTTGAACATACTTTGTAAGTAATACTTAACCTTTACTAATATACCTCATAAGACATATGTAGTCCAGCCAACATTTCAGTCAGATACTGCAACTTTCATCAGGAACTCAAGTTAACAGATCACATTCTTACATTCCTTTAAATAGTACTTCAATTCATACCTGATGCCAAACCACCGCTCACCTGATCTGAGAGACACAATTACAGAGTAATTTATATAAAAACAAATCAATAAAATAAGCATTAAAACAATGTTGGGTGTGATTATATTGAAGACAGTTTATCAAAGGAGACAGAGGTTTCAAAATATAAATCCAATACATATCTCTCCTTGATAGCTTAATTGTCCTATCACCCCCACACCCCGTGGGCTATGCCTCACCCATTCGATCAGGCAACATTGCAACTCATTTAATCCATTGTATGAAATGCCTTGCCACTGGAGTAACCTTTAATTCCCTCTCACTCAATGTACCATTAAGAATCCTAATAATTGAGGAGCTATGGTCTCTGAGCCTTTCCTACTGGTTTTTCGTATCTAACATTTATTGCAAGGACAGAACAGTAAGTATACAACAAAAACTGTGGAGCGTGTTAGTATTTATTTAACATTCTACATAATTAATGGGTGGTACCACAATGGTAGTCCCAGTCCTCATGTGACTACAAGTTACACAACCTTTATATCGAGTAATCCATTGGACCATTGATATGAACGGAAGTATTATTTAAAGGCATGCAGGTTTGTGATCTGTAAACTTGAGTACTTGATGAAAGTCTCAGTATCCAACTGAAACAGTGCACAGACTACATATGTCTTATGAGCTTTATTTTTAAAGGTTAAGTTTTACCTATAGAGTGTTCCTGACTACGCTTGACTTGGTGAGCGCTATTTGTATAAGTCTGAGGCACCTCACTTTTTATACTTAAGTATGTGAGGAAGCTTCATTTAATATTTATATTCCAACAACGCACCCATGATTTTGGAGTAGGGGCAGGCGGAGAAGCATTATTGGCCAACTTCTTCTTTTCTTCACATATATTTAAAGTGGTGGGGTCTAGCTATAGTACTTCTACTGCCTCAGGTGTATCACTGGAGCTACTAGTGGAAAGGCAAGTGGAACCTTGATCATCATCATCCACGTCCCTTTTGATCATCCCATTCACTTTGGGTTGCCTAATCATTCTGTTGCCTAAACAACTCAGCAGCAGCAGAAAGTACAGTCACAAACACTGCAATGACTTCAGGTCATTTGACAATGGCCAGTGGCCACTGTCCACCACAACATGATCTGCTGACACTAGGCCAGTAGGACATATTTTTTTTCTCAGGGTTTGTTCTTTCATAGAAAAACCAAAGGACTACAAAAACCTAAGTCCTAAAAATCAGTGTTTCCTCAGGGCTTAGGCCAAACACAAGTATAAGTCCTACAGCAAATCAATGTTTCCTTAGGGCTTGTGCCAAACTAATCTAAGTCCTACAAATCAATGTTTCCTTGGGCCGTGGGCCTCTAACAACAAGTCCTACAAATCAACCTCTACAAAATACTCTATATTGTCTCAGTCTACCCCAATAACAGCTTGCATCAGGGTATCCCTGTTTGTGTCACATTAAGTACCAGTTTCTTAATTTATTTTTTTCATTTTATTTATTTACTTTTTATCCTCAGACCCTTTTTTACCATGTCTTATTTATTTATTTATTTATTTAATTAACTGTCTCCCTACTCTCAGTCAACAAACCCCCCAGACTCCACCAACACAGGCACCCTCATACATCTTTTATACTATGCTTTTGGGAAATAAAATAACATTTGCCATGTGTTGTGTGTTAATTCAATGTTTCCATTGATTTCAATGCAATGAACTAGGTGAAAAAGGTGGAAAAATAGCACTTTTCACAGGAAATTATTCGCCAAGCGGGAAGTGCCATTGTTTGCAGATTTTGGTTTGAGGCAAACATTTCTTCATATCCCTAATCATCATATCTCACGCTCAACTTCATATGTATGTGAAGAAGAGGAGGATGCTGCAGGGATATATTCTAGATCTACATCACCATCATTAAATCGGAGAACAATGGCACTTTAAGCCTGGCAAAAAGTTTGCCACAAAAAGTGCAGTTTTTTTGCTTTTTTCCACCTTTTCTGCCCATTGAAATTAATGGGAAGAAATATTTCTACACCACACAAAAGTTTTCTACAGTCATATAAAAGGCTGTCAGGCTCTCACAGCAGCCGTTCTGTGTTTGTGAGAGGAGAGAGCAGCATGTTTTTTAGCTATAAGAGATTGGCAAATAAAGGGGAATTGAAGCTTAGTTTAGGAAGTCATTTAGGTATGACATTTATTCTCTGTATTAGGGGAGTATGAAGGGAGGAAGGAGGTTGTCCCCCAAATACTCCAAAATTCCATGTGACTGACAGGCAAGACATAGGCAACCTATTTGCTTGCTGATCTTGCTGTTATTGTCCCTGTGCTGGGTGGGGAAGTCTGGGGAAAGACATTGTTGATTTTCTTTTTCAGTTATAATTTTTTTTGGACAGACTATGATAAGAAAACAGGGTGGACAACTTAAAAAAATAAAATAAATAAAATAAAAAGTAAAAAAAATAAAATAAAAAAATAAAAAACAAAATATCTTAGGTGACAGTGACAGACACCTGACTGGGCTTAGGCAAGGCATCATACAGTTCCATCAGTTGTGTTGTGCACTGTACAGTTAAAAACACAGTGTAGTTGCAGAATGTCCAGGAAACGCACAAGGGGAAGGGGGAGGGGTGGAGCAGTGTAGCCATGTGAGAGTAAAGTAGTAGTCCAAAAACCTACTGTAGCAATGGTTATTGCAGCGTGTGCAATCAATGATGATGGTCCCTTTACTCCAAGGGAGGATGCAGTTTGTCAAGGTCCCAGAAAAACTAGGTCCAGCACCACCAGTGTCAGCAGAAATATAGAACCATATAAGAAGAACACTGAAGATGACAAGTCACATTCAAATGTTGATGATGCTGGCAACAGCATAATAGAGGAAGATGTAGCAGCTGAAGTGCCTGCTGCATCAGACAGTGAGACACAGAAGCACCAAAACACCCATCCTCAAAGTAGTCAGGAACTTTGTTACAGTAAAAGTAAAAATAAATTGTTTGAGACCTCCAAAAGATTAGAGGAATATGAGGGTAGTAGTGGGCAAGCACTGTCAGGGAATGCCGATGCTGCTGAGGATGACCTAATGATGACTGATGATGATGCAGATCTAGAACATATCACTCCAGCATCCTTCTCTTGTTCAGATACACATGATGGTGACAGGTCTATAAGATTAGTAGAAAGTCAAAGGCTGAATCTTCCACCACTTTTAAGGAGCATTGTGCCTGTCTATAAACTGTTTGAGAAAGCCATTGGAAAGTTTGACCATGGACAAGCACAGATGTCAAAAAGCACACAGTCACCCTATCAGTCATCCTCAGCATCATCACCTCTTCAAAGTCCAAGTCCCACTCAGCCACACACACCTGTTTTGAGTACCCAGCAACAGCAACACAGGTTAACATCCACAGTGTTAGATATGAAGAGTACCTCTGGTGCTGCTGCTGTAAGTGCTGCACCTTTGACACCTAGTAGTATTGGCAGTAAAATTACATAAACATCTAGCTCCAGTAGTAGTAGCAGAAACCACATATGACAGACAAAGCCAGGACAAATATATTAACAGCAGCACAGATGAGGAGGTGTAGGACAGATGGGACCACTGCTATGACCGATAAGTAATGTGTGTCAATAATCTGAGAAGGAGGATAGAGTATGATAATGGTAAAAATACATACACAAATCACACCATACCAGTCCCCCACTACCACCACTACAATACATATCTACCACATTGTAGGTTGTACTTATTTTTTTTTTTTTACTTGATATCATCATGAATATGTGCCAGTGTCACTTAAGCAAGAAAGTGTTGTGGGCAAAGGACAAATGCATTCTGCATGCTAACACATAGGCGAAAAATGTGTTAACATAGGCGGAAAATTCGTTAAAATAGGCGAAAAGGCAGAAATTTTTGCATAGACGGAAAGGCGAAATTTTTTGCAGGAAAAGCAAGAAATCTGCACGTTTTCATGAAATTTTTCACGGGAGATTTTTCACACTTTTCGCCCACCCCTAATCATTAGTCATTAGGTCATCCTCGGCTTCATCCTCCGCTTCTTTCCCACTACTTTTATATTCTTAAGATTTTAATGGGTAAAGCTTTGTACCGAGTTAGTAATATTCTTATCAGTATGGATCATAAGTTATTCCTTTGGTTCTAGTAAAGCCTCCTTGAAGTGGACTTGAAAATGCAAACAATTCTTGCAATGGGCCGTGCAACCCTCTGACACCCAAAAGGACCAAAATATGCTTATTTTGTGGGAAAACGTAGATTCAATCAAATTAATGAAAGTTCAGAAATTGTAAGAATGCAGAAAAAATGAATGCATGCTGTGTGTATTCAGTGCCTATGAGGCACAATATGTGTAGCTTCACCAAATGTTATTGAAGTCAAGGAAGCAGAACAGTTGAATTTCAATGTTCTGATTTAAACACTGAAGCAAAATAATATTAAAGTTTGAGATTTGCTTTTGCAATCAGGCTTTTGTACTTGAACAAAATAAATGTTATGTCTCTTCTGTTATTATTGAGCAGTTTAGGTACAATGTATGTTGTTTCAAAAATTGTTCTTTATCACCAAGGCAACAGAGCAATTACAATTTGCTGTTCTTATTTACAGCAACATTTTTTGGAGGAAAGAGGTTTGAGATTTACTCTTACATACCTATGTAATTAAGCAATTATGCAAAAGCACTAACAACTTTGATTTAATTAAATACTATTCAGAAATTGGAAAAAGGGAGAAAAAAAAACCCAAAACTTTTTTTAAGCTGAAAATAAACTGCAAATGTTTTTTAATTCTGACATTTAATGCTAAATCTGTCTATGAGGCAACCTGACAGAATTTTGACAATGGCTGCTGTGTTACTGGCCATAGCTAATCATTGTGATGATGAAGCAAGTCTCACAAATGTGCAAGTATAGAAGCCACATTCACAGAGAACTGTCCATGCATCTATTCTAGAAATGGATGAAAAGTCCCATTTTGTTCCTGTGGGAAATTTGAAGAGAAAAAAAGGACAATTTTCCTCTCTTCACGGGCTCGATACTAAAAAATAACAAAAAACAGACAGAGAGATAAAGCCACATATATACCTCAGCTATTCTATAGCTGACTAGGTACATGGAACAATGAGCTTTGGTGGCAAAAACTCATGTTTTGGCCAAATGCTCATTGTTGGTTTTTGTTCACACAACTCTCGCTTTATAGAGTAAATTGTGGGGACATCAAAGGAAAGAAAGCCAACTCTCATTTGACAGTGTCAAACAACGAGAGTAAGCTCAATACAGATGTACTCCCCAGGTGCCATACACTAACCCTATCCCTAATGTTACACTTAAATAATACTACACTATCGTATTTGAAATGTAACACTTACCTGTCATCCACTGTCCATCTTCTTTTTCAATCTTCTGTCTTCTCTTCTTCCTTTCTTCTTTTCTGTGATACAAAAAAAAACATAATTTAGTTCTGCATCTGAGTAAAGAAAAAATAAATAAAGCCCCCACAAAGATGCCATAGTTAACCCTTTGAGTGTGGCATCTGTATTTCATCTTTGTTATTAAAATATAATATCCAGTAAAGTCCTTTTTGTTAGAAAAAAAAAATGTGGTCAGATTGTCCCTTTCCTTTGCTGCCGCCGTCTCCGCTGGCAGTAGCAGGCATTTGCAGTGTCAGTCCCCCCCCCCCCACACACACACACACACCTTCCCTACCTCTCAGGCCGTTGCCCAAGTCAGACTGCCAGAATTTTGAACTGTGATTGGCTTTTATATGCCAGTCTCAGTTCAAAATAATTAGCAGGCTCCAATAGGCTGGAATGTTTGCTTACATACCTCCTAGCCAATCAACGTCTAGCAGGGGGATGACAAACCCCATGGACCATGGAATAAGATAGCAAATTCTCCTTTTTTTATGTTATGTCCAGTGGGCACAAATTTTGAGCCCACTGGACATTTTTAGGCAGCGGTGGTTGTTGACAGCACAGTTAACAGAATAGCAAACGTTGCTATCAAAACCACCCCCGATGGTTTAAAAAAATAACGGGGCTAATAGTATTGAGCCCTTGATGCTTTGCTAACACCGCAGATTTTCTTGTGAGAATAGTTTCATATCCTGCTTATGTCCTCCAATGGAAGCAGAACTTCCTGACCCTATACTATAAAAACATTGCCATGCAGCAATGTGTAGTTTAGGAGAGAAACACAGTGGAAGCAGGCTCAGAGAAAAAAACAGAGAGCGAGAATAAACAAAATTAAATAAAAATAAAAGTTGTTTGAAGTGCTGGTGTCACGGGACTGCTAGACAAAAAATACTCTGACAGGTAAAAGAAGAATAAAATAAAGATTCTATTGAAATTCAAACAATAAATAATAAACACACTTCCCCAACCTTCCCGGGTCAGGCGTGGGGACAGTGCAAGGTCCACTACAGGAACAGCACTGAACCTAGCCAGACCGCTTCTGGATGATTGTGAACTAGGATGTAGCACAACCCATGAACAGTAACTGGTAAGGTACACAAGCAGGGTGCAAGGAAAGGCTCAAGTAACCTAGAACGCTAGGATACTACAGACATCCTAGAACGCTAGGACCATCGGGCAATACTGGCATCCAGAGCCACTAACCCACCAGCACTCACACTCGGATGCCCAAACAGAGTATTAAGATACGCAGGCCAAGGTCATACACAATATGGGTAGTCAGACAGAGCCAGGGTAGCACGTAGCTGGTAGTCAGCCAGGCCAAGGGTCATACACAGAGTGATTAGTCAGACAAGCCAGATTGACCACGGACTGAGTAGTCAGACAAGGCCAGAGGTTCAGACACTAATTGGTTAGTCAGACAAAGCCACGGGTCATACAGAAATCAGAAAGGCAGACCGAAATGGATTGCAACAGAGAACAATAACGCTCAGGAACACCATGAAAGGGTAATCAGTATATGACCGAATGTGGCTTATAAGGCCTCCTAAGAAAGCGGAGTTACAAAAGCTAAGGTGAGCGTGGCCTATAAAAATATAGAGCGCGTAACGATGTGTGAGCAACCAGGAAGTCTGTGACCAGAATGTAGCCTCCAGCCACTACAGGAATAGTCAGGTAGCCAAGGCCCGAGTCACGGCACCGTGATAGTACACCTCCTTCAATGACCTCTCCCCATGGAAGAGGTCCAGGTTTCTCTAGAAATTGGGAATGGAACCTGCATAGCAGATCAGGAGCATGGACATCGGTAATAGTCACCCTGGAGCGTTCCTCTGGCCCATAATCCTTCCAGTGTCTCAGATATTGGAGGCGCCCTCTACTCCTGCGGGAATCCAGAACGCTCTGTACCTCATATTCCTCATGATTAAGCACCTGTACTGGTCCTGGCACTACTGGTGCAGAAGTATAGCGGTTGCATACCAAGGGTTTGAGCAAATATACGTGAAAAACATTGTGAATCCTCATCCCTGCCGGGAGTTCCAGAGCGTAAGTGACAGGGTTGACTCTACGCAACACCAGGTATGGACCTACAAACTGAGGGGCCAGTTTTCTACAAGGCACCTGGAGGTTCAGATTACGGGAGGATAACCATGCCCTCTCCCCTACTTGAAAAACTGTTGCAGGGAGTCTCCTACGGTCAGCATGCCTCTGATACCACTGTGTGGACCTCTTCAGGGAATCCTGGACCCGTACCCAAGTGGAGCGGAGTTGCCAAAGGTGCTCATCCAGAGCCAGAATAACATATGCCCGAAAGGAATCAGGAAGCAAGGAGGGCTGGAAGCCATAACTGATCAAAAATGGAGAACTCTGTGAGGAAGAGTTCAGGACACAATTCCTGGTGAACTCGGCCCACAGTAACAAGGTCAACCAATTATTTTGATGGTCCGAAATAAAACATCACAAGAATTTCTCCAACCCATGGTTGGATCACTCGGCAGCCCCATTGGACACAAACTGGCTTCCTCTGTCAGAAACCACCACCTTGGGTACTCCGTGGGGTCGAAACACCTCTTTAGCAAATACCTCTGCCAACTCTCTAGAGGATGGAAGTCCCTGCAAGGGGTCGAAATTTGCCATTTTGGAAAATCAGTCAGCTATCATCAGTATAACTTTACATCCCTTGGAAGCCGCCAATTCCATCATAAAGTCAATGGAGACTTGGGACCAGGGATGCTCACCATTAGGGACAGTTTAGAGTAGACCCACCAGAAGGTGTCTCAGGGTTTTAGCATGGGCACAAATAGAACAGACTGCCACAAAGGCTGAACAGTCAGCCCTAAGGCTAGGCCACAAGAATATTTGAGATACTGACCAAATCAATTGATCGCTACCAATGTGGCCAACGGCCTTAGAGGAGTGGTAGGTCTCCAATAATTTGTTATGCAGATATTCTGGTACAAAACATTTGCAGCTAGGTTTGTCAGCAGGAGCAGCAGCTTGGGAGGCCAGGATCTCTGTACCCAGAAGAGAAGCGATACTAGTGCTTATCATAGCCAGGATACGATCTGATGGAATAATCTGTACAGGGGAGTCTCAACCTCCTTTTCGGGCCCAAACTGCCTGGACATGGCATCGGCTCTGACATTTTTGGAGTCCGGAAGGTACGAAACTACGAAATTGGACCTGGACAGGAATAGTGCCCGCCTGGCCTGTCGTGGTGACAGTCTTTTGGCCTCAGACAGATGTCAAATTTTTATGATCCGTTAAGACCAGGATAGGGGAGGGCATCCCTTCCAGTAGGTGACACCACTCCTTGAACGTGAGGATGATGGCCAAAAGCTCGCAATTGACAATATCGTAAAAACTTTGGGTCCTGGAAAACGTTTTAGAAAAGAACCCACAAGGCAATACTTTACCAGGCCCAGATTGCTGGGACAGGAGCCTCCCACCCCTGTCTCTGAAGCATCCACCTCTAATGTAAAGCTCAGGGCAGGATTGGGATGAGACAAAATTGGAGCCTTGGTGAAGGCAAGTTTCAAATCCTCAAAGGACTTGTTGGCGCTAGGAGACCATTCATACAGATTAGCCCCTTTATTCTAGATGTTAGATCCTTAAGTGGTTTTACCACCGTAGAAGATTTCTGTATAAATCTCCTATAATAGTTAGCAAACCCCACAAATCTCTGTATGGCCTTAAAAAATACTGGACGGGGCCATTGCAGGATAGCCAAGAGTTTTTGTGGGTCCATAGCTATACCGGCAGATGAGATTACATAGCCCAAAAATGTCACTTGTGATTTGTGGAACTCATATTTTTCAAGCTTGCAGAAGAGTTTGTTCTCCCTCAATAAACCTAAAACCGTTGTCACATGTTCCAGATGTGTAGCTAGGTCTGGGGAGTTATTAAGGATATCATCCAGATATACTACTACACAACTCTGTAGTAAGTCCCTTAGGACGTCGCTAATGAACTCTTGAAACACTGCCGGAGCATTGCACAAGCCAAAAAGCATGACCAAGTATTCGTAATGGCCACTGCGTGTATTAAAGTCGGACTTCTATTCGTCCCCTTCCTTGATTCTTATCAGGATATAGGCCGCCCTTAGGTCCAGCTTAGTGAATATTGAAGAACCTTTAATGCGGTCGAACAATTCCATGATTACAGGTATGGGGTAAGCATTTTTGACCATAAGTTTATTCAATCCTCTATAGTCAATGAACGGACGCAACTCCCCATCCCCATCCCGGACAGCCAGAGCCGCTAACACACCAGCACTGACACCTGGATGCCCATATAGAGTAGTAAGATACGCAGACCGAGGTCATACACAAAACGGGTAGTCAGACAGAGCCAGAGTAGCACATAGTGGGTAGTCAGCCAGGCCAAGGGTCATACACGGATCGGTTAGTCAGACAAGCGGGTCGAGCACGGACTGGGTAGCCAGACAAGGCCTGAGGTTCAGACACTAACTGGGTAGTCAGACAAAGCCACGGTTAATACAAAAATCAGAAAGGCAGCCAGAAACTGATCGCAACAGAGTACAATAACGCTCAGGAACACCAAGAAAGGGCAATCAGGCTATGGCCAAACGTGGCTTATGAGGCCTCCTAAGAAGGAGTTACAAAAGCTAAGTTCAGTGTGGCCTATAAAAATATTGAGCGCGTAACAACGTGCGAACAACCAGAATGACAAGAATGTAACTGCCTGCCACTACAGGAATAGTCAGGAATAGTCTGGTAGCCAAGGCCCGAATCATCCAACCGTGATAGCTGGCTATCACTGTGATGGGCAGGAGAAACTGGATGGACCCTGATGCTGTTGATGCTGCCGATACAGAGCCAGAGGTGGAAGCCGGTAGCACCAGTGGTACAGGGAACCCACATACCCCTGACTTAATGTTCCCTAGTCCCTCTGGGGAAGTATATTGAAGAAGGTGGAACTGACTTGCAGTATGAGTAGCATACGTCAGATGTCTGTGGAAGTAGCTACTGCTGCCAGCATACCTTCTTTTGAGGAGCTGGCATGTGTGACAGCAGGGGGACCCTCTGTCACACTTATCACCCCCATCCAGTCCCATAAAGAATTAAGAGGCTTTTGGTGTTGAGGGTGATGCTGGAGCAGTTGGAGAGGAATTTTTGGTGAAAGCAATAAGGAATGTGAGAAAAAGATGTAAATTGGGATGGACACCACTACCACCACCACCAACAACCATCATAGTGTGGAGCATGCTGCTGTAATTCCTGCTTCTGAAATGTCAAAGGCGAAAAATCATGTGTCTCAGCAGCAGGATGATGAACATGCTTGTGTGCCACAGACCACCGTGGATACCATGGGACTGGATTCATGAAGTGATTTCAGACTAGGACAGGCTCCTCTTGCCACCAATACTTTTGTTCCTACATCTACAGATAATGCTGAGACAGCAGCATCTGCCCCAGCCAGTGAATGTGATATTGGAAATGAAGAAAAAAGAAGGTCATCCTTCTCCACCTCTCCCCTCATTGAAATCAAGGGTGTGGGAATATTTTTCCATTGTTGCAGGCAAAATGCAGTCATCAGCACTGTGCAATGTGTATGATAGGGTAGAAACCAGGAGGGGGTGGAAAGGAGGGGACTCATCTTGGCACCTGGGGTGGGTGAAAAGTCAGAAACATTTCCTGCATGAGTTTTTACAAAAAAATGCTTTTTTAGAGGATGTTTCCTTCCATAGACAGTACATAAAATGTTCTCCTTTTTGCCACTGCCAGTATATTTTTTTCTTATGTTTTCTATGACTGCAACATTTTCCACCACAATATTACTTCTTCTGAGGGCTGAGGTGGAGAAATAAATAGCTGAAAGCAAAAGTTGGGAGTCCTACAGCAAAATATGTCTTGAAAAGGTTGTTATCAGGCTGGATGCCTTTGTTCTTTGTCCGCAACACTAACTTCCCGCATATGTAACATTGGCACAACAATCCTTGAAAAATAACTGTGGCCTGTGATATTCCAACAGGGTGAAACACGTGACATCAGTTCTTTAAACCTTCTGTTTTTAACAAAAGGGCAGCATATCAAAGACCAACATTTTGTCAAGTTTACAATTCCATAGGTACACTTCTGAATATATATATTTTTTTTCAGGGTTTGACATCTTTCTAAGAACATAGTAATTATGGCAGTACATAGAAGTAGTGTGTTTCTTTATTGCTTTAATGACATGACTTGTGGAGGTGCTGGGGGTGTTTGCGGTATGTGGGGTCACTCTATGACTCTTTCCATCGCCAAAAACAAACTCAGAGTGATACTCTGAGTTTGTTTTTGGAGATGAAATAAAATAATGGCACACTCTTTAACACATCAACAGCATTTTTATTATGTACCCCAGAGCCCCAGGAACGTTTAGGAGTACTTCTGCTGCTGCTGCTAGTTGTGGCACCTCCGAACTTTTGATGGTGTGTCTCCCAGCCAGACCTGTGGTTGTGCTTGAGGTGGGAACTCATTTTGGAGGTACCAAGGTGAGAGCCTGCTTTCCTCCTGCTCACATGCTTCTTACACAGACAACAGATAGCAGCATGCTTAGCTTGTGGATCCTGAGTGAAGTAACTCCATACTGTTGATATCATAGACTGCGAAATTTCTGAAAGGCTACTACTACTACTAGGGCTAGATGTTGCTGAAATTATACTACTGCTAGGTGTCACAGGTGCTGCACTTCTATCAGCAGCAGAGGCACTCATAAAAGCTAAGGCTGTATATGCTTATAACCGGTGTTGTTGCTGATTGCTACTCAATACTATTGTGGCTGAGTGGGACTTGGACTCCAATTGTTTTCACAAACAGATTATGGACAGGCACATTGCTCCTTTTCAGTAGTGGAAGATTGAGCCTTTACCTTTCTGCTAACTTTCTAGCCATGTCAATCTCTCTCACTCTGAGCTTCATCTGTAGCCTAAGAAGAGGAGGATTCTGGAGGGATATATTCTATATCTACATCATCATCAGTCAGTATTTTGGATCTCTACAAAATACTATATCTCATGTACTACTAGTCTGCCGCAATCACAGGTCACATCAGGATCACTCGGTATCACGGTGCCCGTGTATTGCTGGCTACATTTTACAGCATTGTGCCTGAGTCCTTCTTATTGGCTAGTGTGATATGGCTCCACCCAGTGGTAACCTTTAAGTACTGAGCCCTGTCATTTCAACAGGGCCCTTTCGTGGTGTTCCCGTTGCTAGAGCTTGCTGTCGTTATCGTGTGAAATCCTGTGTATGACCCGGACTGCCTGACTACGCTCTCTGATTCTGTTCCTGCTCCATGTACCGACTTAGACTGGCTGACGTTCCTGCTCCGTGTACCAACTTGGATTGGCTGACGTTCCTGCTCCGTGTACCGACCCAGCCTGGCTGACATTCCAGTTCTGTGCATCGACTCGGATTGGCTTCCAATCTTGCTCTTTGTGCCTCCAGCCCGGTGCACTACTGCGTCCGGTAGTCCGGTAGAGATTATCTCCTGTGCTCTGTCTTGACCGTGCTGGCCCAGTTGGTTGCCTCGTGTACAGCTTTACCGTTCCGTGACTATGACCCATTTGTGCCTTGCTGCCTCCTTCCTCCTTACCCAGGGCAGACGCAGATCTCATTTGCTCACTAAACGCTTGGCTTGTTATTGCATTGCCACTGAGGTTGGTCTCCTGGGTGCCTCAGTTAGTCTCCACTCCTGTCAGTCGCTATCAAGCCTGAGCTGTCCGGTGCTCACCTGGGTAGGCGCTATTCTATTGGCACACTATACGCTGACTTGTCACTACTCCTTAACTGAGGTTGGTCTCCTGGGCGCCTCAGACAGCTCTGTCACCCGGCAGTTGCCATCGAACCTAACATTGTTACATTTGTTGTCTGGTACTGTTACCTTGGGCCGCAGTCTGTGTTGATTCCTGGGCGTTCCATTATTCTGCCGGTTGCAGTACTGCCGGTAGTCCGTGATCCTTCCAGGGCCTCGCTCACCCTTACTGGGCCTAGTCGCTATTTTGACATTCATCCGCAGAGAGTGCTTCTCGGGCCTCGATATTAGGGCCTCCCAGCCTCCTGGTCTAATAGCACCTACACCTCAGTGTCTCACTGTTTCACATGAACTGTTCCTGACCTGTGTCAGTATATGTACTGTTCTCTGATATATATACTGGACCCGTGTGGGTTAAAGTTATTTTGTAACCTGTCCTGTGTCAGTATTGATTGATAACTATTGCTGGACCCGAGAGGGTTACTTTATTCTGTCTGATTTCAATAAAACTGTGTTTTACCAAACTGCTTCTGAGTGTACTGAAAACCGTTACACTTGGTCAACTATCATTTTATTTATTTTAATGATCTGTCCCCCCAATCACTGTCACTGTAAAAAAACACTTCATGTTCAACTGCTTCTTGCCCCAGACTCACTAGGACAGACAGCCTGATCGGGAAGAAACTTGGATCACTGTTGCTTGTGTCTTACCACTCAGTCACACAGAATTTTGGGGTATTTGAGGTAATTCTCCTTTGCTTCTTTTTCACATTCCTAGACTCCCCTATCACACAGATGACAACCAGATAAGAAATGAACTTGGACAACAGCTGCCAGTGTTTATTTGGTCACTCAAAATGTTGGGGTATCTGGGGTAAACCTTCTTTGCACCCTTCTCACACCTGCAGTCTCCCCAGGACATATATTAGTCAAAGCAGGAAGAAACTTGGATCACCTCTGCCTATGTGTTCCCAGTCAGTCACATAGAATTTTGGTGTATTTCGGGTAATTCTCCTTTGCTCCCTTCTCTCACCTCCAGACTCCACTGACAATGATAACAGTCAGATCAAAAAGGATCTTGGATCACAGCTGCCTGTGTTTACTCCATCACACAAAATTTTGGGATATTTAGGGTTAAATACCACTGCCCCCTTCTCATACCCCCAGACTCCTGTAGGATAGAGCTAACAGCCCGATCCAGAAGAAACTTGGAACATAGCTGCCTGTGTTTTCCCAGTCAGTCACACCGAATTTTGGGCTATTTGGGCTCAAACTTCTTTCTTCTATCCTGTCACACAGAGTCCCCCTGTCACGGTTTTTGATGAACACTCAGACAGAAGAGTAAGGTTAAAATGACTTTATTGAGTAAAGTGCATACAAGGAATGAGGCCACAGGCCCACAATACGAAATCACACTAAATGGAGGATATATAGGCAGTAAGCAATGACTGTAAACAGAATGACTGAGATGGAACATAGGTAATAGAGGTATCTTAGGCAGGCAACCCTCCACTAGAGAACCTGGAGCATTCAGGCTACTGGACTCCGGCTGACAGCAGGACAGAGGATGGCAGTAAGTCCTGGAGATGGTAATAGGCACAAAATCCAGACGCCTGGGTGGCACAGAACCCAAGGAGGCAACGAGGCAACACTGACCCCGGGACAGGTGTCCCAGAGTGACAGAAGCCACCACTTACAAATTGTAAACCCTAGAGCACTAGGATGGATCGAAGTGAACACTGGAAGGCTGCAGGCATCCCCTCATAGGACAGTGGAACAAGCGCAAATGCTAGTTCTAGGCCCTCTGGCCACTAGACAGGAATATGAGCTCAGGGTCTCCACACACACCAAGTAGTGCATGCCAATGCAAGTGCTGGCCCTCACCCAGGCACTGCAACACGAAGGAGCACACGGGTAGCTTAGATAGTTTTAGGCACTGAACCGTTAACAGGAGATGCCCAGAGATACATAGGAACTCCTACAGGGAGTGAGCCCAGCAATTAGCACAGAGGGAGACACAGAGAGATCAGAGTAACTCAGTCAGCACTTGCTGGCACTGTTCCGGTACTTTGCATGTACACACTGTCGCAGGCAGTAGGAGTAAGTGGCGATAGCACGAATGCTATGCCTATGGTCAACAGAATAAGATTAGCGACATGCGGCGCACCCAACTAGGCAACTGGAAACCGTTGAACATAATGCTGGCCAGTAGACAATGGAGGAGGCACAACCATACACAGATTGCAATGGAACAATGGCTCAGCAGACAGGTTACAAACCAACAGAAAGCACAGACTGGTCAGGTGCATAGTCAAGGCTCAATAGCCAGACAGACTAAGACAACGAGGGTTCTCAGCCAGATCGGTACAGCAACAGAGCGGTTTCTCAGCCAGATCAGTTGGTAACAGAGCAGGTTCTCAGCCAGATCAGTTCAGCAACGGAGCAGGTTCTCACCCGGATCAGTTCAGCAACGGAGCGGGTTCTCAGCCGGATCAGTCAGTAACGGAGCAGGTTTTCAGCCAGATCAGTTCAGCAACGGAACGGGTTCTCAACCAGATCAGTCGGTAATGGAGCAATACATGGGAAATACAGGAACGTCTTCAGGCAGGCCGGGTCATACATGAACAGCAACACAGTAGCAAAACGTCAGGCTCAGATACACCACGAAAGGGCGCCTTAGAATAGATGTGACAGGATATAAAAAGGCAAGCCCTGGGTGGAGCAAAGATGACAGGCCAATGAGAAGGCAGCATGGAAATTAGGCACAGTACCCCCACACTCCCCTAATACAAAAAAACAGATTTGCTGCCTACAAGACTCCATAAACTAAGCTTCAACTCCACTTTATTAGCCTGTCTTGATCCTGATTTTGCTGTTCTTCGACTTCTCCGTTGCTGACCATATCCGGCTGAGGACCCACTCTGTTGCTGACCGTGTCTGGCTGAGGACCCGTTCCTGTTACCGACTGTATCCGGCTGAGAACCCGCTCTGTTGCTGACCTGGCCTGGCTGTGAACCCACTTCCGTTACCGACTGTATCTGTATCACGGTTCCCGTGATCTCCCTCTGTCACTCTCTCTTGTGCTGCTCCCTTATTGGTTGAGCCTGTTTGGCCCGACCCTTTTTATACCAGACTAGTGGCACCTGTCAGGTGCCCTTTTGTGGTGTTCCAGAGTCAGTGTTGCTGTTGCTGAGTTCCTGTGTTCCTGATTTCCGGTGTACCGATTTGGCCTGTACTGACGATTCTCCTGTGTTCTTGCTCCGTGTTCTGACCCGCCCTGGCTGACGTTCCTGCTCATTGCTGATCTGGCTTGTCTGAGAATCTCCTCCATGATCTGACCCGGCCTGGCTGACATTTCTGCTCTTTGCTGATCCGGCTTGTCTGAGAATCTCCTCCGTGATCTGACCCGGCCTGGCTGACGTTCCTGCTCGTTACTGATCTGGCTTGTCTGAGAATCTCCTCCGTGATCTGACCCGGCCTGGCTGACGTTCCTGCTGCTGTTGTCGCTTGGGCGACATTCTGATTCCTGCTGAGTTCGCGTCTGGTTGATCGAGACTGTATCCATTAACTCCTGTTCAGCTGAGTTGCCAGTTACGCTTGCAGAGCTGTACTACTAAGCTGAGTCTCCGGTTATGCTTGCAGAGCTGTACTACTAAGCTGAGTCTCCGTTTATGCTTGCAGAGCTGTACTACCCAAAGCTGAGTCTTCCGTGGCACTTGCAGGGCGATACCGTTATACGTGCTGTGCTCTATATCCAACCGGGTGCTGTGGTTAACTCTTGCAGAGCCGTTATACTCCCGCTGCTCCTGCTGAGCCGGCCACGTTTGGGCCTTGGTAGACGGAGGCTCATATTGTCATCCAAAGCAGAGTAGTCGGTATCCGGTTACGTGCCTGTGAGGCGCTATTGGCTCCAGCACCTTCGCACCGGTGGTTCCCGTTATATGCCCGGTGGGGCTATTGGCTCAAGCAATCGCTGTAGGGTTGGTCTCCTTATATGCCCATGGGGGCTAGTGAGTCACGCTCTTGCAGTGCAAAGTGTCTTGTCATACACCCGTGGGAGCTACTAGGCTCAAGCTATCACTGTACGGTTGGTCTCTATTACACGCCCATGGGGGCTAGCGATTCACGCTCTTGCAGCATCAGTAGTCTCCATTATACACCCGTGGGGGCTAGCGGCTCAAGCTTCTGCATTACAAGTTGTCTCCGTTATACGCCCGTGGGGGCTATCCGCTAACTGCTCCGCAGCATTCTGTCTCAGTCTCTGCATTACCCAAGCAGCTAACAACATCAGTGGACTTAAGGTGCTGTGCTATCTAGCACCTATTGCTACCTCTTATTCTCCTTGGGCGTGCCAACCACCACAACAGAGACTGACGAGTTCTATGTATTTAACCATTGATTGCCAGTCATTATTCTGAGCCTGTCCTGTGACAGTATATGTATTATTTGTACTCCTGTATACTGGTCCTGTGAAGGTCTCTGTGTCTATCTCTTGCTATATACTGTGTGGCCTATTGAGGGCGACCTTGTTCATTATTTTTTGTTTTAATAAAACTGTGTTTTATTGAAACCTGTTGTCTGAGTGTCTGAAAACCGTTACAATCTGGCTGAGAAACCGCTCCGTTGCTGACCTGGCCTGGTTAAGAACCCGCTTCTGTTTACTCTGTACTGGTCTGTGTACCGGTTCTGTGTCTGAACTCTCTGGCTACCTGTTACTCTCTGGGCTGCTTTGTTTCAGAGTGCCGTGCATTTCCAGCATACCACTTGTGGTCTCCGTTTGTTCTTGTTTTACTTGGTGGTTGCTGTATGTTAGTCGGTTGCGCCGCGTGGCGCTATATCGCTGTCGACCGTTAGATAGACATTCATGCTAAGCTTCCATCCATACCGCCGTTGGCGGAGTGTACAAGCGAAGTACCGGTGCAGTGTTCTATCACTGACTGTGTTACTCTGATCTCTCTGTGTCCACCTCATACCTCGCTGGGCTCACTCCCTTTGGGAGTTGCAGTATTCTGGGCGTTACCGATTGACCCCTTGCATATCTGGACGTTCCAGGTAGAGTGTTGCATTTATCCATCTGCAGGAGCCTCAGGCTCAAGAGCCAGCACCACGTTGCACCATCCTCATAGAGGGGACACTGGTTGCTTACTTCACTATACTTGCTGTGCTATGATCCACCCCTAGCGTTCTAGGGTTATTTGTGGGAGAGTTATCTCAGTCTGTTGCCATCCGGTGCCAGGGTCAGTGGTGCCTCGATCCTTGGGTTCTGTACTGCCCAGGCGTCTGGGTTGTGCCAGTAGTGTTGCCTCACTCCTTGGGTTCTGTGCCTCCCAGGCATCTGGGTTGTGCCAGCAGAGTTGCCTCGCTCCTCTGGGTTGTGCCAGTCACCTTCCTCTGGACCATCTACCATCTAGGTCCTGTGGTCAGCCCGCTGTCTACTTATCCTGCCACCTGTCCTGATCCAAGCCAGGACCTCCACTGTCTAGAGATTGTCATTATTCTCACATATAACTCCAATACTGGCCTGATACTGTTGTATACACTTGCCTGTATATCTACTCTATTTTGTGGGTCATAGGCCTATCTATGTCTTGAAATTCTCTCTAATAAAGTTATTTTAACCTTACCAAACTGTTCTGAGTGTTCCTCAAAAACCGTGCCACAATGGGATCAACAATAGCAGTAACATGGGTGATGAATGATGAAGGTTCCACTTGGCACAACTAGCTCCAGTGATGCGCCTGAGGCAGTAGCAGCACAATAAGTAGCCCTCAGTATATGTGGAGAACAGAAGAAGTTGGTCAATAATTCTTCTCCACCTGCCCCTCCTCCAAAATCATGGGTGTGTTGTTATTAGGATAGAAAATTTTCCCTTGAGAGCAGGATCTATGGCTCTCAACAGTAACTGCAATGAGCACAGGGTGTGTAATAAATAATATCTGGGGGCACAACTGTATCCAAACACCATAACACCAGAACCTAAGTACTGCTGCTGTCACTATACCCCTTGTCCACAACTGGCTAAGGACACATGACAACTTGCTGACAGTTTAATAGTAATGAAGAACCCTCCCTGCTAGCATCTTAGCAGATTCTGTGGGATGGAATTTCCTCATATGCGGCTTGATGACCTGGTATCGATTCTCCTCCACCACACTGGCATGTGTGGGCAGTGCAATTGGTAGAGACGAACTGCCATATCCTAACATCAACAGAGTGCTATAATTTGGTTGGGGAGGTATCGATGAACGAGATGGACTGGCAGGAGATGTAGTTGTTACCCTAGAGGAAGAAGGGGATGTTGATGGTGAGCTAGTTGTTTAGCTCGTCATGGAACTTCCAGTGTCTGTCTGGGTTTCTTTATTCTTCCTCCTCTTTGATCTCCACCTCACCTCTTGGTGCCTTTCTGGAGAGTCAGGGGTTACAGTAACAGCAGTGCTAGATTTCTGTAATGGGTGTTTGGCTTTAACATGCTTGATATAAATGTCATTGTGTCTGTGTTTAATGCATGTTATCAGGGAGGTTGTACCAAGCTGTGTTCCCTCCTTTCCCCTTCTCACTAACTTGTCACAAATTTTGCACTGTACCATTGTTGATGATGACTATACTGCCTGCCGGAAGAGACAAATAGTCCCACACCAATGACTTCTGGGGGGAAGGATAGGGAACAGGTGGAGAAGAATGGCCTCTTTCTTCTTGTCCTCCACATTTCCCCTCACTTTCTGTGGCAGCGGATAATGTTGCTGCTACTGCCTCAGATTCAGCACTGTAACTAGGACCAGAAGTATTGCTGCCACTGGAAAGTGGAACCTGCCCTAGTCCCGCATCACTTGTTGACCCCAATCCCACTGTATCCACGGTAGTCTGTTGCACACTAGCCTGCTCCTCAGCACCCTGTTGCCCTTTAATCTCAGCAGCAGGAATTAGAGCAGTTGCAAATTCTACACATTCCAAAAGCTTATCACTAGTGGTGATGGTGATGCCCATCCTCATCCCTGTCTCCCATTCCTTCTCAGTTTCTGCTAAAAAGGCCATCAATGTCTCTTCCACCCCAGCTTCTTCAACACCACCATCACTAGGCACTAGTCCCTACGTGCTGCTGTTCTATTACAGAGGGTTCCCTAATGTCACACTTCGCATTTCCTTTTGACCTGAAGAAGAAGGTAGATTAGCACTAGCAGCAGTAGAAGCAGGCACAGGCAGCTGATCTGTGCTCCTGCTGGTAGTGGTGATATTAATTCTGAGCCTACTCTCCCCCAACACCAGTTCTGGCCTCTTCAGAATCATGTTCCACATGGACAATGTAGTGAAGGGGACTCCCAGAGCCAGAGGAATGGTGTGGGCTCCCCAGAGTCTTCCTCCTTACAGTCATCAGTAATATATTGATTACCCCCTCCTTCATTTGTAACACTAACAAACTGCTTGCCATCCTTTGTACTAGCACTGATGGGACTGCTTGGGGATGGGAAGTATGACTTAGAGTCCCCTGAGTATTACAAGACAGACTAGCAGCTTCAGCACTGGTGGAAACAGCTTCAACACTGGTGGCAGCAGGTTCAGCACTGGCAGCAGGTACAGCACTGGTTTCAACAGGGGCAGCAATGGTGTAAGCAGAGGCAGCACGTCAAGCAGTAGGTACAGGCAGCTGATCTGTACTGCTCTCACTAGTACTACCCTTTTCTCCCTCCCTTCCTATTTCCTTTTCTCCTTCCCTACCAATTAAATTCAAAAAGATCCCTTAGGGTGATTTAGGGGACAGTAGTGCTCACTTCCTCCTCCTCCTCAGACTCAGTGGACACAAAAGGGTCCTTCCAGCTCCTCAATTGATTATTTTTCACCCTGCTCATAGTGATAACTGTAACAGAGCGCCTAGTATCTGAGATGGATACCTCTGTTAAAAGCTTCCTTCTCTACCAGAACCCCTTCCCAGTAATATGGGTTGCCCTCTGCTCCAAACATCAGCCGAGACTTGATGAAGGATAGAACACACTTTATTGAACGTGCACTCAGCTCTTTTAAGGGCTGGTAATAGCATTAGCCCACAGGGCTGAACAAAGCATACAATGAGTTACAACCTTTGAGTCAACATCATACAAAAGAGCAGACATGATAACATTAACCTAAACAATG
Organism: Rhinophrynus dorsalis; assembly: GCA_037306005.1. Taxonomy (NCBI): domain Eukaryota; kingdom Metazoa; phylum Chordata; class Amphibia; order Anura; family Rhinophrynidae; genus Rhinophrynus; species Rhinophrynus dorsalis. The sequence goes on along the minus strand of CM074720.1, from coordinate 137,572,344 downwards.
GGCCAGACCTTATAATAAAAGGGTTAGGGCTGGAATACACATGTCGAACAATGGCTCCCTGGGGGAAGCATCTTTGGCCAGGGTTTGAATATTCCGCTTCAAACCCTGGCCAATCCTAAACTCCAACTGCGGGAACCAATCCTGGCCATGAACGTCACACCAGCCGTTAGCATACCAGGGCTGCAGGGCGGGAAACCTGTCAACCAATCCCTGGGTCGCCTACTTTTCCCCATGATAAGTCTATGTGGGACATTGAAATGCGTCACCCAGGGTCTTGGCCAATCAGGAGGGTGCCTACCTGCCCAGCCACATAGTGCACGACCACTTTGTAGACACTATGGGGTTGTGCAGGGAGACACCTACTGATTGTCGATGGTATTGTAGTTGAATAAATCCTGTCACATTTCCCCAGAGTCTGTAGTCCTTTTAAACCGGCGACCAATCCAAGAAGGGCCTATTTTTCCCCATGTTAAGTTAATGGTGGCCCTTTAACTCAGACTGGCCAATCAGGAATCACCCGACCTTTAAACCCCTGGCGGTTTTCGTATAGTCCTGCCGGCTTCATGAATTCCAAGTTTTAAGGCTGTTTGTTTTCCCGACAGTCCTTGGTAAACTATTTTAAGTCCTCTGTTATGACAAGCAGTCACTATGAGCCTCTCCTGCCTCAATTTTGCCAAAATATCACAGCAGAACAGTACAGCACGTCTACCTCTCTCTGTAACTGCTTCTATTGTGTTTGATTTCTGCAAATACCTCACGTTTTTATAGCGAAAAGGCTAAAACAACATTAATCAATGGGCAGAAACTTTATAGCCATTGAAAAAATGGTGAAAATTTTGGCCAATGGGCGAAAAATGCGAAAATTTTAATCGTTAGTTTTAATGCGGATTTCCCCTCAAAAAAGCGGACAACAACGTGGTTTTCACAGAATTACCTGCGGGAACATGGTGAGAGATTTCGCCCATCTCTAATTGCGAATATACTCTGTATGGTGTTCTATACTCGACTTACTGACCACCGGGATACAGTTGTGAGTGAGACTTGTAGTATAGTTTTTGGTCAATACAACAAAGGCCTGATACAAGGGCACCATGGGTATATAAAGGCACTGAGGTGCCTGAAGTTACCATGCCACTCACGTGCTCAGGAGACATGACCCCCTCCAAGGAGAACAAAAGGCCCAGAAGAGAGAGTGCTCACTCCCCTCCTGACAATGCGACAAGACCATCACATTCATGCCAATGTCATCCATTTGCATGCACTTAGAATTGTATTACAGGAAATGAGACGGCACAGCAGAACCTCACTATCCAGCCTAATAAAGGAAGTGGCCACTGGGGAGCAAGGTCTCAGTGAGTACAGGCCTGACACCACTCCATCTGGGTGGAAGGGAGGTGGATGTACCTCCTGGGCCAACACCCTGGAACGTGTAGCCTGGAACATTCCAGATACATATCCCTCCATGGACTGGAAGTATCCTGTTTCCATTAAATATATGGCACACGGTAGCTTCTGCATACCGGATAGTCTATGGTTGGTACTGAATATGGAGTCAACGTCATCTTTGATCACCTCATATACGTTGATGATGCTATGTGATGTCAATTTATAGAGGTCTATCACTTCAGTGTTTGTCATTTCCGAAGACAGTGACCTTTGTGCAGTATATCCTGAGTCTTTGCAGTCATTTGTCCTTCCTTTGCTGCTCCATAGTTCCTTATGGCAGCTGTGGCAATGGGAGATCTGGTTGCGGCAGCTGAGGTGCTGCTGCCTGGCTTGGTCCTTCAGGTGTAAATGTGCTTCTGGCTGGCTCCCCAGATGGAGCATCCCTAGTTGCAACAGGCAGAAGATGTACAGGTGTGCTTGGGGGTTTGTGGGACTCTGTAACCCTTGCATGCCCCCTTTTTTGATGTCTTTGCAGGTATTGCAGTGAAAACATAATGCTTGTAATCACTGTCTGAGTGGTCTCACTGTAAACACACCTTGTTTGAGTCTAGTGAGATATCCCTTTAAGACAGTGGTGGAGTGTTGTGGGCGCTGTCCAGGTAAATGTATTCCAGTGTGGTTATTGTTGTTTGAATGTGTTTGGTGTAAGTTCTGTTTACCTGTCAGGTGCATGTGTAAATTTGACTGGTGTGGTTGCTGATGCTGGTGCACCTTGGCTCTCCATTAGTTAGTGAGCTTGCACAAACAGGCTTAGTGACTGACAGGTGTGAATAATGTGTTGTGTGGGCATATCTGTTAGTATGTGCTAACCCCAGCTGTGCCTGGGTATGGTGCCATGGATTGTTTGGAGTTGATTTGCGAAGCCCTTGTTCCTCTGGGGACTTTTGTGTAGGGCATGCACATTTGCTGGGTGGTACCTTGGCATTATAGGGGCTCATTTTGCATTTGCTGTCATTGTGCTATGTACTAAGTGTTGTATGAACTGTTCGTCCCCTGCCTGGGTTTGTTCTACGGGTGTGGGGGGGTTAACTTTCATTGTGTACTGTACGCCAAACAAACTAGGAGCAGGATTACCTTGGATTAATGTATCTGTTTAACAATGTGTTGGCACTTACTGCACAGGAATGAAATGCATGAATTTCAAATGAGTAGAGCTGTTCAGTTGAGTTCAATGGGCAAAATATTACCATTCGCTGTCATTTTTTAATGTACGTTATTGGTTCACTGCATGGGTTATTGGATGGCTTACTGTGTTTGCAAAACTCCCTGAAGGCTATTTTTTTTCTAACAGTGGGAATTGGATAGAGCCCCTAATCATCAAGGTGTTTGGTTGATGTTTTACCTGTTACTTAATATGAGAGTGGAGCAAAATACAAACAAGAAAGGGGGTGCCAACAGTGCCTTATCACACAAGTAAGAATGAAAGATAAAAACAATTGTTCTTACTCACATAAAGAAGTGGCTGTGTATACACAAATACAAATGCACAGATGTTCAAGCTTGCAGAAAATATCCTATCCATCTCTGCCCAGTGTTCATGATACATAAATCCTCCATCTGTGATGAAAGAACTCTCCAGAACCAAACAGCAATTATTCATATAAGTTTATTCTAAAAAATACTTGTTTAAAAGCAATTAAAATATGAAAATCTATGTAAATCTACACTTCTATGCATTTTGCAGCACTCCCTGTTGCTTTATCAAGATTGTAGGTGCCAAAAAAAGTGACGTTAATACCTAGAGAGATTTTAAATGATCGTACTGTGCTTGATTGGGCAATTCAAATTTATTACTTAATTGTTCCTAGATTTTTTTAAATGAATCCTTTCATCATTTAAATTAATGGGTGACTAATTATATTGACTATAAATTACCCGCGCCTAAATAGAAATTTAGAATTTGACAGCAGATAAGAACCATTCAGCCCATTTAGTCTGCCCATTTTCCTATTGTAAAAACCTCAAACCTTTTTTGGTCCTTGATCTTGTCTTATGTTCAGGCAGCCTTATGCCTAACCCATGCATGCTTAAATACTGTCACTGTATTAACTTCTAAAACTTCTGCTGGTAGGCTATTCCACTTATCAACTACCCTTTCAGCGAAATAAAACTTTCTAATATTATGATAAACCTTTGTAAATCTAGTTTTAGACTACGGCCTCTTGTCCTAACATTTTTACTCCTATGAAATATACTTCCATCCTGCACTTTGTTGAATCCCTTCATGCATTTGAATGTTTCTATCATATCCCCTTTCTCTCTCTTCTCTACTCCAAGATATATATGTTCAGATCCTTTAGTCTATCCTGATATTTCTTTTCCTGTAAACCAGTCACCATTTTAGTAGCTCTTCTCTGAATTTTCTCTAGAGTATCTATATCCTTCTGGAGATGAGGTCTCCAGTACTGTACACAATACTCTGGGTGAGGTATAACTAGAGATCTGTAGAGTGGTATGGTCACATCCCTTTTTCTGCTACTAATGCCCTAGCTATACAATCCAGCACCCTGCTTGTATTCCCCACCACTTTGTTACATTGCCTGTCTATCTTTAAGTCATTAGAAGTAATTACTCCCAAATCCCTTTCCTCTGTTATCTCTGACAGTACAGTACCCTTTATAGTATATTTTTCATTTGAGTTTTTATGTCCCAAGTGTATTATTTAAAATATATCAACATTAAACTGCAGCTGCAACATTCTTGTCCATTCTTCTAATTTACCTAAATCATTTGTCATTTGGCTTATTCCCCCAGGAATGTATACACTGTTGCAGACCTTTGTATCATCTGCAAAAGGCATATTTTACCTTGAAGACTTTTTGCAATATAACTAATAAATATATTAAAAAGAATGGGCCCCAGTACAGATCCCTGAGGTATCCCACTAGTAACACTCCCTTCGTCTGAATATTCTCCATTGACTACCACCCTCTGTCTCCTGTCACTCAGCTAATGCCTTATCCATTTAACTATTTTTACATCTAGATGTAAACACTGCAATGTATTAATGAGTTTTCTGTGAGGGACAGTGTCAAATGCTTTACTGAAATCTAGATAAGCTATATCTACTGCTCCCCCTTGGGCTATTAGTTACCCAGTCAAAGAAATTTATGAGGTTAGTTTGATAAGATCTCCCTGCTTTAAATCTATGCTGTTTGGTATCTTGCAAGCCATTTAAATGCAGATATTTAACATTTTTTTCCTTTAACCTAGTTTCCATTAATTTTCCCACAACTCTTCCCTGCTACCTTTTTTGTGACACAATACTATCTTTGCTACCTTCCAATCTTCTGGAACTACTCCTGTCAATAGTGATTGATTGAATAATTATGTTAAAGATTTTGCCAGAACACTCAAGTTCTTTTAATAACTTTGGTTGTATCCCATCTGGTCCCATCGATTTATCTGTTTTTACCTTAGAGAGTTGAAGTAGAACTTCTTCCTCTGTAAACATGCATGCTTCCCATGTCTTGCTTTTTCTTTTTTCTAACAGAGATCCCTTTCTTTCATCTTCCTCTGTAAAAACTGAACAGAAATATTCATTGAGACAGTCAGGTAGCCCTTTATTCTCCAATATTAAATATAAAACTTATTATATCTCCTTTTTTGACACAAATGTAGTAATTTCTCTGCCATCAACATATTACACCCGGGACTTACAAGTACCACCTTATAATATGGGGAACTAATACTCAATTTTAAGCAGGAGGTATTCGACTATATAGTTCAAAACAATCTTACCCTCTACCACTCTTCTTATTTTCTTTACTCCAATGCTACCCAACTCGGGCCACCTACTGTGTCCTTCACAATGTGCTCTCTCTTCACCCAGTTAACTGGCATTTTCAAATCATGTCCACATTTACTACAGCTCATGATGTTGCTTTACTTTGCCTATCCAAAGCTCCTCCCACCCTATGTGTTTCTGAGAGATCTCTTTCCTTCTTCTGGGGTAAAAAAAAAATAAAAATAAATAAATAAATACATAAAAAAGACAAATAAATAAATAAATACATAAATAAATAAATAAATATATTAGGTGACAGACAGATGACTGAGAGCCTGACATGAGCTGTATGGCTGAGGCAGACATGATAAACAGCAGACGACATTGAGAATATTTCTGAGGGCTAAGATAAGACATCACACTCTCTCGGTTGTGTACTGTAGAGAGTAAAAACACACAGTAGTTGAGTAATGTCCAGCAAACTCACAAGTGGAGGGGGTAAAGGTGGAGTCATGCATGGACGTGGGAGTAAAGCTGTAGTTCAAAAATTCATTGTAGCAATGGTTGCTGCAACTTGTGCAATAAATTATGATGATCCCTCTCCTCCTCAGGTGGATGCAGTTTCTCAAGGTCCCACCACAACCATACACATCTGCCATATTGCATTTTGTACTTTATTTTTTTTTTCACTTGAATATATACCATTGCCATTTAAGCAGGAAGTTAGCTTTGTGGGCAAAGGAAAAATGCACTCTGCATGCTAACACATTTATCAAGGAAAATGTTGCTGTAGAACTCACAGCTTTGACTTTCAGCTACTTATTTCTTCACTACAGCCCTCAATATTGTGCTTGGAAATGTTGCACCATAGAAAACATAGCCGAAAAATGTGTTGGAATATGAGAAAAATGTGTTGAATGGGAGAAAAATGTGTTGGAATAGGCTAAACATTTGTTGGAATAGGCAAAAAGGAGGAACATTTTGCATTGAAGAAAACTTTCATGAAAAAAAAGAGAAAAATTGTCAGTTTCTCAAGAAAAGTCATACAGGAAAGTTTCCTCACTTTTCACAAATCAATGTTTCCTCAGGTTTTGGGCCTAACAAAAGTCAAAGTCCTACAACAAATCAATGTTTTCTTCAGGCTTGTGCCAAGCAAGTCTAAGTCCTACAAATCAATATTTCCTCAGGGCTTGTGCCTCTAATAAACCTAAGTCCTACAAATCCATGTTTCCTCAGAGCTTGGGCCTCTAACAACAAGTCCTACAAATCATCCTCTACAAAATACTCCATACTGTCAAGTATCAGTCTTCCTAAGTCACAGCATACTTCAAGGGGTTCCTGCCTCTGTCATGTCAAGTACCAATTTCCTATTTTATTATTTTTTTTATTAACTGTCCCCCAAATACCAGTCAGCAACCCCCCCAAAAAAAATTATCTGTTCAAATTATTCTTTCCCCATACTCCACCCACTAACACAGGCACCCTCCTCAGTCTCCTTTTCTACGATGTCTTATTTATTTATTTTTATTTATTTTTATTTATTAACTGTTCCCCCAAACCCAGTCAACAAACCTCCCCCTCAAAAAAATTAAATGGTTAACCCCCATACCCTTTTATACTATGCCTTTCGGAAATAAAATAACATTTGTTATGTGTTGTGTGTAAATTCAATGTTCTCATTGATTTCATTGCATTGAGTTAGGCAAAAAATGCAGAAAAATTACACTTTCCTCAGGAAATTATTTGCCAAGAGCCATTATTTGCCTATTTTGTTTTAAGGAGAAAATTTTCACCCATCTCTAGTGTCAAGCACTAGTGATGAGCGAGCACCCCAATGCTCGGGTGTTCGGGTGCTCTGACCGAGCACCCCCGGAGGCTCGAGTGCTCGGCCGAGCACCCGAGCCCCATTGAAGTCAATGGGAGGACTCGAGCATTACACCAGGCACCCCCTGCTCTGATGAGGGGAGGGTGCCTGGTCCATAGGAAAAGGGCAGAAAAAGATGGAAACACCACAGAAATGGTTCAGGGACAGCATAGGGAGGATGTCTGGATGCATCTTGGACTCCAACATCGCTGCTGGGAACGATCTTTCGCCCGTAGTACGCCATTTTTACTGACTGACCGTAAAACACACAAAAAGGAAGATAAAAACGACTTTAGGCGAAAAATTGTTACCAAACAGTATTTGCTGTATATTTACTTGTATATCATCTGCAAATTCTCCCAAAAATTTCCTCGATTTTTCTGAACTGAGGCCATGATAAAGAGGGAAACGTGCGCAGAGGCAAATTCTCCCAAAAATTTCCTTGATTTTTCTGAACTGAGGCCATGATTAAGAGGGAAACGTGCGCTGAGCCGACCATCTAAAACATTATGGGTGAGGGTCTGCTGCGGAGCTGACCATCCTAAACATTATATGCGAAGGCCCGCTAGTGAGCTGACGCTATAAAACATTATATGAGAGGGCCCGCTAGAGAGCTGACCCAATAAAACATTATATGAGAAGGCCCGCTGGTGAGCTGACCTATACAAAAATTGTCAAACAGGGCCCGCTGGTGAGCTGGCCCTATATAAAAATTATATCACAGGGCCCGCTGGTGAGCTGGCCCTATATAAAAATTATATCCCAGGGTATATGGAAGAGAGTCAACCATATACCTGTTTTTTGGGTGGAAGGGGTGAATGGGAATACAGAGTATTCCCATCATTTTAAATAACATATATAAAGTGAGTTTATGTTCCCCCGGGGCTTTCCTCCAGTGGAGTGGAGAAGTCAGGGAAAATCCAGGCCTTGTTCATTTTTATAAGTGTCAACCTATCAGCATTGTCGGTGGAAAGGCAGATACGCTTATCTGTTATGATGCCACCAGCAGCACTAAATACCCGCTCAGACAGAACGCTGGCGGCAGGGCAGGCCAGCACCTCCAAGGCGTAGAGTGCCAGTTCATACCACGTGTCCAGCTTGGACACCCAGTAGTTGTAAGGCACAGAGGGATCATTGAGGACGCTGACACGGTCTGCTACGTACTCCTTCACCATCTTCCAAAACTTTTCCCTCCTTGTGACACTAGGCTGCGCATCAGGGTGAGGGTGCTGGCGGGGTGTCATGAAGGTGTCCCACGCCTTGGAGAGTGTTGCCCTGCCTTTGTCGGAACTGCTGTGTGCTCCCCTTTTCTCCCCTTCTCGGTTGGCCAAGGTAGCACGTACTCTGCCGCCAGCGTTGTCAGATGGAAAATTTTGGAGCAATTTTTCGACAAGAACCTTCTGGTATTGCACCATTTTGCTTGTCCTCTCCACCAGAGGAATGAGAGATGAGAAATTCTCTTTGTAGCGGGGGTCCAGAAGGGTGAACACCCAGTAATCCGTGTTGTCTAAAATGCGTATAACGCGTGGGTCACGGGAAAGGCAGCCTAACATAAAGTCAGCCATGTGTGCCAGAGTACCAATAGTCAAGATTTTGCTGTCCTCACCAGGAGGATGACTCTCAATTTCCTCATCCTCTTCCTCCTCTTCTGCCCACCCACGCTGAAGAGATGGAACTAAAGTTCCATGGCTACCCTCTGTAGCGGAGGCAACCGTGTCTTCCTCCTCCTCCTCCTCCGCCTCCTCCAATTGTCGCTGAGAAGACGAAGTGAGGGTGCTCTGGCTATCACCTTGTGTAAGCTCTTCCTCCCGCATTTCCACCTCTTCCACATGCAAAGCGTCAGTTTTAATTGTGAGCAGCGAGCGTTTCAGTAGACACAGAAGTGGGATGGTTACACTGATAATAGCGTTATCGCCGCTCACCATCTGTGTCGATTCCTCAAAATTGCGTAAAACCTCACAGAGGTCTGACATCCATTCCCACTCCTCACTTCTGATTACAGGAAGTTGAACGGAGAGGCGACGACCGTGTAACAGCTGGTACTCCACTACTGCCCTCTGCTGCTCACAAAGCCGGGCCAACATGTGGAAGGTGGAGTTCCAGTGCGTGCTCACGTCACACAGCAGCCGGTGAGCTGGCAATTGTAAGCGCTGCTGCAGCTTCAACAGGCCGGCTGAAGCTGTAGATGACTTACGGAAATGTGCACACACGCGGCGCACCTTGGTCAAGAGATCATGCACATTGGGGTAGGTTTTTAGAAATCGCTGAACCACTAAATTAAATACATGCGCTAGGCATGGTACGTGTGTGAGCTTGCCGAGCTCCAAAGCCGCCACCAAGTTACGCCCATTATCACACACAACCATGCCTGGTTGCAGGTTGAGTGGCGAGAGCCACTGCTCGGTCTGGTGACTAATCCCCTGCAACAGCTCTGAGGCCGTGTGCTGTTTGTCCCCAAGGCAGATCAGCTTCAGCACGGCCTGTTGACGCTTCCCCACTGCAGTGCTACACTGCTTCCAGCTACCGGCTGATGGGGGAGTGGCGCTGCGTGCAGAGAATTCGGAGGTGGAAACGGAGGAGGAGGAGCCAATAACGTAGGTGCTGGCGGAAACCCTGATGGAGGTAGGGCCCGCAATCCTCGGTGTGGGTAGCACCCGTGCCATCCCAGGGTCCGAGTCGCTCCCAGCCTCCACGACATTCACCCAGTGTGCCGTCAGGGAAATGTAGCGTCCCTGGTCACAAGCACTTGTCCATGTGTCAGTCGTTAAGTGGACCTTCCCAGTAACTGCGTTGGTCAGGGCACGGGTGATGTTACGGGACACATGGTGGTGTAATGCGGGGATGGCACACCGGGAAAAGTAGTGGCGGCTGGGGACCGCGTACCGAGGGACAGCTGCTGCCATCAGGCTGCGGAAGGACTCAGTCTCCACAAGCCTAAATGGCAGCATTTCGATGGCCAGTAATTTGGAAAGGTGTGAGGTTAGTGCTATGGCCTGTGGGTGGGTGGCTGGGTATTTTCGCTTGCGCTCAAATGCCTGGGGTAACGACATTTGGACGCTGCGCTGGGACAGGGAAGTGGATGTGGTCGCTGATGGTGCTTCAGATGGTACAGGTGCAGGGCGGGAGGTATGCGGGCCTGCGCCTTCGACAGGCGATTGGCCGGCACCGAAAACAGGGGAAGAGGAGGCAGTGGTGTGGCCTGCAGACACAGATGGGCGATCCAGGCGTTCCTCCCACTTACTATGGTGCTTGGATGCCATGTGTCGGATCATGCTGGTGGTGGGGAGGTTTCTAGTGTTCATGCCTCGGCTCATTCTGGTGTGGCACAGGTTGCAAACTACAATTCTTTTGTCGTCCGCACTTTCCTTAAAAAAACGCCATACCGCGGAACCCCTACCCCTTGGCAAGGTAGATTTACGCAAGGGGGTGCTCCGTGGAACATTTGCGGGCCGGTTTGGTGCGGTCCGCCTTCTTTCTGTAGCCACACCACTGCCTCTTCCAGCCTGTTGCGGTGCTGCAGATGGCTCACCCTCAGGACTGCTGTCATCGCTCGGCTCTACACCTTCCCAGGTGGGGTCAGTCACCTCATCGTCCACCAAGTCCTCCTCCACTTCCTCACTCTGATCATCCTCCTCATGTCTTGATCCCACCACATACTCAGTCATTGACAACTGTATATCATCCTCCTCAACAAGGTCTTGAGACAGTAATAGTGGTTGATTTAATGGCAACTGTGTCTCATCATCATCATCATCATCCACTACTTCCTTTGACCTTAAATGCCGTTCACATCTGTCATCTTCTTGTGATTGGGTACCCTCTAGAGGTTGTGAATCAGGGCACAAGATGTCATGTTCCTCTGCAAGCGTGCTTGGAGAGAGGGTCAAATGAAGGATTGGTGATGAGACGAGCTCCTCACTATATCCCAGTGTGGGATCACTTCTTTGACCAGACCATCTATGGTGGGAGGAAGGATGATCAGAGTGAGGATTATGTTGACCAGACTCTTGGCTACTGAGAGTGGACTTGGTGGAAGACAGGGTGGTGCTTAACCGACTGGAAGCAGTATCAGCTGACATCCAACCGACCACCTGTTCGCAGTGGTCGGACCTCGAGAGTGATGTCCTGCGACGCCCTGTAAAATGAGACATGAAGCTAGGTATGGTGGATGTCTTTCTTTCTTGTGCTCTGGCACCAGGCACAGTTTCTCCGCGTCCTGACCCGCCCCCTGAACTATCAGGATCACGTCCACTTCCCCGTCCCTTTTTACCCGCCTTCTTCATATTACACGGAATATGTGCTGCAAATCTGCAACTGTGCACAGTAAACAGAATGTGCTGCTAAACTGCGGCGACGCACACTGAATGGAATATGTGACTTTGATATTTTACAGTTTGAAGACTTAACAGTATTTCTTCCTATTCTGCAACTGTGCACAGTAAACAGAATGTGCTGCTAAACTGCGGTGACGCACACTGAATGGAATATGTGACTTTGATATTTTACAGTTTGAAGACTTAACAGTATTTCTTCCTATTCTGCAACTGTGCACAGTACACAGAATGTGCTGCTAAACTGCGGTGACGCACACTGAATGGAATATGTGACTTTGATATTTTACAGTTTGAAGACTTAACAGTATTTCTTCCTATTCTGCAACTGTGCACAGTAAACAGAATGTGCTGCTAAACTGCGGCGACACACACTGAATGGAATATGTGACTTTGATATTTTACAGTTTGAAGACTTAACAGTATTTCTTCCTATTCTGCAACTGTGCACAGTACACAGAATGTGCTGCTAAACTGCGGCGACGCACACTGAATGGAATATGTGACTTTGATATTTTACAGTTTGAAGACTTACAGTATTTCTTCCTATTCTGCAACTGTGCACAGTAAACAGAATGTGCTGCTAAACTGCGGCGACGCACACTGAATGGAATATGTGACTTTGATATTTTACAGTTTGAAGACTTAACAGTATTTCTTCCTATTCTGCAACTGTGCACAGTAAACAGAATGTGCTGCTAAACTGCGGCGACGCACACTGAATGGAATATGTGACTTTGATATTTTACAGTTTGAAGACTTAACAGTATTTCTTCCTATTCTGCAACTGTGCACAGTAAACAGAATGTGCTGCTAAACTGCGGTGACGCACACTGAATGGAATATGTGACTTTGATATTTTACAGTTTGAAGACTTAACAGTATTTCTTCCTATTCTGCAACTGTGCACAGTAAACAGAATGTGCTGCTAAACTGCGGTGACGCACACTGAATGGAATATGTGACTTTGATATTTTACAGTTTGAAGACTTAACAGTATTTCTTCCTATTCTGCAACTGTGCACAGTACACAGAATGTGCTGCTAAACTGCGGCGACGCACACTGAATGGAATATGTGACTTTGATATTTTACAGTTTGAAGACTTAACAGTATTTCTTCCTATTCTGCAACTGTGCACAGTACACAGAATGTGCTGCTAAACTGCGGCGACGCACACTGAATGGAATATGTGACTTTGATATTTTACAGTTTGAACACTTAACAGTATTTCTTCCTATTCTGCAACTGTGCACAGTACACAGAATGTGCTGCTAAACTGCGGCGACGCACACTGAATGGAATATGTGACTTTGATATTTTACAGTTTGAACACTTAACAGAATGTGCTCTAATCTGCAACTTTGCACACTAAACAGAATGTGCTCTAATCTGCAACTTTGCACACTAAACAGAATGTGCTCTAATCTGCAACTTTGCACACTAAACAGAATGTGCTCTAATCTGCAACTTTGCACACTAAACAGAATGTGCTCTAATCTGCAACTTTGCACACTAAACAGAACGTGCTCTAATCTGCAACTTTGCACACTAAACAGAATATATGATTTTTTTTTTTTTTTGTTTTTTTTCCCCCCACACAAAATAAACTGCTGCCCCCACACACAGTAGTCCTAAAAAGGACTTTTGGTTCTTTTTTTTTGTTCAACAACACTTTTCTTCTCCCTACACTGACTTTCCCTTCCTATCCTCATCTCTCCCTGGCTAAGACTGAGCCGAACTCGCTGGTCAGGTGCTATACAGCACCCGACCACGGGTTCTGGCCAGCCAATCAGTGTAATGCCAGCAGCCAACATGGCTGCTGGCATTACACTGATGTCAGAGCCTCCCTGCACGTTTATTGGCTGTGCAGCAGCCGCGAAACGTGCGGGGAGGAGACCCGAACATGGCGGCCGAGCATGCTCGCTCAACACTATCAAGCACCAATCCTTAGCTCTTTTCCTTTGATGTTCCCATTACTCACGTTATTTAATGTGGGTCTTGGGAACTTAAAACACACGGACATTTGGTTCAGAAGTCTGTTTCTGTGGCCCAATGTTCATTGTGGTTTCAGTTGGTTGGCAATTGAATAGCTTCAGTAATACAATGTGTGTATGTGCAATTGTGAACAATTCTACCAGCTGTATGACCCATCCATTTTTCTACTCCTGTTATTTTATTCTCATAGCCTCAATTTTTTAACACTTTTTTTATAAGAGACCAGTAAAGGCATAACAATGGTCGTTATAACTTCACAGGTTATACAGAGTTAGGATACCATTTACACGTAAGATATCAATAAGAGATAATTATAACTGTAGGACTCATAGTTTTACAAAATTTAATGAACTGTTATTTAACAAAAGGGGCCCATCTAAGGAGCCTAACCCCAACAGCAGCAGGCAGAGCACCCTGATCCCCCAGACGGGAAGACGACATAGGTCTTAAATGTATGAGGGTTTTCTAAAATGTGAGCCGGCATTGATCTAACCTATTACTGATATAGGACCTGCATGCATGAAACTGAGCTACTTCTGGGAAACTGAGATAAAAAGGAGTATGTAAGCCAGACTTCCCTAATTTAACTAAATTTACAAGGGGATCTTCTGTGGAGGTAAAGAGTTTGTAAAAGGGGATATTGTGGCTAACTAAATTAACCCAGGTAGTATGTTTCAGAGCACTGTTTGCAATCCAGGCCATGGCCACCATTTTCAGGGCCTTCACGAGTAGTTCCCCCAGTAGCAGTCTTCCAGGACCCAGATCATCCCTTCCTGGAATATTGACAGAATGCAAAGTTTAGGGTCCAATGGGACTGGGCACTCCAAGGTTCCAGCTGCAGACTTTACCACTCCCTCCCAGAAAGACTGACCCATCAAGCAACTCCATATCAGGTACATGAAAGTACCCCCCAGGCATCCCTTACATATACTACTGTCAGTTTCTCAATTTAGCACAGTCTAACAGGCATATAGTATGATTTGTGGTGAATCTTTATTTGTATTAGCTTATGTCTAGTTGCTGATGACACCCTCCATGGGCCCCTCTTCACTTCCTCCCACTGCCAGTCTTCCAAGGACCCTAAATCATTCTCCCATTTTAGTTGTAACAATTCAACTGAAGGATGACATTTCCTCTCCACCCATCCATAGATAGTGGACATAGCCTTATTATCCTATATAATAATTCGCTAGAAAGTTTGTATCGATGCAGTCATGCACAATAGAGACTGTCTGTGATGAAGCTCCAAAGGAGCATCCCGCTCCGTATCCGCCGCAGCACTGGCAGTTTCTACTGAGTATGACTGCACTGCGACCGGCTGGCACTGTATCAGCAGTGACGTGGACAGTCTCTACTGTGTATGACTACCCCGCAACCGGCTGGCAGTGGCACTGTGGCCTGTGTAATGGGCTCTTCATCTAGTTTATCAATATGTGAATACCTTAAAAATAATTCAACACTAATAAAGAAAGAAAAATGAAATGTCAGATATATTGAATATCATGTATGTAAAGTAACTGGATATGTAATCATCAGTTTCTTCGTCTGCATGCTTTAAATGTTTTCTTGAAAATAATGGGTTTCTCTTTTATTAATTTTCTTCAAATTATACAATGACATTTCCACAGAAAAATAATAATGCTGAATTATTGCATTCTGTGAAACATTGCTTTTTCATAGTACAGCTATATAAAAAGTTGCAAAGAGTCACTAGTAACTAAGAGATACATTTGTTATACATTACTGGAAAATACATATATATTGGTATTCAGTGTAAATAATGAAGTGAGACTGAGAAAGATACATTCATTCAATTTGACTAAACAGTATATTAAATTAAAAGTATTTTTTCCCAAGTGTAGTATGCTACCAGTGTAATGCCATATTTATTTTTCTATTATTTATTTGTTTCTATAGAGTGCTTTTTGTAACTCTCGCTTTGAAAAAAAAATTCTTGTGCGTACAATATAAAATTATATTCATGTAACTGAATTTCAGAAACTTGTACATAATGTGATTTTGAAAAATGTTAAAGAATTCTGTATTTTCCATTTTGATGTATTACCAGTGATTTATTGCACTTTGCATGGAATCACATTCTGTAAAGTGTATTATTATTAGGTGATGTGTCATATATCAAAAAGTAAATAAATAAATACAAATACTTACAAAATAAATGTATATGCTTATTGCACATTTATAAATTGCACTTATAACAACTAGATGCTTTTGTAGCTTGGATTTTTTCTATACGTATGAGTACGCCATAGGAAAAAAGTTAAACATGTAGAATTTTTTTAGATGATTACAAACATCTATTAACCCTAATCTAAACTTTTTATACTTTTAATATACTACTTGTCATTGGTAAATTCAGAATGCCTTAGGTTCTGCATAATCTGTAGATTTTTGATTCCCTGACAAACAACTCAGCTGAAGGCTACATTTTATGGATAAACATAAAAAATGATCCAATTATATTTTATTATGGATGCCCAATGGATATTAGGAAGATGCATACATGCATACAGAAAGTTTAATTTGTTTTCCCTTGATACAAATATAATTGAACATGCTGTCTAAGTAATTATTCATGGAAACTAACTACTTATTAGTAAAATCTGCCAGCATCTGTGCTATATTACAAACAGTAATTTTAGCTGTGCTGTTACTTGAAAAATACATTTAAAAAAATATTGCAAACACGCAATGGGTCATGACTACGCCCAGGCATAGAAGACAGCATAGGTATCAATACGCAATGTAGATTCTGATTGCTGTGCTGCAAGGATCTTAAGTACCTTGATACATAGCTGTGCATTTAGTGAATACAGGAACACAGGGCTACCTCTGTCTTGATTGCTGGTGCATCAGCCTTGCACTATGTACAAAGGCCACAAGGGAAATATGTTTTTCACATGAAGTCATCAGGCAAATATAAAACAGAGCATATAAATTGTGCACGTCTTCTTAATGACCCAAAAAATGTTCCTGTTCTTGGAAAACCTATTCACCATCTAATCTGGCTCTAATTTACTCCTCTTTTGTCACAACGGCTTGCAACTTGCTGGGGGTGCATCAGCAACAGTGGGTTTAAAGTATAAAAATGTTTAAAACCTACCCATTAGCTCAATATGTTCTGCATTATCAAAAACTAACCCCTCTCTAATGCCAAAGGGGTCTACAATGCATTCCAGAACAATGTTTAACGGTCCCTAAGGCAGCTTAAACATGACAATTAACAAAAATAATATATTGATTAAGGCCTTAGGAGCCTAAAAAGAACTCTAAGGCATCTAAAGATCGAATCACTCCACCCTCTACTCACATAGAGGTGGAGAACTGTAAACATTGTCATGGAATCCCTAGACCCCATGTTATTAAAAAAAATTATAAAGCAGAAAGCTTGGGTATTTACTTTACTTTTCATCCAGTTATGAGGAGGATATTTAATGCAATAGGAATACATTTATGATCCCTTCCTTTACTCCGCATCTGTTTCCAGAATTTGCGCACTCACTACATTGTGCTTTGGTAGAGACTAGAAGAATTAAAATAACCCAGTTTTATGTTAAACTAAAGCTTCTGATCCCACAGCTCAGGGGAGAGGAGGAAATGGAGGATCTGCAGAACCTGTCTAGTTGCTGAGTCCGTATTTTGGATACCACATGGATTTTATTTTTGTTTATTTTAAATTAGTTTAAATTCATATTATGCAAAAGTGTTAAAACCCTTTTGTTTATTTTAAATTAGTTTAAATTCATATTATGCAAAAGGGATAAAACCCTGTATATCCTGCTCAGGTAATTAGTGGCACAGGGAAGGTGGAGGAGGCAGGCTTTGTGTATGTGGATGTCTAGGTAATAAGGGAAGTACTTGTGACAATTTTATTTATAGTTTGTAATGGTTGTACTGAGCATGAATATTTAGGAGAAAGGGTTTGATGCACCTCCCCATTTTAATATCAGAAGTCAATTTTAACTTCAAGCTCAGCCATTTTAGCTTGCAGGTTTGAGGTGTATCAGGATTTAGTTCATACAAAGCTATCTTGTAAGTAATTTAAAGGGATAGTAATACTTAAAATGTAAAAAAAAATATGTTGTAGGGTTTTTCCCCCTGAGTAAAACAAGAGTACTCCCACTGCTGAAAGGTGTTTCATTCACAAGCTATTAATTTTCAAAGTTGAATTTTTTAGGTGCAATATCACTGTGGCCTGAAATTGTACAGTGTGTAGCAACAGCGCCACTGTACAATTTCAGGCCACTGTGATATCGCACATAAAAAATTCAACTTTGAAAATTAATAACTTTTGAATGAAACACCTTTCAGCAGTGGGAGTACTCTTGTTTTACTCAGGGGGATAAACCCTACAACATATTTTTTTTACATTTTACGTATTACTATCCCTTTAATGCCAATTGCAGGTGTGATGCAGCTTGTTCCACGGTTACATAGTTACACAGTAGTTTAGGTTGAAAAAAGACTAGTATCCATCAAGTTCAACCCTTTTCCAATTTTTGTTTACCGTTGTTGATCCAAAAGAAGGAAAAAAAAACTTATTTCAGCAATTTCATATTTTGCTTTGAATGGGGATAAAAATTGCTTCTTGACTCCAAATGGCAATCAGATTTCTCTTGGATCAACAAGCACAAAATAAATATTAATCCCAATACTAACATACATAGCCCTATATGTTCTGCTCTTTTAAAAAAGTATCCAGGCTCCTTTTAAATGCATCTAATGTATTCAAAAGCACCACCTCTTCAGGCAGTGAATACCATACCTTTTATTGTCCTTACCAAAAAGAATCTCTTCCACTCTTATAAACAAAATCTCCTTTCCTCAAGTCTTAGTTGGTGGCCGCTTGTCCTTTGTACCATTCTGTTAATGAACAGGTCTTTGGAGAGCCCTTTGTATGGGCCCTGAACATATTTAAATAATGTTATCATATCCCCTCTAAGACGCCGATTCTTTGGTGTGTACATGTTTAACTTTTCTAGCCTTTCTTCAAAACTAAAACTTTCCATTCCCTTTATTTGTTTTGTTGCCCTCCTCTGCACTTTCTCCAGTTCCACAATGTCTGTTTTCAGAAAAAGCTTCTAGATCTGAACAGCATATGCAAGGTGAGGTCTCACATGTGCCTGTAAAGAGGCAGAAAAATATCTTCCTCCCGTGAGTCAATACGTCTTTTAATACATGCCAATAGCTTATTGGCCTTTGCATCTGCTAGCTGGCACTGCACACTACTGCTAAGTCTATTGTCTACCAATTCTCCCAAATCCTTTTCATTAGTACCTTTACTCAAAGAAACACCATTTCAACTATATTTTGCATTTTTATTATTATACCCAAAATGCGTAATTTTACACTTGTCTGTATTGAATCTCATTTGCCTGCCCAGTTACCAAATTTTTCCAAATGCTCTTGTAATGAAGACATATCCAGTTCAGACTGTATTACCCTATTTAATTTTGTGTCATCGGCAAACACTGATACATGACTCTCTATGCCCACTGGGAGATCATTAATAAACAAATTAAAAAGAAGAGGTCCCAGGACAGATCCCTGAGGTACTCCACTTACCACTTTTGTTTATTTTGAGAACTTCCCATTTACCACCACTCTTTGCACAAACATTTGCCCCTAAGCCTATTTCAGTTAATTTGTACAGTAACATTTTGTGTGGCACCATATCAAACGCCTTAGCAAAGTCTAAACAGATCACATCAAATGCAGCACCCAAATCTATATTTTTACTCACTTTTTCATAAAATGCAATTAAGTTAGTTTGACAAGACCTGTGGCTCCTGTCAATAATATTCCTGTTCAAGATGATTTCTTGAATATATTCCCTCAGCAACCTTTCAAACAGTTTCCTCACCACAGATGTCAAGCTTTCAGGTCTGTAATTTTTTTAAATATGGGCACCAATCCCTGAAAGTCAAAAATAAGGGTCTGGCCTGGGCCCGGTTTAGCTCTCTAAGTACCTGTGGGTGTATACCATCTGGCCCCTTAACACCATTTAATTGTTTAAACACTTTTTCTTGTGTCAGCCAAACACTTGCTTTCTGTGACTGCTCTGTAAAAGTAGTTTGCAGGTTCTTGTCCATTGGGTCTTCCTTGGTAAAAACAGAAGAAAAGAAATTATTTATCTGCTTTCTCTCTGTCCCCACTGATCATCTCATCCATTTCAGATAGGAAAGACCCAACATTATCAGACTTTAATCTTTTGCCATTAATGTATTTAAAAAAAAAATTGGGATTGCTCTTGCTCTCCTTAGCAATTATTTTTTCATTCTTCAATTTAGCTAATTTAATTGCCATTTTACAGACTTTGTTGGCATCTTTGTATTTTGCAAATGCCTCTGCTGATCCCTCAGCTTTATAATGTTTGCATTCTACTTAATTTCAAAAATTACTTTACTGGTTAGCCACGTTGGTTTTAATTTGCTTCTTTTGCATTTGTTTCCAAAAGGTATAAATAATAGAATGTAATATAATGTAAAGTTACTTTGAAGGTATTCCACTTACCTTCTTACCTTCTGTGTTTTTTCCAGAAAATATTCCATTCCAGTCAACAAGACCAAGGGATGCATTAAACCTGCTAAAGTTCGCCTTTTTAAAATTCAGTGTTTTGGTGGAACCCATACCAAATAGCTTTTCTGAATGAATCTCAAATGATACCATGTTATGGTCACTATTCCCAAAGTGCTCCCTTACTTGGATGTTGAGATAAACTCTTTATTGTTAGTAATTACCAATCCAGACAAGCATCCTATCACAGTGCCTGTGATCCTCCTCTGTCACTCTCGCTTGTGGTGTGCTCTGATTTGCTGAGTCGGTTTGGCCCGCCCCTGGTGAGCTTTTTATGCCTGGCCTTGACACCTGTCAGGTGCCCTTTCATGGTGTTTCAGAGCCAGTGTTGCTGTTGCTGTGTTCCTGTGTTCCTGATTCGTACTGATTTGGACTGTTTTGACTATGCTCCTGTGTTCCTGCTCCTGATAGACCCGGCTTGTCTGAGAACCACCTCTGTGATCTGACCCGGCTTGGCTGACGTTCCTGCTTGTGATTGACCCGGCTTGTCTGCGAACCATCTCCGTGACCTGAACCGGCTTGTTCCAGTGACCTGTTTTGTTCCTGCTTCCTGCTCCTGTTGTCGCCGTAGCAACATTCTGACTTCCGCTGTGCTCGCTTACCGGGCTGATCGTGTTGCCTCCTTAACATTTGCAGTACCTAGTCTCCAGTGCTGAGTCTCCATTCTCACTTGCAGAGCTGTGCTTCCGCTACTGAGCCCTCCTTCGTACTTGCAGAGCAATACCCTCTAGTACTGAGCATTCGATCCTTAAAGCTGCATTTAACCCTTGCCGTGCTGCCGTCTCCTCAGCTGAGCCTACCTGTGCAGAGCCTACGCTGTTGTTTCGCTACTTCTGCTGAGCCGGCCGCATATATGCCCGGTCTGGTCGGCAGCTCATCTTGTCACCCGCAGAGTAGTCGAGTTCGTTAATGCGCCCGGGAGAGGTGCTATTGGCTCTTGCTCAAACGGGGATCTCTCCGGTTTACGCCTGTGGGGACTATTGGCTCTAGCTCTTGCAGCACAGGGTGGTCTCCGGTATACACCCGTGGGGGCTATTGGCTCCATCACTTGCAGCGCATTGTGGTCTCCGTTGTTACGCCCATGGGGGCTACTGGCTCAAGCTCTTGCAGGTTGTCTCGGTATACGCCCGTGGGGGCTATTGGCTCCAACTACTCCTGTGCAGTTGGTCTCCGTTATTACACCCGTGGGGGCCATTTGCAAGCTCTTGCAGTGCAAGCTACTACCGTTGTTATGCCCGTGGGGGCTACCGACTCACGCGCTTGCAGATTAAGTTGTATCCGTTGTTACGTCCGTGGGGACTATTCTGTTCAACTTTTCTGCTGATTCTACCTCTAGTCAAGTACTGCCTAGCAGCTTCCCAGCCTTAAGAACTTTAGGTGTTGCACCATCTACACCAATAGCTGCTTGATCACCACCTTGGGCGTGCCAAACACCACAACAGAGACTGACTGATTATTGCATTTAACCCTTGATTTGCTTCACTACTGTGTGCCTGTCCTGAGACAGTATATGTGATAACTCTGTTTCTGTTTACTGGGCCTGTGTGGGTATATCTGTCAATATTCACTAT
The DNA here is from genome assembly GCA_037306005.1 of Rhinophrynus dorsalis. Lineage (NCBI taxonomy): Eukaryota > Metazoa > Chordata > Amphibia > Anura > Rhinophrynidae > Rhinophrynus > Rhinophrynus dorsalis. The sequence continues at coordinate 137,550,814 of CM074720.1, read as the reverse complement.
TATTTTGTGTTGCCTGTAGAGGGCGATCTTTCCTCTTAATTTTTCTTTTAATAAAACTGTGTTTTATTCTAACCAGCTAGTCTAAGTGTCTTTAAAAACTGGTACACATCCCCCCTGGTTGAGGTCTGTACTAGTTGAAACAACAAAATTTTCATTCAACAAGTTCAGAAACTTACTACTTATTGCAGAATTAATTGTTCCATTATTACAATCTATTTCTGGACAATTAAAATCCCCCATAATTATAGTTTGAGAAGCCTTTTTTATTTGCATTAATAGCTGTTATTCTTCAAGGTCACCAGTGTTTGGTGGTTTGTAACAAATACCCACTAAAATTTCCTGGCCAGTTTTACCCCCATTGACTGTTTCAAACCACAAGGATTCCACATGTTCACTTCTGTCATCGTATATATCTTCTCGCACATTAGGCAATAATGGTGGTTTGACATACAGACAGACCCCTCCACCTCTTTTGTTTGACCTGTCTTTTCTAAACCACATGCAGCAATCCAAATTGATTGACCAATCATGTGTGTCATCACGCCATGTTTCTGTTATGCCAATCAAGTCATAGTTTTCCATTTCAGCTACCAGCTCCAATTCCCCTATTTTACCAGTTAAACTTCAGACGTTTGCAAGCACACAATTAATGCCACTTCCATGTTCCATCTGTGGTTATGATGTGGTTTATAGGTTTCTCCCTAATATCTGTACTAACCAAGCCCCCAGATGCACCGACCTTGGTACTAACAAAGTTGCCTTCCCTTCCTATACTGTCTAGCCTGGACTATAGAGATTGTACCCCAAAGCAAAATCGTCCCAGTACACTAAAAACCCAAAGCCCTCCTTCTTACACCATGACTTCAGCCATGCATTAAGTTCCCTAATCTCCCGCTGTCTCTCTGGTGTAGCGCATGGCACAGGTAGTATCTCTGAAAATACTACCTTGGATGTCCATTTCCTAATCTTACCCCCTAAATTCCTAACATTACCTCTTAGGACTCTCCATTTTCCTCTTACTTTGTCATGGGTACCACTATGCACCAAGGCTGGATCCTCTCCAGCCCATCCCAATAATCTCTCCACTCTGTCTGCAACATGCTAATCCAGGGCACCCAGAAGACAGCAAACCATTTGGTTGCTGCCATTAGAGCCACAGATTAACAATTTATTTTTACTTTTCACAACATTCACTACTACGTTAGTACAGGTGTTATACTTATCGCACTGTCAAATGCAGCAGTTGCTTCAACTGCTACACCTTCCCCCATCATGTCATCAATACTAGAATGCAACTTGTTTTGGGTTTCAATGGTCTTAGACAGTTTATTAATAATATTGTGTGCAAAAAGGAAAGAAAAACAGTGTTATGACACTATAAATATACATATATAATATAAATAAAGCTAAGATACATAGTGAATAAAATATGGGAAGTAGCAAGGAAAGAAGAAATTCTTCAAATCCCTAAACTAGGAAAAACCTAGAGCAAGAGCAAAACAAATAACAATCCTGCAAAATTTGGCCAAGGTATGTTTAAGCTCTCTTACCTAAGCTTGAAATAAATGAATACATAGGAATAATGTATACTTTATACAGGGTTTGCAATTTAAGGGCAATCTATATGGATTTGTGCAGGATTGTTTTTTGTTTTGCTCCTGATCTTGTTTTTCTCCTAGTTTGGGGATTTGGAGAATATATTCTTTCCTTGCCACTTCCCATATTTTATTCACTAGGTATCTTAATTTTATTTATATTATATATGTATACTTATGGTGTCTTAGCACTGTAACTTTTTCTTTCCTTTTTACACACAAATTATCTTTCCTCTCATTCTAGCTGCTTTTTCACCATATCTAACTTTATCTAACTTTATTTCACAATAATAGAAGATATATAATGCAAATGCACTCATAGAAGCTATATCATTTAAAGGGATAGTAATACTTAATATGTAAAAAAATATATGTTGTAGGGTTTATCCCCCTGATTAAAACAAGAGTACTCCCAATGCTGAAAGGTGTTTCATTCAAAAGTTATTAATCTTCAAAGATGAAATTTTTAGGTGCAATATCACAGTGGCCTGAAATTGTACAGTGGAGCTGTTGCTACATCGTCCTATGGAAATTTATGGTCCCGGGACCAGAGCTATCCATAGGATCGTGTAGCAACAGCGCCACTGTACAATTTCAGGCCACTGTGATATTGCACCTAAAAAATTCAACTTTGAAAATTAATAACTTTTGAATGAAACACCTTTCAGCAGTGGGAGTACTCTTGTTTTACTCAGGGGGATAAACCCTATAACATATTTTTTTACATTTTAGGCATTACTAGCCCTTTAAATATGTTTATAGATTAAATATACACAGTTTCTTAAAGGAGTGTTTTAAAAAGCATAGTTTGTGGCCATTTGCTTATTACCTTGGCTACTTGGGTGACTCTTTAATGATGTATACATGTATTATGTGGTTTGTAGTGGTGGGTAGGCTAAACCTATATATAAAGAGGCTAGTATTCAGTCATTTTGAGTCCCCACCCACCTACTGTAAATCTTTCCTGTTTAAAAGTAAGCCAATCTTACCAAGAAAATATTACATCTTTGAGTGGGGGGTTGGGTGATTTTAACTAGGTTTTTATAAGGTTTTAACTGACCACAAGCTACCTGTTTTCACAAAAGCGTTTTATCAAGCGTAATTCTAAAAATATATATATTTTTATTATTTTTAACTTTACAGCTATATGTATTGGATAGAACACACTTGAAATTGCGGTACCTTGGCATCGTAACCGAGCTTAAACATACCTTGGCCAAATTATGCTACAAAACTTTATTTGTTTGAAATAAATAAACACATTTGCATAATATATACTTTACACAGGGTTTACAATTTCTGGGTAATCTGTATGGATTAGCACAGGATTGTTTTCTCTTTTATTATTAATATTACTTGTGTGGTGGTTGAAATTTGACAAAAATACAAGAACAACAACAACAAAAATAGTACGATTGTGCAACTGTTCCTTCCCACAGATTCCTCTAATACAGAGATAACAGTCAGATCATAAAGAAACTTGGAACAGTGCTGCCTGTGTCTTCCCCGTGAGTTAAGCAAAATGTTGGAGTTGTGGGGGTAAATCTCCTTTGTTCCCTTCACACATCACCAGACTCCCCTAACACAAATATAACAGCCAGATCAGGTTTTAACTTGGGTAACAGCTGCCTCTGTCTTCCTAGTCAGTCATGCAAATTGTTGAGGTTTTTTGGGGTAAAGCTCATTTAATCCCTTTCCACATCACCAGACTCACTTAGCACAGAGATAACAGCCAGATCAGGAAGGAACTTTAATGACAGCTGTCTGTCTCAGTGAAACAAGGTTTTAGGGTATTTTGGGTAAATCTCCTTTATCCCTTCCTAATGCCTCAGAGTATCCACAGACTCCCCAAACAAAGAAAATACATGTTCTGCATGCAAGACTCCCTAAACTACACTACATCTTTGCTTTATTTGCCTGTCTTCTCTAGTTCAAAACTATGGTGCTTTCTCTCTCACACAGAATGACATGCTGCAGGAACCTGATACCCCTGTTACACTAACCCTGCAGGAAAAGAATGGAAACTTGACATGTGGTGGTGAAATTCAGACTTACCATTGGTTTCAATGCAATGAGCTAGTCAGCAGAATGTGCCATTTTTCTCCTATTTTACTTTTGAGGCGAAAAGTTTCACCCATCCCTACACGTTTCCAGACCAGCCAAAAAAAGCAGAGCTTCAGTACAAGACATATTCCTTCTTTGATTTAGACTATATTGAGTTTGGATTTGACTTCCTCTCTTACATGCTAAAAACAAAATGTCTCATACTGTCTCTGTTTGTTTAGAAATGTATATTTTTTTATTTTACAAAAAGATAATGTGAGAAGTAGATCACCATTCAAATCAATGGGAGTTGCTTATGAAATCAAGATGGCTTAATTCAGAAACATAGCAGTAAAAGGAGCAGTAAACTTTTTTTATGAAAAAAAATATATTGTAGAGATTTTCCTATTGAGTAAAATAAGGGTACTCCCACTGCCGAGAGATTTATATTTCCAGAGTTATTACAGTTTAAACCCATGTTTTTTTTACATTAGCAGTGCCTCTAGTGGTCAAATTCTAATTAGATTTCCTGTTAGATTCTAATGGAGAGGAAAGTCAGAAAAGTTAGAGACATACAGTTCTCCATAGAATGTGATAGAAACTGCCTGTCACTTCCTGTCAGTTAGAACTATCAGGAAGTAAACACAGTAAATTCGCTTCCTGATTATTCGAACTACTATAAATTTTGAATAAAACACCTGACAGCAATGGGAGTGACCTTTTTTATTCAGCAGGAAATGCTCTGTAAAATATGTGTTTTCATAAAAAAAGTTTACTGCTCCTTTAGGGAGGGCTACATCTGTACTGTAATATGTAAGTTGTTAGAAGTAAGCACATGCATGCTTGATGGTAAAATGTTTTGAAAGAGTCTACACAAAAGAAGCAAAATAAAAAATCAGATGGCATTTCTTTACAAAAGGCAATGAAAGGACAAACAAATAATTGGAAATCAAGTGTGATAATTAGTATAAAAATGTGTGATTATTTTAGGGATTGACAGCATTTATAGTAATCATCAATTCACTGCTCAAATGTAAACAGTTCTATTTATAGTCTTAAGTAAAGTTTGAAATTTGTTCTTGCAATCAGACCTTTACAGCCAGAGCACAGTGTTTAATTAAAATTCTACCAAAGCAATTAAAGAAATTCAAAGAAAGTAGAGAAAACGGTTTATCACTCAATTATTTGGTACAATAAAAGTATTATTAAACCCTAGACAGCAGAGCAGAGGAAATTTGCTCTTCTGATTTAAACAACCATTTTATTAAAAGGATTTTATTCTAACATTTGAGATTTACAGTTACAGTTAGTCCTAAATCTAGCAAAAGGACCCGTATTTACATCTTGATTGAATTATAACCCTTGGAGTACCAGAAGGGAGAACAACACATTGCAACACAATAGGTTGCTCGCTCCTTTAATTAACTGTAAGAGTTAATTCAAATAACTAAAACTTGATTAAAATTTGAGACTTAATTTTACAGACCAAGGTATTTTAGAAAGAACAATCTCAAATCCAAATATACAAGAGAAAACGTCTCAGCATTCGAGTATGTATAAAATACAGTCCTTTCTTGTTTCTTTTGGTTGATCTGTAAGGATTGTTAGCTTCGATAAAGTGGCTTTCAGCCTCGAAACATGTAAGTGTTGAAGTCTTGTTCTTGTTTTTACATTTTTTTTTATTAAATATCAGTCGAACTACTGTTAAGCCTATGCCTGATCATTTGGATTTGGTTATATAAGCTACACCTGTGATTCTCAACCAGCGTGCCGTGACACTTTGGTGTGTCCCGGATATCTACTTAGGGTGCCCAATCAATTGTGTAAAAACTTTGACAAAATGTGAATATTGAGTCTCAAAATGTATATTTCTGGAAATATTTCTGCACAATTTGTTTGCTTTTGTTATTTGAATTGTGAGACATAAAGAGCTATATATTTATGCATTTGTATTCTCCATTACATGCTTGATAAATGAATTATAAAATGTTAGGTGTGCCACGAAATTTTCCAGCTGCATGTTAGAGGTGCCTTAAACAAAAAGAGGTTGAGAACCACTGAGCTACCCGAATGGAGATGGGGTTTAGTTCTCTGTAAGTGACTCTATCATATAAGTTGATACCAACTCTCTGGCCACCTTTGCAGTGAGTACATTTGCATTTATTGGAACTACAGAGTCCAAAAGCTATTACTATCTGGTGCTTTCTCTTTCATGTTGTTTGTTTGTTATTGCCACTTTGGGGAGAATGTGTCTACTGAGTAAACATTCATCAATGTTCTTTTTCTGGGGGCAGTAAATATCCTCAGTTGTGCATTAGTTGAACCAATCATATGCCTTCTCAATTGCCTCATTTCCCTTGGCTTTTCTAGAATTCAGCCTTTTAGTCCCCCACATTCAGATCTAAACTCACAATATACTTGTTACCAAGATTAGGGGTAGACCTAAATGAGACCACTGGTAATTCCAATACCATATTTGCCATAATAGGATAATACATAGGAATATGCCAAATGTGTCTGACAGTAGGCCTAATTAACTCTGCTTTTAGAGAATAATAAAATTAAAATGAACTGTTTGTAGATTGTGTTTATTTTCAGATGTGCTCAAGGCTATATGTATTCAGAACTTGCACCCGATAATGTTCTCAAAAAATGTTCATCATATCCCTTGTCATAAAGACTTTGGTGCAACTTCTCAGTAGGGGTTTGTGAAAATGTTCACCTCAAAAGAGAAACAAGAAAAATTGGCACTTTTTGCCGAGTGGTAAATTTTTCACGAGAAGTAAATTTTTTTGCCTACCACATTGCATTGAAGTCAGTGGGAAGACTGAATTTCTCCCCTTCATGTGGCATGTTTCTTTTCTTTTCCTCCAGCCATAGTAAAAAAGGGGTGGCAGGTTCTACATCATGCCATTCTGTGTTCATGAGAGGAAGAGAAAGCAGAACATTTTTGAGCTAGAAAAGACAGGCTAATAAAGTGGAGTTGAAGCTTAGTTTAGGGAGTGTTATAGGCAAGACATTTGTTTTCTATATTAGGGGACTCTGGAGGACAGCAATGGAGAAAGGAGGTTGACCCCAAATACTCCACACTTCTTTGTGATTGATTGGGAAGACATGAGCCAAATTTCTTCCTAATCTCACTGTTAAGTCTGTGCTAGGGGGAGTCTGGGGGTGTGAGAAGTTAGCAAATTTCCAAAATTCTATATAACTGATTGGAAAGACACATGCAGCTATCAAATTCCATCCAGATCTGGTTGTTATCTCTCTGCTAGGGAAGTCTGGAAGGGTGAGAAGGGAACAAAGGAGGTTTATAACAAATACCCCAACATTTTATGTGACTTATTGGAAAGACATAGGCAGTCATTATGCAAGTTCCTTCCTGATCTCAAAAATATAAATCATTGGGAGAGCTCTATGTATAACTGGTTCAACTACAATAAAATCTCAGATATACAGGGAAAGGGTTAATCTTCCACAAGCGCTCTGATAAATAGTAAACCCATATAACCAAAAGGTGACTAGATGAACATATATTGTAATATCATAAATGTTTAATATTAAATAAAAATAAAAAATACTTCTACGCATAAAAGAATATGTAATGATACAGTATCATATTCTATAATTATAGAAACTTTTCAATACAGTCCGTTATATCTGCAAAAGAGAATGCTAGATGGAAAGTCCGCTTTAGCACTGATAGTTGTTTTATTACCTCTTCCGACATTTGTCTTGTACACCTCTCCTGGCAAATAAACAGTGCTGTTATGTGCTCTTGCTCTCTCCCGTCCTTGTGAGGTCTCTTATACCAGAGGCACCTTATCCTCACCATCTACAGCTCAGTGAAGATTATTTCTGTCGTGTGTGTGCTGTTAATCACAGCTACATTGTTTGAACTTCTCTGCTGTTTAAGCTCTTCAGTTGGTAGAGCGATCAAATGGCAACATTTTTATCAGAGAGGTCTTAGTGATAGAAAGTATGAGCGGGCAGAGTATTTCCCCATGTTGGATCTTAGTACCAGCGGAAATTTCTTGAGCAGCATAGCGGCTGCAGGGTCTTTTTCTAACCCATTTTCTGTCTCCTGTACACTTCCTCAGGGAATGAGTTTCCAATTTTCCACAAAAAAGTTCTCTCCATTTGTGTCCAGAAGACAGGAAACAGACTGGAAAAAGACCATGCAGGCTCTATACTGCTCAACAAATTTCCACTGATACTAAGAAAGATCCAGCATGAAGAAGGGAGCAAAGGAGAATCCCAAATACCCCAACATTCTATGTGACTGACTGGGAAGACACAGGCAGCTGTGATACAAGTTCCTTCCTGATTTGGCTGTTTATCTCTGTGCTAGGGGAGGCTGGGGTGTGAGATGGGAGCAAATGAGATTGACCCCCCAAAGCATCAAAATTATGCAGTACTGATTGGAAAGACAAAGGCAGGCGTGATCCAAATTCCTTCTTGATCTGGCTGTTATTATCTCTGTGCTAGGGCAGTCTGGGGATGTGACAAGGGATCAAAGGAGGCTTACCCCTAATACCAGCAAAATTTTGTATAACAGAGTTGACAAAGGCAGCTGTGATCCAAGATACTTCAGGATTTGGCTGTTATCTCAATGCTAGGGGAGTCTGGGGGTGTAAGAAGGAAGCAAAGGAGATTTACCCCAAATACACCCAAATCGTGTATGCCAGACTGGGAAGACACAGGCAGCTATGATGCAAGTTCCTTCCTGATGTGGTTGTTATCTCTGTGCTAGGGGAGTCTGTGGTGTGAGAAGGAAACAAAGGAGAATAAATCCAAATACCCCAAAATTCTGTGTGACTGATTGAAAAGACAACATGCAGCCATGATCCAAGTTCCTTCCTGATTTGGCTCTGTGTTAAGGGAGCCTAGGGTGTGATAAGGGAGCAAAGGGGGTTTACCTCAAATACCCTAAAATTTTGTGTGCCCTACACATGCAGCTGTAATCCAAGTTCTTTTCTGATCTGGTTGTTATCTCTGTGCTAGGTGAGTCTGGGTGTGTGAGAAGGGAGAAAAGTAAATTTTTCCCAAACACCCCAAGATCTTGTATGTCTGATCTGAAAGACACAGACAGCTGTGATCCAAGTTCCTTCCTGATCTCGCTGTTATATCTGTACTAGTAGATTCTGGCAAAAATAAGCAGTTGAAAGAGCAGTGTGTTTTGGGTTTTTTTGTTTGTTTTTTTGCTGATAGGGATAGGGGGGGTCAGTTAATAATAAAAACAAGTAAATAAATAAATAAACACAATTTAATAAAATGACAGTGACAGAGACAGGCACTCTGATGTGAGCTGTGACTGAGGCAGACTGATGCTAGACAAGATAGAGTATTTTGTAGAGGGTCAAGGCAAAACATCACCCAAAATCAGTTCTTTTAACTACTTTTAGTGATGAGCGAGCACCCCAATGCTCGGGTGTTCGGGTGCTCTGACCGAGCACCCCCTGAGGCTCGAGTGCTCGGCCGAGCACCCGAGCCCCATTGAAGTCAATGGGAGGACTCGAGCATTACACCAGGCACCCCCTGCTCTGATGAGGGGAGGGTGCCTGGTCCATAGGAAAATGGCAGAAAAGGATGGAAACACCACAGAAATGGTTCAGGGACAGCATAGGGAGGATGTCTGGATGCATCTTGGACTCCAACATCGCTGCTGGGAACGATCTTTCGCCCGTAGTACGCCATTTTTACAGACTGACCGTAAAACACACAAAAAGGAAAATAAAAACGACTTTAGGCGAAAAATCGTTACCAAACAGTATTTGCTGTATATTTACTTGTATATCATCTGCAAATTCTCCCAAAAATTTCCTTGATTTTCAGAACTGAGGCCATGATTAAGAGGGAAACGTGCGCAGAGGCAAATTCTCCCAAAAATTTCCTTGATTTTCAGAACTGAGGCCATGATTAAGAGGGAAACGTGCGCAGAGGCAAATTCTCCCAAAAATTTCCTTGATTTTCAGAACTGAGGCCATGATTAAGAGGGAAACGTGCGCAGAGGCAAATTCTCCCAAAAATTTCCTTGATTTTCAGAACTGAGGCCATGATTAAGAGGGAAACGTGCGCTGAGCTGACCATCTAAAACATTATGGGTGAGGGTCTGCTGCAGAGCTGACCATCCTAAACATTATATGCGAAGGCCCGCTAGTGAGCTGACGCTATAAAACATTATATGAGAGGGCCCGCTAGAGAGCTGACCCAATAAAACATTATATGAGAAGGCCCGCTGGTGAGCTGACCTATATAAAAATTGTCAAACAGGGCCCGCTGGTGAGCTGGCCCTATATAAAAATTATATCACAGGGCCCGCTGGTGAGCTGGCCCTATATAAAAATTATAGCACAGGGCATATGGAAGAGGAGGAGGAGGATGAGAAGATTAAGAGTCAACCATATACCCGTTTTTTGGGTGGAAGGGGTGAATGGGAATACAGAGTATTCACATCATTGTAAATAACATATATAAAGTGAGTTTATGTTCCCCCGCGGCTTTCCTCCAGTGGAGTGGAGAAGTCAGGGGAAATCCAGGCCTTGTTCATTTTTATAAGTGTCAACCTATCAGCATTGTCGGTGGAAAGGCGGATACGCTTATCTGTTATGATGCCACCAGCAGCACTAAATACCCGCTCAGACAGAACGCTGGCGGCAGGGCAGGCCAGCACCTCCAAGGCGTAGAGTGCCAGTTCATACCACGTGTCCAGCTTGGACACCCAGTAGTTGTAAGGCACAGAGGGATCATTGAGGACGCTGACACGGTCTGCTACGTACTCCTTCACCATCTTCCAAAACTTTTCCCTCCTTGTGACACTAGGCTGCGCATCAGGGTGAGGGTGCTGGCGGGGTGTCATGAAGGTGTCCCACGCCTTGGAGAGTGTTGCCCTGCCTTTGTCGGAACTGCTGTGTGCTCCCCTTTTCTCCCCTTCTCGGTTGGCCAAGGTAGCACGTACTCTGCCGCCAGCGTTGTCAGATGGAAAATTTTGGAGCAATTTTTTGACAAGAACCTTCTGGTGTTGCACCATTTTGCTTGTCCTCTCCACCGGAGGAATGAGAGATGAGAAATTCTCTTTGTAGCGGGGGTCCAGAAGGGTGAACACCCAGTAATCCGTGTTGTTTAAAATGCGTATAACGCGTGGGTCACGGGAAAGGCAGCCTAACATAAAGTCAGCCATGTGTGCCAGAGTACCAACAGTCAAGATTTCGCTGTCCTCACCAGGAGGATGACTCTCAATATCCTCATCCTCTTCCTCCTCTTCTGCCCACCCACGCTGAAGAGATGGAACTAAAGTTCCATGGCTACCCTCTGTAGCGGAGGCAACCGTGTCTTCCTCCTCCTCCTCCGCCTCCTCCAATTGTCGCTGAGAAGACGAAGTGAGGGTGCTCTGGCTATCACCTTGTGTAAGCTCTTCCTCCCCCATTTCCACCTCTTCCACATGCAAAGCGTCGGTTTTAATTGTGAGCAGCGAGCGTTTCAGTAGACACAGAAGTGGGATGGTTACACTGATAATAGCGTTATCGCCGCTCACCATCTGTGTCGATTCCTCAAAATTGCGTAAAACCTCGCAGAGGTCTGACATCCATTCCCACTCCTCACTTCTGATTACAGGAAGTTGAACGGAGAGGCGACGACCGTGTAACAGCTGGTACTCCACTACTGCCCTCTGCTGCTCACAAAGCCGGGCCAACATGTGGAAGGTGGAGTTCCAGCGCGTGCTCACGTCACACAGCAGCCGGTGAGCTGGCAATTGTAAGCGCTGCTGCAGCTTCAACAGGCCGGCCGAAGCTGTAGATGACTTACGGAAATGTGCACACACGCGGCGCACCTTGGTCAAGAGATCATGCACATTGGGGTAGGTTTTTAGAAATCGCTGCACCACTAAATTAAATACATGCGCTAGGCATGGTACGTGTGTGAGCTTGCCGAGCTCCAAAGCCGCCACCAAGTTACGCCCATTATCACACACAACCATGCCTGGTTGCAGGTTGAGTGGCGAGAGCCACTGCTCGGTCTGGTGACTAATCCCCTGCAACAGCTCTGAGGCCGTGTGCTGTTTGTCCCCAAGGCAGATCAGCTTCAGCACGGCCTGTTGACGCTTCCCCACTGCAGTGCTACACTGCTTCCAGCTACTGGCTGATGGGGGAGTGGTGCTGCGTGTAGAGAATTCGGAGGTGGAAACGGAGGAGGAGGAGCCAATAACGTAGGTGCTGGTGGAAACCCTGATGGAGGTAGGGCCCGCAATCCTCGGCGTGGGTAGCACCCGTGCCATCCCAGGGTCCGAGTCGCTCCCAGCCTCCACGACATTCACCCAGTGTGCCGTCAGGGAAATGTAGCGTCCCTGGCCACAAGCACTTGTCCATGTGTCAGTCGTTAAGTGGACCTTCCCAGTAACTGCGTTGGTCAGGGCACGGGTGATGTTACGGGACACATGGTGGTGTAATGCGGGGATGGCACACCGGGAAAAGTAGTGGCGGCTGGGGACCGCGTACCGAGGGACAGCTGCTGCCATCAGGCTGCGGAAGGACTCAGTGTCCACAAGCCTAAATGGCAGCATTTCGATGGCCAGTAATTTTGAAAGGTGTGAGGTTAGTGCTATGGCCTGTGGGTGGGTGGCTGGGTACTTTCTCTTGCGCTCAAATGCCTGGGGTAACGACATTTGGACGCTGTGCTGGGACAGGGAAGTGGATGTGGTCGCTGATGGTGCTTCAGATGGTACAGGTGCAGGGCGGGAGGTATGCGGGCCTGCGCCTTCGACAGGCGATTGGCCGGCACCGAAAACAGGGGAAGAGGAGGCAGTGGTGTGGCCTGCAGACACAGATGGGCGATCCAGGCGTTCCTCCCACTTACTACGGTGCTTGGATGCCATGTGTCGGATCATGCTGGTGGTGGTGAGGTTTCTAGTGTTCATGCCTCGGCTCATTCTGGTGTGGCACAGGTTGCAAACTACAATTCTTTTGTCGTCCGCACTTTCCTTAAAAAAACGCCATACCGCGGAACACCTACCCTTTGGCAAGGTAGATTTACGCAAGGGGGTGCTCCGTGGAACATTTGCGGGCCGGTTTGGTGCGGTCCGCCTTCTTTCTGTAGCCACACCACTGCCTCTTCCAGCCTGTTGCGGTGCTGCAGATGGCTCACCCTCAGGACTGCTGTCATCGCTCGGCTCTACACCTTCCCAGGTGGGGTCAGTCACCTCATCGTCCACCAAGTCCTCCTCCACTTCCTCACTCTGATCATCCTCCTCAAGTCTTGATCCCACCACATACTCAGTCATTGACAACTGTATAACATTCTCCTCAACAAGGTCTTGAGACGGAAATAGTGGTTGATTTAATGGCAACTGTGTCTCATCATCATCATCATCATCCACTACTTCCTTTGACCTTAAATGCCGTTCACATCTGTCATCTTCTTGTGATTGGGTAGCCTCTAGAGGTTGTGAATCAGGGCACAAGATGTCATGTTCCTCTGCAAGCGTGCTTGGAGAGAGGGTCAAATGAAGGATTGGTGATGAGACGAGCTCC